>JARCFY010000002.1:106664183-107276127 GCA_029233225.1 Lepidodactylus listeri
TTCCTGCCTTAGTGGCATGGGAGGCATTTTGTTACTTCACTCTTCATGAATGGAACATGAGATTCCATGGGGGCTGGAATGCATAAAGTGCCTAGTGCTACCTAGCCAATAAGCAGGTTGTATAGAAAACTGACATAAGCCAACCCTTCCATCCTGCACCACTCAAACACTCTGAGACATCTAAAGATGAAAACCACCAATGAATTGACTGTGCAGATGGGTGGCTGGAGAGTAGTTCTTTGGACTGATTCTTGGCACTTCTCAGCACAGATTTGGTATGCAAGCCAGGACGAACAAAGAGGGACAGTGATATCAGATGAGTTTGGAGTAAGCATGACATCAGAAATTGCTCACAAACATGTAACCCACACTAAGAAAGAAGGGAAGTATCAATATTATGCAAACCAGCCATGAATCAGGCCTGGATCAACCCATATGCTGGTGTCTTATGTCTTCATTCCAGATTTTGAGGGCAGGGAACAGTTCCTCTAACATGAACAGAATCTCCTGTACCATAGTTTAGTCATTGTGAGTATGTAAAGAATCATGAATCAAGCCAATTAAGAAAAAAAAATCCTACCTGATGATAGAAATCCACATTCTAAAGCATTAGTGGCCTCTTACTGTGTTGGACTCTCAGACTTATATCTAGGGATAATTTCCCTTCTGTTTCAGAATGAAAGTCCTTATTTTGATTTTTTTCTTCTTCCTTGTACAAACCAAACATTTATACCTCCAGTGTGTACAAAGCTCATAGAACAGCCATGTTATACATCTACAACATATGAAAATAAAGGCATAAGTAAAGCCTGCTGGGTCAGATCAGAGGTCCATTTATTCCAGCATACTGTTTTGCAGTGTTTGCATTCTTGCATAGTACCTGTCAGATATTAATCAGACACAAGGTCTGCAATAAGCAACACTGAACTGTAGCATAAAAACCAGAAGTGTGAGAGAACTATACTTTATCTTTTTAGACGTAAGGTGAAAACCCAACACAAATTAGTAAAAGTATAGGGCCAAACTGATGCTCACAACCAGCATCTTTCCAAAGATGCATAAGAGGTAGGCATATTCACAGCTATCTATGTAGCCATCATTGGCAGGTTCATAACAGATCGGTTTTGATAATGAAAGATAGAAAAATTAAAAAGTGTCACAGAATGGGGGAAAAAAAACAAGTGTGGGGAATAAAATGGAAAGTGCCAAGTTTCATCCTTGCCGTGTACCTTAAAATGTCTTTTTTACTTGCCTGAGGTCAGTCTTCCAGATGACCTTGTGCATCTCTGTTCTCCAGGCAAAGGTGAATGTACTCTGATAGATGCTTGAAACAATTACAGTGAGTTAGGGGAATTCTAGCAAAGCACAGGGAAAAGCAGTTCATGCCTTTAGGGCTTCATCTCCAATAGAGATAGGAAGGAGAAATAAACCTGAAAAAGTGGGATGGGGTGTGCAAAAGAATGTGGAAGAACTATGATTGCAAAGTAAATCTGTTGTTTTAAATCTTTTGTCCAACTAAAATTATTGGTTTTTAATTATTCCACAATATGATCTAAATTACATTTTCTCTATTTTTAAACATGAACAAATACTATATCTAATTAAAATATGTTCAACAGAGGCAGCAGCGATCAGTTGCTATTTTCCTTGGTATTGCATCAGATAGGAAGCACCATTTTTCTCACTAGTCTTTTTTTAAACTGTTTCTTAAAGATTATCAATGAAGTGATTTTTGAAAATCTGCAGGGTTGCAGTTGCCCTTGCAGAATACAGCAACTGATTCACACTGATTTACAGACTGCAAATTTGTACTCATCATCATGAAGAAACCAGAAAAAACATTTATGAACATCATTGCCCCTGATAGGTCTTCCAGTAGTTGGAAAGACAGCACTCTCACCACAATCTCACAACTAGGGTTGCCAGATCCCCTGATCACACAGGGAGTTCCCTATTTTGGGGAGCTCTTTCCTGTTGCCAGTCAGCTGGCTGGTGGGGGAAGTCCTGCCCCCAAAAGCAATCACCCAGCAAGCCCAGTAAAAGATTTAAAGGGCCCACCAGCTGGCCCTCTAAACCTTGCAGGAAGAAGGGAGCAAGAGGGGTGGCTGCACATATCTGCCCCCCCTTCTCAATAGTGTTTAAAGAGACTTTTTCAATGCTATTGAAAAGAAGTGGGGGCCACACACCTGCCCTCCCAGCTGCAAATTCACAGCTGGGAGGGCAGACACACACAGCCTCTCCCTGCCTCTTCCCAATAGGGTTTAAAGAGTCTCTTTCAATGCTATTGGGAAGAGGCAGGGGCCATGCGTCTTTCCTCCCAGCCATGAATGCATGGCCTACCCCCCACCTGTTCCCAATAGCTTTTCAAGAGGCCAAATGCTATTGGGAAGAGGCAATAGCTCCCCTTGTGTAGCCTCCCACCCCCACTTCAAGAGACCAAATGCTATTGGGAAGAGGCACTAGCCTCCCCTTGTGTAGCCTCCCCCCCCCCCCCCCGTCTTCCAAATAGGGTTTAAAGAGACTCTCTAAATGCTGTTGGGAAGAGGCAGGAACTGTGTGCCTGCCCTCCCAGCCACAAATTCACAGCTGGGAGGGCAAGCGCATGCAGCCCCCCGCCTTTTGCTAAAAGCATCTAAAGGGAATCTTTAAATGCTTTTGGCAAGAAGTGGGGGTCGCTGGTCCCCAAAGTGATGATGTCACTTCTGTGTAATGTCATCACATTGGGGATATCCTTGCCCCCTCCAGTAACTCCCCCAAAGTCCCCCACTGGGATCTTGGAGAGACCTGGCAACCCTACTCACCACCTGCCTTCTCACAAAACTTCTCCCACCATTTTGAAATATGGTTGCCAGCTCCAGGTTGGGAAATACGTGTAGGTTGGGGGGGAGCCTGAGAAGGACAGTGTTTGGGGAGGGAAGGGGCTTCAATCGGTATAATGCCATAGAGTCCATTTTCCAAAGTGGCCATTTTCTCCAGGAGAATAGATCTCTGTCACCTGGAGATCAGTTGCAATCCTGAGAGATCTCCAGCCTCCATCTGGAGGTTGGCAACCCTATTTTGAAATCATTAAATTTGAGACTAGGTTCCAGTGTCCACAAGAGCAGCACTTTGCAAGAAGGTGAAAAGGCCTGACAGTGCAATCCTCAGCAAAGTTAAATCATCCTAAATCCATGGGTTTAATAGGGTGGAACCCTGCATAGGATTGCAATGTGAATGACTATGAAAATGCTGCCTTTTCCTTCATCCTGTTGATGGTGCTTTCTGTGGGGAGAAGCCTCCAGAATTACAATCTCTAGGCTATGGACTGAATCCAGAGATTATTTTCTGCCAGCAGAGGGAGTGGGCAATTTTCAGTGGTTCTCTCTTCCCACCCCCCCACCCCCCCACCCCCCCAATATTCCCTCATTCCTTTAGATTCAGCCCCTTGGAAATAGAAACAAGTGTATACTAAAAACTGCTGTGGAATTGGTAGTCATGAGAAAATTCCCTGGGAAAGAAAGTGAGGTCAAAGTCACATCAAGAGGCAAGACAAAGGGAGGGAACAAAGAACTAAATTAAAAAGGAAAAGCAAATATTGGAGTAATAAAAGGCAGCACATTCCAGGGGTTAGGAGACATAGAAAAGTATTAAAATAGAATGTATCTAGAAAGGAAAAATGTGCACGACAGAGACATGAAATCAATTTGGCCAGATACAGCTCCTCTTGTCAGTCAGAGACAGGAAGTGCTGCTTCCAAAAAGCCAATTTGGACAGCAGGAAGAGATAGGGAAGCTGAACGCACCTGACCAAAGATAAGGAAACTTGAAAAACTGAAAATAAAAAGGCCACAAGAAAAGTAATGAAGGAAGGCCAGTTGCAAATGTTTAAGGGAGACTGGATGCATAACTTCCAAGAATGCAAGTCCAAAACGGAATTTACATTTTGTTTTGGAGACCTAGTAGATTATTGCTCCAATCCAGTGTGGGTAGTCTATGCTTCTACATTTGTTTGATGGAATTATGTGCACTGAGTTTACACATGCTTATAAAGCAAGAAGTAACAAAATATGACAAAGGGCCTTTGGTTGTAACTGCACATATGTTTGCCCATTTTGATAGCAGTAATCCCCCCCCCGAAAAGCCCCAAAGAGGCTTACAATGTTATTCTTCCCTCCTCCATTTTGTCATCACAATAATAACAACTATGGGATATATTAAGCTGGGAGAAAGACTATCCCTAAGTCATCCAGCAAGATTCCATGTCAGAATGGGGTACTAATCATTACACAACACTAGCTTTCTGCATATAGATTTGTCTGTGAATCATAGACTTGGAATTATGCCAGACAGTTTCTCTAAGTCTGCTGTGAGAAAGGAGAAGACAGAGGCAGGCTGGGTAGTTCCCCGACCTGAGATGAAATACTGGGGCTTGGGAACAAGGTTGTGGGTTCTAGCATGAGCCCTGAAGCCCTAATATTCACCTGTATGACCTGTATGATCACTTTAAAGGGTGTTTTTTCCCATCCTCAAAACCACTTTTTGGGAGAAGAAATTGGGCTCAAAGACAACACACCAACACGGGATACTGTCTCAGACCCCAGTTCTTCCCCCATCTCCTCTCTCTGGTTACTTTAAATGTTCCTTCCTTTTAGTTTGCTTTCATTGAATTTAAGATGTCTGAATTAAAACCAGGGCAATGACTTGGATCCCATGAACCACCATCAGAAAGCACTGATGGACTTGAATGTTTCCCTCCCTCCCCTCAGAGCCATTTCTGATGCTGAGAAAGTTTATTCCCATTCAGGTGACTGTAGTGAGGAAGGGGAAGGGAATGAGAGTGCCCCTTTTGCCTCTTGTATGCACAGAAATTCACTCAAGAGATAGAAAGGAGTGGTGCCTTCTTCTTCCTTTTCCCCACTGCAGGCACTGGTCTGTTACGGGTATTAGTACATGCAAGCCCATCAACCCAGGGAATAAACTTTCCCAGGATCGGAAAAGGCTGTAGGGGAAAGAGTCAAAATCCCATGATCCTTGTACCATTGCCATGGAGTGTGACTTTTCATCTTATGTTTAATTGTACGATTGAAACTGAGCAACCAGCTTTAGTTTTCTTCCACATCTGAGTTGTTGGATTTACAAAAAAAAAAAGAGCACATCTTACTGTGTATTATTTACTAGTCGTTCTTTTTAATCCTTCCAAGAACTAAGAACATCTTTTTGTATTTAGGAGTACAATAGCTATGGAATGGCAAGCTACTACAGCATAAGGTAGTAAGCTAACCTATATACTGTGGCCAGTATTTCTAGCCTGCCTGAGAGTGTTATAACTAAGTTTGGGGCAAACAAAACCATCACTTAAAACTAACTCCATGATTCCTAGGTGCTCACACATGCTCATGAATACTTTATTAGATGCTAATTGCTAAACACTTTCATTGCCATTCCAAGAAAGATTCCGGCAAGTGCTAGCCAATACACCAGAAATGTAGAATTAACTCACACTAGCTGCATCATTAATGTGTCAAACTCATATTTGGGGGCAAAAGGCAACCTCTCTCTTTTCTGAAGTACCAGGAGAGATCTTGTTATTTCTCCTTCACTGCTATCTACACATTTCTGCACTTTTTGTTTGATGCTGTGGTCCCATAGCAATCATTGTTGCAGGAGAAGATCATTTGCAAAGGGTAGCATTATAAGGTAGTACAGTGGCATTTTATACTTAGAGTAACAAATGGAAAAGGCATGGTAGACTGAAGATGAAGCCAGCATTGTTTGAGTCAACATCAATAAGTCAAAAAAGGCATGCCCTGACAAGCTTATAGTCAAAAAGGTACACGAGATGGCTACCAGTGAAGCCTAGCACTTCAGCTGTTCCTTTTTTGTTCCATGCCTTCATTAAGTGTTTGAAAACAGTCCTCAATTAAAATTAAATTGTCTTGTGTTCAGTGGCTACCCTATTCTTGCCAGCACAAATTCTCCTTACCCTGCACATCACTTTCTAAAGAAGACTTAAGCTGCATACCATGTCTGCATAGAACCCAGGGCATTTGAAATGTTACTGTCCTATAACTATATGCTACTGAAAATGGCTTTGATATGGCTCCAGTAAAAACAGTGGAAAATTGCCTCAAATTAAGGGGATCTGGAAGGCCAGATTACAGTGTTTTTCCATGGCAGCAACAGTAAAGAGTGGAAACATACCTTGCCCAAAAATACTGAGAGGTGTCAAAAGTGGACATATTTTAAACTGCAGATAGAATTTCATTTTGAATCCTAGGAGCAGATCTGAAGAAAAGCAGGACCATGCCAGTTCTGATCTTCAAGTACTTTAATACCTCAAAATCTCAAGATTCTTAGGAGCTGGGGGGGGGGGGTCATTTGTATATAGAGTTCTCTACCTCCTCGTTGTTTTCACTTACCTGCTGTCAAGGTAGCAGACAAGGAAACATTCTTGACCAGCTCCAGCCCTTATATAAAGTTGGCTGCATCAATTGTGTATGCCCATGTCAATGCCATGAACTCTTATGAGATTATTCTGTCCTGTGAGAAACTGGCCAACCACCCTGACTTTGCTGCAGCATCTACTGCTGCAGCACAATATTATTCGTCTTCTGGCAGGTTGGTCTGCTGTTTTTCTGCTATTCCCTTTGACCAGAAATATGAGGCATCAAGATTCTAATGATCCAGACATTCCCACCCATTGTCATGTTGGCATTCTGGGTTCTCTGCAAAGAGGCAGGAAATGAAATCAGTGTTAATATGAGCTGTCACATCTTGGCTGTTCATCTGGAAACTGAAAAAGTAAGAGAGAGAGGAATTACTGTAACACTTGCGTTTTGTGACATACATACCATCCCCATTTTATGCATCTGTTGGGTCCTGTAATACTCAGGGAAAAGGTGGGCATATAGATATATTAAATAAATAATAAAAATTGCAGTGTCTTTTCATCTGTCAATAGGAAGAACAATTATTATTTGGGAAATACTACAGACAGCCAATAACTCATTTAATAGGGTTGCCAACCTCCAGGTGGCCCCTTGAGATCTTCCAATATTACAGTTGATTTCCAGATAACCGATTGGTTCCCCTGGAGAAAATGGCTGCTCTGGAGTATCATCTCTATAGCATTATACCAAGGAACCATCTCTGGGCTCTTGGTAGTTGGTGATCTGATACGTAGGCATGTAGATAAATGGGTTGCAAATTTGCATACTGACTGCATGGGGAATTGCCTGCCTGGTGCGAAGGTAGTGGATCTTATGTGTGGTCTAGATATGCTGGTAGACAGTGCTGGGGAGGAGCCAGTGGTTGTGGTACATGTTGGCACCAACAGTGTGGGGAAATGTAGTTGTGTGGTCCCAGAGGGAAAAATTAGGCTGCTAGGCAGGAGACTCAAGGCCAAGACCTCCAAGGTAGCCCTCTCAGAAGTGCTGCCTGTCCCACGCACAGGGCCAGCTAGGCAGGCACAAATTAGGAGTCTCAATGTGTGGATAAAACAATGGTGTAGGAAGGAAGGGTTTAAATTTGTTATGCACTGGGATGCTTTTTGGAACAGGCCTGCCTATTCCAAAAGAGATGGCCTCCTATTGTTCTGAGAAGGAGCCAGGCTGCTGGAGCTTAAAATCAAAAAGGTGGCAGGGCTTTGGAACAGGCCTGCCTATCCTCCAAAAGAGATGGCCTCCTATTGTTCTGAGAAGGAGCCAGGCTGCTGGACCTTAAAATCAAAAAGGTGGCAGGGCAGTTTTTAAACTAAATCTTGGGAGAAAGCCAATAGGACATGAAATAGCTCTGGTTCAGGATGGCTCATCTCATAGAGATGAAGGAGTAGCTGTTACTGTTCTAGAGGGAAATCGATTAGGGTTGGCCACTGAGAGGGTGACAAACAATATTAACTGCCTGACACAGTCTAGAGGCTACAGGAGGAAGGTTGCAGGCTTAACGTGTCTGGAAAATTATGAATATATGCAAATGCTAGAAGTGTCCAAGGTAAAATGGGGGAACTGGAATGCTTAGTGTCAGAGGAGAACATAGAAGTTCTGGGCATTTCAGACACTTGGTGGGATAAGGATAATTACTGGGATACAGTGATTCCTTTTTTTTGTAAAGAAATTTTTATTTTTTTTTTAAAAAAAAGACATCAAAAATAATACATTTACCTTATACAAATCCCTTTTTCCATATTATATAACATTTTGTTCTATTTGTACATTCTATTTTTATCTTGTTTTGGTGGTTTCCCACCACCTCTGAAGCATAACACATTTTCCATTTTATTCAAAATAGTAATACTTATATCTATGTTTCATTTCTGGTAACGGTTATATATCTTTAAAATACTTATACACCAATTCTTATTTTCTATACTCTTATGTATTTCTAAATAAAAACAGCTTCATTGTCTAATTTTAACTAATACATTCATATAATATATTTCTATTCCTTTATGCTATTATAACCATGTATAAATGTAGTTTTTCATATCCCAGTATTTTTCAACATATTCTTTCAAATCTTTCCAGTCTTCTAGAAAGGTCTCTGAGTACAGATTATTCAATTTTCTAGTCCATTTATCCATTTCAGCCATATATAACAGTTTTTTCAACCATTCCCACACCTCTGGTATTTTTTCATTTTTCCAATTTTGTGCATACACCATTCTTGCTGTTGTAATCATATACCATATTATTGTCCTTTTCTTTACATTTATCTCTTCTAGTTTAAGTCCTAGCAATAACATTTCAGGCAACTTCTTAAATGTACATTTCAAGATTTTTTCCATTTCTGCATGTATTTTTGACCAATAAATTTTTGCTTTATCACAAGTCCACCACATATGATAAAAAGAACCTAGGGATACAGTGATTCCTGAATATAAATTATAATGGAAGGATAGAGAGGAAAGGTTGAAGGTGGAGTGGCTCTGTACATCAAAGAGTGTATATAGTCCTGTAAAATTGAAAATGTAAGAGAAAAAATTCACTTACAGAAATGCTATGGGTGAAAATATTGTGCCCAAAAGGAAGCTTAACTCTGGGAGTTTGTTATCACCCACCGTATCAATGGTTAGAGGATGATTTAAAAACAACAAAAGAGTTAAGAAAAGCAGATAGACAAAATAATTGCATCAGAATAGGTAATTTTAACTCCCCACACACTGACTGGGTCAGTATGGATTCAAGTCAGGAGAAAGAGATTGGGGCTGCGGTCAGACTGCAGGGTTGGCGCAGTCTGGCCCTTGCTCTAAGTACTTGGTTGCAGTTTGTAATGGAGAGTTTAAATCATACATCCCACCCTGAACCAGCCTCACTGCATGCTCACCCTGTGGTCAGCCATTCAAATTATTGCTGCATGGCCACCATGGAGAGAGTAGTTGAGTGGCTTCTTTTTAAAAAGTTGTCTTTTGCATATGTTCATAACTACTTATTTGAAACACTGCTCTGTTTTGACAGGTGGAGGAGGCTACCTTTCCCTCTGAAAAAACTCATCTTTGCAATTAACCTCTTCCTCACCCTGTGGGCTACAAAGCTGTAGGCAGAGGAACCAGCATGAAAAAAGACAAAGGAGGCTTCTCAGCCTGCCCTTTCCTCCCCACTCCCTTTCTTGCCTCATAGGACACCTGAAAGCTTGTTGGTGGGCATGAAGATGCAGTTATGCACACATCGCTAACTGACTAAAAAACATACCCAAAGAGCGAAAACAGAACAGAGCGATCAGACTTCCCAACTGGGTTGAGCTCACAGCAGGGGAGTTCAGACATCCAGAAATGTGGACTGAAAGCACTGATATCCATAAACACCAGACTTTCTCTGGTGCCTGACTACTCCACTTCCAAAGTGGGACAGGATGGAGTGGTGATGACTGGGGCACAGAAGGCAGATGTTGCTGTCTGATCATGCTCTTTAAATTTGCAAAGGTACCACAACAATATTGGCACAAACTGTTTGTGTCACTGCAGCCTGGGTTTCTGGATACTCTCAGTTACTGTGCCATGAGCAGATGGTCACATAACCTACAAGAGGGGAAGGAAATCCTAGACTTGTTCCTAAGTAATGATCAAGACCTGGTGAGAGAGGTAAATGTGATAGCACAATTTGGGAACAGTGACCATAATACTATTAAATCTAGCATTTATGTTTGTAGGGAGTTGCCCCAAAAGACCAACATGACCACATTTAATTTTAGAAGGGGTAACTTATCTCAAATGAGGGGGCTAGTGAAGTAGAAACTGAAAGGAAAGGTAAAGAGGGCCAAATCCCTTTGGGAATCTTGGAGACTATTTAAAACTACAATTCTGGAAGCTCAGATAAATCAATACTGCAGGCTACTTAATGTACAAATAGATATTGAAAAGGCCAACATGGTTAATGAAAAAAGTAATGGAAGCAGTAAAAGGAAAGAAAGATTCCTTTAAGCGGTGGAAGGCTAAGAACATAAGAACATAAGAAAAGCCAATGTTGGATCAGGCCAGTGGCCCATCCAGTCCAACACTCTGTCACAGAGAGGCCAAAAACACCAGGTGCCCTCAGGAGGTCCAGCAGTGGGGCCAGGACACTAGAAGCCCTCCCACTGTTGCCCCCCTCAAGCACTAGTCTGAGTGAGGTAAATAAAACAAGGCTAGTCTGAGTGAGGTAAATAAAAGGGAGCACAGGCTTTGGCAAATAAAATGCAAGTTGGTGATCAGACAAGCAAAAGGGGACTGTGAAGAACATAGCCACAATATATGGATGGAACACTATGCTCTGTATTCTTGGTGCTTGGGAGGTGACAGTGGGAGGGCTTCTGCAGCTCAGGCCCCACTGATGGACCTCCTGATAGCAACTGGATTTTGGCCACTGTGTGACAGTGGCTGAGGACATACTGGAGTTCTGCCGTGCCTCCGTGGCGCGGCAGAACAAGATGGGGGGAATTGCCCCCACCGCGCGGCATTTGCACGCCGCTGCAAAGAAGCTGCCCGCAGCGTCCAGACTGCGGGCAGCTTCCATCGTCATCATCGTCCGAACACTGCGCAGCTCCCCCGCCCGGCACGTGTTCACACCCGCCAGAAGCGGGTGGAACGCGTGCCGCAGCAGCTGGGACACCACTTTTAAGTGGTGCCCGGCTGCTGTGGGAGGAGCACGGCGTCGGACGCGTTGTGTCTGGGCCGCCTCCTCCGGGCAGATGCAGCAGTCTGAACGGCTGCTCTGCCTCCGCTTTTAAAGTGGAGACAGAGCGGGCCAGACTGCCAGTCTGTCCTCGGCCAAAGAGTGTTGGACTGGATGGGCCATTGGCCTGATCCAACATGCCTTCTCTTATGTTCTTATGTTCCTTTTCTTTTCTGGGGTTTTCCAGTGTCATGGCTGAACTTAGTGCCTTAATGAGACTCCGAAAGTTTCAGATCTCCTAAAAGGGGTGCCTGTTAAAACAGTGAAGTCCAAAATAAAAAGGGGGCCCTACTATCCGGGGGGGGGGGGGGTTGGCTGGAGGAGGTGGTCAGGTCATCGCACTCTAAGCAGCTTCAAGCCTTCCTCAGTGGCTAGATTTACTTCCTTTGAGCTAAGCATGACTCTGCCAAGTGGTGGCTGTATATAATATCAGATATGTATTATGAGAATATATGACTAAAGCCAATTTACCCTTAGATAAATAACATACACTACACAAGAATATATGAAAAAGCTGGCTGCATAAGTCAGTTCTTTAAAACCAGAACAAGGCTATCACAGGTATTTCTTATGTTCACAGTCCTTTCAACTGTACATCCAATTAACCTTTATTTACTGAGGAATGATGACATTCTAATTTGATTGGCAGTGCTAGCACTGGCGCCAGTGAGTGGAGTTCAGAAACTCTGCTGGAAAATCATGGTTTATTAATACATCATTAAGCACTTTAAATGGATTCCAATGGTGTATGCTAAGGAAGAAGAGAATTCAACATTTGTTAGTTACTGACAGACTACAGGATTGAAAGTTATGGCACAAGCCTTAATAAGTTAAAGTTCCTAATGTGCCAGCAATTGAATTACAGGATCATTTAGTAGCCTGTATATCAGCTGCCTCTTTACCAGTAAGAACTATAAATGTTAATGATGCCACAGTTTTATACAGCCCTGAGAACACAGTACTACTGTAATACAATCTAGACACATTTGAACACAGATAAAATGGCAATTCAATTTATTTGGGATGTGTTTATGATGAGCGTGGAGTCCATTAAACCATCTTTAGGGCAGAAGCGTATCACTTCCATTATGAATCTCTTAATGAGGACACAGTCATCTTAAAGAAGCACCTTAGCCAATGCTGTATCAATAGCCACCTATACATCTATTTAGGTTGTAAGTAGCACCATAATGCTGTACTCCACGTGACATAAAAATTATGTAGGTTAAAACATTCAAGTTCAAAGATGCAACCAGGCGTCTTGGCTAGAGACATGATACTTAAGAGCAGAAACTTTTGCTGAACATCTGCAGCAATGCATTCACCAAAGACCTTGTTTGCTTTAGCCCCTGGATTACTGCCCAAAATGTACTTAGTCTATATGGTACATGGCCCATCTATTTTTTTGAAGAATGGCCATTGTACTTTAATAGCTATTAAGGTAGTTTCAGAATACTAAAGATAATGTAAGCTGATGTATTATGGATTTACACTTGTGATTATTGTGTAAAATCTCTGGTGTTGTTTATTACAATTCATCCCTTGAAACAGGGATTCCACTTGAATACTAGTTCTCAAAACAAACCATGACATGAACATGCTTGCCAGGTGAACACAACTTTCACCACATGCAAGGTGAAGTCCTGATCAGTTTGCCTTGAAGTTCTCTTGCAAAGTTCATCATGAACACAATAATGTACTGAGGATTTAGTAAGATATAACAGTGGATATAATACCACTAAGACTGACTGCAAGACAATCTTGGGACTAACTTTGAATCCCAAGAGAGTCCAAGGTTTTTTCACAACGCATGTATGGCACTTTGGTCTTCCCCTTTGGCACTATGCCTCCTTTCAGACTTCCAAAGCACTAGGAAGGAACTGATTGGTTTTGTCCTCTTCCTCTGAGAAGACTAGTTCAAAGTGCTTCCCCCTCTCCTCCCACCCCTACTGTCAACCCCTATATAGCATCAAGTCAGAACAGAAACAACATCTTAAGAAGCACAGAGAAATCATCCTTATTCTTTGACAAACATTGGGAAATGTCAAAACAGAAAATACAGAAAGCAAATTTTGCATTTGTACTTGGAACTGTAGGCATTTTATGAGTGTGTTAATAATTACTAGATTATTCTACTTTATTAATAAGAAATAAAACTCATTCCTGCTTAGAATCCTCTAATCATTCTTTTTGGGGAAAAGTTGCCTTCTGTGTAAAAGGCAGCTGCTAGCACTTTCTGAAAAATCAGCCCTTTTTAAAACAGTTTTCACACTCAGCATTCAATATCCAGTCCCAAGCCAGTCACTTTTGTAAAATCCTGTATTTTGTGGCTGACCTAAATACAGCTCTTATCTGGATAATGCATAAAAGACATATGTTTGAACTGGAGAAAGTGCACTGAATTGCTTTTCAAGGGCATGCTGCAGTTTACAATTAGTAGCAAAGTACATCTATCCCTATGAAGTGATTTATTTTTCATTTTTTTTGTGCTGCAATAAGTCTACACACTAACCATCCTCTTTGCCATTACTGTCGACTGTCCTTTTAGTGAGAATACATTTCAAACACATTCTGTGATGTATGTCATTTAATCTTGCTTGTATTGGAAGCAAGAGCAAAACTTCAGGTGATTTTTAATATCCCAGAGACAAGTTGATGATTTTAAAATTTCCTTAGAGACAATAATAGGGGAAATCAAGTTGAAGATACATAAAATTTTGGATCAGGAAGTAGTGATAAGAGTTCAAGTGGGCACAACCATCGCACACAATTACTTGGGAGGCACTACCGGTTCTAAACTTCATCTCTAATTTCAGTAATTTCTCCTCTTGCTGTTTAATTTTTATTTACTGCATTTATTTTCCACCTTTCTCAGTGAAACTTGAGGCAGATTACAGAATTATAAAACAATGCAATAAAGACCAGTAAAATACATACAATAATGCAATAAAACTGGATTACACTAAGAACAGTGAAATAAAAAGTCCAGTATATCCAATAAACAACACAACAGAAAAAAGAAACAAACTGTCTAATTGTTTTCAGACCATTAAAATTGCAACCCTATTCCCTTTATAAAGACACACTCCTGAAAATTTCTGAGTTACACATTCTGGAGAGAGGCAGTCCTGCAGATTCATGATCCCCTAGGCCATGAAGAGCATTTTAGATAATAAGTAGTGCCTTAAATAGAACCTGGCTACTGATTAGTAATCACAGGAGTAACTACAGAATATAAGTAATATGCATACTTTGCCTAGCTCCTGAAAGTAAATGAGTTGTGATAATCCATACCAGCTGGAATTTGCAAGGTGTCTTCATGGCACATCCATATAAAGCACTGTACCATAATCTAGCTGTGAAGTTACCATGGCATGGATACATGAGGCTAGATTGTCTAGGTCAAGATAGGCTTACCAGAAGTTGAAAGAAAGCATTTCTCATGGCTGAACTGACTTGCTTCTCCAGGAATAATGCTGGGTCAAGCATAACCCCAAGACCTTTAAATCAGTCAGGCAGAGTCAGCTGAACTGCATCAAATATGCTGGCTCCATGACTAGGGGCAGGGTATAGAAGAAAGAGCTCTGGTTTCCCCCAGCTCACTTGTTTGTAGACAGGAGAAGGGTAGAGTCAGAAATGAGCCATGTTACATGATCTCTGATGATAGGTATATTGCCTAAATCAGTCCCTGAGTCAGGGCGGGCATGTGAAGAGTGTCCTTTACAGGTGCAGATCCAGAATACAGATTAGAAGCAAAAGGAGATCTTTCTCCCATGATAAACATGGCAGGATGTGTGCAGCAGAGTTGGCATTGGTTTTCTTACATTCACACCTTCTGATAGGCAGGCTAAGCAATGGAAGGTTTGGGGAGAAGGGGGCAGATGCTTCCTTCTCTACCAGTGAAAGGAAGTGCTGGAAAAAAATATGGGAGCTGTGTGATTAGGTGTGCTGAGAACCGGGCAGAGAGCATGCTCACAAGGGCAAACATTTGATTTCTACTTGTTAGCTGAGCCCTGGATTTGTTCATCTTGGTCATACAGTTCACTGCCTGACTCAAGACAGGCAATTTTGAAGCTGCAGGGCAGCCAAGAGAAATAAGTTTCATTTCTTAATGTCTTGAGGCTGTTTTGTGCCTATGCAGTGGATGAAATCAATCTCCACTCAGGGTCACGATTAGGAGAAGCTTCCATGGAAACAGCAGTAAACTACTTTTTGTGCATCCAGCAGTAATTTAATATCAAACAATTGTGAGTCAGGTATGAATCCTACAGGGGCAGGAACACATTCCAGGAGTAGTTCCTGCCCTAAAACACAAGGGCAAATTCTCAGTTGGTAGCATGGTATTCTCCTGATAATGAACCAAGTTCTGAGGAAATTATAGTAGAACAGACAGTCCGAGCTTTGTTAGTGAAAGCAGCACTTTGAGTAATGCCTGAAAGACAATAGAGAGCTCACACAGATGCTGTGGAGGTAGCCCATTGCATCCTGTTCCAGCAGAAGCTTCCAAAGCATAATCAGGGCAGCCTCAGAGAGAATGCATTACAGTGGTCCAACCACAAGGTTATGAAAGACTGAATGATGGTCACTAGGTCTGAATCGTGGTGATTGTATTCCCTGTCTTTTATTTTTCCCAGCTGAAATGGTAACTCCACAAAGACTACTTATCAGCTACAGGCACTTCTTGCTCAAACAAACCAGGGAGTGAATATGAAAGGAAAGAAGACAGTAGAGCAGTAACCTTGGCAAAAAGATACAGCTTTTAAGCTGCCATATACTCTGGAGTCACTGAATCGTTTGACAAGGAATGATATACATTGGCAAAGAGAGCAGAATGGAAAGTACAGTATCGCAGAGTGCAGGCATAGATCAGCAAGGACACTTTAGGCTATGTCAGCTCTTGCAGCATTCCATTGTGCCTCTCTTCCTTCTGTGCTGTGCCAATGTCTATAGATAAAATGCCTTTTATGGGGTGGGATTTGAATACATCCACAAGCAGGAGAAAACCTTTCCCAAGCAGCTGAAATAGGCCATGTCACACCTACAATGACAAAACAAACAGGTCCATCACATGAGCTTGATCATGTATGAGTATGAGGCAATCTAAAAGCAGGAGAATTTTCAGTTTTAGGAAATGGCCAATTGCCTGTATAACCAGTGCAGCATTTGATGTACTTGTTCAACCCAGAATAGAGGGAGGAATGAAAGTAAGGGCTTTCGGGGACTTTGTTATCTATTAGTTTAAGGATTAGAATCAGTAAAATCTGGGGGGGGGGCTATGATAATCTCCAATGCAATCTGCTGGAAACTGGTTCATAAGAAATGAGTGTTAAGGAGAAAATAGATCAGTCTCACATTTTCTCATTGGGAAATTAAACATACTAGTGCTTTCAGACATGTTGAATAAGGCACTTTCAATTCACTTTCATGCACTTTAGCAATTGTTTGCAAGTGACTTTTGCCACTGTACACAGTAAAACCCAGTTGCAAAGTGCATTGAAAGTGGATTTAAAGTGCATTATTCAATATGTATAAAAGTACAGCATAATAAACATGTTTCTGTTGTTGCTACAGGAAGGAATATTGCTTAGAGATATGGGATAGCTTCCCATCCAACATCAAAAGACTTTGTTAGGGACCAGTACATAAACAATAGTAGGGACTTATGACAAAAGGATCTTTTTTTCAGAATTTGCTCCGATCTTTCTTAAAACAATCATTTTTTTAATGGTTTGCCTAATCATCAGTCCACCTTTAGTGAAGGAAGGATATAAAGAACACTGACCAGGTAGTACACTCTTCTTATCTTGTAGAAGGATAAGTGATATATTGAGATTTGTCGTTTGATTCCTGTATTCTTCTTCTGTTCTTTGTAGTCTTCCAGTGCCATTGTGGTATGCTATATACTTCCCTAGGAATGAATGGCACCCCATGTATGTGTCCATTTTCTTAGAAGTAAATCTCACTATATGGACAAATTTCATGATGCCAGCAGTTGAGCATAATATCAGCACCGTAACCACAACTTTAATAGATGTAGGTACAGCAGTGACAAGATTGGGCTTTTAAGGGAACATACAATCTTAAATGGGCTACATAATCCATTTTAGATAAACAAACTCTTAATATGATAGATATTGTAAGTCATTGAAGAGGTTGCTTATTTAAAATGTATAATTACAAGTCATACTCCCACTTTTCCTCCAAGGAATTCTCAGTTCTCCTCTCCTCTGTTTTGTGTCACAACAACCCTGTGAAGTAGATTATAATCAGAGAAGATGACGGCCCAAAGTTACTCAGTGATGGTCATAGCTGGCTGAGATACGAACCTGGCTCTCCCAGATCACAATAGTCCGAAATTCAGGTCAGGACTTTATTCTAAGACTGCATCCACACTGGAAAATCCAGGAAGTGAATGATTATGTCAGCACAATATCCAACAACATGAGAAGCTTAACCAACACAAAGCATTGAAGGTTTGCAGGATATGTGCACAGTGGTCAACCTCTTCCATGGCAATGCTTATAAAAGAATTTGGACAACAATATAAAATACTGATTAAAATTCCTTTAATCACAAATGCAGATTTGTTTCATTTGCATTTTTATAGGCTTTCCTTTTCTACTTTCCAAATATTCATAATTCACTTCTGCAATAAAATTTACCTTTTTACAACACTTTGCCCCCTTTTTAATACAGTGCTGACAGTTCCGCTTAGTCTGTCTTTGTTGGGTAATGAATTAAGGACTACAATTTGGCTCTTCATCTCCAAGAAATAACCAATGAACTTCATCTCATCTTCTTCTTCCCTTTTTGGTCTTTTAAAAAAGATTCATCTCACATTAGTTACATTTCCTGCTGTAATACAGTCTTCCCAGATGCACTGATTTGCTCTTTGTCTTTCAATTTTTTGTCATTCATTAGTGATACATTGAGATTTGTCTTTTGACTCCTGAATTCTTCTTCTATTCTTCATATTTAATGAAGCGCAAAGAATTTTGCAATAAAAGCTCATCAGAGCTGTCATTTTTCAATGTTACTTTGCTACATGTTAGTAATAAATGGTCAAATCCTTTCTGTGTCTGGTGATATTCCTGCTTGTTACTTAGGAATATTTTCTCCTGTATCCAGACTCATGTACTTCATTTCTTTTTCCTCCCCCCCCCCGATTGTTCTTTTTCCAAGCCAGTTTGAAGGCCCAGAATAAAGTCTGCAACTTAGACAGGCAGAGAAATTTGTATTTTAGGTAGACAGGTAGAACATTTGTATTTTTTCCCAAGTACATCAATAAGTGTAAACAATATGCTAGTTTTTTTAAAAAAATCTTGACTCAGCATATTGTACAAGATTTTGGACCTGACTCCGTTACAACTGGGAATGATTAAATCTAATTGGAAACAATCATTTCTGTTGCTACTAATTTATTCCTTTGGTCTCAATGGGACTTATTTGTGGCTAACTTTAAATGGATCAGGACCATTATATATATATGGACCCCATATTTCATTCTCCTTTAACTTATAAGAGTGAGTTACTTTTAGTATATTTCAGTGGGACAGATAGGCACTCATATATAGCATATATGTGTATCTCTCAGCGGAACACAGCACTTTACCTTGGGTCTTGAGTTAATTTCCCACTTCCCCAAGTTCTCACCATCTTTCCTACATTAATTATAATTATGTCAATTTGTTATATGTACTCTATAATTAAAATAACTGCTTGCTTTTTTATTTTTAGAACAGCTAAATGAGGAACCAAGGAGCTTTTATACAACTATTAAAATTTTAAGTGCACTATCGGTGTCTTAAAAATATGGCAAACTAAAATTCAAGTTTAGTAAATTCTGGAGGAGAACCCAAATTCAGAAGAGCTTTTGAGGATATCAAAATTTTCTTAATATCACCACTATAGCAAAAGACATGAAGAGTTTGTTGATATACTCTCTACTTCTGCTATGCAGTTGAAATGATAAAAGGCTTTCTCAAAGTTGCACACGAAAACAATTTAATAGGTATGGCTTCCATTTTTCAGGGGGCCCTGACAACAGAGGGGATAGCCAGCTCATTATCCTGAGGGAGGCTGCAAGAAGTGCCTGGCACTGATCCAGGGGCTGGGAAAACAAAACTATGAACCAAGCAAGATGCCTAGTTTTCTAAGTCTGGGGGTTGGTAGGTGGTGCCTGTGCAGGATGCTGAGGGCCATTTAAGCCTTAGCTGCCAGGAGCTGTGAGACAGACATCAGATTGATATTACTGGTTGCTAGAAAGAAAGCAGAAATGTTCTGGATGGAGGAAGAGGAGCCTGGTGGAAGGGAAATCCTCTCTTCTTCCTAGCTGAGGCTCCAGGAGTTGTCCCCTCCCCATCCACCCAGGGGTGGGAAGAGAGGAGCAAGTGCAGCACCTCCTAAAAATCCATAGTCACTCATTTACATCAAATATATTTTCAAATAACTGCTCAAATAAGTTTTGGGTCATACAAGATCTATAGTGCACCTATATGAAAAGGATCAGAAGATCACCCTACAGGGGGACAGCTGAAGGATTGCTAGTTAGCATAGCTAGATTAGGGATCACCCACATTTTCAAATTATGTCCTTCCTGTTTCCTCATTGCATCTTCTGGAGACTTCCTGTTCCTGCAGAGCTTCTGTTGTTGTTGTTCTCTCTCTTCTATGTTCTATAACAGTTTGTTCTTCTTTAATAAACCTACTTATTTTTCTCTAAACAGTCAGTGCTCCACTTCCTTTGCATATTTAAACTCTGCCAACAAGATGTAACTTTAAGATTGCACCCAAAAGCCTAATGGCTTGAACAAAGTCGGTTCAAAAATGTTCTTCTCTTCCTAGGAGTCATTCTTGAACACAACTGAAAACCAGAATTTAAGGAGGGGAATACTTAAAAAATATGATTGTTTATAGCCTATTCTACCAACTTAGGTCTTTACCACTTCATTCTGCTACATGTGTTGATCGTATATTGCATACTGAGATTGTGAGGGAAATAAAGAGGGGTGCAGGGAACCACCTGTTAATATTACCTAATTTGGCTTCCACTGACTCTTCCAGTCCAGCTTTCACCCTGCCCATGGGATGGAGATGGTGCTGGTCACCCTGGTGGATGACCTCTGGAGACATCTGGATTGAGGCAGATTAACACTGCTCATCCTTGATCTTTCGGCAGCATTTGATATGGTTGAACATGAGGTGTTAACCCACCGCCTTGCCAAAGCCACGATACGGGGACTTGCCTTGCAGTGGCTGACTTCCTTTCTTCAGGGTTGGGACAGAGGGTGGCACTCAAGGGGGGAGTTATCCCAGCAGCACTCACTAGAATGTGGTCTGCCACAGGGAGCAATTCTCTCCCCTATGTTGTTCAACATCTATATGTGCCCCCTCACCCAGATCATCCAGAGGTATGGGTTGGGTTGTCACCAGTATGTATATGACACTCAGCTCTATCTACTGATGGACGGCCACCCGGAGATGCCTCCGGGAGATCTGGATGAGGTGTTAAAAGCTGTGGCTGGATGGTTGCAGCAGAGCCGACTGAAGTTAAATCCATCCAAGACAGAAGTCCTGCACCTGAGTCATGAGGGACTGAGCCAGGGAATCAGGCTCCCAACCTTTGATGGGGCTCCATTGGTGCCAAAATTGAGGGTGAAGAGTCTGGGGGTGTTCCTGGATGCCTCCCTTTCTATAGAAGCCTGGTCACTGCCACTGCCAGATCTGCCTATTTTCATCTGAGGTAGATCAGGCAGTTGGCCCCGTATCTCACCCACTGGAATCTAGCTACTGTGACCAATGCAATGGTCACTTCCAGACTGGACGACTGTAACTCTCTCTACGTGGGGCTGCCCTTGACTCTGCTCTGGAAATTGCAGCTAGTGCAGAACATGGCAGCATGGGTAATGATGGTGACACCTATGCAGGCTCACATCCACCTAGTGCTGCGCAAACTGCACTGACTGCATATTGAATTCCAGATCCGTTTCAAGATGCTGGTGCTTACTTTAAAGCCGTATATGGCTAGGGGCCAGCATACCTTTGAGTCGGTCACCTCTCCCCATATGAGCTCCATAGGACACTGAGGTCCATGAATCAACATCTTCTGGCAGTCCCTAGCCCCAGGGATGTCCATCTAGCCTTGACCAGGGCCAGGGCTTTTTCAGCTCTTGCCCCCGCCTGGTGGAATGAGCTCCCATACGAGATCAGGGCTCTGCAGGATCTATTACAGCTCCGCAGGGCCTGCAAGATGGAGCTCTTCCACCGGGCTTTTGGTTAAGACAGCGGGCGTCCCTCCCTTTTCATTGCCAATGCACCACCAGTGGCCTGGTTCTAATCTGACATTGGGGCACCACTGCTATATTTAGGTATGACTGACACCTGAACAGGTTAGCTTACACGGTAGTTGTGCTTTTATGATCTGTGATTTTATGTTGTTTTAATCAGTTATCAAATGATTGTTTATGATATTGATGTAAACTGCCCTAAGCCCACTTGCAAAGAGGGTAGTATATAAATTAAACAAACAAACGAACAAATAAATAGCACATCATCTAAATTCAATTACACTTTTCTTAATATAAGGACTATGTCATTTTTTCTCTACTCCCACCCTTCTAAGGGAGATGGTAAATGTTTCCTGCTCCATCATAGAAGGCTTGAGTGCGGTTTGAAACCAGTGACACCCACATCACCTAAAGAAATGAAGCATGTAATGCAGCACATCCCTTATTTATTTCAACAGACTACAAGCTAGAGGTTTTTCCATAATGGTCTGAAACAACATTTCCTCACTCTTTCTCTCTCACTTTAACATCTGGTTTGTTATGTACTTCTTCTTTACCCTTTCAGTTTCTTGTCTTTAAGTTTCTAAGTTTTAAGGTCTAGCAATTTATTTTTATAGTAAAAAGCTCAGTATCCTTGTGGATGATGTCCACCAGTGGCCCAGAACCCGACCAGTTTAGGTTTGTACAAAAGGCATGCACTAACTCAGTGGGAGCTTTGACTCCCCCCCCCCCCCAATCCATCAAATATATATACTTCAAACAAATCAAAAGCAAAAATCTTATTGAACAGGCTCAAAATGTCTTTTCATGTGAATGGAAAGTGCACCTGCATACCAGATCACCAGCTACTCATGACCATGATAAGGACCATCAAGGACTCCACTTGATAAGGACCATAAGGACTCCACTTCCTCCCATATTCCTAAAGTGGCACTGATGGTTATATTAGTATACCATGCTTTTCCCCCCTCCTCCTTTAGTAACACTTTTTTGAAAGTGAGCATTTGTGCTCAAAAGATCCCATCATACTTCACAGGAAAGCAGTGATGTGAAATGATGTGGTATGATCCCCACAGGGAATTAAAGGTGAGGATCTTAGCAGTGCAAGCGGAACAGTAACTTTCAGAGAGAGAAAAACACATCTCTTGCTGTTTTACTATGAACTCTAAACACACAGTCTTTTCTCTACACTGCTCTATCGTTTAATCCTTTCAGCAAAGTTTAACACCAGGAGAAGAGCCACTGCTAAATTTAAACTAAAGATGCTGATGAGGTTCACAAATAATGGACTCATTATTAGTATTTTTGCTCCTCAGTAGTGCTCATTTTTATTATGAATCATGTTATTGCTTCTTACTTTGTTCATAATTAATGAGTCATTTCAAGCTGATGTCCCAGTTTTGCACCTGTGCGGTTGGCATTCATTAGAACAGGCAACCTGGACCAAAAGCTGCCAATAGCGTCTGCTAGAACTTGATCACTTTAAGTACTTACTAGTCTCAACAGAAACCATCCTTTGTTCCCAGTAGCTAAAACTAACTTAGTTTTAAGGGGGAATGGTGCACAGGACAATGACCCAGTTCCCTCTGCAGTCCAGCAATTGAATCATCATAATGGAAATGTCACACATTTCCTTAGGCAACTATCTGCTGCCCATTCAACCCCACATTTTAATTCCCAAGACATATTGTGAGTATGTGCATTCTTTCAGACTCAGAGTCCATTTAAAATTTATAAAAGGAAGCCATCTGTTTCTGATCATTCTAAAAGCAACATCATAATTAGTGGCCCAAATATGATATAATAGAAGTGAAGGGGTGTTTGGATATCACCAGTTTTCACCCGCTATATCTTAGCAATAAATTCAGATGGGTTTTTTTTCCAGAATTGACTGTTTTAATCAGAGATACCTGTACCAGAAGGGCTGCAGTGGCTCAAGTGGTAAGATGATGAACTGCAGACCGGAAGGTCAGTAGTTCAGCAGTTTGAGACCCGAGTGCTGCATGATGTAGTGAGCTCCCATCCCTGGCCCCAGCTCCTGCCAACCTAGCAGTTCGAAAGCAAGAAATTGCAAGTAGATAAATAGGTACCATTTTGGTGGGAAGGTAAACAGCGTTCTGTGCACCTCGGCACCTAGTCATGCTGGCCACATGACCATGGAAACGTCTTTGGACAGCACTGGCTCTTCGGCTTGGAAACAGAGATGAGCATCGCATCCCTACAGTCAGATTCGACTGGCTTTCGAGCAAGGGAAACCTTTACCTTTACCTTACCTGTACTAGAAGTTGAATAACTGTTGGCAAACAAATGTTTGGTCTGAAGGCCAAAACCATTTTGCATTGAGTTGACCCTGGGGGAAACATGTCAGTTTTATTTTATTTATTTATTTATTTATTTATTTATTTATTGGACTTATATCCTGCCCTCCCTGTGAACGGGTTGATTAAAACATAACAAAATGACTATTATGTCAAATGGACAAAATATTTTAACTCGTTGTGAGGTAATTGCCTTCAACTCCTCACCCCCATGCGCTTGTGCACACACACACACACACACACACACACACACTCATACTGCACTTACCACAGAATACAAAACAGAAACCGCACTGGCACTGGATGGTTGAACCATTAATGAGAATATCTCCTGCATTCTTTCACAGATATAAACGAACAAGGATCCTTTCGTAGAAAAAGAGGTGCAGGAGCTCATTAGCATAACTCATTAGCATAACTCATTAGCATATGCCACATCCCCTGACATCACCAGAAGTGTGTCAGAAAGGGAATGTCAGTTTCAGCCCCATTATACTCTATGGGCCA
Organism: Lepidodactylus listeri; assembly: GCA_029233225.1. Lineage (NCBI taxonomy): Eukaryota > Metazoa > Chordata > Lepidosauria > Squamata > Gekkonidae > Lepidodactylus > Lepidodactylus listeri. Next base: position 106,688,416 of record JARCFY010000002.1, read on the forward strand.
TTGAAATCAATGGCAAAAACTCATAGGGTATATGAGGGGCTGGAGGAAAGGAGGTTTGAGGGAGAGGCTCCAAACTTGCAGGGTAGCTGCTGGGGCCTCTCCTCGAAATACCCACCAAGTCTCAAGAAGATTGGACCAGGGGGTCCAATTCTACGGGCCCCCAAACAGGTTGTCCCATCCCCTCCATTGTTCTCTATGGAGGGAAAAAGTGTTACTTTTTTCCTGCCATAGAGAACAATGGAGGGAATGGGGGCAACCTGTTTGGGGGCCTGTAGAATTAGACCCCCTGGTCCAATCTTCTAGAGACTTGGTGAGTATTTCGAGGAGAGGCCCCAGCAGCTACCCTGCAAGTTTGGAGCCTCTCCCTCAAACACCCTCCCCTCCAATCGCTTTTAAAGTTGCTGCTGAATTTCGGCAGCAATTCGGCAGCGGGCCAAATCAGATCAGAGAATCTGATTCGGCCCCTGGCTGCCCTAGTGGCTACTCCTGAGCTGGCGGAGCTTTGCTTCGCCTCACTCCGGCCCCAATGGACCCCTGTAAACAAATGTTACCTTTTTATCCAAATGTAAACAGGACATTATACCGAACTGTCTGAGAGTGAAGAGTCTACTACTGTCTGCTTAGATTGTAGTGGAATCTTAACTCTCAGTCAGTTTATGAGAGACTGTGCTACACACTCTGAGGAAACTGCTGAACCATCTTATTAGAATCATGCAGGAAAAAGGAGAGGATCAAGAAAAACCAGCCCCCTCCCCCCAATGTTACATTGGTAGGCAAGCCATCTATGTTAGAAAGTTTACTTCTTTGCCCAAAAAAGGGTAGTAAGTATTTTGGCCTTATGCAATATACAGCAACAATAATACTTTAAACTCACCTAGCAACATTGTCTATCACCCATGCCACACAATATGCCAAGTAAAAGATTTGGGGGGAGGGTGTGCCATTGGGGTGGTCCTTCTGCCCACCAAATACATACATATTATGCAGTGTGATGCTGGATACCTATTTCCTCCATCTATATCTTTAAAAAAAACTTCAGAGGAATAGCCAAGAGAGTTAAATAAAGTACTAAAGCTAGTATATATCCTTTATATCTTCACAGAGTGACGTCTGAAGCCTTCTTCTAATTCCCACCACTGGAGGAAGAACCACATAAATTGGAGGAAATATCCTTAGGATGGTGGAAAGCTTCCAACTTCACTGAGGATAATAGATATCTGCTAATATATACAGGAACAAAACTATGTGGGCCCATCCCAGGAACCTCAAGTAGGAACCTTCTATATACTGCATTAAATACTCAAATATGACAACTCAGAATACCTTGTTGATTTGGGCATTGACACAATCACGTAGGGGTGTTTGGCTATAGGAACTTGATCCTCAAGTCCTATGCCACTAACATCCCATTTCTTGCAAGTTTCTACTGATTAACTAAGGAAACTACAATTCATCAGCAGTCTCCCACCTTGGCCACTATCAGTGCTGAGACTCTGAACATCTGTGACATCTGAAGATAAGGGGTGGGTGTTTTTTTTTTTTGTTTTTTTTTACAGATTTTATATGTTGTTCCAAAATGCAGAGAACATCAATAACTACTTTTGTCTGCAGAAGCTGTTAAGTGTTTCTACCTTTTAAGGTAGAACCTTTAACCAGAGCCTTTTATTAAGCACAGACCCCAGTCTGTTCCATAGCTTTCAAATATACAAAAAAAAAAACAACTATGTAAGAGACTTTATGAAGGAGACTCTTGAACCAGTATGGGCCACTTCAGACTACCACACTAAACAATCATCTTCCCCTTGAACAGACTGGAGACAGAGATAGATCCTTTACCTGCCTAAGAGACCTCAACACATTGTCTGATTTAAAAAAAACAGTTAAATGGCTCTGCTCACTCTCACTCCCTTTTCCCTCCAAGGGTACTGAGGGCACCAGGGCACAAACACAAATATGAAAAATGGGAGGGACTTGATTTTATCTACTACTTACCTGTAGGATTTACAACAGACATTCTTGGGATTACAGTACTTACCCAAAGAAGCAAAGGAATAGACTGATAAAAACCAGACTGTTATACAGAAAAAATCCAGAAGAAGACAGGTCCAAATAGTTAATAATAGATCACCCTGGCTTGTCATCTACACCCATCTCAAACTACTCCAATGTGCTATCATGATCTATAGCCCATTGTGGGTAATACTTCTGTCTAATAAACCTTGGATGGCAGCATTTGCTTGTAGGCAGGTTCATACCAACTACAATGGACAACATAACAGAAATGTAAACCCAGGGACCAGACCTTACAACAAATCAAGGTGCCAACTGTGTCCCCATATGCAGTCATGAAATACTATCACAGTTCCTAAAAACATGATATATGTCATCTTCTATGCATCAACAAGACCCCTCTAAATGTTTGGATTTCTATTGTCTTCAGGGATTGTGCTGCCCCAGAACAATGATTAATAATTGTATTTTGTCCTTGTTGTTATGCAGGGGTGTTCTTCTTTAACAACTCAATTAGTATCTACATGAATATTATTTTAGAGCCTGTGAATAGTTTGGAAGCATTTGTTGCTGGATCTGATCAGCCCCTTAGATAGGAGAACCCCGGAGAGCACCTTTGTAAGAGCAGAACATTAATGCAATAACTAAATGTATAAAAAGAAAATGCTTTGAAATTACAAGTGATTAATGCTGACTCAAATGTGCAGATCTACCATAAAACCTTAAAACAAAGAACAGTTTAATCATGTTTAGCAAAGATGCTATTAAATATAACATTTGCTGTGAATATCAGTAATTTTTATGGTTTCATAGAGCATAACAAGCAGAAACCTGAGAAAATGCACACAAAAGTTTGTTTAAATGGTTTTACCCTACATTCACCACTTATCAGAACTCCCCCCGACAAAATATGGCCCATTCTTGTATTTTATACTTTTTACTGACTTTTCCCTTTCAATGGTAATGAACTTTTCGTGAAAGAGTTCAGTAATTGCTGGGGGTAAGGTCATTTCAGTTAACTGAAGCTATAATTCTGGCATCTCTGACCAACATATTTCAGTGAGATTACAGCACATTGACTCCACCTAGGTAGAATTTGGTGGGTGGGCTGGGGAAACATGCCTCCCTGCTCTCTCTGGCCTTCCCCAGCCCGCCTGCTTTGGCAGGCAGGCTGGGGAAGGCATGGGGAGGCATTTAAACATGCCTCCCTGCTCTCTCCAAGCCTTCCTCAGCTCACCCACTTCAAAGGGGGAAAAAATCAGGGAAGCATTTACACACACAAACCCCTGAATTAGCTCAGGGGCGCAGCAGGCTACCATCACTGAAGGGAAGGCAAATTGCCTTCTCTTCAGTGAAGTGAGTATGCTGCCAGCCAGAATAAGGAGACTGACAACCATCTTGGATTTAAGCAAGGGCCACTTTATTGAACTATTTACAATCATACATTGGATCCCCAATGTTGCTCAAACCAGGCACTCAAGGTGTTCCTTGAGCACAGGGCTGTGGCCTGCATGGCCTCTTTCAGCACAAAAGTGGGTCACCTTTGACACATCCAATCAGATCAGTTGGTTAAGGGGTATTGCATTGTCTTGAAGATGACTGGGGCTCCCCAGTGTTGGCCAGGCCAAGCACTCAGGGTGTTCCTTTAAAGTCAAGGTGTGACAGACTGCACTTTTAAAAGCTTACAAGTGCTGTGTGAACAGACAAAGGACTGTGAAGGGTTAATTCTTCTCAGAGGCAGACAGCCTTGAGTGACAGGCTGTTCCAAGAGATTCGATTGGTTAGCATCAGCTGAGCAGAGAAAGACATCTGAACTGAATGCTGAGGAGAATTCAGTCTGATTTCAGCTCTAGCTGAGAAGTGTTGAGTACTGACAGTTTTGGAATTCACCCTGACTGAGAGCAGTTTAACACAGACAGGAGAATTGGGGAAAGTTGGCAAGGACCAGTGGGTAGTTAGATAGAGACTCCCATTTGGATCAAGGAAACGGGATATATCTTCAAACTTCAAACAGGGAGTTAGTTCTGAAGACTGCAGAGATCTCTGGTCTGGTGTGGTTAGCAATTGCCTGTAGAAACCTTAAGAGTCAGTTTAAAACTCAACTAGTACTGATGTTTCAAGAGAAGGGGGTTGGGTACTGGAAAGCGTGCACCAGCCTTCTGGAAACCAGAAGAGTTAGTGAATACTCTAAGAAACTATACTGGAATGTCTGGGGGAAAACACTGGAACAAAAGCCTCTGAACATCAAGATTTGTCACTGTGAAAAAACTTAAGAAACTCTCATTTGCCTGAAACATAAGAACTAAAGTCTGTGCATGTACTTACTGATTTCACCTCAGAGTTATCAATATTGATTTACCTCAGAAATTTTACCCCTAATTTCACCTAACCTTTCCCCTCTATGTTAAATAAAATATTTTGTCAATTTGGAATATAAAAACATCTTGAGTGCCATTTAAGATGAAGGGGGCTCCCAATCCTTCCCTCAGATTCCTAGGCTGAGCAAACAGCCAAAATATTATACTGTGGCAGGGTGGGACAGCCTGAGTTCTTCATGAAAGAAGAAAACACATTACTAGGGTGGCTCAGTCAGACAGGGAAAAGAAAACAGTGGGAAAATCTTGCCTCTGAGGGAGGGAAGTGGATGGGGGGGTCATCATACAAGGCTGTGGGCTGGGTTGCCTATTTCAATATAAAGATGCATCCAATCAGATCAGTTGGGCAAGGGGTAATGTATGGTCTTGAAGACCACAGGGGGTTGCCCCATTCAGGCATCCAGGGGTTCCTTTAAACACAGGAAGGCAGCCCAGGTGGCTCTTTTCAATGCAAGGGTGGGTTGCCTTTGACACATGTTAAAACAGCTTTGTGGGCAAGGTGTGTCACACAGTCCCGGGGACTGCTAGGAATCCCCAGCTTTGCCCAGGATGGCACCCAGGATACTCATACACACCAGATATTGGCTGAAGAGAGGTTGTCAGTGTATGAGTTTGGAACCTATTTGTTTAGAGTTGGCACAGCCTCTACTGTGGCAAGGCTGGAGCTATCACAGGGAGCAATCCAACAGATTGGCAGGTGGAGATTGAGGGCTTTTGTCCTACATTCAATGATTGATTTCTTGCAGGTGCCAGCATATCAAGGAGCCCAATCAGGGTGTGGTGGGCAAGCAGGGCCTTCTGGACAAGGAAGAGAGTGGCTGCCTCTGAAGCTGGTACACAATTGGCCTTTATCCTCATGCAGTGATGGGGCCTGGTGTCGGATGTTGTGGAGTCAGCTCCTGCCCTCTTGCCGCTGTATCTTGAGAGAGGGCAGTTGTGACAGACTGCATTTTTGAAAAGCTTAGAAGTGCTGTACAAACAGCTGAAGGACTGTGAAGGGTTAATTCTTCACAGAAACAGAGAGCCTTGAGTGACAGGCTGCTCCAAGTAATCTGACTGGTTAACACCAGCTGAACAGAGAAAGACTTGATAGCTGTGTGCTGAAGAGAGAGAGTCAGTCAGATTTTTGCCTTGACTGTGTTGAGTACTGGCAGTCTGATTTCAGCCTTAGCTGAGAGCAGTTTAACCCAAATGGAGAACTGGGGGGCGGGGGATTGTCAAGGGAGTTTGGGAAGCAGGTGAAGACTCCCGTTTGGGCCAAGGAAAGGGATAGATCTTCTAGAGAGAGAAGAAAATTCCATACCCAGTCAAATAGGGAGTTAACTCTGAAGAGTACAGAGATCCCTGGCCTGGTGTGGTTAGAAAATGCCTTTAGAGACCTTAAAAGTTAATTAAAAACTCAAGATGAGTACTGGTGTTTCAAGAGAAGGAGTTTGGGTACTGGAAAGAGTGTACCAGCCTTCTGGAAACCAGAAGAGTTAGACAGTACTCAAGTCAATGCATTGATTTTACCTCAGAATTATCTATATTGATTTAGATAAAACCAGAAGAGTTAGAGAGTACTCAAGTCAATGCATTAATTTACCTCAGAATTTTACCCCTGATTTCACCTGACCTTTCCCCTCTATGTTAAATAAAATATTTTGTTAATTTGGAATATAACAAATTATCAAGTGGCATTTAAGTCATATAGTTAAAGGAAGCTCTCATTCCTTCCCCCAGGTCCCTGGGCTGAGCAAACAGCCAAAATATTATACTGTGAGAGGGTGGGACAGCCAGAATTCTTCAGGAAAGAAGAAAACAGACAACTAGGGTGTCTCAGTCACAAAAGGGAATGAAAAACGGAGGGAAAATCTTGCCTCTGGGGAAGAGAAGTGGACAGGGCCACCATAGCAGTCATCCTGATGTTTTCATCCTGTATGTGGGTGAGAGAAATAGCTTTAACCTTTAAAATCCTCAGGGACCTAAAAAGGGTAAAAGATCTCCTTCCAATGACTATTGTAGAGTGGTCAGATTTTCTGCAGAGAATACTTTGAAGGAGAGCCCAGAAATTATCCTGCATAAAGCAGGCTAGGGTTTGGGTGAATAAAGCAAATAGCATGGATGGAGAATTCCATCAAACTCAGTATGCTGCACTTGTATAGGGATGACTATGTGCATTTCTTTCCTGTTGGATCCAATGTCTACTTAGGTGATCTGCATCAGTGACTGCAAGACATTATAGTCAGCAAGTGGGGCAAGGGGCAATAAACTAGGGCAGAGATTTGTTGGGCTAATCACAATAGGTAGGAACAATCTGCAAGTACCCTGTGACATCTGGAGAGGTTGAGGGCATGTCCAGAACACCAGATCACTGGCTGTGCAATGGGGTACAGCTGGAAAAAAGCAGTCCTTGGTGCTGAGCTACATCTTTCCAATCCAGGTAGCAGCTGTGCAGTACATCGGATGAGGAGCTGGGCTGGGTACCTCTTGGCACATTGTGTGCAGGCGATGATAGACAAAGCTGGCAGAAGATGCTGGCTGTGTTTGGAGTCGGTGGATCTGCCAGAAAAGGCTGCTATGAGCAGGCTGCCTAGGACAGCCCGCCTGTTTAAATATATTAGATATTTAAATGTGATGTGGCTCAATTTAATTAATTAAATAAACCAGTTAAACCCAGCCTGTTGTCTTTTCTTCACTGAATGGTTGATCCAAATGTTCAAATTTCTTTTATGGTTTCTTCAGGGGATGAAAGTGCAGTTGTCCTTGCTCTATACTAAGGAAATCTGATGATATATTGCATTTAAAATTATGTCTGTTTCTGCATTTCTTGCATTCACATGGAATAAAAGTGGCAAAAAATGATATCGAATTATGGACAATATAACAAATGGCTTAAAAGTAGCATACAAGAAACAAATGTAAATGGGAAATTAGCCAAAGTAAATAGGTGAGAGGAAAATGGCATTCATGACTACATATGATAATTAAAAGTAATGGAAAATACATATTCATACATCTCTAATAGTTTGTAATTTGTATCCCAAATGATGAGTGTAAGGTAGAAATGAATAGGGTATTATCATTAAGCGGTACTGTAAATACTCATATTTCTAACTGCAGATTTTGCTATCTTTTAGATTGAGTTATGTTTCAAGATCTTTATGTATTTGCAATGGCAATGAATGGTAACGAATGAAGATTAAGAGGAATAGAGTAAAAATATATGCTGATTATATGGAAAAACTCAATGAACTCATGCAATCCATATGTATTTATTTATGAAGATCTTTAAACCCCACTTTTCTCCCCAATGGAGACCCAAAGCAGCTTACAACATTATTACTTCCTCTTCCATTTTATCCTCACAACAACTCTGTGAGGTAAGTTAAGTTGAGAGGCAGACTGACCCAAGGCCATCTAGTGAATTTATTTATTTAGACTTTTATTCCATCCTCCCTGTGAGCAGGCTCAGGGCGGATCACAACAACAATATAAACACAATCATTCAGCAGTTAAAACAGATAAGACAGTATGGATAAAAACAGGTTTCCATGGCATCATGGGGATTCAAATGTGACTTGTCCAGATCCTAGTGCAATTCTCTAACCACTGCACAGTACTGGCAATATCTGGATTGGGTGAATATATGTATAAATATTTGGCCAGAGACTTGAATTCTCAATTCTTTAAAAAAAATATATCAGGAAGGTCTTCTGAGATAACAGCTCAATAAATCAAATAATACAATAATACAAACTGAATACATTTGTATATTGGAAAAAACCCCACCAGTGATTCTGTCACCAATGGATCATTTTAAGGACACAATTAAGTACTTTTCAGGAGTGTAGCTGAGCTGAAACAGAACTGCAGCCAAACTTGAAGGCGTTCACATTTATTGGCCACCTTTGAAAAATTCGTGTGAATTCAATGTAGTAAAAAAACCTGCATAACCTGGAAAGAAACATAAACATGGCAAATAATAAGCTGATTGCAACCCACTTTACCATAACATTTTTAATTATTACATTAATTAATGTGATTAAATTCAAAACAAAAACCTCTGCAAAGTCAATCCCAACTGTCCTTGAAATTTTAATTTGTCTCACTTCAGTACCTATTACAATGTTCATTAACAAAATAAATATTAAGAACTTCCTTTGCCCCTTTTTGGAGATTTTTGAAAACTATCAATATCTTGATCTTTCATTACTCATCAGCCAACTCTAGAAACAAACTGAAGAAATTCTTGGATCAAAACTAGCCCCATGAGACCTTAGCAAAATGGCCAGACCAAAAGGGATGCTGTCTTACTTCCAGAGGCTGGGCCTGCCAGGACTCTGTTTTCATGTTTGGAGAGAGTGTCTGGGCAGTGACAAATGGTGTGTGCTGAAGATGGTATTTATTAAAGATTATAGGTGTTAGGCAAGGTGATGGTTACAAAATACAGCAAAAGAACACAAAGGCCTTATAACATCCCTTCAGCTCTCTGGAGACTCCTGACAGAGCCAAATGTGCTTCAGGGGCATGTGTCATGGCATCCCTGCATAGTTTCTGACACATCAGTGGATTCTGAAGAGATGGGGTGAGGATTTTATATGGGTTAATAGTACTGACTGAGCAAGAAGTCAGGCACCTATCTGAGGGAGATATCTCATTCCATGTAGTTTGCCTATTTTATACCACTCCTTATCTGTGCTCAACTATGTAATGCAACAGAAGGCTCAGCTAACTAGGAATTGGCCTTGACAGGCCACAGCCCTTCAACAGACTGAGTGAAAGCAAATGGCAATCATAGGCAGAGGACAGACTGGCAGAATGAAGTGCAAGGGAAGTGGGGCAAAAAGACCCAGGCTAAGTTGTCGTGGGGCTTTTCAGTGGCACTGCATGGACTAATGCAGGACCATACTGGGAAGGAGGCAGAATGGAACATTCGAACAGCAGGGCGGCCCCTTGCGGCAGCACCGTGGTTGCGCATGGCTTTGGTCCATTTTGCTGACCTACGCATAGGCGCATGGGTGCAGCAGCAATTGGGGCAGAATCCCATGGCTGGGAACTTTAGCTTCGTGAGCTGGAAGTGTCCCTGCAGGCAGTTGTGCACTCAAGAGCACAGCACACATGGGCGGTTATGTGCATCCCTGCCAGATCAGCGGGTTCACATTACCGGCACCACTTGATTGCAGCTTATTTGTGTCCACACTTCCAGGAAGCGGGATCAATGAGCACCCAAATGGCTTGCCATAGCTTTCACCTGGTACTTTTTAAAAGCGGGATCAAAACACTTTAGGATGGGGTGAGTATGGCACAGGAACGCCAGACAGCTGTGTCTGTGCGAGCCGACCCACTTAATCCACTTGAGAAATGTGCCTGTATTGGGCCAAACTGCCAGTCTGAACTCAGCCACAGAGTAGGTATAGATTCACTATTGCATCCTCACCACCCAAAAATCTTCTGCATATATATTAATTAAAGGTGTGTTACAATGTGCTTCTTGACTTCCTTTGCATCTCACTAAAGCCAAGCCATCCCGTTGAACTGATGGGTGTTTCCTAAATGCTCAACATTTACAGTCCTTTGGTAGGCTATACTTTCTTACAGATATACTATAGATTTACTGACTTTGAGACATAAAGCACATTTTCCATTTTTGTTTTTCATGCTTTTAAAATGTTTTTCTTCTTCTCTCCCCATCAACATACAGTGCAAACTGACCTGTGACTGGTGCTGGGACGACTACTGCCTTTGGTCCAGGGCCAAGGCCATCCATATTCAGGCAGGGGTGGTAGTACAAGACAAGAATTGGTCTCCCCCTCCCCATCATCTCCAGCTGCATTACATTTTCTCATGGTGTTTCAGTAGAACACCATCTACCAGTCAAATATCTGATTGTGACAATTCATCATCATCATCATCGTCGTCAATCAGTCATACAGCAAACATAACTGGAACCAACCAGTTGATATATGGGACCTGGGAATGAACATTAAGAAAAGGCAGAAGGGTTTTAGGGCAAATCCTAAGTGACAAATGAGAAAAAGATCAACAAATGCTGTTCAGAATTAAGTGCCTTAAAGAAAGGAAACTGCAGAATGAAAGAAGCAAACTTCATTTGGATATAAAAACAATAGCTCAAGTTACAGAAAAAATCATTCAAAGAATTGTTGCAATATCCAAGAAGATCAAGAGCTACAGCAGTAGGATCCAGCAATACAGACAAAACTTCCAATTCCAGACTAACCAAAGGAAGTTCTACAAATCACTTGAGGGAAATGAAAAAGTAGAAGTAAAATCAGACAAAGAAAAGACAACAACTTTCTGAAATTGACTCTGGGAAGACTCAAAAGAATCCAATAAAAAGCCACCTGGATCACAAATGTGGAAAACAAACTGAAAGAAAAGCAAATGGAAGATTTTATAAAGTTGAATATGACATGTTCATTGCCTGCTAGATTCCTGACACTGTTTATTTTGCATATTCATGAAGGAAAAATAAAAATAGGAGTGATAGATTACAGTACATAACTGTTGTATGTATTTGGCTTGGTGGGTCACACTGGGTAGGTCTTGTCATATAAAGTACTATGTCTACCATAAAGGACCCATCTCTCATATACAATATCATTCATACCCAATATGTTCAAAAATTGATATTAGCTACATCTGATGGTGTTGTGTTCCAATATATGGCCTTGTTCATTTGAAGTAACTGTGCACATCTTCTGGTGGTCTACTGACAATTTCTTATTCCCCCACCCCGCCATCAAGGTATATAGTCTTTCTTTCATTTCTCTGAGATTCATTTAGAAACATTTTAATGTATTATATTCATCTGAAAACATAATACACTTTTTGAGCAAGAACCTAAGGCGCTCCTGTGAAAACCCAGATGATCTCTCCAGTGTGCCTTGGAAGTCTGAATGAAACAAATAACCTTGACACAAAGACACATGATTAGTGCAATGTGTGAAAGTTTCTGCCTGTGTGAGTCAGCCTATTTAACTGAAAGTTCTTTGCACCACAAATAACCCTATGTGCCATGGATTCAGGGTTACCAGCCATTGGCTGGCAATCTCCAGTAGCACTGAGTAGGAGAGGCAGAGACTTTTGGGATGTCACTTTCTATTTTGAAAGTGACATCACAATGCTCTAGATATTTTCAAATCCCTATGGTTAAAACCATAGAGACTTATGAAATTCCTAGAACACCATAACATCGTTTTCTGATTCAGAACAGGAAATGATATCATGACACTCTACGGATTTCAAAAAAACTATGGATTTTACCACAGAAATTTGATAATTTGTAGATCATGACAGCACCTTACTCTGAAACAGGAAGTGACCTTCAGGCATCAATTGATGCCATTCCCCTCCATTTCCCCCAACTGTTCAACTGAGCAAGGGCAGAGAATGGGGAGCATCATCTGGACGCCTGCGCTAGAACTGGATAAATAACATGGGTGTGTATTGCTTCCCTGTTTTGGTTAATCCAGCATTTTTCAAATTGGAGTCCAGGGACTTCTCAGAATCTTTGAAAGTACTTTACAGGATTTGCAAGGTTTTGTAAGGACAGATGGTAAACTCTTCTTGTGCCCATCTAGCTAACATGAAAATGGAGCATTCTCAGTTGTCTCAAAAGAAGCCCATGTAGTTAATTTTGTTCTCACTGCATTGTCTTGAGGACAGAAAAATCAATGGAACATGCACATCTTCTGTGCACGCTCTGAGAGGTTGTCTGGTGCATAGTGAATGGCGGAATAAGAGGAAAGGCTTGGGGATCCACAAAAATTGGAATAAAAATAGGGCTAATGAGTTTGTTAAATTTTGAGAACCACTGGGTAGACTACAGAGAGGGCAGCTTTCAAATGTTACAACCACAATATAGATTGCACTAATATAGAAGCTACTTCAAGGGCATCATTATATAATGCGTAACGTGAAGAACTTTTTATACACCTAAATCCACATTCTTTCTGCTTTTTTTCCCCTTTTTTGTTCTTGGCACTGTTTTTCCAGTGCAGACACTTAGACATTTGTTCATTCTTTAATCATCTCCAGATTAGGTTACTGCAATGTTTACAGTTTTTCTGAGGATGCTTCTAAAGAAACTGTAACTTGTACAAAAACTTTTCTATGTCATACACAGTGAAATGATGCAGCCTCACCAGTTATGGTGCCCTTTCCTTGTTAGACAGTGCAATAAATATTTTCATTTAGCAACTTGTTTACCTGAACATTCTTAATGAAATTTTAATTGTCCAGTGTTTGAATCCACAGAATGTAAGGCAATAGGGGATTAGTTACACAATACTTACTTTTCAATTTTGGCCAAATGGTTTAAGATTTCCAGTTTTAGGATGATGCAATGGTGGAGGTACCAAATAAATAATTGACAAGAATCAATCAGAACTGTTAAATTGATCCTGACAACTGAAAGTTGAATTGGTGTCAATTTCAGATTAGGGGTCCTCCTCCACAGGTTTTCCTTGTCCCACATCCCCATTGCAGCTTCTTGCACTTAATTATAGCTACGTCTTTTCCCCAGTATTGTCTCTACTTCCCCCAATATTGGCTCCACAACTATGGCTCACCATAAATTACTGAGTGGGAACTGAGTGAAATTTTCTCACACTCCTTTTAATACAACTAGCATTTGCAAGGTTTATAATAAGCAAGAAATGTTTCAGAGACCTCTGGAATGATTTGAACAGGTGTCTGAAGGATATAGTCTGAAGGGTATAGTCTTGCACAACACCTTGCCACTGCATCCAAGAACTTCACCCATTGGTAGACTAGAGATTGACCCAGCATCTCCAGATGGAATGGAACTTCTACCAGGCTTTGGGCCTCATCAGGATCTCACCTATAGCAATTCCTGACTCCAACCCTGGTGATTCATGTAAGGTCATGTGGGAATTCAGCCTGTGTACTAACATCAGCTCTGGCCAAAAGTGGAAAGCGCAGGGAAAATAGAGAGCCAAGTAAACCTCTTTAAAGGTCAGAATGGGCTTGTTGATGCTCCTTGACTCACCAAAATACTGTGACAGGAATACTAACTGATGTGAGCAATGAGAAGACTTGCTGTAGCTGTTTGTCTTGACTTCTCAGAAAGCAAAAAATGATAAGGATTGCTCATAATTAAAGCTGGTGGAATCCTAAACCTTGCACCTTCCTTAGTTTCCATAAAACAGATAACTGAATTTTGCATTCAGCAACTGTTATGTGAAGTATACAAAAGCACATAAATGTACTTATCTCACATCTTGGATTTCTGAAGATTTGGAATGTTTTGGAAAAAGTGACTGGTAATACTTGAGAAGGAGGAAAAAGACATACCAAGTTGAAAGTGGTCTGTATGGAAAGATGGAGCTAAAGGATTTATTTTAATCTAGCCATTATTGTTGACACAAAAGTCTAGCAGATAATTGGTCTATAAAATGTACTTATATTATGAGTAAAATGTAATGACCATAATAATGCTTGCTTTCAATGTATCATAACAACCCAAGCAATTTATTACAAAATGATTTCATAACCAGATACTGTTTACATATATGGGAATTTCAGTGCACAAAGAGAGTTTCCACACTATCAAATTGTTGTTGTCTGCTTCGGTGTCAGGAATAAATGCATGGAGCTGCAGGAACAGAAAGAGAAATAGTAATGCATTGGTCTTTCTTACAGTTTCTAGGGGTACACACTTAAAAAAAGGTTTTATTGCATGTTTATGTTGTCATTACAGTCACAAAGAAGGGGTGTACAGTTTTATCTAACAAGCATGATTTTTTAAAAAACAGAGAGATTGATACGTACCATTCTTATTCCCTAGGTTTGAAACATGTCCCTGTGGTTTTGTTTTAGAAAAAGGCAGAATAATCTTAAAGGTATCAGATTTCAGTTTCTGTCTTTTGGTGCTTGTTTTGCCTCAGTGAGTTCTTGAAGCTACCTTCTCTGTTCAGCTAAGCCACCTGACCTCTGACTCTCTTAGTAAGGAAAGTTCCAGACTTGAAAGCCCTCTCCCTCCATTCTCAGAGCTTATCTTGTGGTCCACCTGACTTGGAGTTCTTGTTTCTCTTCTGTAAGCAGACACCCTTCTACTTGATGAAAAATATCAGTCTCTTGGATCCAGAAGATACTGAAGAGACCATTTATTATGTGACTGATCTTATTGGACTCCAAAAAAAGCCCATTTTTACTTTTCAATTGCCTTTCTCCTAACCAGGCAAACTGAAAGGTAACCAGGCAAACTGGATAAGTTGGTTCTAAAACATTTGTCCAGCCTGGAAGGCTTTGTTAAAATGATCTCTGAGCATTAGCAGAGTGTAGATCAAATATTTTGATTTTAAGATGGTACATTTTATACCAGCTACCTATAGTGTTAGGTTTACATTTGCCACAGGATTATCTCAGGCAAAGAGATGATGGCTGTGGCAGGGGGGAGTACATAGAAAAAGAAATCAATGAAAGCCTTTCCAAACCACAGATCCTTGTTGAAAAAACTGCTGAAAAACCAAAACAGAGTGAGCTTTTTGAACCAGCCTGCTAAGGAACTTTTAAGGTAAGAGTGCCATAATTGAAAAGGTTCCCCATTTCTTGTTAGTGAATATGACATGAGATAATGTTAGCAATACAACAGATCTCTATCTGGTGATTCTGCACAGGGATGCTCGTATCCATTTACTTTAAGTGAAAGGTGCACACGCTAGATTTCAGTATGACAGATTTCAGTGCTTTGGAGTTCCTCTTCCCTGTATGTTTCAGAACATTCACCTGGTTTTATGGTTCATGAGGCTGTGAAGGCAGATTAATGCCACAACTGATCTTAAGCCTAGTTACTCAGAACAACTGATTTTCAGGTAACTATACATTCAGCCCAATCCTGGCTGTATTTCTTTGGCAAGATGTCCTTATAATTTCAATGGATTGTACTTTGAAATAAATAGTAGGGATGATACTGAATTTTGTACGCTTATTGATTTGATTGATTATCCCTATTTCAATTTTATGTCTCATCTGTAAGAAATGAACTTGGAAGGGTTTGGCACCAGTTTCTTTAGGTTGAATTTTTACTGTTTAAAATTAATGCATATTTTAGCATTGCTTAGGTGTCAGTTGCATATAAATAGCTTGAAAATGGTATAACAGAAACAACAGACTCATCAACACTGAAGATAACTGAGACCGAAAGTAATTTTCACATATGGAATCCAAAAGAAAGAAAGAAATGGCCATTGGCTCATCATTTGTAATCATGGATAGTAGTGCTGCCTTAATGTGGCTATGAATAATTGGCAACATTCTGGCTTCTTTACACTTTGTTCCTGTGCATAGTTGTGTGGGTGGTTAATCAGAATATATTTCTAAGTACATCATGTGTGTGAGCTTTCCTCAGAGAAGTTGATGGCAGGTCTGTTTTAATTTTAAGTGAGGTGTAGTTCTCTTCATTTCAATTAGCTCTTTGATCAAAGGTGTAAGTCAAGCTTCTGTAGGTTTAGTGGAATAAACAAATATGTACAGAAGTTTCCTCATTAACAAGCACTTTTGAAAACTCCTTCTGTGAAATTTCTCTTCTCTGGCTGTTTAAATTCAACTTTTAATCTCATATCCTGAGACAATTTAACTCTAATATTCGAGTTATGTTCCTTTAGCTCAGGGAAAGGAAATTAGAGCGATAAAACTTGTAAATAAAAATAGCAGTAAGACTGATAATCAACGTAGCTAATTTTCGACATGGCCAAATCTGTGGATACTTAAATTTGGAGACTGGAGCCATGAACAGACAATACAGATCTTTCTACAAACTTGAGAATTATCCCAGCTTTCCAGAAAACTCTGAAACCTAAAAAAAAATGTGAGGCTAACCCTCCCAAATAATAGAATCAGTGCCTGTAGTTTTAAGAATTGAATGCCCTCAGTGGTTATTGCTGGGCAGCCACACAGCCTTCAAGCATTGCTTTCTGTCAGTAAAAGGCAGCGAGAGGAGCAAGGCAATTTCCAGGGCTCTTTTGGTCTTTGAGGAAAGATTCATCAGGGCCAAGCCTGGCAGCAAGCACCAGGCAACTTGCTGCCACACAACCTGTATGACTCACCCAGCCTTGGCTGCTTGCTGTGCAACCGCAGCCACCCCATAAAGCCAGTGTAGTTAGTGTTTCAGCTAGGGCTGCCAAGTCCAACTTGGGAAATATCTGGGGACTTTGGGGGTGGAGCCAGGAGACTTTGGGGGTGGAGCCAGGAGAAAGGAAGTGACATCATTTTGTGATGTCACATCCTGTGATGTTGCTTCCACATGCTTCCACATGAACTCATGAAGTTTCCTAATACTGAATCAGGCCATTGGTCCATCAAGGTCAGTATTGACTACTCAGACTGGTAGTGGCTCTCCAGGGTCTCAGGCTGAGATCTTTAATGTCACCTATTACCTGATCCTTTTTTTAGCTGAAGAGGCTGATACCTCCTGCATGTCAAGCAGATGCTCTATCACTGAGCAATGGCCCTACTGAATCCTTCCTCATCTCAGCAGAATATGAAGCCCTAAGTGCTACACAAGTGCTAAATATGATTTTCATATCATAAGAACAGGAGAGAAGCCACAGTGGATCGGGCCAACAGCCCATCCAGTACAACACTCTGTGTCACACAGTGGCCAAAAATACCAGGTGCCCTCAGGAGGTCCAGCAGCGGGGCCAGAACTCCAGAAGCCCTCCCACTGTTGCCCCCCAAGCACCAAGAATGCAGAGCATCACTGCCCCAGACAAAGGGTTCCATTTAGACCTTGTGGCTAATAATAGCCACTGATAGACCTCTGCTGGATGGGGACAGAGAGAGAGAGACAGACAGACAGACAGACAGCTTTTTCACTTACTCTTGCCCAATTCCCAGGCTTTATTTCTGGCCCTTGTTTCACCCAGCTGTTGTCCATGTAAGTCCCATAACTACTCCCCCCCCCCCAGCATAGGCTTTTTGGTGGCTAAAGAGGACCTTTGTCCTCCCCTTTTCGCCAGCAGAAAAGCTAGTTGGATCCATCCCTAATTTAAAATACCGGTTACTTGATGTACAAATGCTTTTAAAAATGCAGATTTTTACTGCCGGAGGGGGGGACACGGTTGAAAGAAACAGAAAATTGGCATAAAAATGAGGAATCCCAACTTTTATTTGCAGAAGGGAAATGAGGATTGGGGGGACCCAAACAGCCATGACAAGGCATTTTAAACAATCCCACTCCCAGACCTTCTACAGGCAACCTCTCCTTGTGATGTTTACCTCTTTGGAAGTGACAGTTTATTCCTTTGACAAAACCATAGTGGACAGACAGACAGAAAAAAGAAAGAGGGGGAGGGGGAGAGACAGAGAAGGAAAAGAGCTCGCAGACCCCAGCTTACCCAAGCAGTTTACTCAGCAGCAACCTTGCACGCAGTAGAAAGAGCTTAGTCCCGCCTTAATCTCTGGGCGGGGCTCTCTTGCTGGCTCAGCTCTTAAAGGGGAAATTTCCCTTTTAAGAAGTTCAAGAGGCTGGCCAGGGCAGGCTCCGAGGTTCCCCTGCTGGCAGCCATTTTGTCCCCCCGGTGGCCAATCTTGGAAAAGCGGGAGAAAGCTTTAAAAATCGGTGTTTCCCCCGCTCTACCGGGGGACTTGGCAGCCCTAGTTTCAGCCTAGTATCTAAGAGACTCAAGTTTGAATCACCACTCTGCCATGGAAGCTCACTGGGTGACCTTGGGCCAGTCACGTGCTCACAGCCTAACCTCCTCACATAATTATTGTGAAGGACAGATATAAACAAAGCTATAAATCATACATACTGGCACACTTTATTGTCATAATCCCATAAGCCTATCCTCCCTGTATGTTGACTATTTTAGAAAGTCAGTAGGAGTGAAAGAGAAGACATGCTTAGTGATCAATGTAGCTATTAAAAACTGGTGTCTTTGGAAACAACCAGACTTATAATAGTCCCAATTACGGACACAAAACCCAGTGATTCAGCATCCAGGGAGGCCAAATTATATACTCAAGCTTTGTAAATGATGCTGACATAGCCTGGTCATGCAGACCTATGAAATTTTCTCTAAACATTATCCTAAGCATATATTCATTTGCATTTTCCTAAATGTCTTTTTATCTGAAAATGATACATTTGCTTATATGATGCATATGATAGACTGTCTATTTCATATATATGTACAGGAGTTCCCCAGATGATATATAATGGTCAGAGTGATCTGGTTGCCACTCCAGGTGTGGGTATGCACAATCAGCTGTATCAGCAGCAGGGCTCCGTTGGGGCCAGAGCGAGGCGGAGCGCCGCTCCGCCAGTGAAGACGCTGGGGGGCGGGCACATTACAAAGCCCCGCCCCCAGCAGGGCCGCCGCTGGGTCGGACCCCCTCCCACCCACCCCCGCTCAATGTACCCGAGCCGGCGGCAGGCCGCCGGCCGGGGAAAAAACCCTCTCCCACTCCACACCCCCACGCAAAGAGACTCCCTCTCTCCCACCCACCCACCCCGCTCAGTGTCCCCGAGCCAGCGGCAGGCCGCCAGCCGGGGAAAGAAAAAACCTCCAACCCACCCCCGCTCAATGTCCCCGAGCCGGCGGCAGGCCGCCGGCCGGGGAAAGGATCCTTTCCCACCCCCCCCCACCCCCCACACATAGAAACTCCCACCCACCCCACTCCATGTCCCTGCGCCGGCAGCAGGCCGCTGGCTGGGGAAAGGATCCTTTCCCACCCCCCACCCCCCGCGCATAGAAACTCCCACCCACCCCACTCCCCATGTCCCCACGCCGGCGGCAGGCCGGCGGCCGGGGAAAGGATCCTTTCCCATCCCCACCCCCCGCGCATAGAAACTCCCTCCCACCCACCCCACTCCCCATGTCCCCGCGCCGGTGGCAGGCCGCTGGCCGGGGAAAGGATCCTTTCCCACCCCCCACCCCCCACGCATAGAAACTCCCACCCACCCACCCCACTCCATGTCCCCACGCCGGCGCAGGCCACTGGCCGGGGAAAAAAATCCTTTCCCACCCCCTCCCCCCCACGCAAAGAAACTCCCACCCCAACCCACTCAAATCCTTTCCCACCCCCCACGCAAAGAAACTCCCTCCCTCCCACTCACCCCACTCAATGTCTCTCTCTCTCTCCCCCACCTACCTACCTACCTACCTTCCTGTTCCTTCCCTCCTTCATTCTTTCCTTTTCTTCTCTCTCTCTGTCCCCCACCTACTCATCTACCTTCCTCTTCCTTCCTTCTTTCTTTCTTTCTTTCTTCTCTCTCTCCCCCACCTACCTACCTACCTACCTTCCTGTTCCTTCCCTCCTTCATTCCTTCTTTTTCTTCTCTCTCTCTGTCCCCCACCTACTCACCTACCTTCCTCTTCCTTCCTTCCTTCCTTCCTTTCTTTCTTTCTTTCTTCTCTCTCTCCCCCACCTACCTACCTTCCTTCCTGTTCCTTTCGTTCCTTCTCCCCTCCCTCCCTTCCTTTCTTCCTTCTAACACACTTCCAGTGATGTCAGGGGAGTGTGGCCTTCTGACACTTCCGGTGACATCAGGGGGTGTGGCATATGCAAATGAGTTATGCTAATGAGCTCCTGCACCTCTTTTTTTACGAAAGGACCCCTGATCAGCAGTCATGCATATACCAACCATCTCACTTCTTCTTTTAAGTAAGATTAATATGACTAAATTCCTTAAATCTCTGGCTGTATGGCATGTTTCCAAGGCTATTGCTTTTCAGAGCACCTTTTTGTTTCTCAGCATTGTCCTTAAGCATGAACCCCAGAAGCATGTGCAGTAGTAGCTTCACTTACCACACAACCTTTTGCTTAGTGATGTGATAGCAATTTATAATACGATTATTCAAATCACAGTGTAATTATTATGCTTACTCGTAATTCATGATGAAGTGTATGTGGATAACTGATAAAAGAGCAACTATGTAAAATGGGATTTAACCCTGTAAATACTAACACAGAACTAGAGAAGACAAGTGAGAACACACAAGGACTTGTGGGAGGCATCTCATTTCCCCTCCCCCACTATTTCCTCTTTCCCTTTCCTGAAAGCCCCCATAGCCTCTCCTTTTCCTGCCTGGGGAGGTTTTGGAGGGAAGTGACTTCCAATGTAGTGTAACCCTCCAAAGCAGCCATTTTCTCCAGGGGAATTGTTCTCTGTCATCTGGAGATCAGTTGTAATTCTGGGTGAGCTGCAGCCTCCTCCTGGAGGCTGACAACCCCAGTTTCCCTGGAGGAAAAGGCTGCTTTGGAGGCTGGAATCTATGGCATTATACTTTCCTTCCTCTTGGCAATCCCCATACCCTCTCCTTGCCTCATTCTCTCCTTCTCAGCTGTTCACCAATCTACCTTTTATCTGGCTCCCATTATTTATTTACTTCATTTATATCCCACCTTCCTCCACAGTAGGGACCAAAGCAGCAAACCACTTTTTACAAGGTTTCCCTCAGGCCCCTGACATTTTCAGGGTGTTTATGAGAACCTCAGAACCAGCAGGGAGTCAGCTGTTTTGTGGCTCTCCTGTGCAGTCCCTTTAAATGGGATTGCACAAAAGAGCTGGAGCTGAGCCAGTGGGGAGTAGTTTTCTCACTGGCTCAGCTGTTTTGGGGGCTTTGCCAATCTTCCCAGTAATCCCCAAATATTTCTGGGATTTTGGGAGATTTTTCCCCAGTTTTCCTGAAAAATTCCAGATACCTTTGGGAGAGTGAAATATACCCCAAAAATACTGATAAAGTATTTTTCAGGTATATTTTTGACTCGGGTAGATCTAAATGCACACCCCTAGTATCTAAATGCTTAATTCATGATTTCAGAAGTACAGACAGAAATCACTTTAAAAATTGCTGTCACCCCATTACCCTTTTTGGCAAAACTATGACAACACCAATCAGGGGACACTGAGCTCTTCCCCCCCACCCCTCATGGTGCTGGGCTATCTGGGGAATGGTTCAGTTTCCTTCCTTAAGAAACCAGGCCAAGCTGAGTGAGGACTGTGTTTTATTTCCCTCATTTTATAAGTAGCTTAGTCTGCTTTCTGTGGGAATCAGTGGATGTCAGAGACCCAAGCCTGGGTCCCCCTGGGTCATCACTCCTTTTACCTGAGCAGCACCCAGCCCTATGGGTCCTCAAAGTTAAATACATACAAATATTGTAAAAATATATAAAGGTTTATTTAAAAGTTTTTAAAAGGAATATCAGTGTGCAGAAGGGATGGGCATGAACTGGGAAAATGGTGGTTCATGGCTTGTTTGATTACACAAACCATGAACTTTCTCCATTTCCTGAACCAGCTCATGATTCATTTGGTTTGAGTTCAGGATGTAGTAAAACACCCCCCATGAATTTTTTATTTATTTTTCACATTATCCCTGTGAGTTAGAGATGCCAAACTCACAGGGATTCTTCAGCAGGCTCTCCTCCACCTGCCCCCCAAGTTTGGTGAAGATTGTGTTTGGGATGTCTGAGTTATAGCCCTCCAAAGCAGGTGCCCCCAGGAAAGCTCAGCTCTAGCCTCCCCTTAAATCAGCCACACAGAAAGCAGTTCTTCCTAACTCCCTCTGGAGAGCCAGTTTGGTGTAGTGGTTAAGAGCATGGACTCTAATCTGGAAGAACCAGGTTTGATTCCTCACCTTGGGTCAGTCATAAGTTCTTTCAGAGCTGTTCTCTCAAGGGCGGTTCTCAAAAGAGCTCTCTCAGCGCCACCTACCTCACAGGGTGTCTGTTGTGGCGAGGGAAAGGGATTGTAAATCACTCTGAAACTCATTTGGGTAGTGAATGGTGGGGTATAAATCCAATATCTTCTCATCTTCTCTCTCACACGAAAACGAACTCCTTTCTCTTCCTGCTGCAAAGTGAAAGCAGCTGAGTCAGGGTGTGGTGTGTGTGTGTGTATATATATATATATACATATATAAATACAATTTGCTCCCATAGAGCAGAATGGGAGCTCCATGGTTGGCTCTCAGAGATGCCAATCAAGCTATGGACAACTGCTGTGAGTGTTTCTAGGGCTCTCCACAAGTCCACCCCCAGTGTTGCCTAGGAATTGATTGAATTGGCGTCAGGCTGTCTGTAGAACAAACTGTTCCTCCACAGAACAAAGGCTGTTCATTTTTAGATTTAGGAATGATGTGACCATATCAAACAAACCTGTTTGAAATGAACCATGAACTGGCCTTGTTAATGTTCAAACCATAGTCCATTTTTCAGTTCATGCCTATCTCTGCTATGCAGTACAGTCTCTATAGCGTAGAAACACAGAAATTAAAAGGCTAACTTTCTATCTAATACATTAAGTACCTGCTATTAGATGGCATACCTTCTTGCAGCATAAAAATCCAAGCTGTGGCCTAAAGCATTTTATGTGACAGTCCATCATGATGTGGCACAACATATCATAGTGTACTAGCATGGCACAAGCATAAAGTTAGCACGACTTCCCTCCGGTCTATAGCCTTATTACAGTCTTTTGCCCTCTGGCATCAGATGGTTTCTCAGATCCAATGAGGAATCTCCCTTGATGGAACTTTCCATTCCTAATTCCCCCTCCCATCTGGTTATACAACTGAGCACAGGTTCTCACGATTAACCAATTACCACTTTTTAGAGTCCGGCCTTAAAAGAGATAAGGACGGTAGCTGCAGGAAGGCCCAAACTATGGACACCTGAGAGCTAGAGCAGGCCTCCTAATAATCACATTGACCATTGAGTGGAATTAGGGTTCTTTGCCTCACAATGGGACTCCAAATATTAGGAATTATTCCAAATATCTGGAACTATAAAATTCTGATTTATTTGTAAATATTCTGAATATAGCATTACTTGGTGCATCCAAATATCTCTGAATCTGAATTGCACATTCCCAATAGGCACTGCCCTTTATTACAAGAGTACAGATCAGTAACAGTATTCAGCATTCACCTCAACTCCTCTACTTTACCATGCAAATGTACTCCTTGACCAGTTTGGTTAAAGTCCATTGTTATTCCTATCAGAATCTTTAATTAATATTCAGTTTTAGCCAGTACTTCTGACCTTTTAATTTGCTTCTCATGGGCATTTTTGATAATAAAATTCAATTGTTCTAGCATTTGCAGAGAGTGATCCAAAATAAGGCAAAAACATGATCTAAGAATCCTCATTAAAAATTCGAATGGCTGTTGGAGGAAGTTTTATGTGCAGTATTTGCCAGCCATTAAAAATTTGCTCTGTTTTTAATGCACTTGCTGCCCAAACATCTAAACCATAAGGTTGCTTTGTTGACATGCATGTGGCAGGATCAAACACTCCACTTCAGGAAGCTCTGTAATGTGGGGTAATAAATGCCACAAGATGCGAAGAATCTGTCAGGGATTTTGTGTTGATTTTGCTTTTCTTGAAATCTATTCAATATTTTTATTTAAAATAATGTTCCCTAGCATCAAGTCTAGGCTTTCCCCCATATTAATTTTTGTTTAGTGTTTAAACCTAATCTATGTGGGGAGAGAGAGGAGAACAAAATAGTCTTGGACTCGGTTAACATTGAGAGTGCCAGTGTCAGGCTGGGGATCCCAGTGATTGGGGTTAGAGTATTGGAATGGAAAGAGATGGAGAAGGCTATGTTCAGTCTCCTTCCAACCTTTGTCTCATCCTGAGATATGTTGGTGAGAGGGCTAGGAAAATACACATATCCCCTTCGACACTGATGTTTTGCAATGCCAGGTTGGGGACAGAGGGTGGTGCTGGGTGAGAGGGTGGCACTGGAAGAGAGGGTGTCAACTAGGCCCCCATTAGTATGTAGGTTCCCTCAGGGGGAAATCCTTTCTCCAATACTTTTTAAACTTCTATATTTGCCCCCTCGCCCAACTGGTATGGAGTTTCGGTCCAGGATGTCACCAGTATGTTAATGACACCAAGCTATGTCTGCTGATGGGTGGCTGGCCGAATACTGCCCTAGCAAATTTGGCTGAGGGTCTGGAGGCTGTGGTGGGATGGTTGAAACAGAGTTGGCTGTGACTGAATCCTGTTAAAATGGAGGTTCTGTGGCTGGGCGGGGGTGTGTGTGTGTACAGGTTTGGGATGCTGATTCCAGACTCTTGACAGTATGCCCTTGATACTGGCACTAACTGTCAAGAGCCTGGGTGTGATTCTGGATGCCTCTTTATCAATGGAGGCCCAGATCATGAATATTGGCAGACTGGCATTTCTCCAGCTATGCCAGATCAGGCAATTGCCCCCCTACCTGCCCCACCCTGACCAATGCTCCCTCTAAGCTGTGGAGTGTTGTGAGCAAAAATTTTACTTTGTGAGCTACTGGCATTGAAGCTGTGAGCAAGTGATTTGGCTGCTACATAAATTAGTTGGCTCTGGAGCCATCCTTCCTGAGCTAAGACAAAAATGTGAGAGCCAGAGGTTTAAAAACTGTGAGCTAGCTCACATTAACTCAGCTTAGAGGGAACCCTGACCTAGCTACAGTAATCAGTGCAACAGTCACTTCCAGATTAAATTACTATAACTCATTCTATGTAGGGCTACCCTTAAGACTGACCCAGAAACTCCAACTGATCAAGAATGCGGCAGTGCAGGTCCTCACAGGGACACCGCATATGGCACATATCCAACCTGTGCTGTGTGAGCTGCACTAGCTTCCAATGGAATTCTGGATCAGGTTCATGGTTACAGTATTAACCTTTATGGCCCTTAACAATCCGGGACCCACATATCTTTGGGACTAGTATACACCCCTGAAGAGCATTGCACTTGGCAGATAAGAACCTACTGGTGGTCCCCAGCCCAAGAAACATCTGGATGTCCTTGACCAGGGCCAGGGTGTTTTCTGCCCTGGCTGCAACCTGGTGGAACTCTCTTTCGAATAAAACCTGTGCCCTGTAAGGCTTAATGCAGTTCCGCAGGGCATGTAAGGTTGAGATGTTCTGCCAGGTGTTTGGCTGAGGACAGCAATAGTTTTCCATCTGTCTGGCGCTCCTGTTTTCCTGCCTCTCTCCCCATGAGGCAGTGGCACATTCTGGTAGTCTCACCACCATTTTACTGGTTACCAGGTTAACTTCTGTATCTTATTAATGTAGATTCTGATTTTTATTATTTTAACTGTGAATTATTATGTGAAGGGGTTTTTTTAAATTCATGTACAGCACCCTGAACTCAGTCTCACAAGGAAGGGTGGTTTAAAAATCTAATTTAACAAATAAAATAAATGATTTTTTAAAAAAATATAGGATAATTAATATATTAAGACTATGTTCTAATTTAAATGCATTCAAGACAAAAAAAAGCAATGGAAAAACATTTCCTATAATACAACTGCTAAGTGATCCACTGTAAAATAATCGATTCATTTCCTAGTGTTCAGTCTTGAGAGCTCAGTTCAGTTATAACACAACACCATTTTAATGTTGCCTCCTTACCCTTCCTCATTGCAGCCTCCTGCCCCTATTAGGCCATATGGATCCCATAACCTTGGGAATACATTTTCTGGAGGTCAGCTGGTACTACAGTGGGAGAATACTGAAAAGGTCTGCAACCCTTGCATCCTCAGATTAAAGACTAGAACCCATAATTAGTTTAATTAAACCATGCTTTCATGAAGTATCTCCACTGCCCCTAGGGCTGCCAAGTCAGCCCGGAGGGTGGGGGATCCCCCGCTACAGGGGTTCCCGATCTGCCAGCCAGCATTCGGCCGGCAGGGGGAACCCCACCCCCAAAGTTGTCCTGCCAGGATGACTTTCCCCAATGTAATGACGTCGCCTGGAAGTGACATCATCACGTTGGGGGCGTTGCCAGGGCGACGCTCTGGCAATCGCCCCAAAACTCTATGGCACCATAGAGTTTGGGGGCGATTGCCAGAGCGTTGCCCTGGCAACGCCCCCAACATGGTGACGTCACCAGGCACACACGCTTTGCGCGTGCGCCGAGGGAGCTCCCAGGCCAAGGAGGACTCCCCCCCACCATTAGGTAAGTAGGACCTGGCAACCCTAACTGCACCATTGTGTTGTGTATGTGTGTGATGGTGTTTATGTGAGAAAGAAAGAAGGAGGAGGAGAGAGACTATGTAATGCAAACAATAACAGAACATCCTGAGTATAAACTGTTACCATATGTCATGGTAGAATCTAACAGCTTCTGCAATCAGTGTTAGTCTCTTCCACATTTTCATACTACAAAACAGCCCATGAAGCCAGAAATTCCCTAAACAAATCTTGATTTTACTAGGTGAACCATTCATATTGAATGATGTTTAAACACAATTTATATACAGCTCAAAACCATATATTTTCTTGACAATACTCATACTGGAATTATAAAACAATAAATCTAGGAAAGATGTGTTCCATTTTGTCAGCATTAATAAGCATTTAATCAAAAAGCAGGATCTTCACCAACAATAAGTAATTAGCAAATATCAGTTGTTCAGTAAAGAATAATGTATATGATAGCACACTAATGGATTCTGTAGTAGTGATCACAATGTAGTCTCTGTCAGTGTTTAGCTCAATAGGCCTTCCTATCATTTTCCCAACCTGAAAAAAGTGCTGGAACTGCCATGTCTGGAAGATAATGCAGTGGGAACAAAGCCCCTTCTCCACTTGCACTGTGGTCCTAATCTGCATTCCCCGCCCCCCGCACACACACCTGAGAACTGAGATCTTAGTATGAAACTCCAGGCACACATCTTATTCTCATAGACAACATGGACATTGTAATATGTGAATTGGCTCTTAGAAGGAAACAAAAACATGAAGTGAGAAATTATGGGAGAGGAGAGATGCCCATGAGGAGTAGAAGAGGTATAGAATCATATATTCATTGGAAATAACCAGCCAAATATTTGGCCAAAGGCCTCTCAACATTGGTATGTATTTATTTTGTAAATGCCTGACGAACATACTTAAAAAACAACATTGAAAAGTGTGATTAATCATATCAAGTAAAATTATTCATTGCTACAACTATGCCATTTGTCTTAAAATAACAACAACAAAAATTCAGTCACTGTATACACAGAAAAGTAAGTATAGATCTATTGCTCCCCCCCCAGTCAGAAGGAGACAGACACAGGTTGTTTTGGGTTAACTAATGGGCCACTTTATTAAACTATTAACACCAACTCAAATGGCAAGGCCAAGACCAGGGGTCACCCAGACTCTCTCCCAACAGCGGGTGAGCCACTCTGCCCCAGGCGGTAGCCATATGACGTGGCTCATGGCTAGTGGCCCAGCAATCAGATTACTGCCTTGGAACTCCAACCCACTGAGCCACACAGCTCAAGGGAAGGAGCTATCAGAGCTGTCCAAAAGGCAGTCCAATTTCTCCACTCTAGGCTGCATAACCAAAGGGCTGTACTCACAAGTGCTCTAAGCAAACAAAGGTGGGGGTGCCAGATGGTGCTCCCCAAACTGCATTTGTTTACTGAACCAAATCCTGCAACCTACAAGTGACCAATACCTATTTAACTGGACCACTCTGGCCAATCCCCCAATCCACAAATCACACTACCAGGTAGGCAAAAACACCCCTGCTGAGTAGCCAATCTGAAAATCTCGAGGGGGTGGAAAAATTCTACACGGCCCCCAAAAGGGGCAAATGGCTGTATTGCATACAGGGTGGGCCGAGCACAAAGTGAAGACTGGATCCTAGAGGTGGAGCCACCTCACGAGGCTCTGGCTCTGCCCCCAACTAGCTGCCCATATGCGGCTTTTGCTATGCAGGGCAGATTCCTCCTCCTTCTAAAGGAGGCAAAAATGGCTCCCGGCAGCATGGCCGCAAGGGCCAGCAGCTAGTGCAAGGCGAGATATAAATTGAAACTAATAAATAAATAACAGTGTAGCCAGATTGTGTTTATATCCCTGCATCATGGTATAGGGTTTCCACAAGGTCTCCCATTTAGGCTTTTACCAGGCCTAGATATGGTTCTTCTACTTATACTTTAGAAAATTGACAGGTACTCATCCGTACACCATTACATACCAGTGGTGTTTCTTGTAGCATGTGAGAAGTATGCTCTTTTTTCCTTTGGATGCTATCTTATGGCCAATCAAGGGTTCCTGTAACCTGTCTTTTGACCCCCTTTTGGACTGTGGAGAGTAGCACTAACATCCTTGTAGGTGCAACAAATTTTTCAGTGAACATATTCAGTAGTAAAACATACTTTGCTCAACAATCATGATCACCTAAACGCTGAATACCAAACTGTTCACCTGTCCATCAATCACCTGGAACAATTATTGGATGGTTTTGCACCTACCCAGCAGATGTGGTGGTAGAGTTTCAGTTATTTGTCTTGTGAGAGTTTTTCAATCACAATAGGTGTGATTAATTCTCTCTAGAGTAACAATGGTCAGAAAGATAATTAATTTCAGAATTCCATAAGGGACAAGCTAGACCTTCCAAAAAGCTGTGGGGAAATGCACATGCATGAAATAAAATTGGTAATAGTAAACTAAGAGAACCACAGTCCAAAAGACCAGAAAATCACAGTCAAAAGAAGGCTGAGGACAGATTGGCATTTTGCCCTGGGACAGCTGCAGGGGCAGAAGCTGCGCAGGGAAACAGGTGTGGGGCGTCCCGTTCGCACTGGTTACAGTGCTGCAGGACCCTACCGGAGAGGAGGCGGAGCAGCACGTCCACACCGCCGTCCGTCCTCTGGAGCCTCCTCTGCTGCGGCGCGCGGCTTCTGGCTGGTCCGGCAAGGCGCGCCTGATTGCAGCGCATCCACACTTCCGCCACCGCTTCCTGTGTGCCATAGAGCCGTCCAGACTGGCAGGAAGCAGCAGCAACGCGCGCCCAGACAGCCGGAGACTAGTTCCAAGAGGTCTCCGGCTACAGCACGTGGAGAGCGGCCCGCATGCGGGTAAGTGCGGGCCGCCGACGGGGGACAGCTGCAGCAATCTGGACGCCCTCTCTGCCTCCGCTTTAGAAGCGGAGGCAAAGCAGGCCAGATTGCCAGTCTGTCCTCGGCCGAAGACTGTGTGAATCACGCTACATATATTCTAAAGATACAGTGATAGAATAAACTCATATACAATACAGTACAAAAATATAGAGGTCCATAGAAGACTGTAGTGGATGAGGTTCTCCAGAATGAGGTTTCATTTTGGCAAACTTCATCTGAACAGGACCATATATTAATTGGTAAGTACTGGGAATATGCACTACGTCATATTATCCACCACAGGCAGAATTTGAAACGTTTTCAAAAATGCAATCACTCATCTAAGAAACATTTTGAGTCATGAAGGATGACCACAATGTGAAGATCCTCAATTTTGAGGATCATATATATGGATATAAGTCTTTCAATTAATTAATATATGATCCTGTTTGGATGAAGTTTGCCAAAACAAAATCTCATTCTGGAGAACCTTGTCCACTACAGTCTATGGACCTCTATATTTTTGTACTGTATATGAGTTTATTCTATCACTGTATCTTTAGAATATATGTAGCATGATTCACACAGTTTTCTTTTGTATATGATTTTCTGAAATAAAATTGGTAACACAGACTTAAATGATCACCAAATGGTGAAGCTTTTTGGAAAAGTTCACTCCAACTCTGGCTGACTGATTGCTTTTTCACTGCTTATATATATCACTGGTTGCCAAGTGACATACAGTGATAACAGGTTTTTTTGGGGGGGATAGAACTTTCCTCAGGCTCTATGAGAACGTGCATATGTGAAACACTGCTGATTTCTCTGTCCTGTACTGTTTTGATACTTGAAAAACACTCAACAGGCTAAAACTGTTTGCAGGCACTGAACTTATTAATGGCCAATTGGCTCGTTATTTGCAACTGGCGAACATACAGTGAGCTGATCCAGTGGGTGTTCAAGCATCCCTACTTGCATTTCAAAAATCATTTTGTCATACAGAAATACAATATCAACTGGAAAAATAAATTTAGGGAAATACTTGTCTGTAATTGTAAGCTGTGTGTTGTCTTTTAAACAGCAAGTGCTATAGAATATAGACATATCCTTTTTCCAAGTTACAAAGGTATTTTCAACATTACAGTCATTGGAGGCAGTTAACCCCACAGTGCTGTAATTAATCTTTTCTGAAACAAAATCAAGAACCTACTCAAATTCTTTCTCAAAGAAAGGTTTTGAATATAACCCTCCTTGAGAGCTCAGCTGGCCTGTTCTTTTTGTGTTATATATGTCTGTCTACCCAGGAAATGTCTAATATTACGCTAATGGTATTAATACAAAAGAGGTATTTAAAATTTGAATAGCTTTAGTAAAAAAGGATATTAACCATAGTTAGTATCTGTATCAAACACACACACAAAAAAAATATTTCCGGGATGAATAATTCTTTTTGTGGGTACGCTGGCATGTTGCTTGCAAGAATTAAAAGTGTTTAGTTAAACTCTCTGTTGCTTGAGGAAGTGGCAACCAAAGATGTTCTTTTCAAGGGATCAAGCCAGAAAGTGTTGGTATTTTTGACTAAGTGTACATTTGCTCAGAGGAGGTAAAAGAACTCATCATAATAGAAGCCATTATCTAAAAAGGAAGCAACATCTGCTGGTGTGTGGAACAGTTCATTTATTTTTAAAAGAACATTCTAGGCTTAAAAGTCATTTGTGAATGGACTGCAGAGAAGCATTGGTTGTCAGGCTTAAGAGGAGAAAGGCTACAAATGAACAGCAACATTAAAGCAAAACCAGAACTCAAACAGTGGAGAAAAAATGCCATTTTCTGAACACAGGGTTTAGAGATGAACTATTCCATGCCTGCTCCTAATTAGCACTACCAGTTCAATACTGATAACAATAATTAAATGGGAAAATAATAAGAAAATTATACAATGTATAAGGGCTTGTAGATGAAATGACTGTCCTCACAGCCAATCACAGCCACACTCAGATAATTCACAGTACTCCTTCCCTTCCCCACAACTGAGAACTCTGCTTTATTTAGGTTGTTGCACTTAAAATAATACTTTGAAATTACAATCCCTTTGCATCTGTTTCCGAAACAAGAAACAGATCACACACTTTTGCAAATGTAACATGAAATTGATTCAGCCAAGTCAGTAACATGGTACGTTAGGATATTAGAAATAATATCAGAAAGAAAATTAAAGCATTACAGGATTATGACTTATCTCCTTGACTTGAAGTTTGCTTTAATTCAATTAAAATTAACTGTTTCACAGTGATTAGTAATCACTATTCATCTTTTTCATGCTTTTGTTTTTCTGTGTAGATTTGGTAATGAAGCTAGCATTTTTCATATGAATATTGACAAAGATGAAATTTTGGTGTTCTTGAACAATAGCTATCCTTTAATATTAACCACCTCTTTATTAACAAATGATGAGGTACTGAAAGCTGTACAGTATATTAAAAAAATCAAATAAACATAAATATATATATATATATTAACCACCTAAAACACATAAACCTGATCTTTGTTAGGACTTTTGTCCAATAATCAAGAAAAATTCAGAGTAATGAATCTTGCTTTTCTGGAAAGAAGAGATTGCTTCTTTTAGTTTAAAAGAAGTTTATTACTAAAGGGAAAAGGTAAACGGGATTAGCTACAAATAAACAAAACATGCTTCCTAAGGAGCTGCATTGTGCTCCGTCTTCACACTAAAACATACTGATAGAGAGTGAGAGATTGCAATGGAGGATCTCTCCTTCTTCTTGACCCCTGAAAGGAAACGCCTGATATCAGTAACCAATTAGCAAGACAGTACACCTTCAGTTTTCCCGGGCTCGAAGTTAATTGGCCAGCTGCCAGGTATTACTTCCAGGCTAACATAGGTAAACAAACAAGTTGCATAGTTAACCCTATGGCCGAGGACAGACTGGCAATCTGAAGCGGGGCAGGCACGCTTCGCAAACGGAGGAAAGGAGCCCGTTCAGACATGCGCATCTGCCCATCGGCTCCGTTGCGTACTTACCCGTCTCCCAGCCGCTTTCCTTCCGCTTTACCCGGACACCGGGTAAAACCGGTGTTCAGGGGCCTTCCTCCGCATGCCTCCCGCTTCCAAACAGTGTGAACTGGAAGAAGCGGGAGGCATCCGAAGGAAGTGTGAACGCACCGGCAAAAAGTTTTGCGCATATGCGCATATGCAAATATGCAAATATGCGCATATGCGCATATGCGCATATGCGAAAAACATCAAAGGAAAACAAAAAAGTGCAGCGGCACGCGCGAGCCCCGCGCGCTGGCTATGCGGCAGTCTGAACTCTCCGTGGCAGTCTGAATGCTCCGTATCGCAGCTGATCCGCATTGCTCTGGCCAGTGTGAATGGCCAGCTCCGTGAGTTTTTTCCCCCGCTCCAGTTCCCTCCGCTTTGCCTCCGCTTCAGATTGCCAGTCTGTCTTCGGCCTATAATGACTGGATTTCTCAGGCATTACATGCTCATTTCTCCAACAATCTTAAGGGAAAAGTCCCTAGAATCTTAATAACAATATGATTCGGTTTTAATAACCACTTTCTATAGTTTATGAAGGGCTTCTTCTGGCAGTAAATTACCTTAGTGGACATGTAATGGGATACTAAATGTTACTAGCAATCTCACCCATCGGAGGGGTGATAATGAAATTTGGGAGTAAATTATTTTTTCTTACAGATGAGGATGTGTTTACCATTGCTTTGTATTATTGTTGTATATTGATAATTAGTTGTGAAGAAAATGAAATATGTTTCAGTAAATTTTATCACATAGATTGAAGTGTTGGATTTACACCAAGTATGTAAACTTACACATGTACTTGAGTACATATTAGGGTAACTATTTTAATCACAGTCTTATGGCTTAAAATATCTTCATATAATTAATACAGAAACCCAAGTATAGCTACTGTTTCCAAACAACAATAAAAGATCCAACTGCAAGAACATCACAGTATACTTCACTTAAGAACTAATTTTCTTTCTTTCTTTCTTTCTTTCTTGCTTGCTTGCTTGCTGGATCCAATGGTTCCTTTTAACAAAGAAAGATATCTGCCACCTGAGGAAGAATGCCAGTATAAAACATTTTAGACTAAAATACACAACCAGAAAGTATTAAATTGTCACAGCAATACAATTTTGACAGCAAATTCCTAGTTAGCACCAGGTGTACATGAGAGCTATGATATAGACTGTGTGGTTCTGAGGGCCACTGAGACTACCATAACAGACTGGAAGAGTCACAGTCCAAAGCAGGCACAAACCCTGTTATGGCAGGAGAAGTACTGTAAAGCATATATCTCACAAAGTGCTAACTGTTAAGAGTTACAGAACTGGTAGTAATGCATGACCACTATGTCATGAGATACTCCAGTGTTCATATGTGCTTGATTCAGCACAGTATGAAATAATTATTCATCAAACCCACAGAAGTGAATTTTAAAGACTGGAAGGACACCTTGATGTACCTAAACAGATCTAATTATGCTGAATGCCTGGATAGGATACCTCCTAAGAATTCTATAAAAAGCGTCTTAAGTGCCATGATAGAAAAATGTATGATAAAACTGTAAATGATAATAATTAGTAACTATATAATCATTTAACAGGGTAGTCAATTGCCTTCTGACCATAACCATCAAAACATAGATATTGTATGTTGAGACATTGTGTTTCTGTACAAGAGACGGAGTAGGTTTTAACATTCTGGTGATCTGTATAGTTTTCATGTGTACTTCAAACAATAACACTTGCTGGGGAAGTTTATATTTTAGGGAAGTTTTGGATTTTATGGGTAAAATGTTATGATATATCTTACTTAAATGTCTTTTGACTAGCAAGTGATCCCATAACAGCATTGCTAGCTGAACTATTATAGCTCTGATCATGTACTAGGGTATTTCTGCTGGTTACCTATGAACACAATGGAACAGTGGCCCACTTAGTATTGTGCATTCCAGCAGCAGTTTTCCCCAAGAATGGTCTTTCTCAGCACTTATTATCTGAAGGCTAAAGTACACATTATGCCTTTTGGCAAGTTGGGTTAGGGTTTCTCAGACCCTACTTGCTTTCCATAGAGCATCTGCATGGAACGGCATTTTTAAAGCTCATAGGAGCTCAGTTATGCCTGGGACTGTGGCATTAGCTATTTGGCTACCTGCAAGGGGCCTAATCCATTGGGCCATTCTTTATAGGCAGCATGGCTCAGCACAGTGCAAGGAGTGGCCCAACAAACAGGAGGCAGCAACCCCCATGCTTGCCCCCCCCCCCAGACACACTGTCATGGTAGGGGAAAGGGAAAACGTGGGTATCCTGCCAAGCAGTGGTGGTGGAAGTGGATGCATGGGGGAGCTGCTGCTACTATGGTACTCCATACCATACTAGCTAGTTTTTAGGATTGCACTGATGTTATGAAGTTAAGAGAGAGATTCACAGGCCAGAGCTGTTCCACACACCCCTTGCTTATATATTTTTTTCACAATCCTTGGCACTTTCCCCCCTCTCCTTAGTTATTTGCTTTTTTTTTCCATATTAGGAAAGCCAAAGCAGATTGACAGCAGGAAACAGTGCTGTGCTTCTCTGAGTAGCCTTCTTGTGCATGGCATGTAGCCCATCAGATTTGACCATGGTAATGCCATGAAACCCAATGGGAATGAGTGCAGTACCATTGCTCTAAATGGATAAACATTCTTTTATCCTGTTCCATAGGGTCCTCCAGTCAGCCATTGAGATAGGTTAAATATGAATTTCACAGAGGAGACACGTCCCTTGAATACATGATTTTTGTTTATTTTTGTTTATGTTTGCTGCTTTGCATGGTTTGGGTTTGTCCATTGTCATTACTAATGTCTGTGATTTGTTCACTATGATTTGTATGCTATTTGGCTTGGAAATGGAGATGAGCACTGCCCCCTAGAAATAAATTCGACTGACTTTCAAGCAAAGGAAACTTTTACCTTTACCTTTAATGCAATTTATGCACGATTTCTATGATTTTATATGTATAATAAATTTAATGTACATTTATGCTGTAGCATGTAGTCTATAAATAGCCAACAGAAGGCACACAGATTTTTCTTATGTTCTCCTCCCCCTTGACCCCCAGAAACATTATTTTGGGGGTCATGCAACCCACATAGGTAAATAGCTGTGTGGGACAGTGGTATCCACTGCAGAAGTGGAATGGGTGACATTGTGTCCTCATTTCAACTGCTTCTCACTCAGAAGTGAAGAAATAGATGAACCCTTAAGGCAGCTAGCTAACCATTCTGGATATTCTCCAATGCATAAACCTCAGTTCATGCAGATCAATGGTTACCTTTACCTGGCCTGGCTTATGGCCCAAATATGTTGGTTTATCTTAATGTTTGTCTTATAATCCTTTTCAGTATACAAGAATTCTGTGGTAGAAGCACAATGGTTCTACAGAAGACAAGTTGGTTAAAAAGGGTCCTTGAAGGTAGAAAGTTTGAAAACCACTGCTGTACAGTATAGCCTGCCAGTGGTTATGATGTTTTCTGAAGTAAAAAGCAACTTGTCTTCTAAACTATACAAAAAATAACATTATCTATGCTGAGATACCATTGTGTTTTGACAGATCAATGTTTTAAGAGGTAGTGTATGTGTGTGTGTCTTTTGTTCTTCTGTCCTGCAAGCTGGTAAAGCAAAAAGCAGTTGTCTTAGAAACATGTTGCTCTAGCTATTACCCAACAGTATGCATTAATGTACCACTGGGAATTTATAGCGAAAAAAATAGATTTAATAAGCATTCAGGGCTTTCTGAATCAGGCTACTACCTGACATAAGTATATATTCGTACAAGTGGTTTCTGCAATTCTTGGCTTGTTGATACAATATGGGTGTGGGTCTCTCTCTCTCTCTCTCTCTCTGTGTGTATGTGTGAATTTGGTCATCACATGAGTCATTCAGAACTATATGTTTGCATATTTACAAAAGGCACAGGAGATAATTATGGTATGTTAAACTGAAATGTCACAAGCAGCCCATAATTGTGAGTGGTACATACTTTGCTCCTTGTATCTGTGGTGTATGCATATCTTATGATTCTCACACTGCTGGTAAACTGTGACTAACACAAGGAACAAAACCTGTTGGAAAACTGTGACCAGTACAAAGAACAACCGCCCCAGGACCACATTGGGTTTACTATATTTATGGTTGACTGGTGTGTACATTTTCTATGGTGCTTCCCAACGATGCCACTCATAGGGTGGTCCCTGTGCTGGAAATTGTCAATATTAATAGAAATAGGAGGAAAACAAGGAGTCAATGATGAAGCAAAGGAGGCAATGCCTAATCTCTGCCATAGATATATGGCATGAGAGGAAAAAAATACATAGGAAAAATGTCAATCTTTTAACTAACAGATCACCATCCACATCTAACCACTTTTTTTGGTCCATGGAATATCATCATTTGTCACATCAAGTTAGAAGGATTATGCACAGACACTGTCATTTTATATCAGATGTTCCTGGCTGTCAGAATAATTTGTGCATTGGTTTTCATAGAATGTCTAAGCTGATGGATACATTGGTCCATAGGCATAAACTATGGGGGGGGGGGCTCAAGGGCTTGGGCCACCCCCAAAATTTCCCGGGGGGACTGAGCCCCCCCAGCGAAACAGAGCACCTGCCACTGCCTCTCTCCCCCACCTCCCCGGGCCCTTCCTGGGCCCACCGGCTGGCCACTGCCGCCAGAGCCTCTTTCTTCCCACCCGGCTCCCCTTTACCCACTCCTCCCTCCCTCCTTCCCTCTCCCTCCCGGGGCTCTGGGCAAATGCCCAACATGATAGCGTCACTTGGCTATCACGTTGGGCATTCGCCCGGAGCCCCAGGAGGGAAAAGAAAGAGTGGCTGGGGGGGGGGGAGAGACAGCAGCATCATTTCGGAGCACATGCACACTTTGCACATGCACGAGCCCCCCCCCCCCTGGGGATTTCAAAACCTGATGCCCCTGCATTGGTCCATTCTAGTATCTTAAGTGCAGAAGTGTTGTAAGTCATCACAAATGTGGACACTGTTGTTGTTGTCCACAATATTTAAATATAAAAGAACGTGTCAATACTTTGGAGCAAAAGATATGCTAATTAAACCAGTTTGGTAATTGTAATGCACATAAAGTTATTTAAGTTTATCATGTGTCCTTGCAAATAATTGTATGTGGAACTTCAACAGAATTTCTGAACAGAAAAGTAAAATTTGTACTCCTATCTTGGAGACTCCTTTAACTGAAGATTTCAAATGGGGTGCCCACAGGCCATCAGATCATAGATTCTTTGCTTTAGAAATGGTACAGTCTTTTCCCATTCATACCTATAACCAGAGAACAGACTTGCTTGAGAAGGGAGGCATTTTGGATTTACACCCTTAAAACAATTTCCCTGTGGGGCCTCAGTGACAAATTGAATATACTATCACTTTTGTAAGTTAACTGGAGAAATAACTTTGTGTCATCATTTGCTTTGAGTACAATTAGAACATGTCTCTTTAAGTCAGTCTTTTGAAGCTTGTTCTCTAAGGCAAGCAATGTTATCTCTTCAGTATCAGAGATTATTACTTGATGACATGGATTTTGTAGTATCTTACAATATGCTTAGAGTGCTATAGTGTAAAACTGTATTTAGGGTTCAGTGAAAATTTCAGGCTGCAAGAATGATATTAAGCAGTTAATAGACACACAATAGTTTTATTGTTCTTGTTTTTGTATGCCAGAGTGAATTCACAGTGGGAAGCATTTTTTGACCTAAGTATTGCTGTTTACTTCTATACTTTTAACTTAAAGGAACTGAACATCTATATAGCTGGTTATAAAACAAGTGGGCACCCGCAACAAGATGTTGCTTCAAAATGGAGATGGGGTGCTCCTGCCCCGTCGCTTTGTGAATCCCTCCCTCTGTCCAACCCACTGTGGCCATCCAGCCATGTGCCCCTTTCCCTGGCTCTACCCCTGTATGCATTGCTCCTTGCCAGCTGCCTGCCTGCAGAGGCATCACTTCAATCTCGGCACTTGGCAGCTGAGAGGAGAGTCAAGGAGAATAGCTCAGATGATGCTGCTGCGGGCAGGGAACACACCCAGCCACTTTCAATGGTATTGCTGCCTGTGCTACTGTTATGTATTGACCATGCGGTCGCCATGTGCTCCCGTAATGGCGACCGCCATGTGGCCAGAGCACATGGCCAAGAAACTACCTGAGCTTCAGTCAGGTAGAACAAAGGCCAGGTGGATTCAAACCAGCCACCAATCATGTACCTAGGTATCTCCCAGGGAACCTATGAGATGTAAATAGACTTCTAATAGCCTATCAGGGTGAGGTCAGGGGATTGTCCCTGACTAGCATAAAAGGAGGGCTTTGAGCCCTGGGTTGTATGCTTCATCTGGACCAGCAATAAAGATCTAGCTGATTCACTATTCCATGGACTCCCGACTCCAATACTTATCAGTGGCGACGAAGGTGGGATCCCGATGAGTGACTCTCAAGCCGACCACAGCAGCACAGCGAGCTCCATCCTGCCGGCTGCAGGCATCTCCGAGCTCCAGCACTCCAACGCCTCACCACAAGCCGCTCTGAGACCTGTTCCTCCGGCACTCACCAGCGCTGAGCCTCAGCGCTCCCTGGCACCGCTGCAAGACCACGAGGACATCGCTCAAACAGCCACCGCCGCTCCTGCTCTGGTAAATATGGCAAATGCTCCGGGACCAATTACCCCTTTCGATACGTCTCGCCCAGAGACGTGGGAGTCCTGGCTCAAGATGCTGGGTTGCGCCTTTAAGGTCCGCGGAATCACAGATGCGGACCTGAAGAGCGCATGGCTCTTGAGTTCCGGAGGGGGGGAGGTCATGCGGGTGGCCTACTAGCCCCGCAAGACCCCACCGAAGTGTCTTATGACATGCTCACCAAGACCCTTGGTGATTACTTCGCCCCGAAGCCATCAAAACTGGCCAGGCGCTGGGAGTTCATACAGCGCCAGCAGCAGCCGGGGGAGTCGGCCGCCACCTTCCTGGCTGAACTCCGTCGACTAGCCGTGGGCTGTGAATTCCACCATGTGGATGACCATGTGGAGACTGCCTTCATGGGAGGGGTCCAGGAAGCCAAGCTCCGCCAGCGCCTCATCGCAATGCTGGAACTACCATGGAAAAGATGCTCCAAACAGCAGCAGCCTTCGAGACAACACAAAAGGACAAGGCAGCCACCAAGGTCCACCAGGCGGCCCCTCCCAAACCCGACTCGAGCAAAGAAGAGGACGTCCACCAGATGCAACCACGCTCGAAGAAGGGTGAGCCCGGCGTCTCCAGGCCCAAGGGCCGGCGCCCAGAATCTGTCTCTGTTCCCTCTTCTGCTTCCCTTAACAGGCAGGCCCCAACGTGCGCCAGCTGTGGGGACCCCCACGACAGACGGACATGCCGCTTCCGTGATGCCATCTGCCACGCCTGTGGGAAAGCAGGACATCTCGCCCGGGCCTGCCGCCTAAGGAACAGCCACCGTGCCCCAGCAGCGAACTTCGAAGAAATGGGTAGTGTCATTCCTGTGGCCACGATAATGAACTTGCCCCAGCCCATCCCGGGCGCGATTTCTGTGTCCCTCCAAATAGAGGGAGTTCCTTGCTCCATGGAACTGGACTCAGGGTCTGCATATTCAATTGTGTCCGCAGTTACATTCAGCCGCCTCTGCCCGAAGGGGGCACACTGGCTGCGGCTGTCGGCTGGGTTGGTCCTCCGGGACTTCCAGAAAAACCCAGTGGCTATTAAGGGGCTAGCCAGGGTCCGGGTCCAGTATCACGCCTTTAACGGCCTGCTGGACCTTCTCGTGGTGGAGCGCAATCTAACCAGTCTCCTAGGTCGCGCCTGGTTCCAGCCGCTCGAAGTGCAGTGGACCGGAATACACCGCATGGGCTCTACCGACTTCTCATCCATCTGCGAGGAATTTCCCGCTGTTTTTGACGGCTCATTGGGCTGCTACAAAGGGCCCCTGGTTTCCTTCGACCTGGACCCGGCAGTCCGGCCCATCCGCGTGGCCGTCCGCCAGCCACCACTCACCTTCCAGCCCAAAGTGGAGGCGGAGTTGGAAAAGCTTGTGGCACAAGGGGTGCTCGAGCCAGTCTCCCACACCAAGTGGGAGACTCCCATTGTGACCCCGCTCAAGGCTAACGGGGAAGTCCGCATCTGCATGGACTATAAATGTACTATTAATGAGGCATTACAGGACCACGCATACCCGGTACCGGTGGTCAGCCACGTTCTGGCCTCCCTCACGGGAGCCAAAATATTTGGAAAACTCGACCTGGCCCAGGCCTATCAGCAGCTTCCCGTAGACGAGGCAACGGCCGAGGCACAAACGATTGTGACCCATAAGGGAGCGTTCAAAGTGAAATGGCTCCAATTTGGGGTCAGCGTAGCGCCAGGGATTTTTCAAAATCTTATGGATTCTCTCCTTAAAGATGTTCCAGGGGTGAAACCGTTTTTTGACGACGTCCTCATCGCTGCCCCGGAGGTCGACACGTTTGCAGCACGCCTCCGGATGGTGCTGCAACGGTTCCAGGACGCAGGTCTCAAGGTCCGAAAAGATCAGTGTACCCTGGGAGTCTCCTCGGTGACCTTCTTGGGTTTCGAAGTGACCGCAGACGGCATTCACCCGACCAAGGAGAAGGTAGCGGCGATTACAGGAGCTCCCCGTCCGTCTTCAAAGGCGGAACTACAGGCGTTTTTAGGACTTTTGAACTTTTACCATGCCTTCCTTCCGCACAAGGTGGCGGAACCCCTGCATCGCCTCCTGGACAAGGGAGCAGCTTGGGCCTGGGGTCCCAAGCATGACGCAGCCTTCCGGGCCATCAAGGACTTATTAGTTTCAAATGTGGTCCTGGCGCATTTAGATGAGAGGCTCCCTGTCATTCTGGCCTGCGATGCGTCCCCCTACGGCATCAGGGCAGTCTTGGGGCACCAGCTACCCAACGGCAAGGAGGTGCCGGTAGCCTACTATTCTAGGACCCTGTCGTCGGCGGAATGCAATTACACCCAAATTGACAAGGAGGCCCTTGCAACTGTAGCTGGCGTCAAGAAATTCCACGATTACCTGTATGGGCGATCGTTCACCATGGCTACGGACCATAAG
The DNA here is from genome assembly GCA_029233225.1 of Lepidodactylus listeri. Lineage (NCBI taxonomy): Eukaryota > Metazoa > Chordata > Lepidosauria > Squamata > Gekkonidae > Lepidodactylus > Lepidodactylus listeri. Next base: position 106,729,817 of record JARCFY010000002.1, read on the forward strand.
CCCCTGCTGGGTCTCCTTGCCCCCCACCAGCAGACCCCTCACATGCTGTCCCTGCAGGTCCTGCGGTGGCCAATTTTTTTGTCAGGCTACTCCTACGACTTGGTACATCGCCTGGGCAAGGTGATGGGACACACCGCCGCCCTCAGCAGGCTTCCCCTCCCATCCTGTGATCCAGATCCGGCTCCAGCCTTCCACGTAGCACTCCTGGAGGACCTACCGGAGCGCCCCGTGCAGGTATCGGATGTGGCCCATCGCACGCGGCGGGACCGCATCCTTTCCTGTGTCTTGGACTGGGTGGGAAGGAGGTAGCTGGAGAAACCGTGACCAGATTTCGCCGCTTTCACGGCACGAACTCTCGGCCCACAAGGGGTGCCTGCTATGGGGATCTCGAGTAGTGATCCCTGGGCCTCTATGGCCCCGAGTACTAGAGGTGCCACACGAGGCACACCCAGGAATTGTACGTATGAAAGCCCTGGCCCGTAGTTACGTGTGGTGGCCAGGCCTGGACAAAGACATTGAGGGGCGAGTCCAGAAGTGTACCAAATGCCAAGAGTCACGGCCAGACCCACCACATGCTCGCGTTCGACCCTGGGAATCCACTAACAAGTCCTGGTCCCGTCTGCACCTAGCCTTCGTGGGACCAGTCCAGGGCCGGTTGTTTCTTATCGTTGTAGACAGCTACAGCAAATGGCTTGAGGTGGTTCCAGTAGCATCAACCTCCACCAATGCAGCCTTACGAAGTCTCTGGCCGATCTTCACGACACACAGAATGCCTGACACTCGCGTGACCTCCAGTGAGTTCCAACAGTTCGTGGAGGCCTGCAGTCTTCGCCACATCCACTCCGCACCATTTCACCCTGCAACCAATGGCCAGGCCGAGCGCATGGTGAGGACAACGAAGGATGCTTTAAAGAAAATGGAGCATGGCGACTGGGAACAGCAGCTGTACAAGTTCCTGTTCTGCCAACAGAACACACCCCGCTCAGGGACCGGGCGCCGGCCAGCCGAACTTCTGATGGGAAGGTGACTGGGAACAGTCCTGGACCGCCTACATCCCAACTGAGCAATCAATGGAAACCCGACAACGGAGGACCAGCCAGCAGCCCGAGGGTTCACTCTTGAAGACCCTTTATACGCTAAAAACTACGCACAGGGTCTGACATGGCTCCCCGCGAGGATCATCCGAGTCACCAGGCCTTATTCTTACAAGGTCCTTATGGAAGATGGCATAGTCTGGAAACGGCACATCGACCAGATTCAATGCCGTACACAGAACCACGATGTTACCCAGGCCCCCGAACTCCCTGCACAAATGGACCGTGACATCGACACGACTCCAGAAGCAGTGCCAGACCCTGATCCAGAGACTGTGGAGATGCCGCTCGTGCCCGTGGACGAAGCGGCCGTGCCATCCACGCCGGAACGACCTCCAAACAGACCGGCCCCGCAAGCAGAACAACTACCTGCACCAGAACCTGCCGACACAAGCAACACACCCCGCATTACAACCCCCCAGCGCTCTGGACACGAGCGCAGATGCCCGGAATATTTCAAAGACTATGTATGCAGAGGGGTTCTGGACTATGGGGGGAGGGGTGTTATGTATTGACCACGCGGTCGCCATGTGCTCCCGTAATGGTGACCGCCATGTGGCCAGAGCACATGGCCAAGAAACTACCTGAGCTTCAGTCATGTAGAACAAAGGTGGATTCAAACCGGCCACCAATCATGTACCTAGGTTTCTCCCAGGGAACCTATGAGATGTAAATAGACTAATAATAGCTTATCAGGCCAGTTGGGTGAGGTCAGGGGATTGTCCCTGACCAGCATAAAAGGAGGGCTTCAAGCCCTGGGTTGTATGCTTCATCCGGACCAGCAATAAAGATCTAGCTGTTTCACTATTCCATGGACTCCCGACTCCAATACTTATCAGCTACCCTCTCCAACTCTCCCTTTAGCTGCTGAGTGCTGCATTTGCTGAGTACTGCATTTGAGGCAATGGTGCTGTGAATAGGCATCTGGGATAGGAGGATGCTTCTCTCCCACCTATCCACCTCCAACAGCATCATCTGAGACACCCTATCTGACTCTTCCTTCTCTTCAACAATAGTGGGGGCACCAGCTCCCACAAGCACCCAGCCAGTTTGTCACCTCAACAACAGTAGTGGTGACTTCCCTGCCTGGCCAGCCACCTTGCAACTTTGCTGCCTCAACCACAGCAAAGACAGATATTAATTCACTTACCTGCCATTCCAGCCTCCCGCTTTGCCACATTAGTGGCAGTGGCAGCTCCCCTGAATTCACTGCTTGGGATTCCATTTGCCCAGAGCTCGCCAATTGGGACTCCATTTAACTGCCTTTTGCAAGCATATCCAAGAGAATGGAATTCTGAGTGGTGATTGGAGTGGGCTAATGGAGTTGAAGCAGGAAGGTGGTGTTTAAACATCTTCTCCAAGTGGTGAATTCCCAAAAAACTTTGGGAACCCTGAATATTTTCTGAGTTCCAATACCATATTGGTGCTGGGATTCAGGAATCCTGGGAAATACCAATATTTTCTGCGTCCAATATACCCAAACCCAAGAAATACCTGGGTTGCTTTTTTTACTCACCCCTACCCCAGATCTTGTCATTGTTCTCTCTCTCATGATTTACATCTTTTTTATGCTTAGTTGTGGAAAGATCATTTATTCTACTTGTTATTTTGCATTGTTCATATTATTGGTGGTTAGTGTACCTTACATTTGCAAATACACTTGGGTAATTTTAATCCTGTGTAATATATTATTTTTATTCCAAGGTACTATGTTGTCTTGAATCATTCACTCCAGACACGATGGGTCATTATTCTGCCTTTTATACCTATCATGTCTCGGCAAAGCCTCTTTTGTCTTGTATCTGAAGGATTGCCAGGGAGCCTGATCCAAATACAGTTGATCACTATAATCCTCAGAAATATTTAGTTTGGACAGTTTACCATAGATATGATTATCTATATATATATTTTTAAAAAAACCGCACATGTTCAAAAATTTAAAATTATTCACCCACACAGCTACTTTCTTTGGTAAGATGATATTATTCCTATTTCTCCACCTGCTGATTTTTAAAAATTATCTTTTTTTACATATTATAGTCCATTTTCCATTAAAATAACATCTTCCAGTTGGCTTACAAAATCATAAATACATCAGTATTAGGGATGGCATGAACTGGCTCACACACTAAAGTTCATGATGAATTTTGGCCGATTTGTGATTCATGAAGTGACATTCATGGCAAGTCAACTGGCACAAACTTTCCATGAACTTTCAAGTTATTTGTGGAGGTTCATGCTGGTTCATGAATGCATACATTCCCAAACAGATTGTCTCCATTCAATCTAAATGTTAACCATACTTCAAAGCAATGGAGGACAGAACTTGGAGGGCATGTAGAGGGGCATCCAGGGGAGGTCCTCTGTGACTTTCATGTCTCCTACTTGCACAGGATCCATCCTATATATCCCTGAACCTGCGTCTGTCAAAATGACTGCTTGTCAATGACAAGCATTCAGTTTGACAGGTGCAGATTCAAGAGGTTCAGGAGTGCATGGAATGGATCCTGGGCAAGCAAGAGATATCAAACATGCAGGGGATCTCCCCCGATCCTCCTCTATGTGTCCTCCAAGTTTGGTGTCTCTAGTTTGCACAGGATCCATTCTATACACTTTTGAACCTCCTGAACTTGCTCCTGTCAAAATGTCCTCCTGTCAGCTTTACAGGCACAAGTTCAGGAGGTCCAGGAGTATATCGAATAGATCCTGTGCAAGCTAGAGCCATCAGATTTGCAGAGGATCTCTGGCCCTGCAAAGACAGTGCTCCTAGGTAAGTGCTTTCTGAGGAAATGGTTCGTGAACTGGGCACACCACAAACCACATTCTGAACCACATTTTCCTGGTTTGTGCCCACCCCTAATCAATATATAAAATGGTGATGGCTAGAAAGCTGTGACAGTCATACTGACATTTGTTCATAGAGGTTTTATCTGAACCTAATATACACAAAGTCTGGTCAAAACAGCAAAAAAAAAAAAAAGATGACATATTCTAGAGGTCTGAAACATGCTAATGTTTTTTCTTCACTAGTTTCCTTCAGTAAGCTAACCTTACACCTATGGAGTTTTTGAGCATATAAACACCTTCTATGACTATTAAGTATTGAGGCGGAGGTGATGAATCCAGCAAGCAGGCTTTTATTCATAACATCATTCAGCTCTAAGACAGCTCTAAGAGAGTGGCACTCTAATTTATACTGTTCCAACAAATAACTTTCAACAATGTAACTATATACAAGCGATGTTATTGGACCCAAGCATGGGTCAGCGATTGGGTACCTAGATTGGCTTCAGGACCAATGGGAGTCTTTATTAGTCAGCCAATGAGAATTGGAGCATTAGGATACCAGAGCCCTTTCACAGATAAACCATAGTTGTTAACGCAGCATAATCAAGAACACAAACACAACAATGACCATATCAAAGTCTACAGTACAAAAACTCAGCCCAGTTTCTTCTAAGCAAACTCATTTTCACTAAGATTTATGAATGAAAGAACATGCATCAGATAATAAATGGTTGTGGTGCAGTGATTACAGCATCCAATTAAGATATGGGACACCTGGGTTCAAATCCCTGCTGAGCCATGAAGCCCACTAGGTTACCTACATACGCTAACTCTGGTGCTCATTTAAGGAAATGTAGAGCTGATGCCACTGATGCCACTACACCCCTAAGCTTCAGACAATCTTGTGCCAAACATAAAAAAATAAGTAACATTGGCAAACTGTGAAAATCCCTTAGGCTCCTAGTAATTAGCCATGACTTTCTGTGTATCTATGCAGAAGGTACAATAAAATCGATGATCAAAGAACTCGAAAGAGGCATGGAGTGTGGAAGCTACCATAAAACCTGATAAACAAAGGAAGTGTTTCCTTTGTTTGCAATGCAATGCAGAGGGGAATTTCTGTTCCAACATGGTTTTTGTAAAACAACAGAGGGAGAAGCCAATGCAGAATTAGCCATAGATTATCAGTTGGAGCAACTAAAGCCATCTCCATTCCAAAGTGAGGCCTAAAGAAATTTCAGAAGTCAAATGCTAAGTGGCTTTCACTAAGGCTCTCTTGCACAGAATCCAACACACGGTCTGCGAGCATGAAGTCTCTATTTTATCTATTTGGTATTCAAATTTCAACCAAGACACAGCTTCCCTTGAATTTAGGTCTGCAGAAAGATGAATTAACTGCATCATAAGGGTACACTCAACAAACTTAATACCTTGTCCTTGTCTCTTAGGTGGATATTATAGTACTCTTTGTCTTATTAGTAACTCTACACATTTAGTAATTTGCATAACATCCCCAAACCACTCCATACAAATCCTCATCAGCATACACACAAAAGCAGAATGAGACAAGATTTGTCAAATTTATACATTTTAGAGATGGAGGCGAGTCCTATACAAATAAACACAAGCAGCTATGTGCCAAATGTTATCTTGGAGACTTTTCTGAATCTTTAAAGTGGATGGGAGATAAAATGGATGGTACTTGGTGGCAATCCCATTTAATACTGTCAAAACAGGATCTGGGCGCCTGCAGAGTCTGCCAAGCATTACAGTGTCCATCTTAACTACAGAACACTGGGTGGGGGCAATTGTAACAGATCTGTATGTTGCTAGAGCCTCTGGATCTCCACACTATTATTTAGGAAAGTTACCTTTAAGAATTTTATTTATTTATTTATTTTATTAGATGTCTATTCTGCCCTTTTCCAAAGGCTCAGAGTGGATTACAACAATAAAACAACAATTGCATATAAAAATGCATTATATATAAGATCATAAAATCAGACACTGATCATTCATAAATGATCAATAAAATATAATGAAGTGAATGGGTGGATGAGTTTTAGGAGGGCCAACAGAACAAGATCAGAAGGCCTCCCTGAACAAGACTGACTTGCAAGCCTTGAGAAGCTCAGAAGGTCCCTCAGGGCTCAAACCTTTTCCGGCAAGCTATTCCACCAGAATGTGGCCAAGGTGGGAAAGGCCCTTGTCCTGGTGGTAGCCAAGTGAGAGCCAGTTTGGTTAAGTGCATGGACTCTAATCTGGGAGAACTGGGTTTGATTCCCCACTCCTCCACTTGCACCTGGCTGGATGACCTTGGGCAAGCCATAGCTCTGTACCAGCTGTTCCCTCAAGGACAGCTCGGGAAAAAGCTCTCTCAGCCCCACCTACCTCACAGGGTGTCTGTTGTGGGGAGGGAAGGGAAAGGAGTTTGTAAGCCGCTCTGAGACTCCCTTGGGGAGTGAAGGGCAGGATATAAATCCAATCTCTTCTTCTTCTTCTCTTCAAGTGGACCTCTCGGTAGACTGAAACCACCAACAAGTTGTGCAATGATACCAATCCCCCAGCATACCAAGGGGACTATAGTAAGAGAGTCATTCCCTCAGATATGATGACCTCAGACCATTTAGGGCTTTGAAGGTGCATACCAGCACTTTGAACTTGATCCGGAAATAGGTAGGGAGCCAGTGCAGCTACTGCAGCACAGGATGTATATGTGCATCCCAGGTTACACCAGCCAACAATGTGGTGACTGCATTCTGAATGGTCTTAAGGAGGTAACAAACCATCCATGGCACCAGTTCTTCATGATCAATCCCTGCACAGAAAATCAAATCCAGCATATGGCCTGCTTTGTGTGTGGGAACCAAAACAATCTGGGAGAGTCCCAACACTGCCATGGCAGACGTGAAGTCTGAGGCTGAACCTGATAGGGTGCTATTGATGTGGACACTGAGATCCCAGAGTACTATCAGCTGATGGAAATGCAATGCCCACTCTGAGACCATCTCAGTCAGCCTCAGCAGGGTATCTGCCCATGCATTGTGAGGATGATACACTAGCAAGATAGCCAACCTCTCCCTGGTTTCCCATACCAGGCCAATGGACTAAAATCCGGCAATCTCCTGTATAGGGACCCTCCAAAGGGAGAAACAATCTTGAATGAGAACTGCAACACCACCTCCTCATCTCCCAGTTCATGATTGATAAAGAACCACATACCCTGGAGGGGTTATCTGAGACAGAAAAACTGACTCATCCTCCCCCAACCACGTCTCAGTCAGACAAGCCAGATCAAAGCCGCCATTTGATATAACTTCATGGATAGTGGCAATTTTATACTTTATTGATCCGGCATTGCATAAGGAGGTTTGGAGTCAGTAATCATATGGCAAGTTCTTCCTGATAATACAACAATGGGGCCAATCAAGTTAATATTAAGTATTTAGGATTATGCTCCTTGGCACTCTTAGACTTAAATCCTATGTATATTTACAAGGAAGCAAGTCTTATTTTAATTCACTTGAATTTACTTCTGAGTAATTGGTCACAGTGTCATAATATTACTGGAGTATAGATCATGTTAAAAGCAGTGGTGATTACTTTTGAATGAACATGGACAGATTGGAATCCACATCTTGATTTTAGTGGGAGGAAAACATGTACTTAATTCTCATACAGAAATCAACTGAACAGATAATTCTGCATACTGGTTTCAAATCAGTACTGATTTCAATGGATTTTGGATCCTAGCCAGTGATTATAACTTGACATGATTTAGATTTTTCTTGGATGAAATGTCACTTGTATTTCTCATGTTAAGAAACCTCAGCTATGTGGTACCTATGGGATACAAGTTATTCAACTGGTATACTTTTTGAAACATAAATATCTCACTTTGTTTTAAAACTAGCTTTAAAGAAACTTTAATACAAAAGCTATTTACACCTTTAGCAAGCCTCCTTTTTCGCTTCTTTTCCTTTCTGCAAATATCTGATCTCAGTATTTTAATTTCCTCTGGGCTGACTTTGAGGAAGAAATTTAGTTGAAACAGATGGCTGTCAGCAAACCAATGCCTGCAAAACACAATTGAGAATTAGCGTATGAAAACGAAAACTTGGCACCATCTAGCTACTCTTGATATAATTGTCAAAAGAAATCTGGACTGGAATTTTTTTTGGATATAGTCTTCTCAATATTTAAATAATTGACAGTTTAAATATACAAAACAAAATTTGTTCATGGTGTATGGAAACCTTGCGTACACCATTGAAAGGCTTCAGTTTAGGAAAGCAGCTGTGATCTTCCAAATGTTCCCACTTTCAGATCAGTCTCTGAGGTCAGCTGCCTATATAAGAACTCTGTTTCTCCATCGATCATCCTAAAATTGGAAAATAAACCACACATCTTTTCCATAAGGTTCAAGTGTGGCACCCCACCCATGCAGCATCCTCCCTACTTTCTTTCAAAGCCTCAAGTACAGCAATACAAAAAATTAAGATGTTCCTTTACAGTTTAGGTCTTATCAGTTAATGTATAAAATAATGGTTCTATTTGTTTGTTTATTTTTTAAAGAAAAACAGGATAAACTGGGCTCAGGGGGAGCATGGCATTTTCTTTGAGATACAACCAAATTCACAGCAATGAGCTGGGGGGACTTGGATCAGCTTTTAAAGCTCCATGAATTTAAGTCCCTTGAATTGGTCACCTCAGCAAAAGTTTTGTGCCAGGCCTAGAGGATGTAAGTGACAGCCCATTTGCTTCCTCTAAACTAGCAAAATTCCTGCCCTGGGAAGTTAAGAACTGATGATATATGTGGCTATCTGTTGCCAGGGATGTGCTCGTGTGCAATCGCAATCCTCATTCTATAAAGCAGAAGGGGGTGTTACTTCAACCGACCAATTCTTTTTCTATTAAACCCTCTGCTATAATTATCAACCCTCTCCTGCTCTGTCAAATGTCAACAGCCATATGCAGATCCTGAAAAACCCAGACACAGAAATATATAAGAACTGCCATTTTGGATCAGACCAAGGTCCATCCAGTCTGATGTTCCAGTTCTTCCAACAGGCTGAATCCCTCACTCACTACAACCCTAGAGTCCAGTGGGACCTTTAAGACCAACAAAGTTTTATTCAAGGTGTGAGCTTTCATGTGTGTGCACACTTAATCAGACAAAGTGTGCACACACATGAAAGCTCACACCTTGAATAAAATTTTGTTGGTTTTCAAGGTGCCATTGGACTCTGACTTTGTCCTATTGCTTCAGACCAACACCACTACCCATCTTGATCTATCACTACAACCCTGTATTCTATATCTCACAGTGGTTTCATTGTAAAAGACATTTTAAATAGGCTATGCACAGCATCCATGGATACCAAAAGATAGCCTATTAGGCTCATTGCTATGCACTCATGATATGCCTTCTGTTAGAAGTTTTCATCTGGTGTACTATTATTTCACAGCTTGGAGAACTCAGACCACTAGGTGATTTACTTTGATCATGCACAAAATAAAAACTTTCTCTATATTGAATAAGTAATAGAAGTAAAGATTACTATAGTTGAATATTTTTTTTGTCTAACAAGGAATTTTATACAGCCCCTCCCCCTTTTCCTTAGAGGATAGTAACTTGCTTAAAATTAAGAAGAGATTTAAAATATTATTTGGATTGTGGCCAATGAATCACTTTAATTTATAATATAGATAAATAGTACATATAAGAAAATGAATCGTGGGATGACTTCTAGGTGCCTCCACACTCTTCTTGTGAGAGTGCTTTTTGGTAATTGTCAGTGAATGACTCTATAGTCAGATCACATTCACTCTTTTCTAGTTTCATGCTCGGTGATATACAGAGACTATAAAGGTCTATCTTTAATTCTCTGTCTGAGTTTCTCAATAACTTAAATACTACTCGATATTTATGACACATTAATTTTATGGACTCTCTGTATTATTGTGCTATGTTCAGTGAAAGACACTACTGCAGTTAGTAGTATATCATGAGAATAAATACAAAATCAATTCTAATGCTCCCCCACACACACTTTCAGGACATGCCATTATTGAAATTGTGCCTAGTTGTGCTACGAAGTTGCTCAAGGCTTTCCAGACAAATGAAAAATAATTGCACTCTTTTCTTTAGAGTTATTGTGGCAGCAGTACCAAACGGTAACAGTGACATAATTGGTTTGCTCCAGCACTCTGATTCAAGGTGTGCAGGATCTTTCCCCCATCTACCCACCCCCCAACCCATTTCCACTCCTGCGAAAGTGTTTTTGTCCCTGTCAAGGGACTGCTGGTCACTAATATCTGCACTAGTCTGGTGGCTAAAGTGGGGAGGGAGAACTGGGGACAAAATTGCTCATTTCTCTTCCATGAAGGGGGTTCACCTTACACTAGAGGTGAAAAGGACAATTTCATTCCCCTCACCCTCCACACTACAGCCCCCTGACAGGTGAAGCTATTAGCAGGTGGATGTTCCTTGACCTCAAGAATGAACTTTCCCAGGATTGGAGATGGTTCCAGGGGGAGGAGAGGGTGGGGAAAGTCCTGGACTGCCAGAGATTTCCACTGATGGTTCTCAGGATCCAAGCCAATATTGTCTCCTTTGTATTGAATGGCAGTGAATAGGGGTGTGCAATTTTTCACCCTCAGTATTTTTCAGCTCAGGTGTCTTGGATCTGATTTTTTTTTGAGATTCCTGGTGGGGGGAACCAGATCCCAATACCAATAAAGTATTCTAATCCAGGATTATTTTTGTTGGAAATCCCAATATTTTGGGGGGGTCCACCAAGAAAAAAAGACGCAGCAAAGCTGCTAAAAACAGCTAAAAGGCTGCTCAGTTGGGGCTCTTTTGGCTATCCCTATAACCTGGACTGCCCATCAGAGCCCTCCCAGGAGCTGATCCTGTGGGGAGAGTTCTCCCCTCAGGCTCTGCTGGGGCTCTGTTGGGCAGCCTAGTTTTGCTAGTAATTCCCAAATATCTCCAGAATTTGTTCAGGGATTCTGAGTAGACCTGTTAAGAATGGTACTGTACATTCTTCCTCTCTTACTCTGCATTGTAGTTTGGCTGAATAGAATCTTCCATTTCACACCAGGTGCATTTACCTTGTGCATATGTAATGTGCCCCAATGAACAAAAAGGCTGTCCTTGTTTTTGCATTGCACTGTAGTGTGGGATGAGGATCCATTTAAACCATTTATAATTTACTGTTGATTGGTAACTTGAGAAAAAAATATTTAAATAAGATATTGGATTAGATTTATCCAGCTTTCCTGTCAATGAAAATGGGAGTCGAGAACCTCTTTGACCACTAAAAAGACTATACTGGAGGTTATAGGACCTGTCTGGACCAAAACCATGAGGGATAGGGACTGAAGCAAGAAGAATTAGATGAAATTGACTGAAGAAGGTGGCTGGATCTAATATATTAGCTGCTCTTTTTGGAAAATAGCACAATTTCCCAGACTGAGTGTTCCTACGTATACCTTGTGGCTAATAGCCACTGATGGACCCCTGCTCCATATGGTTATCTAATTCCCTCTTGAAGCCATTCATGCTTGTAGCTGCCACCACCTCCTGTGGCAGTGAATTTCATGTGTTAATTATTCTTTGGGTGAAGAAGTACTTCCTTTTATCTGTTCTAACCCAACTGCTCAGCAATTTCATTGAGTGCCCACGAGTTCTTGTATTGTGAGAAAGGGAGAACAGTACTCTTTCTCTACCTCCTCTATCCCATGCATAATATTGTAAATCTCAATCATGTCTCCCCTTAGTTGTCGTTTCTCCAAGCTGAAGAGCCCCAAGCACTTTACCCTTTCTTCATTGGAAAGTGCTCCAACCCTTCAGTTGCCCTTTTCTGCACTTTTTCCCGATGTGATAATATTCTTTCTGAGGTGTGGTGATCAGATACAGTATTCCAAATGAAGTTGCACCATTTATTTATACAGGGGCATTATGATACTAGCTGATTTGTTTTCAGTTCCCTTCCTAATAATCCCCAGCATAATATTGGCCTTTTTTATTGCAGTCGCACATTGTCTCAATGTTTTCAGTGAGTTATCTACTACAACTCCAAGATCTCTCTCTTGGTCAGTCTCCACCAGTTCGGACCCCATCAACGTGTATCACTTTGCACTTAGCCACACTGAACCCCATTTTCCATGTTGATGCCCACTCACCCATCCTTGACAGATCCCTTTGGAGTGCCTCAGAATCCTCCCTGGTTTTTACTGAAAGCCAGTTTGGTGTAGTGGTTAAGTGCACGGACTCTAATCTGGGAGAACCGGGTTTGATTCCTCACTCCTCCACTTGCACCTGGCTGGATGACCTTGGGCAAGTCATAGCTCTGTACCAGCTGTTCTCTCAAGGACAGCTTGGGAAAGAGCTCTCTCAGCCCCACCTACCTCACAGGGTGTCTGTTGTGGGGAGGGGAAGGGAAAGGAGTTTGTAAGCCGCTCTGAGACTTCCTTGGGGAGTAAAGGGCGGGGTATAAATCCAATCTCTTCTCTTCTTCTCTTCTTACCACCCTGAACAATTTCGTGTCATCTGCAAATTTAGCCACTTCACTGCTTACTCCCAACTCCAAATCATTAATGAACAAGTTAAAAAGCATCGGTCCCAGTACTAATCCCTGCAGTACCCCACTGCTTACCTCCCTCCACTGAGAAAATTGTCCATTTATACTAATTCTCTGTTTCCTACTAATGAGGCACTTTTTGATCCACAAGAGGACTTGTCCTTTTATCCCATGACCATGGAGCTTACTTAGGAGCCTTTAATGAGGAACTTTATCAAAAGCTTTCTGGAAGTCAAGGTAAACAACATCTATTCAGGTCCCCTTTGTCCACATATTTGTTCACTCCCTCAAAGAACACTAACAGGTTAGTGAGATGAGATCTTCCCTTACAGAACCCATACTGAGTCTGCCTCAATAGTTTTTGTTCATCCATGTGCCTGCTAATTCTTTCCTTAATAACAGTTTCCACCTCCTTACCCGGTATTGATGTCAGACTGACTGGCCTGTAATTTCCTGGATCTCCTCTGGAACCCTTTTTAAAGATGGGAGTGACATTGGCTACTTTCCAGTCCTCAGGAATGGAGGCAGATTTTAATGAAAGATTACATATTTTTGTCAGGAGATCCACAAGTTCCCATATGAGTTCTTTCAGAACTCTTGTATGTATGCCATCTGGGCCTGGTGATTTATCAGTTTTTAAGTTGTTTATCAGTCATAGGACCTCCTCTCTCATCACCTCAGTCTGACTCAGGTCTTTCAACACCCTTCCCAAAATCAGCGGTTCTGGAGTGGGCAAGCACTTCTCATCTTCCACAGTGAAGACAGAGGCAAAAAATGCATTCAGCTTCTCAACCATTCCCCTATCATTCTTCAGTACTCTTTTTACCCCTTGGTCATCCAAGGGCCCCACTGCTCCCCTGGCTGGTTTTCTGCTTCTAATGTATTTGAAGAAAGATTTATTGTTGGTCTTTATGTTTTTTGCCATATGCTCCTCATATTCCTTTTTTGCCTACCTGATCACAGACTTGCATTTTATTTGCCACAGTCTGTGTTCCCTTTTATGAACCTCACTGGAGACCAAGCTTGAATTTAAATGACTCAGTAGAGGACTGTAACTGTCATGTTCCTACTTAGAACAGCAGGCAGTTGCCAAACACTATATAACAACCCATAAAAAATGAACTAAATTATTCCAGGTAAACCCATAACAGCACCATCCTAAAAGTGCCACAAGGCTCAGTTCTAGGCCTGGTACTTTTCAATATTTTTATAAATGATCTGCATGAGGGTGTGGAGGGGCTACTCATTAAATTTGCAGATGACACCAAATTGGGAGGAGCAGCAAACATGCCAGAACATAGAGATAGAATTCAATGAGATCTGAACACACTGGAAAGAGTACGCTGATGTCAACAAGATGCAATTTAACAAGGATAGGTGCCAAGTTCTACATCTGGGTAATAAAAATGAGGAACATGTGTACTGGATGGGGGATACATTTCTGAGTATCAGTGTGTGTGAACAAGGTCTTGGGGTACGAGTGGACCGAAAGTTAAATATGAGCAGCCAGTGTGATGCAGCAACAAAAAAGGCTAATCTGATCTTGGGGTGTATCAACAGAGGCATATTATCAAAATCACAAGATGTCATAGTCCTGCTGTACACTGCACTGGTCAGGCTGCACATGGAGTATTGTGTGCAGTTCTGGAAGCCTCACTTCAAAAAGGATGTAGACAGAATGGAGCAAGTGCAGAGGAGAGCAATGAGGATCAAACATGGGAATGTTTAGTCTGGAGAAGAGGAGGCTGAGGGGGGCATGGTTGCTTAGAGGAGGGCAGGGAGCTGTTCCTATTGACAGCAGAGGATAGGACTTGCAATAATGAGTTTAAATTAAGGGCAGGAAGGTACCGCCTGAATATTAAGAAAAACTTTTTTGCAGGAAGAGTTGTGCAACAGTGGAATCAGCTGCTTAGGAAGGTGGTGAGCTCCTGCTCACTGGCAGTCGCTAAGCAATGGCTGGACAAACACTTGTCAGGGATGCTGATCCTGCATTGAGTAGGGGGGTGGACTAGATGGCCTATATGACCCCATCCAACTTTGTGATTCTATGATTCTATTAGCAGAATTATACCCTTCCAGGCCCATTGAAAATAATGGGCTTGCAAGGGAGTAATTCTTAGGATGGCACTGAAAATCAACTTTTAAGTAAGATTTTCCTGAAAATGTGATTTGGTTTTTTAAATGGATCTTGAACACCTACCTTTCTTCAGAACTGCCACTACTCAGCTTGCAAAATGAAAACAACTTCCATGCTCCTTCAAAGCACGTTTGCTGTGCAGGGAGACTGGGTAAGAAATCAAATAAATAATAAATGAATAATTTTCATTGTGAAATCAAGAATGTCAGTGACAAGTCAGATCAGCCTCTTGCACCATTTTCTGATACACTTATTGGTTAAAAATAATGCACAATATCCAAAATTGGATTTTTCAGGAGGGATTTTTCACAAAGATAATAGGGCTATATTATAATGTTGAAGTTTCTTCAACAAAGGAAAAAGGATTGTTAACTATACTACTGTGCATGAACAAACATCTGTTGCTGTATATGTTGTCCTGCTGTGTAGTTTCTGCTTTAACATGTCATGTTGATACTTACGCATAGTTTCTGCTTTCTTTCCATGTTCCACAAACTGATCCCATTACATTGCTTATTAGATGTCCCATCCCACTGATTGCATTGACTTACACTGTGTACTCTGCCTTCAGCCCACTTAGAAAGGCATGTTAGCCGAATTGCTTTAATTTACGTTTAGCAATTGGCAGAATACCAGGTTCTTGCCAGCTATTCCAAGGTCCCACCCCTTCCGGGAGTTCCCAGTGAATAGGCAGTGAGGCTATAGTTCAGTTTGAATGGTTTTTACTGAAAATATGTTTTTCAAGCATACAAAAACAGATTCACACACACACACACACACACACACACAGAGGCCTAAAGAAATAAAAGATAGAAAATAGCACTGTTGCATTAGCAGGGTTTTCGATGGGGGGTGATACTTTACCTGTCCTGAAGAGGAGTTGTCTGCTCGAAGGAAGAATTGGATGGGGAGAGAAAAATAGAAAAATGGGGCACGCGGCTCGAACCTGCAAGACCACGTATTCTCTCTGTTCTGGAATCCAGAGATTTAAAGATGGAGCCAAGGGTATTCAGATAGGAAGCTGGGCATAAGGGGTAGCAAAGCAGAGACTGATTGCCTCTGTGCAGGGTCTTTTATTAGGTGGTCTTGAGGGGCGGTCTGCGCAAACCACATCCCCTTGACACACCTCTCAGGTAGTCCGTCCCTTCAAACCCTATCATTGGTTAATATAAAAAGAGGGGTGGTGGCAGAGGGGTGGCCAGTATTGCAAAACTATGACCTCAACAGGAACAGACACCTGGGCAAAGTCCGATGACTCACTGGGGCCACTTCATTGTCTCTTAATGGCAACCAGTTGATGGGCAGAAGATTAGTTGCCAGGTAACCTTGTTAGCATAATCCTTGCAGGTATGTTGGAGGGGGCAGGGGTTGACCAGCGTGGTGTGACAGAAAGAAACCTCATGGCAGAAGGAGTCTTTGTCTCTGTCTTTGTGAACTGTTGAGGGTGCCAGCCTCCTGGAGTGGACTGGAGCTTCTCCCAGCAATGGAGAATGCAGGTAGCCCTTCCAACACTAGCAACACAAGTTCAAGCTTATGAATCTTAAAATCCATAAGAGCACTAGCAGTGCCTTGCTGGCCAACAGGCAGACTATGAATAATGCAAATAAATGAATGAATAAACAGCCAACAAAATTGGAATTTTATAGATTTTTTTTAAAAATAATAATATTGTGTTGCATTATTGTGATATGACTACAGAAAAAGGTGAATCCATCACTGAGTATAAATGGACAGTTTTCACAGTGGAAGGTGGTAAGTAGTGGGGTACCACAGGTGTTGGTACTAGGTCCAGTGCTTTTTAATTTGCTCATTAATAATTTGGAGTTGGGAGTAAGCAGTGAAGTGGTTAAGTCTGCAGATAACACTGAGTTGTTCAGTGCAGTGAGAACCAGGGAGGACTGTGAGGTGCTTCAGAGAGATCTATTGAGGCTGAGTGAGTGGGCATCAACATGGCAAATGAGGTTCAACGTCAGCAAGTGCAAAGTAATGCACATTGGAGCCAAAACTCCTAACTATAAATATACATTTATCGAGGTAACTGATAAGGAGAGAGATCTTGGAGACAGGGGCATCAAGTTTTAAAATCCAGGGGGGGGGGGGGCTCTTGCGTGCGTGCTTTGCACGTGTGCACGCTGGGACCATGTCCCCACCGCCACTGCCTCCCCCCCCCCCGCTTGGCCACTCCTGCTTCTGTCCCTCCCTCCATCCATCCAGGGGCCAGCTGGGCATTTGGACAGACAGAGGGAGGGAGGGAAGGAGGCAGCCAGGGCGGGGGGGAGAGAGAGAGAGACGGTGGTGGCGGCCCTAGGAAGGGCCCAGGGACATGCAGCGATGGGCGCTCCATTTTCCCTGGGTGGGCTCAGTCCCCCCTGGGAAATTTCAGGGGTGGCTCGAGCCCCTCCCGTGGTTGACGCCTGTGCTTGGAGACATGGTAGATAACTCACTGAAGATGTCGACTCAGTGTGCAACTGCAATAAAAAAGGCAAATGCTATGCTTGGAATTATTAGGAAGGGGATTTTAAAAAGTCAGCCAGTATTATAATGTTTCTGTACAGCTCTATGGTGCAGTCTCATTTGGAATATTGTGTACAGTTCTGGTCACTGTACCTCAAAAAAATATTATAGCATTGGAAAAAGTGCAGAAAGGGGCAACTGAAATTATTAAGAGGATGGGACATTTTCCCTATGAAGAAAGGTTAAAGAAGTTAGGGCCCTTTAGCTAGGAGAAATGATGATTGAGGTGACATGATAGAGGTTTACAAAATAATGTGTGGGATAGAGCAGGTAGAGAAAGAAGTACTTTTCTCCCTTTCTCACAATCCAAGAGCTCATGGGTACTCAATGAAATTAATGAGCAGTAAGCTTAGAACAGATAAAATGAAGTACTTCTTCACCCAAAGAGTATTTAACACATGGAATTCACTGCCACAGGAAATGGTGGCAGCTACAAGCATAGACAGCCTCAAGAAGGGATTGGATAAACATATGGAGCAGAGGTCCATCAGTGGCTATTAGCCACAAGATATAGATGGAACACTATGTCTGGGGCAGTGATGCTCTGTATTCTAGGTGCTTGGGGGAGGGCAACAGTGTGAGGGTTTTTGGCCCCCTTGTAGACTTCCTGAGGGCACCTGAGTTTTGATCACTGTGTAACACAGAATGTTGGACTGAATGGGCCATTGGCCTGATCCAACATGCTTTCTCTTATGTTCTTATGTATCACATTATTCAGTGAGAAGGAATATATAAAATTGGGGATAGCAAAGCATGTGCATATATTTAGGAGGTGGTAACTCAGATATGTGGGCTTGAAGTAATGAAGTGCTTGTGGGAGATGAGCAGTGAGCAGCCTGTTTTCAAAGAGTAAATGAGGGTCCATGAGTACCCAAATAATTTTTCTGTTGGCTTGGACAAAGACAATTTTACATCAGCTAATACAGGAAGATCAATCTTCTCTACAACATCAACTCTATCAAACTGCATCATCTATCATCAGAACGGGATAGAACCTTATGGCACACCAATATCAAGGCACCAGGCAACTGATTCTGTATGTCTGATGAAAAAATATCTCAGGCAGAAAAGACTGAAACCACCAGACTACCATGCTTGTAAACCCTATCTTCTTTTCCAGACAGTGTAATAAGATAGAAAGGTCCACTGTATTAAAGGCCACAGCTAAAAATGGAAGGATTAAACTCCTGTCTTACTGAAGGCATAGAACATCAAGCTAGGGTTTAACCACCTGAGAGAGCAAGTATCTTCCTTGCACATGGTGTCTTTCATACCTCAAAAGCCACTGTAATCATGAGATCAAAGACTTCCAAGCAAATATAACAAGAAGATTTCCAACACCCCTGACAATTCATCTGTTTTAAATTTGTCATTCAAGTTTGAATGAATGAGACAGTTTCTATCAGCAAAGAACATCATATCACAGCAATCTCCTCCAATGGGTCAGATTTAAGAGTAGATAAATCATTAACAACCCTAAACAGTTTAACTGGACAAGATTTAATCAGGGCAACTGTCACTGCTAGAGATGGGCATGAACCAGAAAATTCTGGTTCACTTTGGGGTTCGGGGTGTACCTGAACCAAACTGGGCAAAAAAAAAAGCGCCTAAACAGAACCAGCTGGTTTGGGCTGCCTTTCTCCTAGCTGCAGCAAGCCATAGCCAGGAGAAAGGGGAGATCACCCAGGAAGGGTTAACCCATCAATTTAGCTTCCCCCTGCTTCGAAGTGGGGGTGGGGGGGAATGAAAGGGATTGTTGAAATGGCTTGTGTCCATTTCAGCCTAACAGTGGGGCTGGTGCGCCCATCATCTGTTAGGCTGAAATAGATGCAACCATTTCATTGATCCCTCTCACTCCCCCCTGCTTTTGACCACAAGATGTACAAGCCTCCAAAAACTACATGGAGGGACTTTGGAGGGTTGTGGGGGCAAGATTGCATGAACCTCAGTTTGCGAACCATGACCTGGATGATTTTAGTAATGAACTTAGGGTTGTGGGCAGGTTTATGCCCATCCGTAGTCACCACTATTCACAGGCCTACAAACAAGTCCTACAAGTTGGTCTGGTTTAGTGCAAATTTTCTGCAAACAAAACTACAGTTATCTCCCAGCCCTTTTCAGTGTTCCAGCTACATTGTATATCAAGTGGCTGGAAATCTTTTAGAAGGAGGAGAGAGCTCCAAGGACTGACCCAATCAAAAGCCTATCTCAGCACATGCTGAGGTTTCAACAGAGCCCCATTTAAGTTTCAAAACCCCCTCAGAAGACTTTTGAAAACCCCTTGAATCCATTAGTCTCTGAGGGTGGATAATTCTAACTGGTTCCCACCCATTCCAGTTTAATGATGCACTTAATGTTTTCATCTTTTGCAGACAAAATTTCTTGCACTCCCCAAAAATGTAATTTGGATTCCCCTATTTTTTAACAGGAAAAAAATCAATTGTGGGATTATGTGTAGGTTTATAGGGATCTGATTCTTGTTCAGTTTGCCTAACTATAAAGAAGAATCAAGTCTGAGCTCATTGGATGAGTCAGCAGAGTGAATGAGTAGAGTGAA
Source organism: Lepidodactylus listeri (assembly GCA_029233225.1). Taxonomy (NCBI): domain Eukaryota; kingdom Metazoa; phylum Chordata; class Lepidosauria; order Squamata; family Gekkonidae; genus Lepidodactylus; species Lepidodactylus listeri. The sequence continues at coordinate 106,749,494 of JARCFY010000002.1, forward strand.
TGGCTGTGTGTGTGAGTGAGTGAGTGAGTGAGTGAAAGAGAGAGAGAGAGAAAGAGAGAGAGAGGAGTCATCCTTTCCACATTTGCTTGAAGAGTAGAATCTTATCATGAATAAGTAAGATAATCTCTACTCTTGCTGATGCAGTTCTTCATGTCTGTCATCATCTCAGAAGAGTAAGATCTGCTAACCAGATGTGACTGTATAAATAAAATTTGCCCTTTCCATTGTGGAAGCCTATATCCTGACTCCTACCTTTCTCTTCAGCACCTAAGGGCATATTTGACATATATATCTGCATTTCAGTCAATATGATGGGTTGTTTATTGGTTACTAGGGAGAAAACAAAAGAAAATTTAGATGACCTCTTTCAATGACATATAGACCACAACTGTGATGCTTACATTAACATTATTTGAAATAAATAAGTAGAAGTGCAGTTCCTAATTGTTAACAATGTCAGTCTACCCAATAGCTTTTGTAATTGGATACTCATGAGAAAACAAAAACCTTGCATTGGCCTCTTTGCTTGATTAGTAGGCAAAGAGCCATTCATCATCTTTTGACTGGTGGTATATGATGGGGTGGAGGTAATCCATCAATATCCTTACTCTTCGGGACTGCTTGCATTTGATACTTAGCATTCTTTGGCAAGTTGATAAAACTTGCCAAGGCATTTGCGTGGTTCTGCTGTACATTGTGTCTGGAGAACCCAAGTTCTCAGGAATAGCAATTGCTTTTTTGTGTGTGGTGGCATTAAAAGCAGTACTTAGATTTATAATGATATCCTGTATGAGTCACTGCTGTTTCTCCTTCTGTGCCTCTTCAGTGCCATAATATTCTAGATCATGAAGTCCCCTCCCCCAAAAATCTTTTAGTACATTTCAGTGTCAGCAGGTGCTTTACAGTGACTGACTAGGTCTGCACTGAAAAATCTTAGCAACACAGGTCTACTAGTCTCTGCAGAGTTCAAAGCTCTGTGATATCTCTTTACCTGTCACCATCTGTCCATAATTTAGATTTCTCAAGCTACAGTATGCAGGTACTGCTTACTTATATTTTAGGTTTTATCTCCTTGCTCTTTGAAAGAATGAGCTTGGCTCCAGGACACATCAATCAAGTATTGTTATATAACCATTTTCTGTCACATTTAAGAAAATGACACCATGATATTCAGGGTTAGTTCTTTTAATTATAATATTTTTAAAAATAGAGATGACATTTTATTATATTAAGGCAGGTCTGCATGGCTTACAACCTACCAAGTTCAACACAGTCTACCAGCCATAAGTTCTCCCTCAAAGGTGTTTGACAACTCTCTGTTTCTTTTTACAGTTCTGAAGAGTTTTGACATCAGAAAAAGCAGAGGCCTTGGGATGTCACATGGGCAACAGCATCCTACTAACTGAAAGGCAAGATACTAGGGAGGATTCTAGCCTAACTTAATCCCTTGTGTCACCATGTTCTTTGTCCAAATTGCTGACCATCATGGAGTCATCCTGTTACCCAAAGAGGTAGTCTCCTAATTAGTTGAGGGAATTAGCTTTAAAAAGACAGAGCATGAGGGGGGGGGGGGGTAACTGGAATTCTCCATGTATGTATACAGGTATTTTTTCCCCTTTAAGAGAACTCTCAAAATAAACTAGGCAGATGTTCAACCAGAAGCATTTTTATTAAAAGAAAATAGAAATAGAAATGCATACACCCACACACTAAAAACACATACAAGAGCTAACTAAGAAGAAATCCGGGGGGGGGGGACTTTTTAGGGAAGAGTGATAATTATCAACCTTTTAGAGGTCCAAGGAAGCAGCAAGTTGAGAAGCAAAATGTCCAGCATTTCATGAAGCAGAAAAAGACCCACAAGAGTGGTGTTTGTGTGGTCGTACAACACACACACATTGCTGGGAAGCAGGGTGCTCCAGATATAGGCCAAAATGTATCCTGGGGTCAATGCTTCCTCTAAGCTTGTGAGCTTACTGGCATTAAAGTTGAGAGCAAGTTATCTGGCTACTGCTTTAGTTTGCTTTGAAGCCATGCTTCCTGAGCTAAGAAAAAAATCTGAGAGCCGGAGGCGAAAAAAACCTGTGAGCTAGCTCACACTAACTCAGCTTAGAGGGAACACTCCCTGGGGTAGGTTGATGTATTTGCAAGAAAAACAATAACTTAATGAGCTTTTCTGAGGTGGACAATGATGTGTAAGAGGTCTAATGACCCTACAAGTGCTAATGGTTTAGGTGGATAGAATTAAACATTGCTTAATTAAGGTAAATGGGTGCAGGGAAGTAAGGCTGGGTGCTGATAGGATTAGTCCAGGGTGAGTCAATACATTTTTGGGAGGCCCATTGTTCCAAATTATTCATCTCTCCAGAGCATGGAGGGGGCAGCTGCTCTTATACTTCTAAACTACATGTCCAGGCTTGTTTCTGACTGCCACCCATTTTGTGTCATTTTGGGCCAGGCAGTGTCCTGCACTTATGATTTGGAGGTGAAATTTTAGGAAGGGCGCTTATGCTTATTCTAGCTATAAACTGCCCCTCTGCAAGAGGAGGGGTCTGATTGCTAACAATTCAGTCATGCTAATCCTCACTTTCAGTAAGTGATACCATACTGAGAAGTTCATATCATGTAATATTGCTGACCACATATTCTGGATTGCCATTATCCAACACTTTGTGTAGCACTAGCACAAGCACACTCTCTGTTTATTCTGCCTTGCCTTGAGTAAACCACTGCAATGCATTATGCAGCAATCTACAAATAACATTATGACCATCATCACATTTATTTATTCATTTCACATCCATCCAAGCCAGATTACAGACTTATAAAACAATACACTGAAGACCAGCCTAATACATACAATACATAATACAATATAAGAAGAAAAAAACCCTGCCTAGTTTCTCCCCCACCACACACACACAGAGATAATTAAAACTACAAGCCCATGTTGCCCTATGTACCCCCATCTGCGTCTTTTTGGCACCCACAATCTTCTGGCCTTGCACAATCAAAGATGTGGGGAAATCCATCCTTTTCATATCAAGTCGGAGTCTCTCAAATGAGGCATATATTTCCCCAGGTGCTTTCAAGAGAAAGACCTCTGTTCCCTTTTACTCTGTGACAATGTGCTTCAAGAATCCTTCAGCCATAGGAATGAGCAGAATCAAAACTGCTAACACTTCTCCCTTCTTCCATTAAAATTATGACCCTAAATTAACAACAGTTGTTGATTTGCAAGATGTGGGATCTTTATCCATAGACAGCTTCTTTAGAATTAAAGCAGCCATATTATCCTGGCACTTCCATTCTAATATGAACTCTTGAAAGGGATATTTTCTACCACACTAATTATGAGACAACTGGGACTTCAGTAAACTAGGTCTAGATTGGTTATTAATGGATATTTTATAACAACAAAATGGTTATTATATACTAACAGAATGGTTATGATAATATATATTTTTAAAAATGCCTTGTACAGTTCTTGGATCCATGAGGCCCATTCCTGCCAAGGACAATGATAACTGCCTGCCCAAAATAACCATTATTTTAGAAAGTTTCTGATAGTTCCCTGATGTCATCATATTGGCTAGATTTCTGATATTTCAAAATGAACAACTTTCAGACTAGAAGACCATTAGTAAATTTCCATCTGTACATCCCTATTATTTTATTCTCCCTTCCTCAATGTTTTTGACCAATGATCTTCCTTAATTTATCTTCTAGGAAAGAATTTGTGGTAATGCTTGAAAGATTGTAAGGTCACTCTTCCTGGCGAACTGAAAAGGCTAGAGACTGAAATCAGACAAGGATATGAAGATTCCCTACTCCACCTTCTCCAGCAATGACTTTTTGAAAAGGAGCTATTTATTTTTGCTTTCTCAGCATGAGAGGAAACTGCAGTGTGTGTGACTTCTGAAAGCTGTTTTTAATTCACCAAGATTTAGTCCCTGTCTCAAGGATAAGAGAGAGAAATAGCCTGTGTGCCTGCTAGGTTACTATTCCTGCTGGATCTGTCTGCTTTGTAGGAGTCCATCATGCCCTTTACACAGATATGGGATCGCCTTGAATGTTAAGGTTGAAAAATGTGTGTGATAATTTGTTCAATAAAGGTCAAACTTAACTCCATTTCTTAGCCAGAACAAATAGATCTCACACACCTGGGACTTTAAGAAAAGATCTGATAGGATCTCTAGTAATTTATCACTTGATACCTTACTTTTTTTGTGATTTGGATTTTCAACTGTTTCTTCCTCGACAACTACAGTTACAAAACTACTAAACACCTGCAAATTATGTCTTCAGGCAATTTCCAAAGAGATAGAATTTATTAAGACAGGTTACTGTTAGACCATTCCTCCTTCTTTCCAACACTGAACTTTTGGCAGAAGAATGGTGTCAGGACCCCCTTTATCTTCATTCATCAAGGTGTGTTAAGACAGTCTAGTGACAGAATGCAGAGCTACAAGAGTCCTAGGTACTTTGTTTAGAAATACTATCCCCATGTATGCAAGACACTGAGAGGTGAACACCTCTACTTCTAATTACCTGCTTTTTCACAAGTCTAATTCTCTGAATATGACATGCTTCTTTTAATTAATTATCTGCTAATACATTTCCCATTGTGGTAAAGCAGAGAGCCCAAGAACCTATGGAAGGGTATAGTATGCCCTTGTGCAGTCTGACAATGCGTACCTCACAAGGAAGTCTCATCACAGAAGGTTTCATGGGAGGGACAGGTTTTCACCTCACACTTCAATGGTGTCCCAAATATGCCACCACTCAAGTTATGCCCTTTCTTTTTCTCCCCTTGGATTGAAACATGTATAGGAGCTATATAAGTTTGGGTACATGTGGGTACTGTCTCACACAAACCCTCTCCTTATCTAGCTGTCTATAGTCCAGTTAAGAATTTTTGCTCTCTTTGTGGAATGAGCAGTCAGGCACCATGGCTGAGATTCTTGGACCACAGTCTGACATATTTAAAAGGAAAATAGTTTTATTTGAGGACCTTGGAAAACTATATCAAAACACTACAAGGTATTATATACTAAAGGAAGGAACATAAAATATGTGAGTTGCAGTCACTGGTGTTACCCAGGGATTCTATTTCCTAGAGTGGACACAAGCCAGCAGAAACTTTGCAAATAGAGGCTGTGGTCACACATGCTAAATAATCCACTTTCAATCCACTTTCAGTGCACTTTTCAAATGGATTTTTACTGTGTGAATTTGCAAAATCCAGTTGGAAAGTGGACTGAAAGTTGGTGTGTGTGTGTGTGTGTGTGTGTGTGTGAGAGAGAGAGAGAGAGAGAGAGAGAGAGAGCAGCCTGAGGCTAGTCAAGTCAGAACAGACTTCTTTCCATTTGCTCTGTTAGTTCCCTGGACTTTTGCTTGCATACTTCTGGCAGGGTGTTCAGAACATTTAACCCTTCCTGTCCCAGCTGGGTAGGTTTCACCTTAACCTATCATGAAATTTGGAGTGAGTCCCATATGTAGGGTTCTGTACCCTCTCCAACTTTTAATGACCCCACTCACTGTATCCAAATAGCCATTTATCTTACCTGTTCCTGGAAGGTGAGCAAATGGTCACCTTCATCTTGACTATTTAACTCCATTAGAAAACTCCTCCCCTCTGAGACAGCAACCTGTGAGCCAAACTACAAGTGATAACAGGCACAGGTCTATCCTATAGGCCATCACTGCCATTTTAAAAGCATCAGTAGTTCTTTAATTAGCCATGAGGCCTAATTCCAAATTGGGCACATAACACAGCTGCCCAGGAGCTCTTATTCCCCCCCTTCAGGTACAGAAAAAGCTCCCCATGGTTGTGTTTGCTCTTTAAAAGGCATGAGGACAAGAAGAGCTCCTGAGGCTGCATTTGTGTATCAGATCTGGATCAGGGCCTCATGGCAATTTTTAAAGAACTACAAATGCTTCTAAAATGGCAGCAGATACAGGATGGATTTGTGGCTGCAGCCACTTGTAGTTTGGCCCTGAGATGTTTATAGTTCTAGACTCATAGAAGGAATAATTTCTGTGAGATCAGGGCCTTCCTGAGTATTTATGAAGGGATCCCACACCTTTCTATCACAACAAATTTAACCAGCAATCTGAAATGTTTCACAGATTGTGTTGGAACCTATGAATCATGAGCACAAGATCCTCTCCTCATCCCACAAAATACTGCCCAAAACTAGGTCCCAAGTCCATCTTTGTCCCCAGCAGGGGACTTTGGGGGGCGTTCTCAGAGAGGGCAGGGCATCCACAACATGATGACATCCCATTGGGGATGTCCCCACTCCAATACCTGCCCCTGAGAACTATTGCTGGCACTGTGAGCACTTAAAGGGGTCTCTTTAAGTGCCCGCAGCTAAAGGGTCCCGCGCAGCTAAAGGGTCTCCGAGCGGCATCTGGGCACACGGCCTGCAGCTACTTCTCTCCCTCCTCTCTCTCAAGAGAGAAGGGAGAGGGGTGGCTGTGGGTGTTGGGGCTTGGGGGTGGGGCTTCCCACATCAGCCAGCTGGCCAGTGGCAGGTTAACTCCCCAAAAAATGGGTAAACCCCACCAACCCAGGGTGTCTGGCAACCCCTACCCAAAACTATGATGGCAAGTGGTAGGGAATCCTTTGTGTACAAATACCATGTGGTACAGGGGCTATAAGGAAAATCAGAGAAAATATTCTTTTCTAGTGCAGAGTTTTGCAGCCAACTTCTAACACTGTCTGAGATCCCAACAACTGTCACCACCACCATTTCAAGAGTCATAGGGGCTCACAGGGGGTAGGTGAGATGGGGATACAGAAAGAGTCTATTGTTCTATTGGTAAATACAATCTAATATCGATAAACCACGCTTAAATGTTATATTCAAATAATCGTAAGAACAGAGAGGGAAAAAAAATAAGAAAAGAAGAAAAGAAAAAGAAATGATCAAGCTAGGAATGGAAGAACCATAAAGAACTATTCCTGAAGCTGTGCATACTCACTGTAGTGAATGAAAGTTAAATGAAAGCTGGCTGACATACATCTTTCCTATTATATAAAGCTGTTTTGACATTCCAAAGGGCAAGATTCCATGGGGTGCCAAAATCAGTAGGCTGGATGGACTGCCTCTCAAAAGGGGGACCCTGGCCATTGGCTGCATTCTCTCCCTGCTTTGCCTCAGTCCCGCCCACAGAACCACCGGCCAGCATCTCGGCCTCAGTCTGGAGGGAGCCAGTGAAGGGGAAGGACCGACTGGGAGCTGGGTCCACGCTTCTCCTCTGCCCACTGCCAGGTGGGTCTAACTGTCCAAATGAAACAAAGAGAATTGGGAGGGGGAGAGAAAGGGAATCCAGGCACTTCTGCCGGACAGAAAGACCAGAGTGCCTTCCTTCTGACAGGCAAAACTGCCCAGGATCTGTTCTCTCCCTTCCCTAACTGTTCCCTCAGGGGCCTACTTCTATCAGTGAAAACACAATGGACTATCAGCATAACCCCTTCCCCATACACTGCCAAATTGCCAAATTTCCTCTCAGAAGACACTGTGAAACAGTCAAAGGGAAGGGGGGAAGGGAAAGGGTGTCCCAGGCTGGGTTCCCTGCAGCCCGCCCACCAAAGCTCTGCCCACCAAAATTCACCTCACAATGTGGCTTCACCTCAGGAGAGAGGATGCCATTTGCCTTCCCTTCCCATCGCCTCCAAACAGAGCAAAGGGGGGGGGGGGGAATCCAGGCGCTTCTGCCTGACAGAGAGAACAGAGCACCTTCCCTCTGACAGACAGAACTGCCAGGGATCCATTTTCTTCCCTCTCTCCCTTCCCATCACCTCCAAATGGGGCAAAGAGAAGGGGAGGGGAGGGAACGGCTAGGCCTGGCTGGAGAAGGGGGAAGCAGCAAGAGAGGAAAAGGTGAGAGCCTGCCTCCCCACAATGTGAGCCTACTGCTAAGGAAGACCAACTGCAAAGAAACGTAAAGTCCTCAAGCCTCCTGCATGATGCAGCATGCTCAAGCCATTAATGTTAGTGTATAAGTGGATCAGGGCAGAAGGCAGAATGGGAAAGGGGGCACTCTATTATACATACAGGTAGTGACCGGGGGGGGGGACGGCTTCCTCACAGCCCTATCCTCGCACTCCTAACTTTGCCTACTCACATTACACTCTCAACCAATGCTCCCTCTAAGCTGTGGAGTCACGTGAGCAAAAATTCTGCTTTGTGAGCCACTGGCATTTCAGTTGTGAGCAAATGATTTGGTTACTGCATCAAGTAGTTTGCTCTGGAGCCATCCTTTCCAAGCTAAGACAAAACTGTGTGAGCCAGAGCCTAAAAACTATGAGCTACATCACAGTGGGGAATTTCACACAGCCATCATGTTCCGTTTCAGGAACTCTTCAGTAACAGTTTCTGTCAGGCATTTTACACAGAACCGTATTAGTACCGGTTCCCTAATGGAACATTCTGGCCCTTTCACACAGAAACGTGCTTTTCCCGTTGGGGAAGCGTTCCTGAGCCGCTTTACCTTGAAACCTCCTCCCAAGCGTTCTTCTGTTCTTTGTACCAGTCCTGAAGCACTATAGGGTGCTGTGTGAAGTGCCCGAAGCACTTCCTCCGATGACGAGTGTGTGTTTGTGTGCATGTGTTTTTGTGTTTGTGTTTGTGTGCATGTGTATATGTGTGTGTGTTCTTTGTGTGTTTGTGTGTGTGTGTTAGTGTGTGTGTGTGTGTTTGTGTTTCTGTGTTTGTGTGTGTGTGTGTTTGCGTTAGTGTGTGTGTGTTTGTTTGTGTTTGTGTGTGTGTTTGTGTGTTCGCATTAGTGTGTGTGTGTACGTGTGTTTGTGTGTGTGTGTTCTTTGTGTGTTTGTGTGTTTTTGTGTGTGTTTGTGTGTGTGTGTGTTTGTTTGTGTGTCCCCCCTCCCCCACACCCAGAGTGCCCAGAATAAACTGACAGAATAAACTGTCAGAAACAGGGGGCCATTTTACACAGCACCCCATAGCGCTTCAGGACCAGTACAAGCACTGAAGAACACTTAAGAGGAGGTTTCAAGGTAAACCGGCTCAGGAACACTCCCCAACAGGAGAGGGACGTTTCTGTGTGAAAGGGCCAATATGTTCCAATAGGGACATCCCTGGAGACTTTGGGGATGGATCCAGGAGAGGGTGGGGTTTGGGGAGGGGAGGGGCCTCAGCATGGTACAATGCCATAGAGTCCACCCTCCCTCTCTGAAAGCTCCTATCCACACCTATGCTGGCCTTTGGGAGAAAGCTCATTGGGGCCAGCTGAACAGAATGCCATAGAGGCCAACAGAATGTCATAGAGCAGTCATTTTCTCTAAGGGAGGGGGGAGGACCTGTTGTCTGGAGTTCAACTGTGATACTTGGCGATCTTCAGGCTCCACCTGGAGGTTGCCTCCCTTAAGCGTTTGTGTGTTTGTGTGTGTTTGTGTGTTTTTGTGTGTGTGTTTGTGTGTGTTAGTGTGTGTGTGTGTGTGTGTGTGTGTGTGTGTGTGGTGAAGAGGCTTGGGAAAAAACTGGCAGTCTGAAATGGCAAACCGCTCCAAAGACGGCTCCAAAATGGTAGGGGAAGGGCTGTCTGAAACAGCTATCACTGTACCAGTTTATTACAAGCCAGTAAGCAGGATCTACTAGACCCATTGTTGCCAATCTCCAGGGGAGGGATGGAGATCACGCTGAATTACAACTGCTCTTCAGATGGCAGAGATCAGTTCCCCTGGAGAAAATGGTGGACTCTGTGTCATTATACCCGGCTGAGGTCGCCACAGCAAATTGACGCTGAGTGCCCAAGGCTGGGGCGCTCTCCCAGAGCCTCTTTCTAGAGCCCGTTGTATTTATTTCCACAATGGGCCTTATTCCTAGTATTATCATAAATCTCAAATATAATTCAGATAAATGTACGATTCAAGGTCACTTTTATGAAATATATATCTTAATGTGATAAATCTCTTGCTTTTGTGTGAGGATTTCACATCTCATATTCATCATACCAACGTGTCCCACTCTTGAGATCAGCCAATGAAACCTTGTTCTGAGTGCCTGCATTGTCAGAAGTGAAGCTGGTGGGCAATTGTGACAGGGCTTTCTCAGCTGCGGTCCCAGGTTGTGGAATTTCTTGCTTATATACTGTTTCCTTTCTCCGTTGCTTATATACTGTTTCTCATTTCTCTTCTGGCATAACTTCCCCAAGTATTTTTTTCTGGTGAGTCTTTGAAATAAACTGATGTTCTATTTTGCACAGAGCTTTAAGATGTCTTTCAGTTAAAATATTTCAATGCCTGTTGTATTCTTTCATGTCCAGAAAAAGCCTAGAAATTCCTTTGTTGAACTCTTACTGTGTCTACCAGTGTTTAACATTATCGTGCTCTATATTTATTGTATATCTGCTGCTTTTAGTATTTATTTTAATTCATTTTAATGTGTATAGTTTTATTTATTTTTATTGTAGGCTCCCTTGGGCATTCATTTGAGTAGAAATGCAAGGAACATAGTTTATTTGAGTAGAAATAAACTTCATTTAAATAGATTTAAATTTTTAAGTAGATTTAAGTACATTTAAGTAGATTTAACTAGAAATAAATTCATTTGAGTAGAAAGGCAAGGAACATAGTTTATACAACTCAGTAAATCATAAGAAAAGCTATATTCACAACATTTGGGTTTTTAATTTTTTAATGATAATCTTATCATAATCTTATGATAATCTTATCATAATTTGAGACAGGTTAACAATGAGGATCTCACACAATGTATTTTATCTTTAATATATTTAAAATGCAGTCTTAAGTGGAGTCACACAAGACCAAAGGGGGGGTCTGCCCAATGGCCCTGCTCATTTTTTTGGTGCTATTTAAAAATATTACATTTTCTTCTCCCAGGCATTGCTAATTACCTCTGCAAAAGCGGAGTGGCTCAGGGAAGGAATGGGGCATGTTTGCCTGGCTGCCCTCAGTCTCCCCAGCCTGCTGCCTTGGCAAACCAGTTGTCCGGTTGGGGGGTGGTGGTAGTAGAAGACTAGAAAGGCACTTCAGCAGTGCCTTTCTCCAGCCATCTGGTTTGGAGCAGAGGGGGGTAAACTAGAAAGGCAATAATGAAGTGGGGCGGGGAATCTCAGGGGGGAAAGAGGCAAGCTTCCATGCCTGCCCTGTGCTTTCCCAGCCCCCCTGCCTAATATGCTAATGAGCGGTGCTGTTGGATGTGGCCTATTATGCTAATGAGTTCCTGCTGGGCTTTTTATACAAAAAAAGCCCTGCTGGTGGGCAAACAGCAAGGGAGGGCTCCTTCAAGCCCTTGTGAGCTTCCTGGAAATATCGGGCCACTGTTGTAAACAGGATGTTGAACTAGATGGATTCTTAGTCTGATCTGCAGAGCACTTCTTAGGTTCTTATAGTAAACCCAAATCAAGGTTTGCCTTTCAGAGAATTGTGATCCCACATTGACCTAATAATGCAAAATTGGATTTATGTTGTTGTTATCTGCAAATGCAGCCTCCTGCATCCCATCAAATAATCTGGATTTTACAGTGGAATCTGTTTTAATCCCATTGACTTCAGTGGACATGTTACACTGTCAAATCTGTAGGTATGGCTCATAAAGAAAGTAGTTCTTTAGGGTGCTAACACGTGGCTTTTTCCCACAATCAAGAAAAGGTACCTTGGTTGTAAAGGCAATTTTATCCATAAGTAGGACTTTGAATACAACCTCCTGCATCCTGGAAAGCAAAGAGCCATTTCCAAGAGGTTTTAATGGAGCTTTCTAATACCCTGCAAGGACAAAGAGAATCAAGTTTTCCTTACCATGAAACAGGCACCCTGCCTTGTACTCACAAAGGTACGAATGGGGGCAACTCTGCAGCTTAAAGGCCAGTTGACGCAAATTAGGCCATTTTTTACTCATGATTGTGTTTTGATTGTAGAGCATCATACTGCAGGTGAAAGTGCATATGATAGAATACTTCCCCCTCAAAAAAGAGAGATTATTACCCATAGACAGTATTTCAGGGAGAAGGCTAAGCTAAATCTGAATAGTTTCTCTGAGCTTGATTTTATTATTTAATTTGCCATCCATTGAGTTCCCCTTGTGATATGATGTGATGTAGTACAGACACTGGTTTATCATCTCATTCGTGAATACTAGGCCTCACTGTCTCCAAATAAAACAGTAATATAGAACCTGGGATTTCAAAAATAGATACACATAGTTCACCCAGATTTTGTCCCAGGATACAGATAACAATACAGGTTGTTCTCAGATGTCCCAAGCCTGGTTTAAACCTGATAATAAGCCTGATTTATGTTCTAGTTCATGCTCTTTCTTTTGCCTCCCCTTGCACATACAGCTGATATATATATTTTTTGACATTTTTATTGCATTTTTTACCCTACACCTACACTAAAAAACTACATACTATCCTACCCTAAGGTATACAGAAAATGCATTCGTAATGCTAATAATACTAACATCATTAGTTACTGAAAAGCTAAATTATTTCTTGGCATACACTGTTAATTCATTCTTGCTGTTTACAAACAAAAATTTAATGTTAGACCTTTGAACCACATACAGCAGAGGAAACAATCTAAATAATAAATTTTAAGATTACAAGGCTTGGTGTGTTATTACAGCAAACAAAAAACAGTTATAAAACTATTTCTCCTTTGATTCTCTTCCTTTCTTCTTGTCTTTCTTCTTTCTAGGGGCAGCCGCCCCTTTCTTAGAGTCCAAATCTTCTCCATCTTCAATTTCTGAGCTTTCAAATCTGTACATACTCTCCTGCTCTGCCAGTGAATCGTCTGGTTCAGTCTCTGTTTTCTTCTTCTTGTGCTTTTCCAAAAACAATCTTGCTTGTTCAATGGAGTCAATTTTAAATTTCGTATCTTTGTAGCTGAACATCAGTCCCTCTGGGATGTCCCATCTGTAAGAAATATTCTCTGACTGCAACCATAAAGCCAAACTCCGGTAAGCTTTCCTTCTCTTTCTTATTTCAAATGGAATGTTTTTTTAAACTTTGATTTCTTCTTCCTGTATCTTCGGAACAGTTCCATTTGTAGCTTTTAACACCACGTCCCTGGTTGATCTTTTTGAGAATCTCACCACAATTTCACCTGGCAGTTTCTTCTTTTTAACATATTCTGGATATGTCCTGTAGGTCATATCCATATCACTTTGAATTGTCGCTGCTTGCCATCCTGTCACAGGTGCCAATGCTTCACTTAATATTTTCTTAAGATTCTCTCCTTTTGACTCAGGAACATTCTGAAATCTCAAGAAGTAGTTTGATCGGTCCATTTGAAGCTTTAATACATTGTCACTTTGAAGAGATTTTTCTTTTTCAATTTTTTGCAGTCTTGAATCATTTTTTTCAACCCCTGTTTTGACATCCAGGAGGTCCTGTTGGAGCCTTTCCTGTTTTCTGTTTGACTCTCTCATTTCAGTTTGCATAATCTCCAGTTTAGTGTTGATTGAAGCCAGTTGGTCCACAAGAGGTCACAGTGCCACCATCAATGCCGCATTCAGCTCAGTTCCACCTTTTGAAGTAGGAAGCGAACTTCTGAGTCTTGGAGAAGCTCTCCCCACCATTTCTTCCCACAGTCGCCGATTGTTTACAAGAGATCTCAAAGGGGACATTCTCGATTTGTCACACCGATGCCTTTTGCAAGCTCTTCCTCTGCTCCATGCGATCCAACACTCCAACGCATTTATAATGCCTCCAAAACAGCAGCAAGACCGTGGGAAAGTCTCTGAGTAAGTTACGAGGGAGGGGGTGGGGGGATCCGATCCTCCTAGCTCACCCCTTAACGCTTCATATCAAAAGATCAGGAGACTTACGATTCAGCCATTGCATATCTGGTAGACCCTCACCTCTCCGCTCTACATTTTCTGCAGCTTCACGGCAGCGCTTCCAGTAGCCCGAGGGCTTCCTCTGGCAGGCGAACCTCTAGGGGTAAAAAGGAGCCTCAGTCCCACGATCGCCACCGCAGGGAGAGGCTACCTTCAAGCACCCCAGGCAGGGACCCTTTCCTAGGCTCCCTGGGGGGTCCGGCACCAGTCTGGAACCCCTTCAACCTGCCAAGAGCGGGTCGCCTCTCCTGCAGTTGCAGAGAGAAGCGCCCGCCATTAAAGCGCCTGAAACCGAAAGTCTCCACATACAGCTGATATTGAAGAACTCCTAGTATAAAACAACAGCAGCAACAACTGCAGTTTGTTGGGGAGTCAAATTGGTGAATAAATGGTGGTTGTTTCATGCCTGCAAACCAAGGTTACAAAAATAGTTTGTCTTGGTTTAGAATCTTAGTTTGCAAGCAAAACACAATTTTTTATTTGCTCTGTTGTCTGGTTAGATGCTACAAATCTTCAGTATTCTTACATCTTATTAGTAAGTCTGAATGTGTCTTTGTGTGCATACCAGTCAAAGACCAGTTATGTACAGTTTTGAGATGAAGAAAATGATTAAATACATTTTTCCTGCTTAGTTTTTGCTTTGAGACTGCCAACTGGTGTTGTTTTATATCACAAAAGAGAACACAAGGGTTGCAAGTCTACATGTATCAAGACCAAAGCAAATTCTTTTCACTCCTGAGAAGTAAAACCAATGAATTATACACAGTTGCACACACGGCTGTTATGTGTATAAAATCTTAACTAAAACATGGCATTGATGTCTTTCCCTCCTATATTAAGTGGTTTAGTTGTTGTTTTTTTAAAAAATGAATTTATTAGGAGCTAACTGAAATTCACAAAATATGCAAAAAATGTACATGGTGTTTTGGATCATTCTGGTCAGGCTTGACTCAGATATAGGCATGCATTTAAGAAGCCCTGTGTCTAGCTAGCTTTCCTATATCAGATCATTAATGTCCTGGCCAGAGATAAACCAGAAAATTTTTGGTTAGTCTATATAGTATACAAGGAAAATATTACTAGCAAATCTTGCCTCTATTTGATCTTTTTATTAAACATAATTATTTATACTTTTAAACATCTATACTCAACCAATTTCTTTAAATATATTAAAACTATATTGGCTCATTCTGGCTACTTGTTATCATAACAAAGTATATTTAAAAATAATGATTAAAAGTTCCTCATACATATGATTATCTACTAGCCCTCAGCCTCTACTCCCCATCTTTGAACTGTACCTTCTATATTTAGTTAGATTTCCTGTCATTCTGAGACACTTCTTGCACTTAGGCTCAGACGTATGTTATCTAGTGTCTCCTATTCATGTGTCTCCTATTCAGCAGTGTCTCCTATTCAACAGAAGATCACTATTTGATCCTAGACACCCATAATTCTGGGGAAACAGTTCCTTAACTTCATTTTATCTATTATGTGTTTAAAAGATGAAAGGGTAATCAAGGCAGACATAATCTGAATACAAAGAGGTGAGATCCTAATTAGTGGATTTTGCCTCCATTATTGTGAATATTATCAGTTTAACATAGAACAGCTATAACATCTCACACTGGGTTCATGGAAGTGGGAAGAATTCCAGATATAGTGAAGCAAACAGTCACCAAGATAGAGAAAAAAAAATCTGTACCAGATGAAGTAAGACTGCAATACTAAGCACACTTTGGAGCCTGGGAGTATATTCTGCTGAATTCAGTGTAACCGCAGAGAAAACATACATAAGACTGGTCTACACAACTCCATACCTACATGACATAATATATTGTCTTTCTTCCTGCCTTTCTTCCAAAGAATTCGGAAGTTCTCCCCTTCCTGCATTTAACAACAATGCTGAGAATTAGGTTAGGTTGAAAGGCAGTGACTGGCCAAAGGTCAATGAACTTCATGGAAGAGCAAGGGTCTTTCAGATTCTTGTCCAATACTTTAACTACACACCACACTGAATGTCTCACAATGGCTAAATTAATAATCTCAACACTTTGATACCCCAGTCCTGCAGACAGGATTTCTGTAGTGTGTCATCATGTCTTCCCAGAAGAATAGTTCCAACAAAGGTTGTCCTTGGGAACTAAATTAAAGGAAGGACATGGTTTTCAACTTGTTTTTTCACTATCAGTAAAATACCCGAAAAGAGTAATGAAAGCTAAATTAGTAAACTTCAAAGTATCCAAAATGCACATTAATGAAATGAAAGCAAAGGCTATTAGTTAAGATGGGTTTTAAAAACATGATAGCTAAAGAAGTTTCCACACTCAGCTCTGAATGCCAGATATTTATGACAAAATAAGAAAGGTTGGATGTCATGTCACCTTTTTGGTCTGGCTTGTTAGCTCACAGAGACTTCTGGTTGTCTTCTGCTGAAAAGGGAGTATTAGAAGGTAGGGACCTCAGTTTGAATTTGAAAGGTATTTTTATGTTATCGTATATAATCTATATACTGGCTGAGGACAGACTGGCAATCTGAAGCGGAGGCAAAGCGGAGGGAACTGGAGCGGGGGAAAAAACCCACGGAGCTGGCCGTTCACACTGGCCAGAGCAATGCGGATCAGCGGCGATACGGAGCATTCAGACTGCCACGGAGAGTTCAGACTGCCGCATAGCCAGCGCGCGCGGCTCGCGCGTGCTGCTGCACTTTTTTTTTGTTTTCCTTTGATGTTTTTCGCATATGCGCACATGCGCATATGCGCATACGCGCAAAACTTTTTGCCGGTGCGTTCACACTTCCTCCGGATGCCTCCCGCTTCTTCCAGTTCACACTGTTTGGAAGCGGGAGGCATGTGGAGGAAGGCCCCTGAACACCGGGAAAAACCGGTGTCCGGGTAAAGCGGAAGGAAAGCGACTGGGAGACGGGTAAGTACGCAACGGAGCCGACGGACAGATGCGCATGTCTGAACATGCTCCTTTCCTCCGTTTGTGAAGCGTGCCTGCCCCGCTTTAGATTGCCAGTCTGTCCTCAGCCACTATTTCTCAAGTGTGCCCTCAATCTGTGCATATTGTGGACAGAATAAAAACAAACATTTCTGCAAACTTGAGGGACCCCCCATGTTTGCAGAAAATTCTGAAATCCTTAACAAATTACATGTGGGGGTGGTAAATCCCCCCAAAAAACAAAAGTAACAAAAGCCTTGTCTGTGCATGTGCAGACAACGTAAAAAAAACATACTTCCTCTCTGGCTAAGGAGCAGTGGTGGCAATGGGGAGGCACAGTAGGTCCAGCTACAGAGGCTGGGAGCTTTGTAAGGCTTGGGAGCAGCATCAGCAATGTGAGAGGAATGGTAAGGGAAGGAAATATATTGGGGGGTTTACATCCCCCCCCAAACATGAGTCACCACTGCCAAAAGAGTCACCACTGCCATTGATGTGTGTGTGTGTGTGTGTGTGTGTGTGTGTACGCACATGCGGGGAGAAGCTGCTTGGCAGGCAGGAGAGTTGCCACCATCATTGTTACTGTGGGGGAGGAAGCTGCTGGGTGGGCTGGCAGATGGGAGAGTCAGCACCGCTATTGCTGTAGGAGACAGGAAGTTGTTGGATGGATGGCAAAGTTGCTGCCACCTTCAAGGCAGAGAGAGAGAGAGAGAGAGGGCAGGGGCAGAAAGAGAGAGAAAGAATGACAGTGGGCATAGGGGAGAGAGACAGAGAAGGATGGAAAGTAAAAAGGGGTGAGAAAGAGATATAGGGAGGTAGAAAGAAGTGGGAGGAAAGAGGAAGAAGCAAAGGGGGGAATGGGATGAACACTACTGCAAGTTTCTTGTGGGTCCCCCTACTAATAACCAAGTCATTCAAATCACCAGTCTGTCATGGAAGTTCATTGTGTGATGTTAAACCAGTCAGATACTTTCAGTCTAATCTATTTCACAGGGTTGTGTTGTGATGGTAAAAAGGAGGCAAGGAGGAGGATGTAAGCTGCTTTGGCATATTGGAGAAAGTTGGCATATAAATGAAGCAAAATAATAATAAATACAGCTGAAGACAGGTGGCAGATACAAGGTAGGTTGTGAATGGCTGAGAGGGGGGTGGAAACTGAACACAGAGAGGCAGATAAGATAGGTTGGCTGTTGGGTGGGAAGGAGAGAAGGAAAGAAAGAGGGGAGAGGCTATAACGGCTTTTAGAGAAAAAGAAGAGGAAATAGTTGAGAAGAGGGAAATGAGATGCCCCCCACAAGTCTTTGCAGGTTCCCATTTATCTATATATTAATAGCCAAGTGTCCCCTGTGCATGCAGATATCTAAATCCGCACATAGGGGGCAATTGGGGGGGTGGCGGAGAGATTTTCCTGCACAGTTGGGGCAATCCTCAGGTGTGCAGAAAAATCTGAAATCTTATTTTTAAAAAACTATATGGGGGATGTTTAAATCCCTCCAAAAGTAAAAGAGTATTCCCTGTGCATGTGCAAAGAATGCTCTGGGAACTGTGGTGGGCTGGTGGCTGGGAGCCACTGAGGCCTCACCGCTGGTGCCAGGGGGGAGATTGGCAGGCTCAGTGGCTGAGAGCTGCTCAGGCCTCACCACTGGTGCCCGTGTGTGGGGGGAGATTGGCGGGCCTGGGGGGGGAAGAAGGATTGGCAGGCCCAGGCCTCACTGTTGGTGCTGGGGGGGGGGCGGGGGATAAGGCTCACCTGTGGGTGCTTCCTCCTTCTCAACATGGAGCTCCTTCTCCCCCCCCCCCATGAGTATTGTGGGTCCCCGCTTCTTGTCTATACACTAATTCTCAACAGTCCCCTCTGTGTGCAGATACTTTTTCCACCAACAGAGGCTGCACTTTCCTGCAAAAGGTTTTCCTACAGACTCAGGGGACTCTGTGGGTCTGCAGAAAAATCCAAAAGGTTAAAAAATACTTGGGGAGGATTGAATACTCCCCAAAAAAACCCTTTTGAAATAGCCACTGCAGGGCCACTGCAGGGCTACTCCAGACCCCGCTGCATTGACAGTGAGAGATTAGAACATAGGGGGAAGAATGTAAGAACCCTTATAGAGCCAATAAGCCAGGCCTTCTGGAAATAAAAAGTCCTTTTATTCTTAATGGTCCACAGTAGTCAGCACTCTTTGTGTTAGTGATAAAGAGCATAGGGCTGCAGGTGAGTTATACATTATTCAAAAGCATAGAGGGAGGTGGGGCACCAATCAGGTTAGGTAAAAAAGGTGCTATATTACACGTCCGTTGAGCTTCCCATGGAAAGTGCGCCCAAATGTGTGATTGCTCATCCCACATTCCTTCCCGCACCCCACTGAAACCTCCTCAGCAATTCCCAGGCTGCCAGAAGCGAAGCACCTGGAGTCGGAGTAGCCATTAGAATAACACTCCAAGGCCACATGCGTCATCAAAACAGATAACAGTTCCGGCAGTAGTAATGAGTTCTCCGGGGAAGCGAGTGACATAGACTGGGGGAGGGAAACCACCTCCCGCCTGGGAAATGTCAGATTCTGACATCCTGCCAGCTTCAAGAAGTCCCCCCCCCCAGCTTCAAGGGATACAAAGCATGAAAATTACTCAACAGTTTAGGAGCATGCACATTCTCTGCAGCCACCCACTCACTATGTTCAGGTTCAAAATCCACCCATTGAACAAAATAGTACCTCCCCAAGTATCTTTTCAACTTAGAGTCCAAGATGTGAGCAATTTCATAATGAGGCTCCCCCCCCCTTCATCAGAGGATGAGGATGAGGGTGAACTGGTCTCCATGCATTTGGCCCAGGATCCCTCTTCAGGAGGTTGAAATGAAACACAGGGTGCACAGCTTTTAATGCCTTGGGCAGTTTGAGTTCAAAAGACACGTTTGAGATTTTACACAGCACTTTAAAAGGCCCCACATATCTCCAGCCCAATTTTCGATTAGGCTGCAAGCCTTGTATGTTTTTGGTCGACATATAAACAAAATCCCCCGGTTCAAGATCCCATCCCGGGGCTCTTCCTTTGTCCGCATATTTTTTGTAATCCATTTTGGCTTTATCCAATGTCTTTGCAATGAGAGGTCAGGAATCATGGAGAGAATTCCACCAGTCTCCAAATGAACCAGACTTCGGAGAAACCTGGCCTAACGCTGGGAGAGGAACCCCCTCAAATCCCCCCACTGCCATAAAAGGAGAAACCCTGGTGGATGAGTGAACTGCATTTGCGGAGTGAACTGCATTTGCGGAGTAACTGTACTCTGCAAAGGGGAGGAGCTCCACCCAGTTGTCCTGATGAAAGTTAGCGTAGCAATGAAGGAACTGCTCCAAGATTTGATTAACTCTTTCTGTTTGTCCATCAGTCTCTGGGTGATAAGCAGAACTTAAAGCAGGCTCCACCCCCATAATGTTCAGGAGCTCCCACCAGAAGTTGGCAACATATTGAGACCCCCTGTCAGTAATTATCTTCTTCAGGATACTGTGTAATTTGACTATGTGAAACAAAAACGCCTTGGCCAATCCCTTGGCTGTGAGCAATTGCTTGATTGGAATGAAGTGTGCTTGCTTGGAAAATAAGTCAACCACCATCCACACCACAGTCTTTCCCTTACTTCGCAGAAGATTAGTGATAAAGTCCATAGAGATGGCTTCCCAGGGTCAGGAAGGGGTAGGGTGGGGTTGTAGCAGGCCAGGAGGTTCCCCCCCACACACACTTTTTGCACATTAAGCAAGTTTGACAAGAGGAAACATAATCAGACACATCTTCACACATGCGAGGCCACCAGAACTGTCTCTGAAGTAAATGCAGTGTTTTTAAGTAACCAAAATGAACTGACAACTTAGATTCATGGCTCACATGCATTACTGTTTGGCGCAAGGATTTCGGAACAATGAGCTTCCCTTCCCAATACCAGCATCCATCTGGTTCTTTAATGGCCATTGTCTCTGAGTCAAATAGATCTTGCTCCATCTGCGAATATTCTGAGGCACATTTGTTAACCCATTCATTGAGGTTAGGTGATGGTGTGTTTCGAGCTTGGCTATGGGTCACCACCGCCCCCCCCCAGTTGGGATGGGGTACACATTGAATCAAACACCTCTTCCTGTTTCGAGTCATACTGTGGGAGGCGAGATAGAGCATCAGCAAGTGAGTTGGAAGCCCCGGGGAAGTGATGCAGTGTAAAGTTAAATTTAGAAAAGAAATCTGCCCACTGGAGTTGCTTGTGTTAAGAGCTCTCCAGGTGTGCAGTGCCTCAAGGTTTTTGTGGTCAGTCCACACCTCGAACGGCTTCCTTACCCCCTCCAACCAATGTCTCCGGGTAGTTAGGGCTAATCGGATGGCAGTCACCTCTTTGTCCCAGACAGACCAGTTTCTTTCTGCCTTGCTGAACTTCTTTGAAATGAACACCAATGGATGCAACTGCCCATCCTCCTCTCTTTGCAAAATTGCCCCCCATGGTGACATCTGAAGCATTGACATGACTAGTAAACTCTTTGGACTCATCGGGATAAGTCAGGATGGGTTCAGATGTGAAGAGGGACTTGAGTTTTTCAAATGCTCTTTGACACTCTGGGGTCCAGGGTAGCTGTGCTCCTGGCTTAATAGCCTCCGGACCCTGCCCCTTAGTCTTCAACAAGTCTGTGAGGGGTAAACTGACCTTGGCAAAGTCCTTGATGAAGACTCTATAAAAGTTGGAGAATCCTAAAAATGACTGGAGTTGTCTCCGGGTTCGTGGGGCTTCCCAAGAGACCACCACCTCAATCTTAGCAGGGTCCATCTCCAAACCCCTAGGAGAAATACGGTACCCCAAAAAATCAATTTCTGTTTTGTGGAACTCACATTTGGATAGCTAAGCTATCCAGTTTGTGTGCTTTCAGGGTAGAGAGGACTTCTCTGACTAGGTTGATATAGGATGGCATGTCTTGTGAGTACAGAATGATATCATCAAGATAACATAATGCCCCTTTGAATAAATGTTTGTGCAACACCTCATTTATTAGGCTCATAAAAAATCTGGGAGCCCCAGCAATGCAAATACCTTTACTTACTTTTATTTACTCCACTGACTTATTTCTTACACTGTTTCCGTTTGCTACTCCCTCTCCATCTGCGTTCTAACTCCCTCCCTGGTTTTTCTTACGTTAAGTTCTTAAAGTCTTACGTTAGCTGCTTAAAGCCGGTCAGGATCTCAGTTCAATACTCCTTACTCGCGTTACTTCCGCAGTTGCCTTCAACCTCCTCCTTTCGCTTTCACTTTATGTCGTCTTAGCTTCGTCCTTCTCTTCTGTTGCTAGCTGCTCCGCTTTTCCCGTTCCCCTCTGTCTCTCCCACAAGGTTTTTTTCTCTGTTCGCTGTGCTTTTCTCCCGATTCTCCCCTCAGTCCTTTCAGTCCCGCGCTGTCTTCTCTCCGTTCGTCCGTTTGTCCAGCCGCCGGCAGCACGCCAAACTTTTCTCTCAGTTCTCGACTCTCCCGGCTCTCCTTTCAAACCCACGCCATCCTTTCTCTGGTTGTTTGTTCGCCCAGCCATCAGCCGTCCGCAGCTTCAGAGAGAGTCACCACGCCTCACAAAAAGACAAGGGAACAGCAAACAAAGAAGGTTAGTGCAGCGCTTCCCCCAAAATATATCCCCGCTTTTCCACTGCCCGACCCGTTAATTTAAATTGCTACCTCCCGGCCGCCATTTTCTGGGCACTTTACTGGCCTGCCTCTTTTTTTTTTAAATTTCTTTTTAACTTTTCATAAATATCTGCTACTTAAATTGAAGTAAGGTACAATAGTATACTCAGCTTTTTCCTTTTTTTCACCTCCTTTTCGGCTCTTGTGGTTCTTGCGTCGCTGTTAATCTCCCGCCGAGGTCTTCTCCCCAGCAGGGACTTTCCTCAAAAAGCTGTATCAGTCACCCCTTCACTACAGTGAGAATTGCCTTTTCCCCCTCCGAGTGAAAGGCACAGACTCCTACTGTCACCCCCTCTACATGGGGGAGACAAGACGTTTTTTTCGTCTAGCTCTTTTGGGAAAGTTTAGGAGCTTCTCAGAGAGCTCACGTCTCTCCATCTGCTCCTGGGACGACCGGAACTGGAACTAGCCTGCCCGGGCAACAATTCTATAGCACAGTCCATAGCTCAATGGGGAGGGAGTTCATCTGCTTCTCTTTTGCTGAGCACCTCTCTCAAGTCCCAATATACTTGGGGAATCAATTCTAGCTCCTCCTGAACTAAGCACGCCCGTGGTGCCTCTGTGGGACCTGATCCCCATACTGGGTCCCACCTGTGTTGGGAGCACTGAGGGTTAATCCAGGCAATCTTTCCCTCGCTCCATTTAATGTAGGGGTCATGGGTACTTAACTAGGGGCTACCAAGCACCATGTGGAACTGTGCATGAGGGGTGATTACGAACATTCTCTTTTCCCAATGCTCCCTCGAGCCCAAAATGAGGGGTTCAGTCTCTGGTATACATAGTTCCCTCATTTCCAAGCTGTCCATTGGAGTGAACTGGAGTGGCTCCACTAGAGGGACCACGGTTGCCCCCAACCCTTCAATCACAAAGGGGCTAATTAAATCACAGGCACAACCAGAGTCTATCAAAGGCCATACT
Organism: Lepidodactylus listeri; assembly: GCA_029233225.1. NCBI lineage: Eukaryota > Metazoa > Chordata > Lepidosauria > Squamata > Gekkonidae > Lepidodactylus > Lepidodactylus listeri. Next base: position 106,772,885 of record JARCFY010000002.1, read on the forward strand.
CGAACATGCGTCCCGTTTCTGGGATCTACAACAGTCACTACCATATAAAGTAGAGGTCCAGGAGAGCTCACCACTGGTGGTGCTGGCGACAGTGGGACCTGTGGCGGCATGCCTGCAGGTCCTTGAAGTTTTCTGATGGCTGCTCTGGAACAACCTCCACTATGTTGGTGTCACTCATTGCCCCTTCCAGCTGTAATGCCAAGGGTTTGAAAATGCCTTTCGGAGGTCTCAGTGTCCCAGTTGATATGGTTGGGGTGACCCTCGGGGTGTTTGGGGTGGCTGCTGGACAGCTGGAAGCAAAGTGGCCGGCTTCCCCGCACCTCATGCAGAGCCTTTGTTTCATGCGCGCCTCTCGCATTTCTTGAAAAGTGGATTTCGGTTTGGTCTTGGGAGGGCCCCTGGCAGTAGGTTGAGAAGCATGGGGCCCCAGGCAAATTAGAGTGAATCGCTCTTCTACATCAGTCGCTGCTCGCATCCAAGCCACGAGGGAGCTGGGTCGTTCGTTCCTCAACACAGTTTCGTAAATTTCCCAGTTTAGCCCCTTCCTGAATCGTTCAATGAACACCAGGCCACCCATGCACTCTGGCAGCACCCCTCCTGAATTGCTTGGTGTACTCACGCATGGATTTGTGGCCTTAAACCAGCCGCCACAGTTGGTTTCACACCTTCTCCTCCCTCCCCCATGGGATCCTCGTATTGCTGCCGTAAAGCCCACACAAAATTGTTCACAGACTGCAGTTCAGTGCCAAGGGGGTTGTGTAGGCTCACATACCAGTCGCTTGCAGTGTCCCTTAACCATGAGCCAATATAGCCCACCTTCTCACGATCTATAGGGTAAAGGTGGCCCCACGAGTCCAGGAACCTTTCAATCTCGATGACAAAAAACTGTAGTCTATCTGGATTCCCATCAAAAGTAGCTGAAAGCAGCTCGGCTGGTAATTGACGATAAATCCTCTCCCCTGCACCGATTGCACGGGGGTCTGGGACATCAACTCCCACAGGTGGCTGGAGAGAGCTGGCCAGCAGTTGGAGAATGGCTCCTGGTGGAGCCTGTTGCTGTTGCTGCTGCTGCTGCAGTCCACCATCTGCTCCCAGGACCGGGCCAGCACCGGCCACCGCTTGCAATGGGACCCCCCTCGGGAGGGCCTTCAGCTTGTCCAGCACCTCTCACAGTTCCCTCGCAAGCCAACCCTGCATGTCCTCAAACCTCCGATCCATATGCTGCCACAACTCAGTGTGAGTTGCGACCGCTGACCTGGATGGGGCTTTGGTTACATGCGGGATACTCAGTCGCCAGTCTCCCCGGCATTTGTCTTCAAACTGCACCCCGGAGCCTCACTGCTCGGCAGCCCAGGTCTCCTCAGCAGTGTCACTGAACGCAGTCCAGGAATACTTTGGCTTGACCGGTCTTTCGAAGGTGATACAGAGCATAGGGCTGCAGGTGATACAGAGCATAGGGCTGTGGGTGAGTTATACATTATTCAAAAGCATAGAGGGAGGTGGGGCACCAATCAGGTTAGGTAAAAAAAGGCGCTACATTACATGTCCGTTGAGCTTCCCATGGAAAGAGCGCCCAAATGTGTGATTGCTCATCCCACATTCCTTCCCGCACCCCATCGAAACCTCCTCAGCGATTCCCAGGCTGCCAGAAGCAAAGCACCTGGAGTCAGAATAGCCATTAGAATAACACTCCAAGGCCACATGCATCATCAAAATAGATAACAGTTCTAGCAGTAGTAATGAGTTCTCTGGGGAAACGAGTGACGTAGACTGGGGGAGGGAAACCACCTCCTGCCCGGGAAATGTCAGATTCTGACAGGGGGTTGGCTTCTAACTGGGTCTCTCAGTAAGAGGTGGGGGAAGGGGACGGGCCCTTTCCAGGCCTATTTTGTGTGATTGCTCATCCCACATTCCTTCCCGCACCCCATCGAAACCTCCTCAGCGATTCCCAGGCTGCCAGAAGCAAAGCACCTGGAGTCAGAATAGCCATTAGAATAACACTCCAAGGCCACATGCATCATCAAAATAGATAACAGTTCTAGCAGTAGTAATGAGTTCTCCGGGGAAACGAGTGACGTAGACTGGGGGAGGGAAACCACCTCCTGCCCGGGAAATGTCAGATTCTGACAGGGGGTTGGCTTCTAACTGGGTCTCTCAGTAAGAGGTGGGGGAAGGGGACGGGCCCTTTCCAGGCCTATTTTGGCCTTTCAGAGAGGGATCCTTAGGGCCAGGCCTGACAAAGGTTGCCAGTGCCAGGGTGGGAAATTTCTAGAGATTTTGTGGTGGAGTCTAAGGAGGGCTGGGTTTGGGGAAGGGAGAAACCTCAGCTGGATATAATGCCACAGAGTCCAGACTCCAAAGCAGCCAGACTCCAAAGCAGCCTCCCAAAGCAGGGAGATAGATATCTGCTGTCTAGGGTTCAGTTGTAATTCTGGGGGATCTCCAGGCAACCCTAGGCTTGGCAGCAACTTGATGCCATCTCACTTTCATGACTCAAGCAGGCCGGGCTGCTTGCTATTGTTCATCAACAGCTACTCTATGAAATCCAGTGTGATGTAACAGTTAGAACTTCAGACCCAGGTTCAGATCCCCATCTTGCGGTGGAAGCTGACTGGGTGATTTTGGACCACTCACACACTTTCAGCCAAACCAACCTCACAGTGTTGTTGTGCAGATAAAAAGGAGGAGAGAATAATGTAAGCTGCTTTGGTTCCCACTGTGGAGGAAAACTGTAATTTTCCTAGATAGATGCTGTGGAGGATGGGGGTGGAGACAGAAAGCTGAAGACAGAGAGGCAGATAAAAGGTAAGTTGACTGTTGGGTGGGAAGGAAATAGGGTTGCCAACTACATTGGGAAATTTCTGGACATTTGAGGGGTGGAGCCTGGGGAGGGTGGGGTTTAAGGAGTGGAAGAAATTCAGAGGGATTCAGTATAATAACATAGATTCTACCTTCCAAACCAGCCATTTCCTCCATGAGAATTACCACTGCCAGTCTCCAGGTGAGGTCTGGAGATCACTCAGAATTACAACTGTTGTCCAGTGACTGAGATCAGTTACCCTGTATAAAATGGCTGCTTTGGAGGGTTGATTCTATGGCAGCATACTCTGCTGAGGCTGCTTGCCTCCCCAGGCCTCACTGTCCCAAGTGAGGAATTTCCCATACCTGGAGCTGGCAGCCCTAAGGTGAATTGATCTCTGTAGCTGGGAGATCCATTGTGATTCCCAGAGTGCTGCCTCTGCTGCTGTGGGGGGAGAGCAACCAGGCAGGAGGTTGGGAGAGTGATGTGGGCAGAAAGAGAGAATGATGGGGTGGGGAGCAGAAAGAGAGAAAGAGTGATGAAGTGGGGAGGTAGAAAAGCAAAGAGAATGATGAGGGGGCAGAAAGAGAGAGGAAGTAACATGCATGGAGGAGAGAGTAAGAAAGGGGGGCAGAAGGGAGAAAAAGTGTGAGAGAGGTAGGGGGAGAGGAGAGGAAGCAAAGGTGTGAGGAATGGGATAACTGTCCCACAAATGAAAAATGCCCCAGGTTTGCTAAAAAATCTGAAATCTAAAAAAGAAGAGTTTTTTTTTTATTGGGGGCTAAAAAAACTCAAAACAGTAAAAGGATTGCCTGCAGCTTTAATAAATGGAAGCTTTCACTGGCCATTGCTAGGGAACCACAGAATTGCCGGCTTGGTTTTTGTCAGTTAAATGCAAGGGGAGGGGGCCGGGCCCTTTTCAGGGCTGTTTTTGCCTTTAGTGAGGACTCATTGGGGCCAGTCCTAGCAGCAACTGCCAGGATCCCTGGCATTACCTAAGTTGCATGACTCACCTACACCTGACTGCTTGCTACTGTTCAACAGTAGCCAGCATATGAAAGTTACTCTGGTGTAGCAGTTACTACCTCACAAGGCTGTTGTGAAGATGAAGAGGAAAATAATATAAGGGGCTTTGGTTCCCACTTTGGAGAAGGGTGGGATATAACTGAAGAAGAAAAATAATAAATATAGCTGAAGATGGGAGGTAGATCAAAAGTCAGTTGATAAATGTCTGAGAGGACAGAATGTGGTACGAAAAGGGAAGAGGATATGAGGTTGCCAGGAGTAGGGGGGAAATGAATGATATTGGGTGAGGCATACAGAGAAACTGATGTGCCTCCCAGAAGTCCTTGAAGATTCCTTGGCCTGGCCCAGCAGCCACTGCCCCTCAACTGGGCCATAGTTTTCCTAGACCGAGGCTGTGGGTGGGGGAGCTGAAGACAGGGGGCAGATTGACTTTTGAGTGGGAAAGAGAGAAGGAAGCAGGAAAAGGGGAAAGCCTGTGGGGAATGCTAGGGAAGAGAAAGAGGAAATATATGGGGAGTGGGAAATTAGATGCCCCCAACAAGTTTTTGCACGTTCCCCCTTATAAAAAATCTATAGGTTAAGGCTGAGTGCCAGCACTGGCATGAGATAATTAACTATTTTCTTGTGCCAACACTGGGAACCATACCCTTGATTATAAGTCACAGCTCCTAGAGCAGGTAATGGAATGCCACAAAAAACATCTAATTTATAATAAAGTCTTTAAACTATCTCAAAGCAACATCTTTTGAGAATTTTCCTAACTGCCATTGTAAACATCTTGTATCGGTGCCCATCCCTGCCTGCACCTTGTTTTCTGAAGTGCCATTCACAATGAGTAGAAGTTGTAATAATTCTATTATTTGCCCTATGCACTAAAGCCGTTGTTAATGAAACAGGCAGCTGAAGTGGTTTTAATTGGGAGGTTCTTGATTAACCCAGCAGTGGTAATGAATGCAAATTCCAGCAGTGTCTCAAAATTACGCACTTACTTTGTAGGTCTGTATCCTATAATCAACAGCTTGTGAAGTGCTGATTTATAAAAAGTTAGAATAATTTAATTGGTAATTCAATCCAACCTCAATCTATCTCTTTGCAAAAGATCACTTGGGGTTAAAGTGTGCATTTCTCTAGTGCTCAAAAGATGGTTTGCTTGCAATTTGGAAACCAAAATTACATATCAATTACATATCATTTCACACTCACAAAAGGAAATATAGATAGAATAAATTTAGTGATAAACTCCTAATCTGACTAGTATTTACTTGATTAATATGGTTCTAGTACTATTTCCTTCTCTGTGATACTAAACTATAGCATAGATATATTTGATTGTGTTGCCACGTGGCTGCTTTTGTAAACTTTCCGACAGCCTAATCAGCACTGTGGATGTCTTTGGTATGCCAGTGGAAGTTCTGTTCCAGATAACATTTCCTCTGTGTCCATCCATCCATCCATCCATCCATCCATCCATTTTAAGCTGCCTTTCCACTCAACTTTGGGGTTCCCAAGGGGGCAAGAAATAAAAACAAATTTTAAAATACAAAAACAATTTAAAATAATTAAAACACAAACACATGAATGGGAGGACAGGTCAATAAGAATCGGTGATGGAATGCCAGACAAAACAGAAAAGTCTTCACTTGCTTCAGGTGGGGCCTGGAGTTCTTTTCTAGGGTCCCATTGGAACCCTTGTAGCAGACATCATAACCTATCTGGGATAGCATATCTCTCAAGTTCTTACAGGGTGGGAAGGTGGGCTGAGCATGAGGCTGTTGGGTAGGGCTGATCTTTAAATGCCACTATCTCCACCCCGATGCAGTGACACTTGCATTGCTCATCTCTGCCTGCTTCCTTCTGTGGGCAGTAAGGTAGCCCCTGCTTGCAGGGGCCTGTCAGCTCCATGGGCAAAGGAGCCTTTTTTTCAGTGCAGGCTCATGGAGACAGACTTCTGGGTTCACATGGGTCAAGGTAGCTTCTCAAGCATTAGGAAAGAATGCCTAGTAACCTGGGGCTTTTCTGGGGCTTTATGTTCTGTACTCCTAGCCTAACGTGACAGTTGTGACAGACTGCACTTAACAACAAGTTTTCTGGTACAGCAATTTCAGAGAGCTGGGAGGTGGTCAGCTCTTCACTGAAATGAAGAGCTTAAGTGACAGGCTGCTCCCTCCCCCCATACTCTCTGATTGGCCAGCACCAGCTGAGGAGAACTATATGATTAGCTGAATGTTAAGGGCATGGTCTTTTTGGAGTCTTTCAGCTAGTCGGTCTTTCAAAAGTGAGACAGTCAGTTGGCTTCTGACAGAGTCAGTTGGAGTCAGTGAGTCTGACAGAGACTGGTCCTTTCCATATTTGTCTGCCACTCTGGATTTTCTCAGTGTTTGAGTCAAGGCAATTTAAGTACATAGCAAAACTGCATCCAAATAACATGGGGCAACAGCAGGTTGAAACTGGGCTGACCACTGAAGGGAGGTAATGCATGCAGAATGGGGGGGAGCTGGAATAAAAAGGAAGTTGAACTCAATTTTATTGCAGAATTGCTTGGAGGACACCATGGTGAACATGGATTAAAAGGAGAGTGCAGAAAGGGCCTCAGTCAGACAGGTTCACCTTTGGAGTGAATAGAAACAACTCCTTGCCTTAGCTGTTTTCTATCAATTCTGAGGAAGAATTCAGTATCTGAACTGAATGTCTAAGAGTCAGCCTAAGCTGAAGTCTACTTTTCACAGACACCAGAACTGGAATTGAGTTTTCGCAAGGTCAATTGGGTAGTATGCTGAAATTCCCATTCAGGCCAAAAGAAAAGGGTTGTATCTTCTGAGGAGAAGAATAATTCCTGCCCAGTTACATAGGGAGTTTTGCTGTAAGGAGACCCCCTGGTCTGTTGTGAGGGGAATTGGATTTAGATACCTCAAGATATTGAAATAAACTGTGGTTTCCAAAAGGGGGAGAGTTTAGGTACACAGGTAAAAAGATTGTCTCCAGGAAACTATATGAAGAAGCATTGTAACTGTAACTAAAATGGTGAGTCAAATGCCTCTCACTGTTAAGATCCAAGAATATATGAAAATAAGCTTCAACTGCACTATTTTGATTGTTAAAAGAAGTATAAGTGGTATTAACAAAAAAAATTACCTCAGCATTTCCAACCCCTGACCATACCCATTCAATCTCTGCCTGTTAAATAAAATTATTGTTTCTGTTTGAACGTTATACCATGTCACGTGCCATTTGAAAGGGAAAAACAAGAGGTATCCTGCTCATCCCATCAATTTCCTGGGCTGGGCTAAAAGACACATCAGATCTTCATGATGGGGTGGGACAGATAGACTTTTAAAACCATAACTAATCCACACTACTTGGGGCTGCAAGTTAATCCACGCTACTTGGGCCTGCAAAACTAATTTTTGGTGGGAAAACCTGCTTGATAGTGGGGAAGTGCCAGAGGTCCATCATAACAGTCATCAACTGTTGGCAACAAATTGGGAAAAACTGAAAAGGAGTCACATACGAAGAAAGGTAATCTCAGGTCTCAAAAGCAGTTTTCTGAAGAGAAACTGAGGGTCTGAGAATACTCAGACGTTTTACATTTCAGCCACCCTATGCAGATAAAAGTAGGCTGGAGTTCTCTCATTTCAACCTTTAAATGTTAATGTTTTCAGAATGGTTATAATGGGCAAAGTTAAGCTGGCCTATCAGGCAAAGAAAGGAAACTGTCAGGCTCAGCAGGGTTTGCACTGAAGGTTGCCAGAAGGTAGAGAGCAATGCAAAATTTTAGCTTTGATACTAATTTATATACAACTCAAAGCCCATCTCTTTAACTGTGTCTGCTCTAGGTCTGACCTGGAGTTCCAGGGCTTTGCATTCAAATGCTGAAATTTTGGTCCTTTGCAAAACTCTCCATGCTGCAGGGAGTATATGAGGATAATTCACCATGCAGGGAGTTCTTTCATATGTTTGCGCAGACTTCAGTTGAAAGGGCTTTTCTCTCCTCAGTTTTTCATGCTTCCATTTAGCTTGCATGCACCAGATCTAGGCACACTGATTTAGCTTGTTATATTTCCTGTATTTAAAGCAAAAATGTTGGGGCTTTCTTAATTAATGAATAAGCCAAATCCAGATAACAAGAGACTTCTAAAAATAGTTAGGGATGAGGAATAATTAGTCAGATAAAAAAGTACCTGAACACCTTGTAAGGCATTCAGACAACCCAGAATATCATCCTCAGGTCCTGTAACTTGACAATAACTTATGCAGATGGAAAGTCACAGATTAAATCTGTGCCCCTTGTAGGATAAAATGGCCAGACTTAGGAGGATAAAATGGCCAGACTTAGACTGGCAACCAGTGGGAGGGTTGGGGGCTGGGGACATGGGGGATTATGTTGATGACATCATCATGTCAGTTGCAGGTACAACCTGAAAGTGACAATGAGCATCTCTAAGAATTGCTAGAAAAGCTGCAGTACACAAGACTGGCAGCATAGTTGTTGTTTTTTCTTCCACAGTTGCTTGAAGCTGCAGCAAGTAATAGCAACAATTGGTGGGAAGCTTCCCACCATAGTGGGAGGCCTGGACACCCTAGGGAAGGAGAAGGCAGTGACAGAGTTTTTTGGACTATGCTGATCCTACTCAAAAGAAATCACTATGGTTGCCAGACCCCCTGGTGGAGGCAGGGGTCCCCAGCCAACAGGCCCAGCCCAATAGCTGCCAATCAGCTGGCTGATGGGGAAAATTACCTAGACAAAAAGAAAGGCCCAGACCTTGTTGCTGGCATCTCACAGTAAGTGATGTCATCACACCAGCTATGTCCAGGTGATGCTCTGGTATTTGGGCAAAAACTCTATGGTAGAAGCCACTTTTACCATAGAGTTTTTGCCCAAATGCCAGAGGGTCGATTGGAAATTGCTGCAGTGATGGTGTCACTTCCTGTACAACACCGGCTGGAAGGACCTGGCAATCCTAGAAACCACCCAAGCTCACACCAGATTCAACAAGCTAGTCAGTAGCTGCTCACATGCATAGTGGTGCAGTTGCAGCCACAGAAAATCTGTCTCTGCTTCTTGATGATTGCTGCTAAAAGTGCCACCTCCCCTGCCTTCAGTGGTACTCTGTGGCAGGAACTAGGGTATTGTCTGCAACCCATCCCATGAACATCCATCAATGATTAAATTACAAATAAGGAGAGATATGAAAATGTAATTCACTTGCGCTCTGGGGAGAAGCTCTTTGTTTTATATATACAAATTCCACTTCTTTGAATCCAGTTGTGAAGCAAAAGTCCCTGTTGAGAGTTAACTTGTATAACAACTGAGTCATCCTCCTTTCAACGCAGCTGGCCGTCTGCTCAAGGTCAGGCAGACCCACTGATTAACAACAGAGTGCAGCTGAGGTTGTTGGGTTTTATTCTCAAAATAGGGGCGTTTCTAGCAGTTAAAAGGGAGGAAGGGGCTTCCAACCTGGGAAGTTCTCAGAGTGATAGAACTTTCCTCGGTCTAGATCTGATTTCAAGCCATCTAGGAGCTGTGCCAACTTAAAGGTAGAATTATTTGTTTTTTTTTCTGTGCTTCTGCAGTGTGTTACTGGATTTTAGGTTTAATTTAAAAACCTCTTCTGTAATTAAAACTTTGATTTTAAAACTTAAAATTTAGTCTGTATGTGATTTGATTCCTGGTGAACTCACGAGGGGTTGGGATGAGGCTTTACCTTTCTTGGTGTTTGCCATTAGAGATGCACCCACCGCTAGTTTGGGATGGTATACACCAAATGAGTTAATTTTTGGAAGAAAAATTGCGGGTCCTCTGCAACTGTTGAGAACTGGTTGGGAAGGTGGTAATACAGGGGAGAATGGGTTAGAGGCCTCTGATTACCTAGCAAAGCTAAAGCAAACTCTAGAGCAGGCTAGGACTACAGCTGGAGAATTTTTAGAACAAATCCAATTTAAGCAGAAGGAATATTATGACCAGAAAGCTCGACCTCGGAGTTTAGCTGTAAGAGATAAGGTGTTGCTGTTAAAGCCTGCTCACATAACTAAATTAGCGTCTGCTTAGGTTGGCCCTTTTCTTGTGTTGCAAAGGTTGGAAAGAGATAACTATTTGATACAAGAACTGGAAGGTAAAGGTACTCAGGTCGTTCATATTAATCGTTTAAAATTGTTCAGGGAACGGCCTTGTTGCACATACTCAGTACAAGCCCTGGAGGAGGACTTTGACATGCCAGAGTGGACAAGTGAGGTTGGAGAGAGGAGGGCATTGGAAGAAATACCTACGAATCCATTGTTATCAGAGCAGCAACTGGCAGAGTTGAAGGAAGTGTTGAGATGTTTTCAGCCATTATTTATTAACAAGCCCGGTCAAACTAATTTAATTGAACATCATATAGAGACGGGGAGTCAGGCACCCATAAGGTCCAGACCTTACCCTCTAAATGGCCCAATGAGGGAGATAGTTGCAGCCGAAATACAACAGATGTTGAAATGGGGGGTGATCAAAAGTTCACATTCAGATTGGGGGGTCCCAATAGTTATGGTGCCAAAAAAGAAAATAAAGGAAGATGCACCCCTTGAATATCGCCTATGTGTGGACTACCGAAAACTTAATAAATTGACTACTGTAGATCCCTATCCCACTCCAAGAGTAGAAGGCTTGATAGAGGATTTGGCTGGAGCTGTTTATATTAGTACCCTAGATTTGGCCTCTGGATATTGGCAAGTTCCACTAAGTAAGGAGGCTTCAGACAAGACGGCATTTGTATCTCCTTTGGGCCATTATCAATTTATTAAAATGCCATTTGGACTAAATGGGGCCAGCAAGACCTTCCAAAGACTCATGGATCGAGTTTTGCAAGGCTTGCCTTTTGCAGCAGCTTATCAAGATGATGTTGCTATTTATAGTGCTTCATGGGGGGAACATTTGGGACACATACGTCAGGTCCTACAAAGAATACAGCAAGCCGGACTTACAATAAAGGCTGCTAAATGTCAATTGGGATGCAATCGAGTGATGTATTTGGGACACATAGTGGGGTCAAGGAGTATGAAACCTCAGGAAGCCAAAGTTGCTAGTATTAGGAAATGGCCTCAACCTCGCACCAAGAAGGAGGTGCAGTCATTTCTTGGGCTAGTCAACTTTTACAGAAGATACATTGAGGGGTTCAGCACATTGGCTTCTCCCTTGACTGATCTATGCAGGAAGAAAGCTCCCCTTAATGTGGCCTGGACCCTTGAGTGCCAACAGGCGTTCAATGCATTAAAGGAGCGTTTGGTTCAGGCTCCTGTCATGATTCCCCCTGACTATACAAAACCTTTTGTAGTAAGGACAGATGCCTCTGAAAGAGGTCTTGGAGCAGCCCTGCTTCAAAAGGATGAAGACGGGGAGTTTCATCCTATTGTGTACATAAGTCGCAAGCTTTTGTCTCGGGAGCAAGTGTATTCCACCATAGAAAAGGAAGGTTTGGCCTTGGTATGGGCTCTTACAAAATTGAAACCGTATTTAAGTGGAGTTAAGTTTGTGGTTGAAACCGATCATAATCCATTGTCATTCATTCACAGGATGAAGGGGAATAATGCCCGGATTTTAAGATGGGCATTAAGCCTGCAAGATCTTGAGTTTCAGGTGGTCCACATCCCTGGGAGTCAAAACGTCTTGGCTGACAGTCTGTCTCGACAGGGAGGGGAATGAAAGTGTCAAATAGGATGTATGATGTTAATATGATCTGTATTATAATCATTGTGTTAGGGCTTCCTTTTGCTTATGAAATGTAATAGCTTCAACTATGGCTTGTCCCATAAGTCTCAGCTTTTCGGGGGGCATGTGAAGCAAAAGTCCCTGTAGAGAGTTAACTTGTATAACAACTGAGTCATCCTCCTTTCAACGCAGCTGGCCATCTGCTCAAGGTCAGGCAGACCCACTGATTAACAACAGAGTGCAGCTGAGGTTGTTGGGTTTTATTCTCAAAATAGGGGCGTTTCTAGCAGTTAAAAGGGAGGAAGGGGCTTCCAACCTGGGAAGTTCTCAGAGTGATACAACTTTCCTCGGTCTAGATCTGATTTCAAGCCATCTAGGAGCTGTGCCAACTTAAAGGTAGAATTATTTGTTTTTTTCTGTGCTTCTGCAGTGTGTTACTGGATTTTAGGTTTAATTTAAAAACCTCTTCTGTAATTAAAACTTTGATTTTAAAACTTAAAATTTAGTCTGTATGTGATTTGATTCCTGGTGAACTCACGAGGGGCCTCGCTATCCTGACACCAGTTCTTTATTTTAATTTTTTTTTAAAATTCTGAATATCATTGCGAAGGTGAATATTCAGGAGTATTATGACTACCTGAAGAAGAATTCTGTATAGAACCATATGTTGTGAATAAGGATGCTCAAATACCCGCCAGTTGGGCTCGCATTCTGTTCCCCAGTTGCAAACTGGGAGCTGATTTTTCAATAATTGGTTTGACTGCTCCTTGGCTGTATTCCTTACTAACTGTGCAGTACAGTGCAATTGGCTTTTTGCACATGCACAGCCCTGTTGAGTTATACTATCCCCACCCATCTTGTCCATGCTGCAAAGCTGCTCCTTGGCTCAGCAGGCATTTTTTTAAACTGACCATTAAATCAGTCACTAATAATAATCAGATAAGGGAATACCCAACATCCTGATAAGGCATTCAGACAAACCCAAAATATCATCAGACATAAACAAATGGAGTGTTTAAAAAAAATCCTATCCTTTGATATTGATGGGTGACTGACCAGATATCATTCCAGGGAATCTTACTGAGAGTTAGAAACACTGGTGAGATGGTTAAAATAAAGTTGACAGAAACTGAATCCAGGAAAGACTGAGATTCTGTGGCTGGATGGGGAGAAGCTCGATTGGGTTGTCAACTCCCAACTCTTGAGGGTGTGCCTCTATCACTGGCAGAGACCATCAGGAGCCTGGGCATTACTCTGGATTCTTCCTTATCTATGGAAGCCCAGGTTGTGAAGGTTGCCAACCTGGCATTTTTCCAACTTCGCCAAGTCAGGCAGCTGCCTCCCTACCTGTCTCGCTTTAACCTAGCCATGGTAATCCATGCAACGGTCACCTCCAGGCTGGACTACTGTAATTCACTGTACATGGGCCTGCCCCTGTGCCTGACCCGAAAGCTTCAACTGGTCCAAAATGAAGCTGCACAGGTCCTTACAGGGACCCCTTGTACAGCACACATTCAACCAGTGCTGCGTGACCTGCACTGGCTTCCAGTGGAGCACTGGATCAGGTTCAAGATTCTGTTTTTGACCTTTAAGGCCCTTAGCGGTCAAGGACCTACATACCTTCAGGACTGCCTCTCCCAGTATGCCCCTGGAAGAGCACTATGCTCAGGAAATAAGAACTTGCTGGTGGTCCCCAGCCCAAGAGTGGTTCGTCTGTCCTTGACCAGCACCAGGACCTTTTCAGCCCTGGCCCCTGCCTTGTGGAATGCTCTGCTGGAAGACATCTGTGCCCTGCGGGAGCTGTTATTTTTCTGCAGGGCATGTAAGGCAGAGATGTTCCACCGGGCTTTTGGCTGAGGACACTGACGGGATCTGTTCTGGCACTCTCATGTGGTTCCTTATTCCTTATAGCCCCTCCCCCCAGGGTGGCCGAGGAGTTAGGTTTTTCCACCATCTTCAGTACTGTATATATACTGTTTTTACCTATTGTTATTTATTGGACTGTTTTTAATGTAGTTGTATGTGACTGTATAATACTGCTGTAAGCCACCCTGAGCCCTATAGGGAAGGGCAGCCTAATAAATCTAATTTAATAAATAAACAAATAAATAATAAGAGTTAGGGTCCCATCAGACTGAATATGCCTGCAGCGGTTTTTTTACTTACTTCATGCTACTTTATAAAGGGATTCTTATACAAAAGAATTCACCAAGTTAGTAGGATTTGTGCAGATTGCTATAACATAAGTGGGGAAATTGGTGAGCATCCTAAGGTATCCAAGGATAAAGGGAGCTCATCCAATCCAGTTGTTTATTGGCTGTTATTTTCAGAGGGCTTGGATGAGGGAACTTCAAGGTAACTTCAGTTGCAACGTAACTTCAACTGACCCTTAGCTACTGTGTATCATGGGAGGAAGGAATGAGTCTTGGCATCTCTTGGCACAGGATTATGTTCAGGCAATGAAAGACAAGGCATATCATTGAAAGCTAGGCCAAGCTTTGAGCCAGTGTGAAATTATTTCTGTGAGGGCACCATTCAGAATGTGGAGTGGAAATCCATTAAATACATATATTTAAGTAGATGAGTCATTAATAAAAGTTAGTCAAACTCATCTTGGATGACTTGTTTCTTCATTCCAAGTTATAGGGACAAGGTTTAAAAACACACTGGGTGCTCCCAATTCCTCATACATGTCTGTTTATCATGTTTCCTTAGTAAATTTGGGTTTGAGAACAAGTATTTACTGCTAGCCTGATACTGTCATATCTCAGAAGCTAAGCAGGGTTGGCCTTGTTTGGTATTTGGAAGGGATACCACCAAAGAAGTCCAGAGTTGCTTTACAGAGGCAAGCAATGGCAAACCACCTCTGAACAACTCTTGCCTGGAAAACCTTAAAGGGTTTCCATAAGCTGGCTGTGACTTGTTGACAAAACAAAACAAAACTTACTGATGTAATATTAGTTCTGCTTCAAAATCGTGCAAGCCAATTGACAGAAACAGAAATAAACAGAAACATTTCAGTTATGATCCAAACACCTTCTATGCCATGGAGATCATCTCCAGGATCAGCACTGGCAGTTGTGTCTTAGGAATTCCAAGGATATTGGACTGGGGATACTATATAGTCTACAAGGGATACTATAGGAGATTCCACTGGAAATGTGAGCATTTTGCAAGATTGCTTTGGTGAGTCTGAGTAATGACTACCTGGTGTCATGGCTCGTTGCTGATCAGAAGGTATCACTATTTCTACGAGAAGATTCAGTAGCCTTGGGAGAAACTATATAGGTGCTGAGCCAAATAGTATTCTGGATACTAGTTATAGCTCAGATTTTCTGGGCTTGACCACTCACACCTTTTCTTCAGGATTGGAGGAGGGGGTCTTGTCAGTAAGTAAGGCATCACTGATAGATCACTTCATCAGATTTTTATTACAAAAAGACTACATATTTCTGCATGTTTCGAAGACCTGTTGTGACAGACTGTCAAGGGTTAATGCCTAACAGAGTCTGAAAACCTTTGAGTGATAGGCTGTTTGAATGAAATTCTGTTGAGAGAGTCAGTTAAGCACTGACTGTGGTCTGGGAAGGAGGCTTAGAGAGTGAGTGGATTGAGAAGGATATTAATTCAAGGGGGGGGATAGCTTCTAGTAAAGAGAAGTGATCCCTGCCCAGTTAAGAAGGGAATTAGGTTCTAGAAAAGAAAGCATCCTGGGTCAGAGCAGACTCAGCCAAGACCAAGGGGATGAGACAGACTCACTAATTAGAAGCACAAAGTCAAGAGTTCAGTCCCAGAGTCATACACAAGAGGAGCCAGCTGAAGGTCCAAGAAGCAGAGTCTGAGCAGGTCTAAGAGGCGTAGTCAATCAGGTCCGGGGTCAAAGCCAGGGATTCAGGAGTTGTAACAGGAACAGATCCAGGTGGTGTGGTTGTACGTCTCCAGAAAGGTGATAAGCTGCTCCCACACCTACCCCATTTGAAGCCCTGTCCTTTATGGGTTGCTCACAACTGGGTCTCATTGCTTGCGAGAGAGCCATCCATTTGGCTCATTAACCTCAGGTGTTCCTCTTGATTTGGCAGTCTCTGAGCAATGAGGCATGCACTCTGCCTCCTCTCAAGGAGCTCCAAGAGTGCCCGCCTCCTCCTGCATTCCCCTGGCTCTGGGGCAAGGGGAGGCAAGGCAGCCTGTGAAGTCTCCCCAAGATCTTGGGTTGTTGAGGTGCCACCTCTTTGGGCTGCCTCTTCCATGTTCCCAGTGCTCATGGGGCTGGAGTACATGCTGTCCTCAGCAACTGGGGCACTAGGACCTGCCTCCACTGTCTCACAGTGTCTCAGAAGTGCTGACAGGGATGTTATGAGCATCAGCTGAGTGATACTCTGCTAAAGCAGGCTGGCCCACAACAGAAATATCCCTGGTCTTTGGGTTTTGGGAACTTGGTTGTATCTTCCTCCCTTCTAAATTTTATGTATCGATGAAACTCAGAAAGCTATGCTTGAGTGTTTGTTGTGTACTAAGACCACGGTCGCCTGGTCTCTCGTAATGGCGACCGCCACATGGGCAGTGCACATGGTCAGAATCTACCAGAGCTTTGGCCAGGTAGAACAATAGCCAGTCAGATCCTGAGCGACCAGCAATTATGAGCCTAGGTCTCCCGCTGGGGGACCTATGAACTGCAACCACGGACTTAAGATCCTTTCAGGACTTGTGGGCGAGGTCAGGGCATTGTCTCTGGCCAGCATAAAAGAGGGCTCTGAGCCTGGGGTTTTTCATGTTCCATCCGACCCTCAATAAAGAGCTTTGCTATGAAATCACTACCACTCGCCTCCCGACTCCAATACTTTCCACTGGCAATGAGGATGGGATCCCGATGAGCGACGCATCAGCCAAACCGAGGAAGGGGGCACCGAGCACTGATCCGCCGGCAACAGGCTCCGTCGAGCCCCAGCACGCCGAAGAGGACATCGCTCGCAGCGCTGCTCCTGCTCCAGTAGTTATGGCTGCTGCCGCAGGACAAATCCCTCCCTTTGACCCCTCCAAACCCGAGACCTGGGATGCCTGGGCCAGGCAACTTGGGTTTCTCTTGACAGTGCATGGAGTCAACAAGGCTGACATGAAGCGGGCCTGGCTTCTGGGCCACTGCGGCGTTGAAACAATGCACCTCGCCCAGAATCTCATCTTGCCCCGAGACTTGCTGGATATCACCTACGACAACCTGATAAAGCAGCTCGGGGACTACTTCATGCTGAAGCCATCCATGCTGGCGCTCCGGGTCCAGTTCCTCGAGCGGAAACAGCAACCGGGAGAAAGTGCAGCCGCATTCCTCGCCAACCTCTGCCGCATGGCAATCGGATGTGAGTATCGGCATGTAGAAGACCACCTTCTGGGCAGTTTGGTGGCAGGAGTGCGAGAAGCCAATCTCCGGCGGCAGCTGATCATGCTCACAGAGCCTACCCTCGAGAAGGTGCTGCAGACTGCCGTTGCATTCGAGACAACCTACAAGGACAAGCCGGTGACCAAGGTCCACCGCACCGCCACCTCTGGGTCTGAGTCTTCCAAGGACGAGGACATCCACCAACTCCGACAGCGCTCACAGAAGGGTGAGTCCAGCTACCCCTGGGGCCACTCCTGGCTTCCCAGGATCCGCCACTGTTTCTCCCTCTTCTCCCAAAAACAGGCCACCCCCAACATGTGCGAGCTGCGGGGACCCCCACGAGTGACACTCCTGCCGCTTCCGGGATGCTGTCTGCCAATTCTGCAGGAAAACGGGGCACATTGCCAAGGCCTGCCGCTTCCGGACCAGCCGGCGATTATCCACCGCAAACTACGAGACGGTGGATAGCATCACTACAGCGGCACAGGTACTGAGCCTTCCTGAGCCCCTCCCCAAAGCCATTACGGTTGACCTGCAGATTGCGGGCACCCCCTGTTCCATGGAGGTGGACTCCGGGTCTGCTTACTCCATAGTTTCAGCAGCCACCTTTAAAAAACTTTTCCCGCAGGGGGGGCCCCGGCTATGCCGGTCGACAGCGCTAGTCCTCTGGGACTTCCAAAAGAACCCGGTCGCGATCAAGGGGCTGGCCAAGGTTAAGGTTCAGTACCATGACTTCTGCAGTTCCCTCAACCTCCTAGTGGTGGAGCAGGACCTCAACAGTTTCTTGGGGTGCACATGGTTCATACCCCTGGGGATGGAAGTTGCCGAGGTCTACCGCTTGGGGTCCACGGATTACGCAGCAGTCTGCATGGAATTTCCAGCCATTTTTGACGGCACCCTAGGCTTCTTCCGGGGGGGCCCAGTCTCTCTGGACTTAAATCCCACCATTTGCCCTATCCGCGTGGCGGCCTGGTGGCCTCCCCTGGCCATACGGCCAAAGGTAGAGGCCGAGTTGGACAAGCTAGTGGCACAAGGTGTGTTCAAGCCAGTCTCCCATGCTAGGTGGGAGACCCCGATTGTCACCCCTTTGAAATCGAATGGGGAAGTCCACATCTGTGTGGACTACAAATGTACGCTGAACCTGGCTTTGCAAGACCACGCATACCCAGTGCCAGTGGTCAGCCATGTGTTAGCCTCACTTGTGGGGGCCAAGGTCTTTGGGAAGCTGGACCTGGCACAGGTCTACCAGCAGTTTCCCGTGGACGATGCCATGGCAGAAGCTCAGATGATAGTCACACACAAGGGAGCATTCAGGGTAAAATGGCTCCAGTTCAGGGTCAGCATCGCCTCCAGTCTTTTCCAACAACTAATGGACTCTGTTTTGAAAGGCATTCCAGGGGTGAAACCGTTCTTTGATGATGTCCTGATTGCAGCCCTGGATGTTGCTGCCTTCAAGACACGACTGTGGGCCGTCCTCCAGCAGTTCCAAGACACCGGCCTCAAGGTGTGCAAGGACAAATGCACTTTGGGCATCCTGTCTGTGACCTTCCTGGGCTTCACGGTCAATGCCCAGGGCATCCATCCCACCCCGGAGAAGGTGGCGGCCATCACCAAGGCACCCCAACCCACAATGAAGGCAGAGCTACAAGCGTTCTTGGGCCTCCTGAACTTCTACCATGCCTTCTTCCCCCACAAGGCGGCGGTTGCTGAGCCCCTACATAGGTTGCTGGACAAAGGGGCAAAATGGGGTTGGGGGCTGCATCATGCGGAGGCGTTCCAAGCGGTGAAGGACTTATTGGTTTCAAATGCTGTTCTGGCACACATGGATGAGTCCTTGCCGGTAATTCTAGCATGCAACGCGTCTCCATATGGGGTGGGGGTGGTCCTGGGCCATCAGCTTCCCAACAGCCAGGAGGTGCCTGTGGCTTACTACTCCAAAACGTTGTTGTCAGCAGAACGCAACTACACCCAGATCGACAAGGAAGCTCTGGCCATCGTCGCTGGGGTGAAAAAATTTTTATGACTACCGTTACGGTAGGGTGTTTACAGTGGCCATGGACCACAAACCGCTCCTGGGCCTACTCGCTCCCCACCGCCAGACTCCACACATGTTGTCCCCCTGGGTCCTGCGGTGGTCTATTTTCCTTGCACGATACCAGTACGACCTCATGCATCACCCCGGAAAGGCCATGGGTCACACGGACGCCCTCAGCCACCTCCCCCTGCTGTCCTGTGATTCGGATCCAGCTCCTGCATTTCATGTGGCTCTCCTCGAAGACCTCCCGAATCGGCCTGTCCAGGTATCCAACGTGGCCCGCTGCACGGCCAAGGACCGGGTCCTCTCCCACATTTCGGACTGGGTGGGGAGGGGGTAGCCCGACCATCTGGGCCCTGATTTCACCGCTTACACAGCAAGGCGGCATGAACTGTCCACCCATAAGGGGTGCCTGCTATGGGGCACAAGGATGGTCATCCCGGAGCCGCTCTGCTCTAGGGTCCTAGCAGCCCTCCACGAGTCCCATCCCAGAATCGTCTGGACGAAAGCCCTGGCCCTGGCCCACGTGTGGTGGCCCGGCATGGACAAGGAAATCGAGGATCGGGTGCACCGGTGCAGCAAATGCCAAGAACCGCGCCCCGATCCTCCTCATGCCCCCATCTGGCCCTGGGAGTCAACCGTCAAGCCATGGTCGAGGCTCCACCTGGACTTCGCAGGGCTGGCCCAGGGCCAGTTGTTTTTTATTGTAGTAGACAACTACAGCAAATGGCTAGAGGTAGTCCCGGTGCGGTCTACCTCAACCGAGGCAGCTGTCCGAGCTCTGTGATGCATCTTCGCCACTCATGGGTTGCCCAACACACTCATAATGGACAATGGGACAGCCTTCACGTCCAGGGAATTCCAGCGCTTCATGGACTTGTTTTGCATCCAGCACATCTGCTCGGCATCCTTCCACCCCACAACTAACAGCCAGGCTGAACGGATGGTAAGGACTACCAAGGATGCCCTAAAGAGGATGGACCCAGGGGACTGGGAGCGACAGCTGATAAAGTTCCTATTTGGCCAGTGAAACACCCCACACACCAGGATGGGCCACTGACCGGCAGAGCTACTGATGGGGCGGTGCCTCGGCTCCCTGCTGGATCGACTCCACCCAGACCGTGCCATCAGCAGCAATGTTAAGCCCAAATTCCAGCCAGCAGCAAGAGGGTTCTCCCCCAAGGACCCCGTCTATGCCTGGAACTATGCCCAAGGTCCAGCGTGGGTCCCTGCAAGGATCATCCATGCAACTGGACCACTCTCCTACAAGGTCAGCACTGAAGGTGGGGCAGTGTGGTGGCACCACATCGACCAGCTTCGGCAGTGTCTCCCATACAACGCACCTGACGTCCACGAGTCTTCCGCTCCCACTGAACCAGTACCAGCCCCGCTACAGGACCCCGACCCCAAAGTGGAGCCCGCAGAACCCCTGCCTGTTGACTAGCCTGATGAAGCAACACTGTCTGAGCCACCACCGAATGTTCCTACAAGTGACCCTGGGGAGCCACCAGCAACCCCGCTCCCCGAGATGACAGATGTCCCATGGCCAGCAACCCCCCGGGGCTCGGGATGCAAACGTCACTGGCTGGGGTACTTGAAAGACTATGTTTGCAGGGGGGAACTGGACTATGGGGGAGGGGTGTTGTTCACTAAGACTGCAGTCGCCTGGTCTCTCGTAATGGCAACCGTCACATGGGCAGCGCACATGGTCAAAATCTACCTGAGCTACGGCCAGGTAGAACAATAGCCAGTTGGATCCTGAGCGACCACCAATTACGAGCCTAGGTCTCCCACTGGGGGACCTATGAACTGCAACCACGGACTTAAGATCCTATCAGGACTTGTGGGCGAGGTCGGGGCATTGTCTCCGGCTGGCATAAAAGAGGGCTCTGAGCCCAGGGTTTCTCATGTTCCATCCAACCCTCAATAAAGAGCTTTGCTATGAAATCACTACCACTCGCCTCCTGACTCCAATACTTTCCAGTGTTACAGCAGAAACTGTGAAGAAAGTCTCTCTCCTCAAAGTTTTAAAGACCTTGTTGAATAGTAGAAGCAATTGTTGGCAACAAATTACCTGGTGTTTGTGTGACTATGAAGTTACCTCAGTTGTATTATCTATTCACCTCATACATCCTACACCTGATTCCACCTGACCTTTTCTCTTCCAAGTTAAATAAAACATTTTGTTTATTTTGAACTTTCAGAAGCAGAGTATAAGAAGATGATTTCGTCTCTTCTCTCAGTTCCCTTGGCTGGGTCAGCATCTCTCTCTCTCTTGCTCTCTCTCTCTTTCTCCCTCCCTCCCACCCCCCTCCCATTATCTATCTATCTATCTATCCATCCATCAGCAACTGAGTGGGATAGCCATAGACCAACAAATTTTAAAAAATAGATAAAAGGGCTACTCAGCAAGACAGAAGGGAAAATCCTGCATGTGAGGGAGGGAAGAGGAAGAGATCATTATACCTGTATGTTTTCACATCATAAACTGAAAATGTAAATGAGGTTTATGAACATAGACCACTGAGTCAGAGACATTCTTCACTGTGACACTCTAACACCCCCCTCCCTTGCACCTGAGGTTCTGGCAACTGAAGAAGTGACATGCAACATCATGAAAGTGGCATGCAACATCATGAAAGAGAAGCATTCCCAGTAGAAAAGAGTACAGTAGCATCTTAAAGACTACCAAAATTTGTGGTATGGTATGAGTTTTTGTGAGTCATTGCTCACTGTACTCTTTTCTACTGCTACAGATTAACACCACCACCCAGCTTGATCTACTGATGTTTGCATATATAAGCTACATCAACAAAGGTATAAGAGTCATGCCTTGAGATTTACCTTCATTTTAAAGGAAGAATCTGATCTCTGCTGCACAAGGCTATGCCAAGGCTATGAGACAATATTTTGACAATGCCAAACATCTAATGGAAGACAATGATTGTGCCACAGTTGAGGCTTCACCTATTTCTTACCCCAAAGCCAGAAAAATCCTTTAATGGAAGATATGTCAACTGGAACATTTGCCCTTTTTACTTACTCCATATTAAAATAGCACTTGGCAGCATAAAATGCATTGTAAAATGAAGAAAGAATGCTCATCTTTATCCTAATCAATACTTTTATTGGAATAAAAAAAATCTTTAAAGCATGAAATCAATTTAAAGAGTTAAATCCAGTCTCCTTTAATTTGATGGGGAAGACGAAATCTTTTCCTTCATTGCAAGTATTCATTCTCTCAGTTCCAATAAAAATAAATCAATTCCCCCAAGTTCCATTAACAACATAAATGCTTTCTTTTTGAAACAAGTACACACTAACCATTCAAGTTTTGCTCTTTAAAAAGGCTATTCTTTGATCTCAGCTTTC
Organism: Lepidodactylus listeri; assembly: GCA_029233225.1. NCBI lineage: Eukaryota > Metazoa > Chordata > Lepidosauria > Squamata > Gekkonidae > Lepidodactylus > Lepidodactylus listeri. The sequence goes on from JARCFY010000002.1 coordinate 106,795,170, forward strand.
AAGCAGAAGATATTATGATGATGCCTAAATGTGCATGCATCTGCTTCAGCTTTCTTTTATATTTTAGGAAAATAAATTTAATGAGGCCAGCTTCACATAACTGCCTAGCTGCCAGGGAAATACAGCTAAGAAATTTATGGTAGACAAAAAAGCTTAAAGGCGAGGCAATAGAAAACTTTTGGGGGGGATACATGGTTTGTTCATGCTTTAACAAAACCATCTTAGGGATTTGTATAGGTTTCATTAATTGTTTTTGTCTGATGATAGATACATAATTGTTATATTAAAGATTTGTCATGAAGCACACACAAGAAAAAAAAACAGTATGAGGAATTTCACACAGCCAATATGTTCTGTTTCAGGAACTCTTCAGTAATGGTTTCTGTTAGGCATTTCACATAGAACTGTATTAGTACCGGTTCCCTAATGGAACATATTGGCCCTTTCACACAGAAATGTGCCTCTACCGTTGGGGAAGCGTTCCTGAGCCGGTTTACCTTGAAACCTCCTCCCAAGCATTCTTCAGTTCTTGTACCAGTCCTTTTTTTTTTTGTAAAGAAATTTTTATTTTTCAAAAAAAAAAACATCAAAAATAATACATTTAACCTTATACAAATCCCTTTTTCCATATTAGATAACATTTTGTTCTATTTGTACATTCTATTTTTATCTTGTTTTGGTGGTTTCCCACCACATCTGAAGCATAACACATTTTCCATTTTATTCAAAATAGTAATACTTATATCTATGTTTCGTTTCTGGTAACGGTTATATAGCTTTAAAATACTTATACTTATACACCAATTCTTATTTTCTATACTCTTATGTATTTCTAAATAAAAACAGTTTCATTGTCTAATTTTAACTAAAACATTCATATAATATATTTCTATTCCTTTATGCTATTATAACCATGTATAGATATAGTTTTTCATATCCCAATACTTTTCAACATATTCTTTCAAATCTTTCCAGTCTTCCAGAAAGGTCTCTGAGTAGAGATTATTCAATTTTCTAGTCCACTTATCCATTTCAGCCATATATAACAGTTTTTTCAACCATTCCCACACCTCTGGTATTTTTTCATTTTTCCAGTTTTGTGCATACACCATTCTTGCTGTTGTAATCATATACCATATTATTGTCCTTTTCTTTACATTTATCTCTTCTAGTTTAAGTCCTAGCAATAACATTTCAGGCAACTTCTTAAATGTACATTTCAAGATTTTTTCCATTTCTGCATGTATTTTTGACCAATAAGTCTTTGCTTTATCACAAGTCCACCACATATGATAAAAAGACCCTTCTTTCTTTTTACACTTCCAACATTTGTTAGACATATTTTGACCAATATTTGCAATTTTTTTTGGTGTCATATACCATCTATACATCATTTTAAAACAATTTTCTTTTAAGTTATAACACGTAGATATACTCATAGCATTTTTCCATAAAAATTCCCAAGATTCCATTTCAATGTCTTTGTTAAAGTTTATCGCCCATTTTACCATTTGTTCTTTTACCATTTCATCAGCATTAAACCATTTTAGCAAGATTTTATACATTTTAGAAATCATTTTTTTCCCACCTTCCTCCCAAACTTGTTCTATTTCATTATTTTTTTCCCTGAAACCGTGTTTTTTATCACTTCTATACAAGTCATATATTTGTCTATATCTTAACCAACCATAATCAAAATCAATCTGATGCTGCTCCTTCAGTTTGAAATCCTTGCCATGTCTTATTAATAAGTCTCTATACTTCAGCCAATCTTGTCCTTTATATCTTGATATTGGATGTAAGACTTCTGCAGGTACAATCCACATGGGTATCTCTTCTGAAAAAAAGTTTTTATATCTTGTCCACGTATCCATTAGTGTTCTTCTCAAATAATGATGTTTAAACATATTGTCCATTTTTGTTTTGCCATAATACAAATATGCATGCCACCCAAATCTACAATCATGACCTTCCAGGGACAATAACATTCTATCTTGTAACATAGTCCATGCCCCTACCCAGGTCAAACATATTGCATCATGGTATAACCTTAGATTTGGTAGTTGAAACCCTCCTCTTTCTTTGGCATCACACATTATTTTCATCTTAATTCTTGGTTTTTTCCCTCCCCACACAAATTTAGACAGCTCCTTCTGCCAACATTTGAATGTTTTTACATCTTTCACAATTGGAATAGTTTGAAACAAAAACATTAATCGTGGTAACACATTCATCTTGACCACCGCAATTCTACCCAGCAATGACAAATTCAATACATTCCACTTTTTAATATCCTGCATAATTTGCAACCATAATTTTTCATAATTATTTTTATAAAGATCAATATTTTTCATAGTTAGGTTTACACCCAGATATTTTGTCTTTTTCACCACCTCACATTCTGTAAGTTTTTGTAACTCGTTTTGTTTCTTATTTGACATATTTTTGCACATTACTTTCGATTTGTTTTTATTTACATAAAATCCTGCTAAGTCACCAAACTCTTTTACTCTCTGTAACAAATGTGGTAATGTGGATAAGGGGTCTTCCACTATAAACATCACATCATCTGCAAAGGCCCTATATTTGAAAGAAAAACCTTTAGTTGTTAAGCCTTTAATATCTTTGTCTTCCTTCACATTTAAAAGTAGAACTTCTAAAATCCAAATAAATAGCAGCGGCGAAAGCGGGCATCCTTGTCTTGTTCCTTTTTCAACTTTAAAATCGTCTGTCTTTTCAGTATTAATTATTATTGAGGATTTCTGTTCTTTATATATTGCTTTAATGAAGTTAAGCATATATTCACCGATCTCAAGATGTTCTAAAACTTCAAACATAAAATCCCAGTTTAAATTATCAAACGCTTTCTCCGCATCTAAAAAGAAAAAGCCCACTTCCTTTTCAGGATGTTTGTCGTAATATTCTATAGCGTCCACTACTACTCTTAGATTGTCCCTTATTTGTCGATTAGGTAAGAACCCTGCTTGTTCTGTTTGTATAGTCTCTTTAAGGTGCTCTTTTAGTCTATCCGCTATAATCTTAGCAAAAATCTTATAATCATTATTCAGTAAAGAGATCGGTCTATAGTTCTTAACATTGGTCAAATCCTGATTTTCTTTCGGGATCAGTGAGATGGATGCATCTTTCCAGGTTTCTGGTACCTCTCCAGTAACTCTTATATTGTTCATCAATAGCAGTAACACCGGTGAAACTGACTCCTGTAACGTTTTGTAGAACTTCGCTGTAAATCCATCCGGTCCAGGTGCTTTACCTAATTTTGAGTCATTTATTGCATTTTTGATCTCTTGTAATGATACTGGATTATTAAATAGTTCTTTAATTTTCTCTGTTGGTTTTGGTAGCTTTAATGTTTGCAGGTATTCTTTAATCTTTCTTCTGTCTTTGTTTTCCTTCTTAAAAAGTTTTGCGTAGTATTTAAAAAATTCTCTTTTTATTCCTTTGTTATCTATTATCTCAATATTATCTCTTATCACTTTAGTGATAAATTTATTTTCACGTTTTTTCTTTAATTGCCATGCTAAGTATTTTCCGGGTTTATTTGCACCTTCAAATGCTTTTTGTTGAAGTTTTTTTAAGTTCCAGTACATCTCCTGGTTCAAAATGGCTTTTGCTTGGTCTTGTAGCATCCAAATTTCCTTTTGCAGTTTCTTTTTCCCTGGTTTCTTCTTCAGTTCTTCTTCCTTTGTTTTAATGGCTTGTAAAATATTTTCATATTGCTCTTTTTTCTTTTTATTATCTTTAGCATTTAACGATATCAATAGTCCTCTCATCACTGCTTTATATGCATCCCATACGGTTTGAATTTTAACTTCTTTCTGCATGTTTACTTGGAAGTATAGGTCTGTTTCTTCAAGTAATTTTTTAATTATTTCTTGATTATCTAATAAGTCCTCGTTTATTCTCCATCTCTTTTGTTTTTTAATCTGCCCAGCTGTCCATAAACACGGATTGTGATCTGAGATTATTCTGGGTAAAATTTCCACTTTTCTTGTCTTAAAGGTTAGGTTAGTAGTCATCCAAATCATGTCAATTCTTGAATGTGAGTCATGTCTGTTCGAGTAAAAGGTAAAGTCTTTTCCTTGTGGGTTAGCTTTCCTCCAAATATCTTCCAACTTTTCTTGTTTTATCAGTTCAAAAAAGTTTTTTGGAAGCTTCCCTAACGTCTCATCCTTTCTTTTAGAGCGCCTGTCTAGTTTATTATCTACAGTTCCGTTGAAATCTCCTAACATCATAATTTGATCATAGTTTACATTGTCCAATTCCATTTGAAGTTCTTTAAAAAAAAATTCTTTAGCTCCATTCGGAGCATAAATGTTCACAATCAAAGTTTTCACTCCTTGCAGTAAAATTTCAATAGCTAAATATCTTCCATCTTTGTCTTTGAATATTACTTTGGGTTCCAAATCTTTTTTGACATATGTTACAACACCATTTTTTTTATTGCTTGCTAAAGAATAAAATTCTTCTCCCAATTTTTTCCTTATTAAATATTTATGGTCTTGGTTTTTAAGATGAGCTTCTTGCAAGCAAATTATATTACATTTTTGTTTTTCCAACCAGTGACCTACCATTCTACGTTTTTGGGGTGAATTTAGTCCATTTACATTCCATGTAAGTATTTTGTAATCCATTTTGATATATTCTTAAATATCTCCAAAATCGTCTTTATTCTCTCCCAGGAATGCATACATTTCTTCTGTGCTTTTAATCACCACTCTGGAGCTGCCATAATAAAAACTTAGTCCTTGAGGTATTTCCCAACGAAATCTGATTTTTTTCTCCTTCAGTTTATCCGTCAGACGCTTGAATTTTTTCCTTTCTTGCAGTATTGCTCTAGGCAATTCTTTCATTACTATGATTTTCTTTCCATCTATTACAAAGGGGTCAGTAAAGCACTTCCTGTAGATTTGTTCTTTTGTTCTTTTCATTGTAAATTGGACAACCACGTCTCTTGGTATGTTTTTGTCTCTTGCATATGTAGAATTAACTCTATAAACAAGATCCATGTGTTCTTTAATAACTTCTTCCTGTTCTTGTAAAAAATCTGCTATTGCTTCTTGCATTCTTGTAAAAATATCCTCATTCAATTTTTCCTCAATCCCTCGAAATCTCAAGTGGTTTTGCATATCTTTATAATGCATCATCTTTTCCATCCTCTCGTTCTCTCTCATTGTCTTATGGGTGTTTTCTTCCAGTTCTTTTACTTTAGTTTCTATATCTTGTGTTCTTGTGGATAATTTTTGAAATTCTGCTTTTAATTCCATGCAATTTTTATCTGCTTGAGCCGCTATATTATTCATTTTAACATTTACCTCTCCTATAGCGTCTAACATTTTCTTTTCCATTGCTTCCATAACAGCTAGTAGCTCTTTTTCTTTTTTTGCTGCCATTGTAGGAGAGGACCATGTGGCTGCTCTCGATCTTAGTCCTCGGTCCGTTTTGCCTCTTTAAAAGGATCGATTTTATCTTGTCTTCCAAATCAAACACCAATTAGTGCATTCAAACAAGCTAATCTTGCCAAGTCAAATTATGTTGGTTTCAGCCTTCTACGTTATATAATCTTTGAGATATTGCAGTTTAAAAATTTTATAAATCCAAAATGGCGGCCGCGACTTCTCTATGGTTAATGTCAAAGGTTATAGTCTTTTTACCTTGCTTCTGGCTTGCCGTAGTTTCCTTTTGTCCCTTCCTTTTCTTTACTTGTCTGCTCTCTGCACGTCACTTCCTGTTATGGTCTTTCTGGTCCGGCAGTATTTAGAGTCCCCTTTACCTTCTTCCGGTTCTTCTCCTTTTTCCTTCTTGTCTGCTCTTCTAGCCGTCACTTCCTGATTCAGTCCTCACGTCTTAATCTCGCGATGCTTGGTTCCCTTCTCCCTCTTTGTCTCGCGATGCTTGGCTTCCCCTCCCAACTCCTTTTAACCGCAGGAATGTTAAACAACTTGTTTTTTTGGCTTTTTAAGTTCAAATTCGGATTTTTAGCACTTCAAAACTGCTCTCATCCAATCAACATCAGTCTATTGCTTCACCCGATCTGTTTTTCATCTTTCAAAACGTGGCAATGGTAAGGCAAAAAACTTTTTTCCGTTACCTTTTGTTGTTACTTCGCTTCAGATGTGGTCCCAACGTTTAAACTTTGTCTTCTTTGTTAAGGAATCAGGGGAATTGGAGGTTTTATGCTGAATTTTTCAGCTCAGCTCGGCTCCTTAGAGATACTCGCAAGAATCCTCTTCGGCTGCAGTGCTCAAGGTGTCGGAAAAGTCTCCTCCGAGACTTTCCCTTCACCGAGGTTGCTCAAACCTGGATTATATTGCTTGCTGGTCCTCACACTACCTGTGTGAGGTTGCGTCGGGTGGATTAACCCACCCAAGCTGTCAGGAAGAGCCGCTGTCCGCCTTGCGCATTTGCAAAGCGTGTCAGACCTCCATTCTCCCAACTGGAAACCCAGTTCTTGTACCAGTCCTGAAGCACTACAGGGGGCTGTGTGAAATGCCCCCAAAATGCTTCCTCCGATAACGAGTGTTTTCATGCCTCTTTTCACCTATGTGGGCAATCTCTGTGGATTTTTTTTTAAAAGAGCCAATCCAGGCTGAGTCTTAAAATGCGGGTGGAAGGGGGGTGAGAGAGAGAGAGATCAATATCCAGGCTGAGTCTTAAAATGCTCTGTGTCTGTGTGTGTGTGTGAGAGAGAGAGAGAGCTCCAGGCTGAGTCTTAAAACACTGGGGGGGTGGGGGGCGAAAAGAGGCTTGAAAAGAAAGCAGCAGTCTGAAATGGCAAACCCCTTCAAAGACAGCTCCAAAACGGTAGGGGAAGGGCTGTCTGAAACAGCCATCACTGTACCGGTTTATTCCAAGCCAGTTCAGTAACGTTTTTAAAGGTGTAGTGTGAAATTCCTCTACATCTGTAAGTCCCCCCAATACATTTTGGAACTAATATAATCACTGTTCTCTTACAACATCTTTTCCCTGTGTATAAAATAAATCTCTCCATTTCCAGAGTTGTTGTAGGGATTATTGTTCTAAAAATTACCATACTCAGTGCTTTAATAAAAAGTCTACATTTGGCAAGGAGATTGTTGATCTGGAATAATTTGATGGTGTCTTGATCTATTTAAAGCCCACTTGCAACCCCCTGCACCTTCTTTAGTGAGCAAATCTATATGTCCTGTGAACAGAGGATACAATATAGAGGACATTGCACTTCTGTTAAAAGATATGTAAGAAGTTGTCTGAATGCAACCTCTTCTCCTTACATAACCTCAATTCCTCTTGTTACTTCAGCTTGTTTTTGTCCTACATGGAGAGATAAAATAGATTACTTCAGTAAGAATTCTTGCCAAGGAAAAAAAAAAGTACTTTGGCTCCTGGCCTGTGGCAGCTGTTCTGGTTTCTTTTGCATTCACAGCTGGGGGATTCATACCCACCTGTTGAGCTTAATAAAAGAGCCCCAGGACACAACAGGACACATGCAGTGGTGAGTATGAAAGATCAGAATACAGCTAAATGTGCAGAAATAAAGAATTCTCTAAGCTGATGTCAACACTAATTTACATGCTTTCTCCTGACTCAATATTTGCATATGATTTTCTCCCCAACTTCAAATATTTTTGTTCTCTTCCACGGGCTTAGGAAAGCACCAATAGACTTCTACCAAGCATTCGGAAGGCCTCCAGGGTAAGTATTGGGATTCCAAAGAACAACGTGGAATCGACCCACCTATGAAGAAACTTGAAATTTCTCCCCTTTTTTCCTCCTTTTTTTGGGGGGGGGGGAATGGGTGGGTCCATAGGAGTGTTGTTAATAGAAATTCTCTTAATTCTTCTTTACCCAATTTCTCCCTGCAATCCAGCAATCCATTTCTTTCCCTCTTCTTAGGAATCTGGAGGCCATTACCAATCAATTCTGTTTTGATTGAAGAGAAATTTGAAGAGAGGAGGTAACAGGAAGAGATGTTTTGCAAAATATCAAAGTTTCACTCTGTAGATACTCAAAGGCAGATGTTGTCTTCCCAAACCTTCCTATCCTCCTGCTAGAGTACCACTCTGTGGTATATAACATAAAACTACTACAAGAGCTGAAGTTACAATAGAGTGCATTGATTGCTCTACAAACAGAAATGAAATAAAAATCCTTCTTTTAAAAGAAAAAAGATTAATCAATTGCTATGTTTAAAAAAGGAAATCTGGGAAAAAGACATTTCCTCCTCATAACCTGCTTGCTGGGAGGGTGGAGTATAAATTAAATTAATAAAATAAATAAATAAAATAAAAATAAAAATAAAAATAAATAAAATAAATAACTAGTTTACAGAAAATATACACAGCTTGACTGCTCAGCACTGGACTTGTGATGATGCCATCAGAAATGCCAGCCCTTCATACAGCAACAGCAGCCACCCAACTGCAGGAAGTGCTCTGGAAATTCCTGAAGTTCAGAATTAAGTTGGGGGGGGGTGGTAATTATTTTTCCCCTGGTGCCCAATTCCAAACTGAGTGCGCGGGGGTCCTCCAGCTTTCAGAAGGGTTCTTTTTCCACTTGTGGAATAGTTGTAACTAGCATCTCCACTCATAGGCGTCAACTTCAGGGGGGCTGGAGAGCTGGAGCACCCGCCCAAAAAAACTTTTCCATGACATGCTGAGCTTTCCCTGGAGACAATGGCCTGTAATGTCTCTGGCCCAGCCCCAGCCTCCCCCCCCCCCCCGAAACTGGAAAGTCTATGCCCTTGTCTCCGCTTGCAGTCTGAGGTGGCTTCAAGTTGGCTTCTTACTACTAATTCTGCCGCAAACCAGACCTTAACATGTGAACTGAACTCCACACACACACAAAAAGGATATGCTGGAAATGCTAAAAAATGTTCCATGTTCATGTCTAATATCTAATTATTTGTTTACATATGTAAGTTTCCACTTACTGTTTCAGAGAATATAATGAACACTTGTGTGAGCCAGTCCAATCACATGGTATTGTACAGCATCTGTCACTTCTGCAACAGAGCATGTGTGAAGAAAGACATACAGTAAAGCTGAACTGGGATTTTAGGGCCAAACTATATGAGGATTGACTCTTTTTTTTTGCTTTGTTCATGTCTAAAAGGGAATGGAGGATGGGGGCCTGGAGATGGAGATAGCTAAATCCTTCTGCTTTACCCCCCTCTCCCCATCACTGTATCATTTAAGCTGCATCTTGTACTGTATCTTTTATGCCAATAAAGGTATTGTAATTGTAATTGTATCATTTAAGCATTTATCACACAGTGAGTCATGGTAAGGAAAAGTCACCAAAGTTTGTTGTTTTAAAGTGGATGTTCAAGGCCAAACTACCCTCCCATTTTAGATGTTAATAGAACAGATACAGTGCCACCGTGCCTGCCAGTTGCAGACAGTGATGTCCCCATTCCTGGCACTATTGACTTTATACGATATCTATACCGGAAATAATATTTTCAGTATGTAGTCCAGGATGCTGCTCTTGCCTATTATAGTGTTCATCATTCATTAAGGGAACAGCTAATGTTTTCCCATCTCTGGAATGACTTCAGAGTGATGGTACAACACAGGTCAAGCCTCACTAACAAGCTAATATGTATGACTTCTCCAAGTTTAACACAGGAAAGGAGTTTCTGCCAACCACACAGTATAGCTTTAAAGGACCAAAAAGAGAAAATAAGAAAATCTGATCTTGGCAAGAGGTCAAGGAAAAAGATGTTCCTAATTTGATTCTAAAACACACATAAGATTTCTTTAGTTTCAGTGCTTTGAAAGAGACTTGACAGAGGTATATGTTTACTTGGCTGTCTGAATTTCACATTATTTTATAACGCAGAGATAATTCAAGATATATAAATGTGATCTACAGACCAAAATAAAATTTTGAAACTGTAAATAAGATTATTACATGAACCAACAAATAACTGGTTGCCTTCTTTTCTCTTGGTATTTTGATGTGTACACACAGCCTCAGTTACAGGAAAAGCAAATCCTTTGCAGAATGTGGATGGCTCACGTTAAAGCTACGCTGAAATAATTGCTAATATGATAATGGTGGGTAGGGTTGCCAACCTCTAAGTGGGACATGGAGATATCCTGGAATTACAACTTATCTCCAGATGATAGAGATCACTTCTGCTGGAGAAAATGGCTGCTTTGGAGGGTAGATTCTATGCCATTATACCTAGCTGAGGTCCCCCCTCCCAATACTCCACCCTTCTCAGGGCCCACCCCCAAATATCTAGGAATTTTCCAACCCATAGTTGGAAACTCTAATGGTGGAGGTCACCATTAATTTATTTTTCATGTTTTTCACTATGTGCCCTGTAAACGGAAAATATAAGAAAGGTAATACTTTACCTTTATTTGAGTCCTGTGGCACCTTTAAGACCAACAAAGTTTAATTCTGGGTATAAACTTTTGTGTGTGCATGCACACTTGTTCAGATACATTGAAACACACTTCTACAACCATTACATATAGGTGGGGGGAGTGGTTAGTCATCAGGAAGAGCTAGTTAGAGTCAAAATGTATAGGTAACTGGGTGATAAGTATAGCTAAAATTGGATTAAATCTTAGCTATACAAAGTGTTCCCTTTTGCCTCACATGAAGCTTAGGCCACCAAATGCATGGGGTTGGTGAGGAGAGCAGCTTGAACTTATGATTTCTTTTTCAATTAATGATCAGAATATAACATGAGAAGACCAGTGATCCATCTAGTCCAGCATCCCATCTCACACAGTGGCCAAGCAGTTCCTCTAGAGGTCTAACAACAAGACATAGAGGCCAAGGCCTTCACCTGATGTTTCCTTTTGGCACTGGTCTTCAGAGGTTTACTGCCTCTGAATGTGGAGGTTCCCGTTAGTTACCACTAATAGATTTATACTCCATGAATCTATTCAATCCCATTTTAAAGCTGTTTATGCCTTTGGCCATTACCATATCCTCTGGCAGTGAATTACACATTTTAATCACTTGCTTGTGTAAATAATTATTTCCTTTTGTCTGTCTTGAATCTACTGCCCATCAGCTTCATTGAATGCCCTGAGTTCTAGTATTTTACAAGAAAGAGAAATAGATCTCTTTATCAATTCTGTATACCGCATGCGTAATTCTATAAACTTCTATCATACCCCCCTTTAGTGATCTCTTTTCTAAACTGAAAAATCTCACATTCTTCAGCCTTTCCCCCTAATCATCTGAGGCTGAGGATAGACTGAGGATCTGACCCGGAACAGCCGTGGGGCTGAAAGCTGTGCGGGAAAACCAGCCCGGGGCGTTCCATTCACACTGGCTGCAACCATACCGGGGAGGAGGTGCGCGACTGCCAGCTGTTTCGGCGAGGCACAGCTATGCACATAGCCGCAGCAGCCGGAACAGCCCGTCTGCACTTCCAGCACCACGTGCTCCGTGCCGTAGATGCATCCACACCCACAGGAAGCAGCAGGGACATGCACCCAGACGGCTGGAGACCAGTTCCCGGGGGTCTCCGCCGGAAGCTCAAGGACAGCACTTCAGGGATAGTTGAGTGTGCGTGGGTGGTGGGGGACAGCTGCAGCTGTGTGGGCAGTCTCTCTGCCTCCACTTCTAAAGCGGAGGCATAGCGAGCCACATCACCAGTCTGTCCACAGCCTTGTCCTCTTCTGTTCTTTTTCTAACTCTGCAATGTCTGTTTTGAGATATGGTGAGCAGAACTGTACATAGTATTCCAAATGAGACTACACTATAGATCCATAAATCTATAGAGACTATAGATGTATACAAGAGACATTATAATATCAGCTGTTTTGTGTTCAATCCCTTTCCTATCCACTATCCTATCCACTATCCACCACAGCTATCCACTATGACCCCAAGATCTCTTTTCCTTCTCAGTCTCAGCAAGTTGAGACCGCATTAGCCTATACTTGAAGCTGGGGTTTTTGTTCCAATCTGCATTTACATTAACCAACATTGAACTTCATCTGCTACATTTTCACCCACTCACCCAACCTGTAGAGATCCTCCTGGACCTCTTCACAATCATCCTTGGTTTTCAACTTCCTGAAAATTTTGTGTCATCTGCAAACTTGGCCACTATGCTGCTCACACCTAGTTCAAGATCATTTATGAACAAATTAATTAGTATAAATCCCAGTACCAATACTTGTGGAACTCCACTGCTTACTGCCTGTATTGTGAGAACTGCATCTATTCCTACTCTTTGCTTTCTGCCATTTAACCAATTTTTAATCTATAAGAGAGCCCATCCTCTTATCCCATGATTACTAAATTTACTCATGCATCTTCATTAAAAGCCTTTTGAAAATCCAAGTATATAATGTCTACAGGGCACCATTGTCTACATTCTCAGATATCTCCACAAATTGGTGAGGCAGGACTTCCTTTTGCAGAAACCATGCTGATTTCCTTCAGCAGGCTTTGTTCATCTATTTGCCTAATAATTCTATTTATAGTTACAGCTTCTATTAATTTGCCTGGGACAGACATTAGGCTGACTGGCCTGTAATTTCCTAGTTCCCCTTCAGACCCCCCCCCCCTTTTAAAAATTATTGAAACATTTACCACTCTCCATTTTCCTGGTAAAGCACCTGAATTTAAAGATGTTACATATATGGGTTAGTAGATCAACAGTTTCATATCTGAGTTCCCTAAGAAGTCTTGGGTGTATGCCATCAGAACATGGAGACTTATGGATTTTTAATTTCCCCAGTAGGTCTAAAACTTTATATCTCTTCACCTTCCTTTGACTTACTTCTTCAGACTCCCTTCCTGAAAATAGTGTCTGTGCTATGGGTACATGTCCCACACTTTCCACAATGAACACATGCAAAAAATTCAGTGAACTTCTCTATCATCTCCCTATGTTCCTTTAGCAATCCCTTCATTCTTTGTCATTCGAAGGTCCAACAGCTTCCTTGGTGGGCTTCCTGCTCCAGATATATTTAAAGAAATGCTTGTCTTGATGCTTTTAGCAATCTGCTTCTCAAATTCTCTTTTTGTATGCCTAATTATTGATTAAGATCTCTTTTGCTAGAGCCTGTGGTCCTTTCTGTTCAATTCATTGGGGCAGACCCTCCACTTTTTAAAAGAAGCCTCTTTACTTCCAAGCTTCCACGCTTACTCTAGGGATTTGACTCTCCTGTGTTTCCCTTTCCACTTCCTTTTAACTATTCTTTTGAACTATTTGTAAAGCTCTGTCTTTTGAAAGTTTTGGACTTTAAGGGTAACTTTCTATTGACATTAAGGCAGTTGGTTCCCTGGCGAGGCAGTTGGTGAGGCAGTTGGTTCCCTACCTTGACCGTGATGGCCTCGCCACAGTGATCCATGCGACGGTCACCTCGAGGTTGGACTTCTGTAACGCTCTCTACATGGGGCTGCCTTTGGTGCAAATCCGGAAGCTGCAGCTGGTGCAGAATGCCGCGGCCAGGCTATTGATGGGACTTGCAAGGCGAGACCACATCGGGCTTGTGCTGGCGGCACTACACTGGCTGCCTATAGCATACCGAATTCGCTTCAAAGTGCTGGTTCTTACCTATAAAGCCCTATATGGCCAGGTTCCAACATACCTTAGGGACTGCCTTTCTCCATATCAACCCCAGAGAGCACTACGGTCAGGGTCTGAACACAGGCTACATGTTCCTGGCCCCAGAGACGCCAAGCTGGCCAGAACAAGGACCAGGGCCTTCTCGGTGGCGGCTCCTGTCTGTTGGAACGAGCTCCCAGAGGAGATCAGGGCCCTGCGGGACCTGGTGCAGTTCAGCAGGGCCTGTAAGATGGAGCTCTTCCACCAGGCTTTTGAATAGGAGCCGCCACCAATGATATTGGGAGACCTCGATGTGCCCTGGTCCAATATGGTCTCGGCGATGGCCGATGGGGGGGGGGGGTAGACCTGCCACTTGGTCGCCATCGGATGCTGTTTTATGGAAGCTTTTATGAGTATATATATGTTTAATGTTATTTATTGTAATGTTTTTAATTGATTTTATAGGTCAATGTACTGTTTAGGCCTTGGCCCATGTAAGCCGCCCTGAGCCCGCTTGCGGGAAGGGTGGGATATAAATACGAATAAATAAATAAATGCTGAACTCAACATTGTGATCTCTGTTTCCAGTTGGTGCAACAACCCCTACATGTCTCACTGGGTTCTGAGCTCTGCTTAGAACCAAGTCCAAGATCACTACACCTCTTGTTGGCTCTCTGAATAACTATTCCAGTACACACCAAGATGGGTAGCCATGTTAGTCTGAGTGTAGCAATAGAAAAGGGCAAGAGTCCAGTGGCATCTTAAAGACTAACAAAATGCGGCAGGGTATGAGCTTTTATGAGATGAGTGACTCACAATAGCTCATATCCTGCCACATTTTTTTTTAGTCTTTAAGGTGCTACTGAACTCTTGCTTTTTTCTACTGTTCCAATACACAATAATGTCTAGGAATCTCATTTCTACAGCATGACTTGAGCACATGTTTATTCAGTCAATATGATGATAGCTAAAGTCTCTTAGGCTAGGGTCACACTAAATAATCCACTTTCAGCACACTTTCCAAGTGGATTTTTACTGTGTGAACTGGCAAAATCAAGTTGGAAAGTGCATTGAAAGTGGATTGAAAGTGGATTATTTAGTGTGTATGTGATCACAGCCCCAGTATAACAACATTATCTGCTTTAGTCACCTCCCTTGTTTCCTTCTCCATATCTAGATCAGCCTCAAGGATTTGATCAGGTGGATGATAGTACATCCCCATTTTTAAGTAATCTGTAGCCAGTTTGGTGTAGTGGTTAAGTGTGTGGTCTCTAATCTGGGAGAACTGGGTTTGATTCCCCATTCCTCTACTTGCAGCTGCTGGATGACCTTGGGCAAGCCATAGTTCTGTCAGAGCTGTCCTTGAAAGGGTCGTTTCTGTCAGAGCTCTCTCAGCCCCACTTACCTCACAGGGTGTGTGTTGTGGGGAGGGTAAGGGAAAGGAGTTTGTAAGCCACTTTGAGACTCCGAGTGAAGGGCGGGGTATAAATCCAATCTCTTCCTCCTCAGTATCTCAGCCCATATTGCTTCTGTTGGGAACTTCATTCCTCAAATGTTTTCTAACTTGTTTGATTATATGCCCTCTTTAATGTACAATGCAACACATCCCTGAACCTGTTCCTCCCTGTCCTGCCTGTAGAGTTTATACCCAGGAATAACTATCCCATAGATTATCCTCATTCCACCATGTTTCTGAGATACTCACCATATCTAAATTGTTATTGAGCCCCAAGCACTCCAGCTCCCCCATTTTGGCTTGGAGACTTCTTGAAGTAGCATACAGACATCTATAATGTATTTTCCTCTCCTTACCTTCCTTGGCTTCTTTGTTGCCAAACATGGCCCTCCTTTGCAATCCTACCATCAATCTCAAGTTCTGTTGAGCTTCCATCAATATTACCATGAGAATTTACATAATCATCCCTTCAGATTGCCTTGTCTCAAACTGGAGGCTCCCCAGCTCCTGTCAGCTTTCCTACTGGGATTAGTTTAAAAGCTGCCACCTTTTCAATACTAATCACCAGCAGCCTGGTTTCCTTTTGGTTTAAGTGAAGCCCATCTCTTTCATACAGGATTGGCTTGACCCAGAAAGTTCCCCAATGTCTAGCAAGTCTAAATTCTTCCTCCTGGCACCACTTTCTTACCAACGCATTGAGATGCCTAATCTACGCCTATCTAGCTGGCCCTGTGTGTGGAACCAGTGCAATTCAAAGAGTGCTACCTTCAAGGTCCTGGCCTTTAACTTTTTGCCTAGTAACATAAATTTTTCCTCCAGGACTACATTTCCCAATGTCATTGGTGCCAATGTGTGCCATGACAGCTGATTCCTCTCTAGCACTATCTATCATCCTATCTAGATAGTGTGAGATGTTCGCAGTCTTCACACCCAGCAGGCAAGTCAAAATACTTGTCGCAGAAATGCTCAATGATTTCAATGTATGGTCTTGACTAGGGGTGGCCAAACTTGCTTGACATAAGAGCCACACAGAATAAATGTCAGATGTTTGAGAGCCGCAAGACTCGAACAAATATTACATGTTTTTATGGGTAAATATGCAAAATTGCTTTTTAGTAACATTAAATGAGTCTGTCAAAAATAATAACAAAAGCAGTAAAAACAGATATTGATAGTGATATTTATTTGTCCAATGATATTTGTTTGCTAAGGATATTTAGCTTCCCCAGCTGCCCTGTTGGGAGCCGCACAATATGTGTGAAAGAGCTGCATGTGGCTCTCAAGCCACAGTTTGGTCACCTCTGGTCTAGACTTTGTAATATTGATGCATTTATTGTCTTCTTGTGCTTTTGAGTAGCAGAATTATAGCTAAAGGCACAAACAGATGTCTGGGGGTGGGATGGGGTGTGAATCACAGGCTGCCAAGGAAGACTACAGGAAGTTCTCTTTCAGCATACCAAAGAAATAGCATTCTGCTTTGTGCATTGTTTGCTCTTGTCTATATCTCTAAATAGCTTCTTGCCTCAAGTGCCAGAGAAACTCTGAGGCAGGAAAACAGAAGCTTCTCAGGCTCTGTGCCCATTATGTTGACAGACTGGTGGGAAACCAATGACCTTGAGATAATAGGAAAGTTGAAAGAAGAAAAGGACACTGGGTTCCAGGGGCAGTTGTAAGCAGGTAGTAGTCCCCTAGAAAGGAGGTCAAAACCTCTCATCCTGAATTTTGGCTAAAACCATCTCAGCTCCATCCACAAAAAAGAAGTTGATCTTGAGCAATTTTTACAGCCTGAGGTATAATTACAGAGAGAGAGGGCTAAAGGGCAGGTTCTTTGTCATTACATCGGCTCTCCTGTTCCAAACACTGCAGCAAGCCAGTCTTCATGAGAATGTTGGTGCCAGAGTGAGTGAGTGTGTGAATGGAAAAGAGTAGGGAGTTGCTTTAGTGGTTTTGTGTGAACTCAATAAATACTTCATCTGAGGTGGCCTTTGCTGGGAGGATGGGGCAGAAATTCAGTAAATCAAATCAATCTGTAGTCAAGACTAGGGATGGGCACCAACTGAACCATGGAGCAAAATTCATCACAAATTTTCCCCAGTTCATGGTTTGCGAACTGAAGTTTGTGACAAATCTACCATTATGAACTCCCATGAACTTCTAAAGCAGTTCATGGCCATACATGGTGGTTTGTGGATAAAGGAGAAAGCTCTGAGTCCCTTTAAACCTATTTCTGTTTCCTGCAAAAGCCACAAAAACAGCTGAGTGGCAGGGAGTACCTTCCCACTGCTCAGCTGTTTTTCGGGCTTTCTTTTGCAGTCCCTTTAAAGAGTCTGGACAAAAAAGAAAAAACAGCTGAGAGGCCACTCAGCTGTTTTTGTGTGTGTGTGTGTGGGGGGGGGGGGCTTTCTGCAAACCCCATTTAAATGGACTACAGTTCCTTTCAACCTGGTTTGTGAGGCCACAAACCATGAACCAACAAACCTCCCGGTTCAATTCATAGCTTGGTCCAGGAACTGATATGAACTGCATTTTTCCAGTTTGTGCTCATTCCAAGTCAAGACTCAACTGGCTGTTGCACCCTGTAGCCTCCTTCACTCCCTTCCTCTGCCTATGTCATTACCTTTAAACAGCAAACAGAGATCATGCCTTCTGAGGAGCTTTATTTCAGATAGGCATCATAACCTTACTTACCAGGTGGCTAGATTTGGCTGACTTGCTGCAAGGCATAGGAAAAGTATAATAGCTCATGTAGTGGATTGTTGAGATTTCAAACTTTTTAGCAGACGTTGTAGTATTCTACTGTATTTTGAATGATTTTATCATGAGGCATTGCTCAAATTGTATTGTGAATGATTTTATTATTGTTGTATTGCCCCAATGAGGCATTTTATTGTCTGTGATTTATATTCTGGTCATAGACTGTGAATAAAACCTTCTGGTTTTGTACCCTCCTTTATACTGGGGAATAAGATCTTGTAGGGTTCAGGTGAGTGGGCATGGGGCCTTATCATCTCTTTGTCTCATTCAAACAAGACCTGACTTAATTTTGCAGCCTGGCATGAGGTGACAGCCCTGCAGACTATTGGTCCACCAGAACTTTCCCCAGTGACCTTAATGGTCAATCTGCCCCTGCCCATCAATGGTTTCTCCTGTTTGTGTTGCGTACTTTGTGCACTGTAAAGGGTATAAATACATAGCAGATGGATTATGTCTATCTAGGTAGGTCACCAGTTGTCCCAGCTTGTCCTACACCCATATGACAGAATCCAATGATATACAAGAAATACATCTCAAATTTGTACCACATCATACATTCAAGTGGCTGCTAGTAATACAGGTTTTGAAGGGATCGCACAGCATTTGTTTGTGGCCAGCGTGCCAATGGCAAAGTTTGATAGGTCTCTTGCTGTGCTAAATTCCACAGCTATCAGTTTGAAAAGTTCAGATTGTCAATTAAGGTGTATATAGGTGGTACATGGGTAATGAACCACCCGCTGGGGCCAGATTAGTTGCGCAGACATGGCTGAGTTGTGCATAAATATGTTGGCAGTTTCTCAGAGCAGACGGCACACCCATGAAAGTGAGAAACAACTTTACTGTTGCCCTGTGCTATAGTTGGTCAACTCTAAAAGATGTGTGAAAAGTTCTCATGAAACAGGTATGAATGTGGGGAAAGGAAAGCTGTAAAATGCAAGATATTTCTTTGCAGATTTTTTAAAAAGGAGCACTGACTTAATCAGGAACATTATTACTTAAAACTTGTTATCTGCATAATTTATTGTGATCCCTCATATGCACCAAAACCATGATTATTTCATCTGTCCTTTGTATGGGACATTAGTATCATGGAACATGTTGTGTAAGAAAGCCCAGGAGTCAGGACACAGTTTCTCCATATTGCAGGGTGTCAACTAGCTAACAATCTGTGGCCAGTGGTGTTTTCCTTGATACACCCATCTTAGTTCTTCTGAAATCTGCCAGTGCAGGAGAAGCAGTCTTACTCCTGGGCAGCAGGAGGAACTTGAGGATAGAACCACTTTGTCAGATGGTGTTTCATCACATCACTTTATAAAGCAATTATGAGAAGCCTAGTGCCTTAGACCACTCATTTTACCATAGTTTTGGAGTGATTGCATTTGATTATTTTGCTTAATGATCATTCAAACAATTGTACAAAAGAAATCCAATAAGTGTGGAAAATATCATTTGCAGTTGCAGTTTTGTAACCCCCGCTGCTTGTGAACATATGCCGCTAGCATAATATCTCTTGGCTACTGCAAAACCACATGAAGAAGAGTCTGATTTATAGTCTTCATAGTCCTTCTTAATGTATTGTTATTTGTCTGTAATATTATAATTTTAAGTACTTGAATGTATTTATTACTAATACATTTACACACTTTAAATCAGGAGTCCCCAACCTTTTTGAGCCTGTGGTTATAGTTGGCAATCTGGCAGAGTATGGGTGTGGTCACATGCACCAGATAAAGGGGGGGGGGAGACTATTTCCTCCAAAGGAATTTGACCTGCAGTTGCACAATCACACCACCCTTTGAGCAGTCCATCAGTGTGTGATCAAACACAACTGTGGGTGAGTCTTTTTTGTGTGTGTGCTATTTGTTTTCCATGCACTTAAACAAGGGATCAATGAATCACACCTCCGCACTGATGGCTCCCTATGGAGTTTGCGATGATGTGCATACTGCAAAGGGGGGGGGGGGACAATGGCACAGAGTCAGGATGGCCTGATCAGAGTATCCCAATGCCATGAGAGTGCACTGGAGTGATCAAACAGGGGAAAGTCCATCTATGGCCCACCACAACCCATTTCTTACTGGATTTCCCCCAGTGTCTTTTCACTCCACTTCCATGGCAGAGCAAAACAGGTTGCCGATGGCTGCGGGGTGCTTTCCAAATGTTGTTGCCTGATCGCGCCCTTTAAATCTGCCCAGCATTCATGCCTATGTTGGGTCGAATTGTGCATATGATCGCAGCCTATGATGGGCACAGCCATAAACATGGCTACTGAAGGAGGCAGAGGCAGCCAGAAAATAGCTGGCACAAGCTTACCTGTGGCCACACAATGAAGATTCTCTTGCTTTAATGGCAGCTGCTGCCAAAGTAATGGTTTAAAAAATCTGCATAGCAATCAGATCTCCAATGCTCAGTCAGAAGCATTGCTGGGCAAAAGGCCCCCTGGCCCCACTCATTTCCTAAAAACACTTGGTGGGCACCAGTAAAGGTGTTGGCATGTGCCATGGTGCCCACAGGCACCACGTTGGGGACCCCTGCTTTGAATTACAATTCAGTAAACAGAGAAAACTGAATTCTATAAATGGAAAGTACCCTTCAATTTCTGCTAGTAAAATGACTCTAGCACTATCTAATTTAGTTGCAATCTATTTCACATGCATTCAGAGTAATGAGTGCCTCACAGCATGCTGTCCCTTTTTATTGGATATGTCTGTTATGGTCAAGGACCTCCTGTAACATTCTTGGAATTCTTTCCTCTTATAATGCTCACATTAACAATCACTTAAAGAACAAGTGGAGGTTTTCATTCATCCACGCAACCAGGTGGTTGGAGAGAGATGCTTAATGTGCAATCAGCAAAATCAAAAGCAATGATGAAGGATAAGATTTTTTAATACATTGCCTGATACACAAAATATTTTTTTATGCCTGGAAGCTGAATGACTTAGCTGAATCTGCATTTTGGGGGTTTTTTGTATCATAGGTTCTGTTTCTTGGTAGTGTCTAAAGAAAGAGAAGAGACACATCTGTGTGAATAGTGCTTGTTAGAAACAGATAATTTGACAATATCTCCTTCCAAATCCACTGTATCTATTTGGTTAGGAAATGAACAACAGAGGTGACTATACCAACATTTTCCTCATTTCATGTCCACATCTCCATGTAACTTTCTGTATCATAAAACTGGTAGCCCTTGGCCAGGATCCGAAGAATGACATATACAGCACCTTGAGCTTTGCCTTTTGGTTTTACTGCATTTCTTACTGCTGAAGAATCAGACAAAACTGAATTGTGGATTCTCTCTCTGGCAGTAGAAGATGCTGAAATGGTGCTACAAAAGTCAGTCTGTATATATTATTCTGTTCTGTGTGTGCATAGTGGCTATTTTGAGCTTCAACTGATAAACATGCTTTAACATTTCTAAGGATGCTTGGAAATGGAACTTCTTAGTGCCCCATAATTTTCACCCTCTGCTTCTATTTTTTTTTAATATTTTTATTTGCTAGATTAGATACACAATAACATCATTTCATTATTGCGTTTTAAGGGTTTTAACATTTTCTCCCCAATCCCTCCCCCTTCAGTCTAATCTTCGTCTTTCAGCCAGGAACACAGGGCTTGTAGCTTCCACTGAACGTCTTCTTTCTGTTTCTCTTTTATCCAGCTCAAGTAGGTAGACCATTTCTCCTTGATCTGCGATGTTCTATCCTCCCATGGCAGGTCCTTATTGATTGTAGCCATTATATCTGACTGAATAAATTCGAAGAGATACTTATGCCAGGTTTTTTCTGTCCATTTACTTTTATCTTTCCACCCCACTGCTATCACTGCTTTCACCCTCTGCTTCTATAACCTTCCTTGTACTACAGTATGATTGCATGAGCCCTGATGAACTATGCTTTGGATGTGACTGCACAAGGTTGCCTTGGGCCTCTCTGAATGTGTTTCTGGCAATTATCGAGATGTTGATGGAATCCCTAGCTATTCAAGGTTGATCTGATGCAACCAATACTGTACAGTATATAAAGCATGGCTTCAGAAGCTTCATGGGGTCTTTATATCAGCTTTATTCTTCCAAAATGTTAAAGGTTTCTCTTGTTTTTGAGAGCATACTTATCTTTATGATACTAATGTATGTTAAATATAACATGAATCATAAGACAAGAATACCTTCCTTACTGGAGACTTGGACTTTGATCCTATGACAAAATTGTGGACCCACAGGTGTTTTTTTTTATTATTTTAAAAGGATTTACTGGTAAACAAAAGTAATGATTTGTTTTATGTCTTTTTCTATCGATATTGAGCAGCTGTGGTCTGGAGAATGAGCAGGAGGTTAACCCAATCTGGAAGTTCCAGATTTAGTTTAGGCTTCAGCCAGTGTCTTTGATTTATGCTCAGCTCTCTCAATATGAAATCAAATTACAAAGCTACCTCATAGCAATTCTGTCTGCCCTTACTATTGGCAGCTCTACTGCCGGTGCTAGATTCCATCTCTAAGCTACAAAACTGAGTGTGATGGGAAGGGTACAATAAAAAACAGTGCAGACAACACATGCTTCTTTAAGTTTTTTTTTTTTTTTATCAACCCAGAATCCAAAAACCAACTCAGAATCCAGAAAGCAAGCAAAAATAAAAAAAAATACGTTATAGACTATATGGTCAGATAAATGCTTGAGATGGTGTTCCCTTGCAGAATGGAAGGCAATTCATGTAGAGGAAGGGCTGCAAGAGTTTCAGATATGCATTATAAAGAAGAGGGGGCTCAGGATGAGTATCTCGGCCTGAGTGTGAGATGAGTATCTCGGCCTGAGAGGTCATTGCTCAACCGATGTCAGCTCACCAGGTATTCTCTTTTACCCCTAGTTTGTTCCTTACGTTAGAGGGATAAAAAGCCTTTTATGTCATTCAGCTGTTGTGGAAGCAAACAAAGTGAAAACTGGGGTATGTCTTAGATATTAAAAGTCCAGTATAACTAACAGTTGCTGTATCAATAGCAAAATACAGAATGCAATTTGTTTGTATTGGGCTCAGTTACATCTTATTTTGTAATATGTTTACATGATGGGTTATTTTGAGATAGCCTCTGAACTCAGTTCAACCTCTGTTTTGTTTACTTGTTCAAGAAATGCAAGGGAGCAGAAAGAAAATCAATATTTCCTGGCAATAGTAAAAGAACTCCTTCATGTATGAGCACGTAAACAAGAACAGAGTTCATATCTGTGATGAGCAGAATTCACATCACCCTTGAGTGGCCCCAGAGAATTTCTAAAATGGTCGCTTTCTCAGTTTGGCTTATTCCTTTATGTAGACTGATCACTTTATCACCATAATTTGCTTGATGTAGACAAGTGTTAATCTTAATTGTACAAATACCCTGCCTACTAGAAAATAGGACAGGTTTAGGGGTGGTGGCATTAACCTAGGTATGTTTTTGGTCAGATATTTTGTTCAGCTCACAAATACCCAGCTATATTATGAATCTAGCACCAGCCCCATCTAAAACCCCTTATTTAGGGTGTGTTTTGGGAGGGGGACTGAATTTCCATTTCAGTGTGGTTATCTATCATGAGTATGTGGAGGAACTGTAGGGAAGATGAAGCCAAGTTACAGTTCTCTGGGGAGCTGAACTTTTCCTAAATGATCACTAACAAAGCTTATAAGTATAGAGTCAATTCTGAATTGAACCATCAACCTTCTAATGGTGATTTATTTTATTTCAAAAATTCTGGATGGGTTATGATGCAGAGCTCATGCAAACAGGCACATGCTGTCAGACATTTGAGATCTCAGCCTCTGAGTAGCAGTTGTCCTGGTCTGGTTGGTGGTCTTACAGTGCCTTCCTAGCAAAGTTACCCTCTTCTAAGCCTATGTACTTGAATTGGCTTAGAAAGGTGTAACTCTGCTTAGGCTATCAGTGTTAGTATTTCATGTGGCAATACACATTCACTGGGGATCACATTAATTTCCAGGGCTTTTTTGTAGAAAAGGCCCAGCAGGAGCTCATTAGCATAATAGGCCACACCCGATGGCAGAAATTCATTAGCATATTAGGCCACACCCCTGATGTTGCAGCTCCCTCCCAGGATCAGCTTCCCCAGGTGCCCCATGGCTTGCAGGGCACATGGGTAACCTCAGGGGAAGGAAGGCAGTTTCTGGATGGGCTTCCCCAGGCACCCCACAGCTGCGGGGCATGTGGGGAACCCAAGAAGGGGAGGCAGTTTAAACTGCCTTCTCTCCCTGGATCAGCTTGGCTTCCCCAGGTGCCCCACAGCTTACAAGGTGGTTAGGGAACTGGGGGGAGGGGAAGCTGTAGGTGTAGCCAACTAGGAAGCCAGCCGGAACTCCGTTCCTGTGTGTTCTTGCCCAAAAATAGCCCTGCTAATTTCACTAGGAGTAACATGGTGGGGTGAAATGATATAGTATAGCCTGATCTCATTAGATCTCAGAAAACTAAGCTGGGTTAGGGTTGCCAAATCCGGATTGGAAAATACCTGGGGACTTTGGGGGTGGAGCCAGGAGAAGGTGGGATTTGGGGAGGGGAGGGGCGTCAGCCTGGTACAATGTCCACCCTTCAAAGCAGCCATTTTCTCCAGGGGAGCTGATCTCTGTCAGCTGGAGATCAGTTGTAAAAGTGGGAGATCCCCAGGCCCCACCTGGTGGCTGGCAACCCTAAGCTGGGTTGGCACTTGGATGGGAGACTACCAAAGAAGGCTTTGCAGAGGAAGGCAATGGCAAACTACCTCTGCTTAATCACTTGCCTTGAAAGCCCTAAGGGATTGCAATAAGTTAGTTGTGATTTGACAGCACTTTACACAAGCAAGATAGTATGTATATACTCAGGGCTTTTTTTCCTGGGAGAACACGCCAAAATGGAGTTCCAGAACCTCTTCAACAAAATTATTTTAAAAATGTTTAAAACTTCATGAGTTTTCAGTATACAGATTGAAAACTTAATTTCCCTCTTAGAGCTCTGGCACCTCTTTTTTTTTTTTTTAAAGGCCCTGTATATACCTTGGCTGAATCAGACAACTATTGTATATCTATAAATCTAAAACTGAAGTTGAACATTTCTCTAAAGTATGTCTGCACAGTGATGACCTGATAAGACCCAAAGGTTGCAAGCCACATCAGACTGTTGGTCGGGTCCCCTGGAAATAAAAAGTCTCAAATAGAAAAACAACAGCAACAACAACTGCAAACCAAATAGACATGACAGTCTGTCTCTCAGTAAAGGAAAGTTATCAACAGGAGGCTCTACTTATCACTTCCCTATTAAAACAAAAAGGCCAGATTTCCCTGCACCTCCACCGGAGCCCAGCCGCTACTTCATAGGCTTACCCATGGAAGATGTCTTGCGCTAGCAGCTTCCTCTTGATGCAGATATAGGACTTGCTCAGTCTTCCCTGTGGTTCTGCTGAGGCATTCTTCCCATGCCTTCAGACACACTTGCTAGAGAAATTTTCCTTGCCAGAAAACTTGTTTCTCCACAAGCACAAATTTTACATAGTAATCCAAATGCATCCCCACCCATACATGACAGGCTCCCTACCAGTGTCAATAAACTGCCTACCAAGGAAGGCAAACATGGTGTGTGTGTGTGGGTGGGGTATACAGCATAATATATGGTTTTAATATGGTAACGTTTATGTCATCCTGAAAACCTGGACATAAATTCAAAATAACAGGTTCCCAGCCACTGAGCACTATAACAGCTATGGTCTCCAAACTCTTTATGGGTTAGTTAATTATGATGAAGTAAAGCCACCCTTTTTTTGACAGAGATTATGTGTCTTTATCTACTCCCAAAGAGGCAAATACATTTTAGTAGGCAATTAATATAATAATCCCATAAATTAATACTTCACTGTTTCCCTCAGTGTAGCAATGTTAAAGTTGATGGTAAGATCACTAGTAAAAGAACAAATTTTAAAATCTAGGAAAATCTATACACTTGAGGGGAAAAACCCTGTCCAGAGATTGTACTCTGACATAAAAAAATAATCAAAGATTTCAATTTAAACAGTTTATGCTGGGTATTTAGAGATTTCCTTGTTGGGCATTTAAGTAGACTTCACTTGAGAAGGTAGATTCTGAAATAAACTTTGTAATGAAATATGAATTCAGTGAAATTAAAACAAGTTATGAAGTTTTTTTTAAAAAAAATCCTTTATGGTGATGTGGTTTTACTGCAGCAATGAAGCAAAATTCTTGGTGTAGTATCCTTCTTCAGGAGGACAATAAAACCCAAGGTCACATGAGCAGCTGCATGTGGAAGAGTGGGGAGTCAAACCCAGTTCTCCCAGATTGGAGTCCATGCTTCTAACCACTACACCAAACTGGCTTTCAGATATGGAAACATGAGACTATGGTGGTATGTCCACCCAAGTAAATCATATGTGATGTTAGCACCAAGTTAGGTTTGTGCACTTGAAAGAAGTTACATTTATGTGTGAGAGAGAGTAAAAGTGAACTGGGAATTGAATGATCCTGTGATCCATCAGTAGAAGGCACAAAAGATTGTGATTTCCCCCACATTCTGGTCTCACTAGCAGTCATTTCTGAACCCAGCAAAATATATTACCGGAGTCACAGGACCAGGGGTCATTTCGTAGAAAAAGAGGTGCAGGATCTCATTAGCATAACTCATTAGCATAACTCATTTGCATATGCTAAACCACCTGACATCACCGGAAGTATGTCAGAAGGCAAGAAAGAAAGAGGGGGGGAGAAAGAAAGAGAGAGAGAGAGAGAGAGAGAGAGAAAGAAATGGCAGAGAGGGGACAGCTACTAATCCAAGCCTCAGAAA
Organism: Lepidodactylus listeri; assembly: GCA_029233225.1. Classification (NCBI taxonomy): domain Eukaryota; kingdom Metazoa; phylum Chordata; class Lepidosauria; order Squamata; family Gekkonidae; genus Lepidodactylus; species Lepidodactylus listeri. Next base: position 106,821,717 of record JARCFY010000002.1, read on the forward strand.
TACCACTATTCTGGGAGGATAGATTCAGTGGTGGCTGAAGCCTTCAGAAGGCTGGTCGGAGGAACAAGGACCTTTCCAGGGGACGGGGTCATTTTGCTGCAGCCATGACACAAGCAGGCATTCCCCTGCGGGGCGGGGGGCTGGCACCAACTCCTGGAGCTGAGCTCCCCCGGGCTCCTGATAGAAATGACCCCTGCACAGGACACACAAATAGCCAGAAGGCTGAAAGGCTGAGGAGGTTGAAGGAGGCAAAAATCACCTTTTCTACCTCCTCCATGAGGTTGACAGAAGAAGGGAGTAGTAGTAGTAGTTGTAGTAGTAGTTGTTGTTATTATTGTTATTATTGTTGTTGTTGAGAACAGCTGGATATCTTTATGGCTGGGGATCACCAACAAATTGCTCTCAGCAGAGCATAACGCTCTCTCAGGAACATACCAGATGAGACAGTCCTGAAGGTATGTAGGTCGCAGACCACTCAAGGCCTTAAAGGTCAGTACCAACACCTTGAATCTGACTCAGTATTCCACTGGAAGCCACTGTAGCTGGCACAGCACAGGTTGTATATGTGCCATCCATGGCATTCCCATCTGGACTCGCACCACCCCATTCTGGATCAGCTGGCATTTCTGGGTCAGTCTCAAGGGAAGTCCAGCATACAGTGAGTTACAGTAGTCTAATTTGGAAATGACCATTGCATGAATCACTGTGGCTAGGTCAGGATGTAACTGGAAAGGGCCAATTGCTGCACCTGGCGTAGATGGAAAAATGCCACCCTGGTAATATTCGTGACCTGGGCCTCCATAGTTAAGGACCCAGACTCCTGATGGATTGCGACAATGTTAGTGGCACCCCATCAAGGGTGGTGTTAGCCAAATTGCTCTATTACTTAAAAATAGATCGTGGAATTATGATATTAATGTGTAATTGGGATAACTATAGGATCAGACCAGTGTGTTCTGGAGTTAGAATTCCCAAGAACCCAGGAATAGATACAGAGACTGGGTGGCTAAAATAATGATTTCTTTACTGAATATTCTCAAGCATACAAACACTGATCAAACATTCACACACACAATACATTCCTAAGGAAGCAGAGGTGATTGATAGCTAATGGAGGGGTTATAGGGTGGTACTACATGTCCAGATGTGCAGAGGTCCATGAAGAAGAGACTGTGGCCTAAACACAGAGGGCATCAGGGCAGAGGCACACGGACTGGAGGCATGTGCTGATGGATGTAGGCATTGGAAAACAATGCAAACCAATGGAAGGTCTTGGGGGCTGGTCCCAGGTGAGAACAAAAGATTACCTGGGCCAATCCTGGGTCCCAGGGAGTGTGGCATCAAGAGGAGCCAGACCTGGATATGACCAATGAGCTTCCAGAGGGGGCAGAGTCTGGATTAACAATAGAAGCCAAGTGTTGAATGACTGTACTGGGGCTAGCTGAATGGATTTTATGACCACTGATGGTTCCACCATGGCAATTTAATAGGTTCCCAGATACAGACAAAATATGGGAGATGAGTCCCTGATTAGTGTCAGGAAGGATCGTTAATAATTTGAATGTTTGGCGGGTTTATCTTGGTATCCTGAGGGATAGAACTAGGAAGGACAAGTACCACACATAGATATGGGAACCACACAAAAGGGCTGTGTGAGGTTCTGGAAAGACTATTTGCCAGCTGGCCTCTGAATAGCCTTAGAAATGTAGATACTACACCTGGTGGAACCCATTGTTATTCCTTAAGCATATATCTTCTGGGTGGAGGGGGAAGACTGAAGGCTTGCTCTGAGGTTACCTTTTGAAACCTCAAAATGGAGACCCTGTTTCCAGAGCTATGGCTTGTTTTCTGTGTTTTCAGGTCTTCCTTGGCTTGATTTTTGTGGGTCTCTGGTTCAGGTTAGAAAGTGGGGTGCCCCTACTTTGGGCTACCTGAGAGTAAAGGCAGTGCTTCTGGCAAACGTGGGAAGTCTATTCCCCAGCCCACACACACACACCAAGCCACAAAATCTCCATCCTCAGCCTACTCTTTTTTAACCATCCCACCATGGCCTCCAAACCCTCAGCCAGATTATGTGGGGTGGTATCCAGGTGGCTGTCCAGTAGCAGGTATAGCTGGGTGTCATTATCATACTGATGACACCCCAGCCCAAAACTCCACAGCAGCTGGGCAAGGGAGTGCATATAGATGTTGAATAACATCAGGGAGAGGACTGCCCCCTGAGGAACCCCACATATTAAGGAGTACTGCTTCCCTCTCTTTTTGCTGTTCCCTCTCTTCATTGCATTCTTCCAGCCCTTGTGGCCATTTGTCTACATTGGTCCTACAACCTAAAGAATAAACTTTCTCAGAATCATAAAGGATTTGGGGGATGGTATGGGAAACATCTGCAGTCCTTACATCCACTGCTCACAGAATACAAACCTGGGTCTCTGAACAAGACCTATATTGTTAGTATTAATTGCTATCAATACAATAGAGGGATCCTTGTTTTGTTTTGTTTTCTGTCTGTCAAATAAACTGATTTTAAGGCTTCTCATGCCAGCACATAAGTGCTTGGGAGAGGCTGAAGCAAAAAGTACATTAGATTTATATTATAATGCAGTATTTATGCTAGAACAGAAATAATGTTATTGCAATAATTCTGACCCAAATATTTCAAACCCAAATGTCTGCAATCTTAGAGCTATACCCTTCTAAGCCCATTGACTTTGACGGCTTTAGAAGAGGGTAACTCTACTAAGGGTTGCATTGCTTGTCTGAGTTTTCCAATAAGGGGCCACTTCTATCAAAAGATGCTTACAATTATAATCAAAAGTAAGAAAGCTTTATAATAGTCATATAAATTGAAATATTTAATATCCTGCATTCTTGAAAGCATACATTTTAGTAGTTATTATTTTATTTAAAAAATTATTACTCAATTTTAAAAATTCTCAAAGTGTCTTGCAAAATGGGAAACTGCATTAATATAAATGAGCATTACTACTTCAACAACCACTGGTGGAAGAGCAGGCTGTTAAATGGCCAGGCCCTATGGATCAATTATATTGTGTTTCGTGGTGGTAGAAAGTGTTATCAAATCACAGTGGACTTATGACAACCCTATAGGGTTTTCAAGGCAAGTAATGTTCAGAGATATTTTGCTATTTCTTATAGTAACCCCGGATTTCCATGGTGGTTTCCCATTCGAATAGTAACCCTGCTTAGCTTCTGAGATCTTATGAGATAGGGCTAACCCAGGTCAGGACACATTGTGTTTACCTTGCAGTAAATCCCTCCCCCCCAGTTTTTACTTTCAGTTAGCCTGTATAGCATTACAGACTTTAAAAACTATGCCATAATTCAGCATAGACTCAGGCATGCTTAAACCTATTGTTTTCAATCCCGTGCTGCACATTGGTCTTGTAAAAAAAAAAATCCCAATTGGTAAAGCACAATGTTCATGTTGATAAATTCAGAGAAAAGTCTCAAAATAGTACAAATAGTACATTCCCAGAGGGAGTTTAAATGATCTCATTTTTAAACAAAGGAAAAAGAATCAGGAGCAGACCTTTATTTGACACTATGTTTAAATAATTAGAACCAAAACAGGATTTTGTGTCTGCAATATTTACTGCATCACATTGTTAACTTGGAGTGGAGAAAATCATATTCCTTCAAACACAAAAATATAAAAAATAGAACCAACAAGGGAAAATATGGATAGAACAGCAGCAATGCATAATTTAATATCATATCTTCCTCTCTGAATTTGTAAGAAGGAAAAAAAATCCTGTAAAATAACTACCTTGCTATGACCTGTCCAACCTGCCCCACAAGAAAAGGGCCCATGAAAGTTAGTGGATGTCAACTGGTAGTGACCATTGTATAAATTCTTAAGCATTTTTTTTACATCTGCAGCCTAGAAAAATGCATCTGACCACCACAATTTCTAACTCACAGCTCATAAATTCTTAACTGCAGCAGACACAGGAAAGTGTTATGAAGCCTTGCCAGTAATAACTGTGGCTCGAAAGAATGGAAGCAAAAAAATGACTGTCATTGCTCTCTAAGAAAGAAATATCAAACGGTTTCTTTGTATGTTTAATGTACTTGCAGAGATGGGAATAATGTTTGTGTAAGGGCTGTGATCCACAGCACTATTTATCTTTTCAGTATTAATGTCATCTCAGAATTAATTAGAGGAATATATATGTCTCCAAAGTAGACTCTTCTGGATCCAGAGGGCAGAGAGTTTCACTTGGAGATGCTGATTCCCCTCCAGAGACATTCTTTTATGGGTCTCCTCAAGGGTCAGCACTCCTACTAATGCTCTTTAATCTGACACCTCCAAATGAGATCATCCAAACTATAAGAGTTTGGTGTCATCAATAAGCTGCTGAGACTCATGTCTATATTTCTTTGGCTAAGCCTCCAAATGCAACTGTCTCTATCCTGAATCATTGTTAAGTGGATGCCATTATTGAGTGGATGACAATGAAAAAAGATGAAACTGAATCCAGACAAATTATGCTGGTCGGAAAAGCAGATGTTCTCAAAGGGATAGATTACTGGGTTAGAATGGAATCAACATAATTGTATCAGTTCAAACAAAAAGTTTGGAGGGCTCTCTCGGACCACGTCTTGATCTTTGAAAGTTGCTAGGAGTTGGTGTAGTTGCTAGGAATAGGTTCGTCAGCTGGCAGCATTTGGAGGGTAGAGACTGGGGGAAAGGCATCATGCATCATTGTGGGAATTCTCCTCTTCAATGCAAAAAGTAGGAGGCCAGGCAATGGCAGGTCTCAAGCAAGGGCCACATCTCAAGGGGGTAGCATTCCAGATGGTGTTAACAGTGCTCCTCAGCCCCAGAGCGCCCTCCACCACCTAAAGCATGTGCACCAGGCAGATGATGCTATTGAGGTACACACACTTCACCTCCACCAGCACGTTGGCACCAGTGTCTGTGACTATGCAGCCATGGATGATGTTGCTACCACCTACCCATTCCCTCAGGCTACTCTTTATCACACAGCAGCAATGTTTTGTACTGTGTGATCTGCATCCATCCCCTGCATATGGAACCGGACCACTTTGTAGCCTGGTGGCAGGACTTTCCCCTCCTGGGGCCTGGGCCATGCCTTGGCAGTCCTGCTGGCTGCTCTGGAGATCTGCTGTGAAGTGCATGGTTCTGCCTTGGGCTCTGGAGACCTGAGCCTTGACCTTTGGCGAACTGGAGTTGGCGAAAGGGTATGTCCTCCATGAGAGAGAAGTGTTGGCCATCCACAGCAATCATCTTGCCAACTACAAGGTCAGTGACTGCTTCCTGGGCCCTACACAAAGCTCTTTTGACCTCTTGAATGGTGGCCTGCCTTGATGTCCCACCCACAGCAGCCTCAGTGTGGAGAGCCTTTCTTGGAGGGGCCTCCTGCTCCCACTCTGCTCCCACTCTGCTTCTCCCTGCTGAGAGGGAGTGGGCCTCTTCTTCCTCCCACTGGCCACCACTCTTTCCTCTGGCAGCAATATAGTTGGGTGCACCGTTTGTAGGTGCCTGTGGAGGACAGAGGCAAACAATTATTAGAGGTTTGTGTCCCTCCGGACATGAGCGTGGCATATCCAGCACTCTGCCACACAGGGGTCACTGGGGAGGGTGCAGAGATGTTTCCAAGTTGTGGGCTCCCCCCCCCCCATCACTGTTGTCAGAGTCCTCTTATCCAAAGAGTGTTAGCAACTTCTGGTGTCTCTGGGCAGTGCTCACAGCTCTTCTGATTCTGTGGAGAGCCCCAGGAACAGATCAGAGGAAGGAGGCTCAAAACCCCTGGTAATACCCTGCTAGGGCCAGGCTCCAATGACCTGGCAGAATGGGTCTGGTGCCCTGGGATAGGGGCCTGTGGTATGCATGGGGTTGAGGACTTCTTTTCCCCACAATGAGCAACCTTGGCTGTCACCCACTTGGAACACAGAATTTGAAGCAAGTAGAGAACTGGCTTTTAACACTTTGTACTGCATAAAACATATTTTGTAGTACTGGGAACAATCCTGAGAGCTTGCTTCAAAAGCCACTCCTCTGCTTGCTTCAAAAGCCACTCCTCTGTTTCCTTTGCTCATGTGGTGTGGCTAGAGTGCCTGCCAAGCTGTCATAGAGTTACCCTGGGGAGCCCCTGTCAGAACTCTGGGGGACGTCTACCTTTCTGTCCTTCAAAACCTGCCTTTGGAGACTTGGGGGGGTGCAAGCATAGGGGGTGATGCTTGCCTTGCTTCCAGTGTCTTGCTTTGGGGGAGGAAGTACCCAGGTGAAGTTTCCCTGTGAGTTTGGTGTCACTGGCTTGTTCCTGAACTGTTCCATAGGCTCCTGAAGCTGTAGCTGGCTTTTCCAGAAAGAACGCTGGGGAGACATTTGGGGGGTCCATAACTGAGATCCCAGGAATGTAATCTGCCCCAACTTGGAGAGGTTGTAAAGGAGCAGGTGGCAGGGTGAGGTTCCCTGTGCATTGATGTGTATGAGTTGCAGGTGGTCCAGTCTATACACTTTTGAATCTGCACCTGACATTTCCTCCAAAAGCACTTTCCTGGGGACACCTTCCTTGGGGAGCCATAGTTTGGACCCTTAAAGCAAAATCTGCACATAACTTGGAGGGCATTTACAGGATGATCAGAGAGAGGTCCTCTGTGAGTTTGGTGCATCTAGCTTGCACAGGATCCATTCTATACACTCTTGAATCTCTTGAACCTGCCCCTGACATTTCCCCAGAAAGCACTTTTCTTCAGGCACTTTCTTTTGGAGACTGAAATTCAGACCCCCTGAGTCCAATCCTCACTAAACTTGGAGGTCTGGTATGGGGGGAACAGGTGGAGATCCCCTGTGAGTTTGGTATCTCTAGCATGCTGGGGGAGGGTGCACTCTACCACATCACAAACCTCATGAAGCGAACTGGTTAGTTTAGCCCCTAAAAGTTCATGATGGTTCGTGGTTCACGAATAGGGGACACTATGAACCACAAACTGAACCGCATTTTCCCAGCATGCCCATCTCTATTCATGGCTAACTATAATCATTATGCTGAGCTCCTTCCCAAAATAGCAATAAAACCATGCTGGCCACCTATACTCAGAATTCATTAATGAGACTAACAAAAGGCAGAATTAACTTTGACACTAATTCACTTTGGAAGATGTTCATTTTAGAAGATAAATTTAGACTTTGTTGCAGAGAAAATAATTATGTCTGTTAGTAAGCAATACTAGGATGTAAGAAACAACATGCATGCCTAAAAGCTGATTGTGTATAAGTGATTTTGTGCAGCAACCCCCCACTCAGGAAACTCCAGTGAATGGCTCAATTAGTCAATTCAATCAAAGGTAAATCAGTGACATATTTGTATCTGGGGATTATGAGGCAATCCAAACCCACAGGAGCATCCCTATGTTAGGCCTTATCAGGATCTGACCATCTCTAGCAAGTATTCCATTTCACAAGCCACCAGCTCCATACAAATTATTTTACATAATTCTTTTTGCCCGCCTATAAAAAACAACTGACCTCAATCAAGTAGATGCTAAATAAAAAGCTCTACTATTAAAAATATTAATTAGCAAACAGAAGATGTTGAAAAGAATGTGATAGCTTTTCATTAACTGTGAGGCTGACAAAGTAGCATATACACTTATTCATACAAACTGGAGTGCTGACATGCTGATGCATTTTCAGGATACATTTTTTCTGTATTTTATAATACACTGAGGTGTTGCAGGCCTTCCTGTCCAAAGTCAATGTTCATAGTGAAAAGCTGCACATTACTTTATACTTCTCAACAGTAAAAACTGAAAAACATATACCTCAACCTCCAGTGAGGCCCCAAACATCCCTGTTTGTTTGACATTGGAACAACATTTATAGTATAATCCTATGCGGATTTACTACAATTTACTACAATTTAGAACCACTGAAATAAATGGATTCAGAATAACATTGCATATTGGTTTACTGACCTCCAGGTGGGGATCAGAGTTGTCCAGAAATTACAACTGATCTCCAGGCTACAGTTCCCCTGGAGAAAATGGCTTCTTTAGAGGGTGGATTCTATGGCATTACATCCAAGTTGAGATTCCTCCCCTCCCCAAACTCCATTCTTTTTTTTTTATAATATAATTTTTATTATTATAGCAAATCAAAGCAGGATACAACAATGTCAACATTTTCCATGCCAAAAAACAAAAAACAAAAACAAAACAAAACAAAAACCCAAAGTCATCATATCAAGCAGTGTACAATCACAAGTAAGTATCTTTGAAAGAGTCAAGTTAGTGTCTGGTGATTTGCTAAATCTGTTTTAACCTGAGTGTAGCTGTCTTAACCATTAAGTCTAGTGGGGTGTGTGGTGTGAGCAGGGGAAAAGAGTCATGAAAGAGACAGAGTGGTAGGTTTCAGAGACGGAGCCAAGAGGAGTAGCCAGGATCCTGGGGAAGTAAGTTCTGGGCAGTCATGTATGTTAGGAATGGGTACCAGGTGCACACAAATCGGGAGGAGGTCGCATCAATGGAGGGGTTGGGCGGGCTGAGGCTATTCGTGAGTTTGTCCATGAGAAATTGTTCCCAGACCTTCTTTCGCCATGCGTCTAGAGATGGAGCGGTATTGAGTTTCCAAGATGCCGCTATGGATGTTTTGGCCGCCGTGAGGAGGAGGGTGGTCAGAGGGAGAAGTGGCTCTTCTCCTAGAGAGGGGTCCCTAAGGTGCAGTAGAAGGACTGTTGGGTCTAGAGGTAGAGATTGAGATGTGATGGTTGTTATCTCCTTAGTTACTGAAGACCAGAACTGTTGGATTTGAGGGCACGACCACCAGCAGTGCAAATAGTCACCTCGTCCTCCGCAGGCTTTCCAACATAGGGGTGAGTGGTTCTTGTTGAAGTGATGTAGGCGGGTTGGCGTGTAGTACCATCTGGAGGTCAGTTTGAAGAATTGATATCTAACGTTGAAAATCCCAGATTTGTTTGCTGTCGAGGACCAGATCAAGGACCATTGTTGTTCAGTTAGCGTTCGGCCAAGGTCCTTGTCCCAAGCCCTCTGGTAGTGAAGTTGATGGGGGCCAAAGGAGTCTGAGAGTATTCTGTAGATGTTTGAGAGAAGGCTCTTGGAGTGTTCCGAGTAGGTTGATAGTAGTACCTCGAATGGTGTCTTGGCCCTGTGGGGGCTCTTTTTGTTTAGTACAAAGGAGAACAAGCTGCCTAGTTGGTAGTATGTGAGCCAGGGGATTTGGTGATTGACCAGGTCTTCAAGCTTCGCTTTCTGTAAGATTTTACCGTTCCTGGTAAGGTCTTGGAGTCTCGTGAGTCCCGCTTTGGTCCATGTCTGGAAGTTCCCTGGTTCTTGACCTGGTGGAAACCACTCCTGGAAGGTGAAGGTGGAGAGTGGTGATATGGGGGGTGCAAGCAGGTTCTTCGTGGCATCCCAGATCCTTAGGGTGTGCGCCAGAAATGGGTTGTCCAAGGTTAGTATGGATCTCTTGTTCTTGGGGCACCACAGCGTTTCATGCAGAGATAGGGGTGCTGCGGCAGACTGCTCAATTAGCATCCAGCCTATATCCGGAGAGCTGTTTGTCATTTTGACTGCATTAGCTAGAGCTGTTGCTTGGTAGTATCTTCCTAGATCTGGGAGGTTAAGGCCCCCTCTGCGTGTCGGTTTTGTTAACAGTCTCCTATCCACTCTGGACTGTTTGAAGGCCCAGATGAATGAAGTGATCGTGGCTTGCCACAGTTTGAGATCCCTGCCAGGGATTGTAATTGGTAGTGTTCTGAACAAGAACAGGAAGCAGGGGAGGATGAAGCTTTGGGCTAGGTGAATACAATCGGGTAGATTTAGATTGAGTTTGTTCCACTCCTGGATGCGTCTTTTGATGTCATCAAAGAGTGTGTGGAAGTTAGCTTTTACTAAGTCTTTGAGATGTAGTGGGATATGAACCCCAAGATGTCTCCAAGATGATATGACCCATGGGAAGTCAAAGTTCGTTTCCAGGCAGGCTCGGGTTTGTGGGGAGAGTACTATTGGATACAATTCAGATTTTTGGGTGTTTACCCTGAGGCCAGAAATTTTCTCGAAGTCAGCCAGTATGTTGCAGATCACTGGGAGGGAGGTCCGGGGTTTGGAGACATATAGGGTCAGGTCATCAGCATAGAGAGTCAGTTTGTGTTCAGTTCTGTCGATCTGGATTCCCATGAAGTCTTGCGCTGTGCGTAGTCGCTCAGCTAGGGGTTCAATTGCCAGTGCAAAGAGCAGGGGTGACAGAGGGCACCCTTGTCGCGTTCCTCTTGAGGGGTGAAAGAATTTCGAGTTATGGCCGTTCACTCTGACACGGGCTAGTGACGACAGTAGGAGAAGACGTATCACGTTGGAGAATCTTGGGCCGAAACCCATTTTTTGGAGCAGGGTAAAGAGGTATGATGGCTCCACCGAATCAAACGCCTTCTCAAAGTCTAAGGCCAGTATGACTGAGTCGTCAAGTGACTTCTTCCTGTCGTGTATGATGTTCAGCGTACGTCGTATGTTGTCTGCTAGTTGCCTTGAGGGGATGAAGCCCGTTTGGTCGGGATGTATGTAGTCAGAGATGATGGTCTTCAGCCGGGTTGCTAATATCGTTGAGAGAATTTTGGCGTCGTTGTTGATCAGTGCAATTGGGCGGTACGAGGCCGGGTTGGTAGGGTCTTTTTTGTCCTTGGGGATAACCGTGATGGAGGATTCACCCCAGGACCTTGGGATGTGGCCCCCTTCCAGGGCCGTGTTGCACACTTGAAGGAGAAGTGGTGAGAGTTCCGGGTAGAAAGTTTTGTAGAATTCGGCTGGAAGGCCATCTATACCCGGGGATTTGTTGAGTTTCAATGCCTTGATTGTGTTGTGGAGTTCCTGTATTGAGATTGGGCTATCCAATAGCTCTTGGTGTGAGGGCGTAAGTTTTTTGGGAGGTGCAGGGAGGTCTAGCTGAGTCTCTATCTCCTTTTCGTCCGGATGGCGCGAGCTGTATAGTTGTGAGTAAAATGCAGCGAACTCCTGGACAATATCTTTCGGGGACGTTAGGACTTTGCCTGCTGTGTTTCTGATCGAGTGGACCATGGAGGATTTTCTTTTCTCCTTTACTCTCCAGGCTAAAAGGCGTAGCGTCTTTGGGGATTTTTTCCAGTATCTTTGTTTGACGTATAAGAGGTTGCGTTGGATCTGCGTCGTTTCTAGGGAGTCCAGGATTTTGCGTTCTGCTTGAAGCTTAGCGTATGTTATTTTGTCCCCAGATTTCTTGTGGAGAGCTTCGAGAGAAGCTATACGTTGTAGTGTCTCTGTTTTAATTTTAGTCTTTTCCTTCTTCAGGTGTGAAGCTAAGGAATTGAAGGAGCCACGAATTACCGCTTTCAACGCATCCCAGGAGTTGGCTGGAGATGTGTCCGAGATCGGATTTTCTGCTAGGAAGTTTTTGATATCTGTTGCTATTGTTTCTTTGATAGAGTCATTTAATAAAAGCGTTTTATCCAACATCCATTGTCTGTCTCCACGTGACGTCACAGTGTCTAGGAGGGTGCAGCTGATCCACGCATGATCTGTGAGGTGCCTTGAGCCGATAGTTGCAGCGTTCAGTCGCGGGAGCAGGTCTCTAGAGAGGAGCAAGTAGTCTATTCTTGAGAAGGAGTGGTGTTTGGGGGAAAAGAAGGAGTAGTCTTTACCCGTCGGGTGCAGGGTCCGCCATGTGTCTATTAGGTTGTGCTGGAGGAATAGATCTGAGAGGCCCTTCGCCGCCCACTCCGATTGTGAGCCTCTGAGTACTTGTGATTTGTCAAGGGTGAGGTTAGCCACTAAATTTAAGTCTCCCCCCACAATTAGACTGCCATGTCTAAAGGAGTCCAGTCTGGTAAACGTGTTTCGTAAAAAGTGGAGCTGATTAGCATTGGGCGCATATATATTTGCTAGTGTGACAGGTTGGTTTCTTAGTGAGCCCTTAGCGAAGATGAACCTCCCTTCGGGGTCTATCAGAGTATCTTGCACGATGAGGTTGAGATGTTTTCAGATTAATATTGCTACTCCACGGGCCTTGGAAGAGCCCGGAGCTTGTAGTTGAGTAGGGAAGAGTGGGGTTTTGAGGACTGGGTTTGAGGCGGATTTCATATGGGTCTCTTGAAGGAACAATATGGAGGTTTGTGAGGTCTTGAGGTGATTTAGTACCCTCTTGCGTTTAATTGGGTCCCCTAGGCCCTTGATGTTGACAGAGGTTATTTTTAAGGCATCCATGAGGCCTGGCTCCAGAGTGAGAAGGGGTTGATATAGGGAGAGAGGTGTTAGGAGGGGTGGTACAACCAATGTAGGACCTAGAGTTATGTCTGAAGCTGGGTTGGATTGTGCGGGTGCGTAGGTGTGGATTCAGGGCCACCAAGGTACAAGTAGGGTGGGGGCTGTGCACTTCTGTTTGTCCCAGGGATCAATCAGTGGTGTCTCATGCTCCAGCACAGGGTGATTAAAGGAAGACGAAGAAGAGGAGATTGGATTTATATTCCGCCCTTCACTCACTTAAGAGTCTCAGAGCGGCTTACAAACTCCTTTCCCTTCCCCAAACTCCATTCTTGACAGGCTCCACCTCCAAATCTCCAGGAGTTTTCCAAGTCAGAGCTAGCAAAACTAGCTGCATAGGGATTGTACTTCTTGGTTAACTACAACTTAATCTTTTGCAAGAATTAAAAAAAAATCCATACATTTAAAGCTGGAATGACCCAAACTGTTCAAGATTGGATCATACACAGATATTCTTCACCTACTGACTTGCACACATGAATATATTAATTAGTTACCACAGACTTAAACAAATGTTTGCATTCATACAGTGAGCCATGAGATATATAAAACAGCAGGGAGGGGAGCTACATAAGTTCCTTCACTTCACCATGCAGATAGCCCCCAATGTGAACCAGCTCCTCTGTGTGAGTGCCTGAACACCCAGAAAATCAGTATGTAGTTTCCCCCCATCCCCCCCCCCCCATTTTTAAGCAGAATAATGCAAACAAGAGCTTGTGAAATTGGGCACATTACTTGGAGGTTCTTATCCATACTAGAATCTATCTGCATGGAGAAGGGGAAAGACTTACATCATTTCAGCACCATCCCCTCTTGAATGTATGAACAGCACCCAATGACAGATCATACACATTTTCAGCTGACACAGTTCACAAATTTGGGTGGTAGGCTTCAAGTACTAAGTAAATGATAAGCCACTGTGAAGGTTGTCTGTAACAAGTCTACTTATTCTACTTGCATGATGGATGGCCACAGCTAAATCAAAAGTTGGCAGCCAAAATTAACATCACAGACACACACCCATGTGTAAGCTGCCCCAAAGTACTGCCCAATGATCGAGTTATAGATTGTGGGAATGACATTTTAAAGGTTTACAGTACTGTGAATGTAATGTTGCAACTGAAACACTTCAAAATAAGGCACATTGTGAAACTGCAAGAAAATAATGTACTACACGTGTCAGAATCTTTATTAGACTGTATCATCCTTGCAGTGCATTATTAAAGCTGCACTTTGCAGTTATGGTAGTTCCACCCCCACCCCCCACCCCATTTCTATTCATGTTGAACACAGAAGACCTTGAAATAAGGAATAGGTTGCAAGCTGCCATGTACGCAATGCCTGCAGATCGTCACTGAATATGCAAGCTAAATTTCTAGGCATGTGTGCATATAGCATAATCCTTATTTAAGGACCTATTACAAAGGAGATGATAACTCTTAAATCTTCAGTACTGTATCCTGTGCAGTAACAGCCTCTGCAATATGGAATGGCATATCATAAGAAAGCAGTTCTACTGCCTTCAAGCATACTTGGTTTTGGCTGGTGCATCCCTCTAGATAGAAGGACTCCCCATACCCCACCTTAGGGCATCCAATATCCTGGTCTCCCTAGGCCACCAGGGTATAGCTTTTCTCCCAACAGAAGCAGAAGCACGGCTATGAACTTTGATAAGAGCTCACTGTTAGATGTCCTATGGCAATTTAACTTTCCTGTCTATCCTGTCTTTGGGGGGTGTATGAAGACTTTGACTTTGTGGATAATCTTTACATAAATATAAAAATGATCAACTTCAATGCCTTTGTTGATACAACATGGAAATGAACCATTTTCTATTGCATGTAATTACATGGAAAGTTTATAACACAGTGTGAATCTGTATTTTGTTTATTAAATCATCTTCTGACTACTTCATTTTAAAATTATTTTCTGAACTAAATGTTCAACTTTTCAAAGAGTGGAACTTAATGGAACTGAGCAGCTTAAAAACTGTTACAGTAATACAAGTTTGGGGTACATTTTTATCATTTAATTAATTAGTTGCTGTGATAAGATTGAAAAGATATTCCTAGAATCCCGGAAATTAAAATAATAATAACAATGGGGTGACACTGGTGTCGGATGGCTGTCATCAAAAAACTATTTTTTATAAACTACCTATAACCACTAGGGCTGTGGTCACATGGCCCCTTTAAATCTGGGAGCCCTCCCAGATTAAAGGGGCCACATTTTTTTTTACCTCAGGTTGGGATGTTTACACATCCCAACCCCTGTGGTGGCAATGGACAGAGGAGGCAGTGGAAGAAGCGGCGGCAGCAGCATTCTTGGGCGTTTGGCGGTGGCAGAGGCAGAAGAAGCGGCGGCGTTCTCAGGTGTTTGGTGGCAGCTGGTGGCGGCAGCCGGGGGAGGCACCCTTCCCCAAGTCCCGCTGGCTGCCTGGTAAGTTTGGGGTTTCCCCCCCCCCCCTTTTACACTTGGGCACTTGAGTGGCCAAGCACCCAAGTGTAAAACGGGGAAAAAAATGGCAGACGGAACCATCTGGACAGCCCTGCTCTCGCAATGATTGCGAGAGAAGGCTGTCCAGATGGCTCAAATGTGGGCTCCTCGTGCGACTCCCAGGAAAACACTTGATTTTCCCAGGGTCGGAAAACACAGGAGGAACCTGCATTTGAGCCGACTTTGGCATGGGAGTTCTCCCGGACGTTCTGAATGGTCCCTTTAAATGTGGGAGGAAACAGCTCTTCCTCCCGCATTAAAGGGCTGTGTGACTGCGGCCTAAGTGTTGTATGAAAATAAGATATGAAAGAGACTTAATCCACAGGCTTAAAAACAAAGACAAGACACATAAGGGAAGAAAGTGAAGAAGAAAAAAGGAAGGGAGGTTCAGGAAAACTGCCCCTTAAGGAGGCACTTGAATGTAGTAATAGAGGAAGATAGTCAGTGCTCAGTTGGAAGAATATTGCAATGGCATCAAGCTGCACAGGAAAATGAGTACATGCATGGAGCAGAAAGGTTAAGCTGGAAAGCATTGTTTGAAACATACTAGAAAATTAATGGCAAAGGAAAACCTGCTCCAGATTACAAACTGCAGTAGATTTCCACTTTACTGAAACCAAAGAGTAAGAGAATGATATGGAAATAAGTATGGGTGTGCATTCATCTATAACTGAGCTAAAAAAAATAATCTGAAAAACACCTTATCTGTATTCTCTGGCTATTCTTTCAGCTGGATATAGATTTTGGGTATTTTTTTGCTACCCAAAATGGCCAAGCCCCAAAAATCCTGAAAATATTCAGGATTTTTCAGGACTGCCGGTTAGCAAAGTTAAAGAATGTTTAAAGGGATTGCAGTTCCTTTAAATGCCTTCTGGGTGAACTCACTGCTTGAAGAAGGTATTTAAAGGGACTGCAAGCCCTTTAAACACCTTCAGAGTTCACTCACAGCTTGGAGAAGGCATTTAAAGGGACCATGATCCCTTTTTTTAAAAACAAATTTTATTATTTTTCTACTTGTTCAAAATTTTACACAGTTACTTTCAGAATATTATCATCACTAACCTATTTTCTATATAACTATGTATTCCAGTTACAATTCAAAACCTTTAGGACTTCCCGCCTCACCTATACCATTATATATATAATAACAATTATAAAGATTAAAAAGTATTAACTCTTACAGGTAACATATCTGGTTATAATTTTTTAAAAAAACATTTAAAAGTATTATCTAAATATCTCCTTCTTCTAGGAACATTTCTGAGTCTTGATTATTCAATTTTCTTGTCCATTTGTCCATTTCTGTCATAAATAGCAATTTTCTCAACCATTCCCATGTGTCTGGAGTTTTCTCACATTTCCAGTTCTGAGCGTAGACCATTCTCGCTGTAGTCACCATATACCAAATTAATGTCCTTTTATTTATGTTTATATCCTTTGACAAGACCAAGCAATAACATTTCAGGCAGCTTTTTAAAGGTACATTTCATTTTTTTTTCCATTTCAGCATGAATTATACACCAAAAGACTTTAGCTTTATCACAAGTCCACCACATATGGTAGAAAGAACCTTCTTTTTGTTTACATTTCCAACACTTATTAGACAGCCGTTGATCAATATTTGCTATTTTTTTCTAAATCTGTAATTTTTCTGTTTCAGCTTATTTATCAACCGTTTGAATTTCTTCCTGCCTTGCAACACAGCTCTAGGGAGCTCTTTCATCACAATTACTTTATCTCCATCCATTTCAAAAGATTCCTTGAAGCATTTCCTGTAAATCAACTCTCTTACTCTCTTAGTGGTAAATTGCACTACCACATCTCTTGGCAGATTTTTCCTGCTAGCATGCTTTTGCATCTCCTTGTATACCATCATTGTTTCCACTCTATAATTCTCTTTTGTCACTTTTTGAATGTTTTCTTCCAACACAAGCATTTTATTTTCCATCTCTTTTGATTTTTTTGCCAAATTTTGAATTTTAGTCTTTAGGTCTCCAAAGTTCTTATCCACTTGCTCAGCTAGGTCATTTATTTTCTTATCCAGTTTCTTATCCAATTGTTGATATTGCTGGCTAAGATCACTAAAAGCTTCTGTCATCCTTTTGTCCATCACCTCTATTATAGCCATTAGTTCAGTATCTTTTTTAGGAGCCATCTTGGATGCTGACCAGGTTGCCGCCTGCTTTCTCTGTTCAGACTCCGTTTTTACCTTTTTTAAAAAGCCGATTTTTTGGTGTCTTCCAATTTCAATGTTTTTGGGCTCTATCAATCAGTCTTGAAGAGCTTTGACAAATGCCGTTGTTTTTGCCATTCTAAAGTGTTTACTTTTTGAGATATTTAATTTTAAAGTTTTGGTCCTCCCCAAAATGATGGACGTCTTTTCTCTATGGTACTGGTCACAGGTCTTACTTCCTGGTTCTCTTTGTCTTCATTTTTTCTCATGCCCATGTAGATCTCATGATGCCTCCGATCCCTCCAGCCCTCTCCTCCACGGCCACAGGAATGGTAAACAAAACACTCTTCTGGCAGTCTTTAGCTAAAATCCAACTCTTTTAAAACAAAAAAAAAGTCTCAGAATATTCTTCAACTGATCCTCAGCTTATCTCTCTGTTTTCTTTGCTTTCAAAGACACGGTGCTGGTAAGCAGAAAGTTTTTTTGTTACCTTTAGATGTTCTTCAGGTAAGGGTGAAGCTTCATAAATGAGAGTTTATCTTCTTTTAGTCAAGAAATCGGGGGAGAGTCGATTTCTGGTGGCTGGCGCAGTAATGGCGGCTGCATCTCCCCACATTGAGGGAGATGTGTGCCGCTCTCAATGGGAAGGAAGGGGCCGAGCCCCCAGGTGCCGAGCCCCCAGGGACCCTAGTGAAGGGAACCTGTCTGGGGTGCTTGGAGTTTGCCTCTCCCGGCGGTGGCGACCGCGGGATCGAGGCATCTCTTTACCCCTATAGATTCCTCCCACCAGAGAAGCCCTCGGGCTGCAAAGCCCTCAGGCTGCAAAGCGCTGCCGTGAAGCTGCAAGATGGACTGCTTGCAGAGGCGATGGCTAAATAGCTACGCAATGGACTAAAGCGTGAGTCTCTGTTAATTTCAGAATTAACGCGTTTGGGGCAAGGGATGGAGGTATTACCCCCCCACCCCACCCCCCTTCACTGGCATTGTTTACCTTAAGACGGAAGACTTTCCCACGGTTCTGCTGTGAAAGTAAAAGTGTCTAGACGGTGTTGAATTGCTGGATCGCGTAGAGGAAAAAGAGAGCTTCTAGATGATGTAAATTTGAAGAATAGACATTGTTTTTTCATGGTGTCCCTTATTTAACTGTAAACAATAAGACGAAACGAAAGAAGATGATGGGGAGACGCCCCTCACCCAGAGTCGGAGGAAACCTTCCGGGAACAAAGAGCGAATCTACTGAGACAAACGTGGCATTTTCAACGCTATTGCAACCCCTAGTGGACCAACTAACTGCAATCAGTTCTAAATTGGACTCCATGCAGAAGCAAATTACAGAGTCAAATAAGAATTCTCAGGAGCTGAAACAGGAGTTATCGGACTTTAAAACTGTTGTGCATAAGCAGGATTCAAGATTGGCAAAATTGGAAAAAGATAGAGCCTTACAAGGAGACTGTGTTTTAAAACTTCAGATGGATCGTTCTAATTTTTTCTTGAGGTTTCAAAATGTACCAGAACAAAAAGGAGAGAATTTAACCAAGCTGTTGAGTGAAGCATTGGCCCCAATGGCAGGTTTGGAAGCAAAAAAAATACAAAGCAATATGAATATGGCCTATAGGACATACCCAGAATTTATTAAGAAGAAAAACCTGCCAGGGGAAGTAATAGTTAGATTCTCCAAAAGATCAACCAGGGATATGGTGCTAAAAGCCACCAATAGAACATCTTTGAAAGTTCAAGAAGAGTAAATCAAAGTATTGAAAGACATTCCGTTTGAAATAAGAAAGAGAAGAAAGGCATATAGAAATTTGACTTTGTGGTTACAATCTGAATCGATTTCTTATCGCTGGCAAGTTCCGGAAGGCCTCCAGTTCAGCTATAAAGATAAAAAATGTAAAATTGACAGTGTGGAACAAGCAAAGAAATTCCTGGATGAACACAAAAAGAAGGAAGCTGAAGCTGCACAAGAAAATTCACTGGCGTTGCAGGAGAGTATGTATGGTTTTGATGACTCAGGGAGTAGTGAAACATCAAGTGGGAACTCTGACTCTGAAAAAGGGGCAGCTGCCCCAAAAGCCAAAAGTAAAAGGCAGAAGAAAAGTAGAGAACCAAAGAAAAAATAATGTTGTTACTATGTAAACTTATTTACACATCATGTATTAATGTAAACGTAGTGTAAAAATCTTTCAATCTGTTTGCGAGACAGGAATTTCAACATGTTATAATTGTATCAGCAAAAAATTTTATTGTAAGAGTGGATCCAAGTACTAAAACCGCTTCTTAGATATCTTAACTGTACACAGTATGTAACAAATTGTCCATCTTGTATGCCTTAGGGTAGTTTAGGGTTTTTTTGTAGTTTTTAGTATAGGTGTAGGGAAAAAATTAATAAAAAATATTATATATAAAAAAGAAATCTGGGGAGTGGAGGTTTTATGCTAAATAAATCAGCCTGGTTCAGCTCTCTAGAGTTGCTTGCAGAACCTGCATTGGGGGAGGAGATCAAAATGGCAACAAATCCCCTCTGAGATTTATCGCTCACTGATCTCAACTCTCTCTTGGGTCTTGTTGCTTGCTGGACACTCCCCTGCCTGGGGAGGGTTGCCTCAGGTGCTAAAAGCCCCCAAGTTGTCAGAAAGAACCGCCGTCCACCCTGAACATTTACAGGGAGCGTCAAATCTCCATTTTCCCTGACCGGAATCCGGGACCATGATCCCTTTAAACATCTTTTCCCCTCCATTGAAACCAATGGAGGATGGGACACCTTCTTTGGGGGCCCATATAATTGGACACCCCAGTCCAATCTTTTTGAAACTTGGGGAGTTTTTTTGAGGAGAGAGATGAGCAGCTATGCTGCAAATTTGGAGCTTCTACCTAATAACACCCCCCCCCCCCGAGCCTCAGATATCCCCAGATAAATTCTCCATTATACCCTATGGAGATCATTGACTATAATGCCCCCCTTAGGGTAGAATGGAGCTGAAAAATCCAAATACCATACCAGTTTTGGGATTTGGGAATATCAGAAATTACTGACATTTTGGGAGTTCAGTATAACCAAGCCTGAAAAATGCCAATGTTTTGCACACCCCTAGAAATAAGTCATTTTTTACTGTGAGAAAGGTGGAGATGATAGTAAGTAAGTAATTAGTACATGGAGATCTTCATACAGAAATCCTGTTTTTTAGCCCTTGCTGCCCAAGAATGCCAATTGCTGCCAGTCAAGCTGGTGATGGATCACACCTGACACTACCTAGGATCATTGATTGACTAATTTCCAATTCACCTTATACTATATTTTTCACTCTGTAACTGAAATGATAGCAATATCTGTCAAACTTCTTGGAAGCGTGTTAGTGTGGAAAGCTACCTACAGTGAGCATAAAAATATTCAATTACATCTCCAAAAAGTGATGTAATAATGAGGTAAAATGTGTCACGTGAATTTTTGCCAGGATCTGGTTTGAAGGAAGGTAACATTTAAAAGGTGCTTAATAGTGGTTTAAAAAAAACAAAAAACCATTGTGTTGATCATGCAGGCCTTGGAGAGTCTCCAGGGATGCCCCAGGCAAAAACTCTCTCTGAGCTGCCCCCAGACAGCTCCATATGTTCTCAGCGTGACCAGAGCCCCTGAACATTTGTCCTCATACTCCAGTGGTCCAGAGCTCAAGTCATATTAGCTTTGGTTCTTACAGTCTAATCTTTGATAGAAAAAAACTACATTAGCACTGTAATAGAAACACCAGATTTCTGGTAACTCACCAACACAGGAGCAATCACAGCAGTTATCCACTCCAAATTATTCATCCATCCATCCATTCATTCATCCGTTTGTTCATTCATTTACTTCATTTATAGTCCACCTCTCTTTCTGGAACTCAAGGCAGATTACAGGTTACAAAACAGGGCAATCAGACAGCATAAGACAGCCAATGAACAATGCCATAGCATTACAGAAATAGAAAAATGTGAACAATAGACTATCTGAAACAAGGTATACTATATTGAATATGGCAAGTGGACTACAATGAATAATCTAAGCACCTCCTATGAGGTCCTGTTTTTATTGTAATAACATTGATAGTCCCCAAGGCAAGAAAGTAGGATGATTAACATTTTGAGGGGAAATCCTAGCCTCTGATCCAGTTTGCACATGTTCTCTAATGTACACACACACAACTCCCATATGAATTAGCTCAGTATCAGAGACAGAGCTATATTTGTACAGGAATGTGGGCCTAACACACAGGGCTTTTCTGTATTCTTATTTTTGTCACTTGTAAGTTCCTGTTTCTTCTGGGAGGGGAAGTAGATCTGGTCTGGATGTGTTTTGTTCTCTCTAGAGGTTGATAAAAACCTGCAGTTTAAATCTGCAGGGAGATATGCTGGACATAAACCAGTGTAATGTAGAATTGACCACTAGGGGTCAAAACAAGCAAGGAAAATGAGAATGTGGAAAAACCCACAGTTGGCACAGAAATTTTTGAATACACAAAGTACAAGAAGGGCATAAGAGATCCCATGTGAATACAATCTGTGTTGGTTCTCTACAAGTCTATCTGGGGGAAAAACCCATATCCATGAATGAGCAATCCTTGATAAATTGTACTCACATGCCACAGTAGTCTGCACACACAATCTGTGTACAATGTGCCCTTGATTCATCTGCTATATTTAAAACACATGCATCTTAATATGTGATTTAAACCCCACATTTACCCAGGTACTGGTCCCCAGTTTCATTTGTAAAGTGAGCATATGGCTGTTTCTTACAGACAGTTGTATTTACATATATGCAGGATTTATGTGTGATTACTGCAACATGTGAACAGGCCTAGACTAACATACAGTTAGATATAATGAAACCCATTTATTTCAATGGACTTCAGCACAGCTCTGCATTAGACTGCAACCACAAGACTCAGTTGTTTTATTCTTGGCATTCACACCTGTTTTCTGTCTGAGATGTAAAAATCCTAATCTGAAATGATTTGTTAAATACTTCCCAAGAAGGTTTTCTATTATTTATACTCAGCTGCTGGATTACTTTTAAAATATGCTATAAATCTCCCTAGCTCTTGATCCATCTGTTGGGGAATGAGTTTTAGGTATTCTGCTCCACAAGTAGAAAACACAATGTCCGACTTCTGCTTAGTCTTCCCAGTTTTTGGCCTTTTCTTTTCCCATTAGTTTCAAAGCTGTCACTCTCTGTATTTTGAGAACCTACTTTCTATCACAACATTTTTCTACAGTTTCTCATTGCAGAATTGTGTATTATGGATGACTTGCTGCTTCTCTTAAGTCACCTAAGCAGTGCCATATATATTATTCCATAAAGCAGATCATTCATTCCATCGGTTTGTATGATTTAGCATCTTCAGTCAAATACCTTTGCCATTATAGCTCCCCAAAACTGTTCTTTTTCTTTCTGCAATTTGACTGCTCTTCAGCCTTTGAAACATTGCAATGTTATTTCACTGTAATGATGAGCTCATTTTTCTTTCCAAATGACAATATTTATTCTATTTATCAAAGCCTTTCCTCCTTTTCTGTTTTGTCATTTCTAACCAAAGGGATTAATTCTTCATTCAAAGGTCTCCTGGGTTTTTCCTAATCCTGTCATCCATCCCCTCCTCTACATTATACAAAATTATGCTCAGAGTAACTACAGCCAGTGTGAACATTTCTCCTTAAGATTAAAAAAGAAAGAATCATTGCTGCAATTAGAGTGGTTCAAAAGGTTGACTTACATTTACACACTCTCATATGCAACTCTCAAAAAGCTTTGTACTCATTGTTTATTCACATTTTCAAGGTTTTTTTGTTATTCAACCCAATATGACTTTTGCAGTTCTTATGAATGGTTTGTATGTCCCTTAAATGTCATTAGGCAATATATATAAGCTTTAAGAATGATGTGAGCAGTCTCTACAGAAGAAGAGCACACATTCTGAGGCCAGCATTGTCCTTGCCCTCAGAGGCCCCAGTCTGATACATGCAGATTAGATTGGACATATTTTGTGTGAGATGCTGCAAACCTGTAGTAATGATTTCAGCTAATGAAGGCAGTTCACCACTCAGCTGTAATGGCAGGGAGAGGGGAAACTGGCAAAGAAAAAAAAAAGAAAGAAAGCAAAAACCAAGCCAGTGTGAGTTTAAAATAATACTAACTGACAATATGGCTGTTCAGCTCAAACTTTGTACCTTCATATATTATAGTCTTATTTATAAAACCATACCTTACTACAAATTCTAACTGGATCAGGAGAAAACACACTTTATTCAATGGTTTATGCTCTAAGGGCACAAGCTGCCACATAGAATACACTGACACATCTTTTAGAAGCAGCGTTAAGATCTTCTTTTTAAATGTGAAATTAGATGTACAGCTTAGTATGTCATGCAGGAAAGGGACCAATTTGTTTTGCTAATTAATCTCTCCCCACAATGTTACTGGGGGAAAGACTGACACCCATTTTTGGCATGCTTTTATAGGAGTAGCAATGTCATGGAGGCATAGAAGTTTTGATTTATAAAACTGCTGAATCACTTTTCCATTCCCCACCCAGGACCAAACTGAGTCAGGACACAGAATTGCAGAAATTACTCCTGAAAAATTGCTGGGAATTTCCCAAAGTCTCATATGTTTTGAGACTGAGTATTGGTAGCCAGGGTGTGGTAGATGTTGCATCCTGTTTGCCTTAGCATATATAACTTAATAGATGGTGGTAGTGGTGATGCTTTTGTTGTTAAAAAGAAGAAACTGTAGACTGTAATTACTAGGTGCTGGAAAAAAATCAAAATGCCTTGATCAAAGCCTTACAATCTGAAATTAAACAGAAGGCATTAGAGAAGAAAGACAAGGAAATAAAAAGAGAAAGACGGTCACCCAGGAAAAGCTAGGATGCATTAAAATAAAGTTGAACATAATAACAGAAGACACATATCTGATATCATTTAGAATGGTAGCAGCCAGAAAGGAAAAAAGGGATGCAGGCAGGGAATACAAAGAGTACACTTAGATTTAGGTAAAAGATTAGTACCCAGAAAATTTTAGGGGAAAACATCTATTGAAGGAAGAAAACAAATACAAAGGAATGAGTTTACAGAGACATTTCAAAGTGCAAGGAAAGTTAAAGTCAAGAGAATAAGACAGAGGGATAATAGAATCTGAAAAAAATGTAGAAATATCAGATCCCTTGCAGCAGTTAAAACAAAGTGGACATGTTTAAGAATGAAAGACTTTATTTAGGATGGAAATATTTATATATATTTATAAAATAAATGAATGAATAATTCTGTTCGCCTGAAAATATTACTTCTTGTTCTGGGCCAAAAGATTATGTTACAAAAATAGAATGAGAGAATTACAATACAACCAAATGCAAGGTTTGATTCTCCAATGTGATTGACAGATCAGTTCTGAGAGCTGCCTTGGCAGAGTTAGCCATATGTTGGCTCAGTGGCAACACCATTGGTCAGTTTCCCAAGGCAAAATCGCAGAGGCTGTGAACCAGGTAAATGCTCTAGCAGTGGGGCTGTACAAGCTACAACTGCATAGACATCACCAGCAACAGTGCCATTGTGTCCACAAGATATCACAAGTGGTGCAATGGCATGATGATGATAGATGGGGCAAACCAACCAATCATAGGGTGGCAGCCACTGGGACCCAGCCCCAGGGACATGTAAGGGGAGGGGCAGGTCCATGCAGTGCTCAGCCATATCTTCAGCCCCAATCCCACCCTGTTAAAGGCACAGGCCTCTACTGAGCAGGATGGAGGCTGCAGCATGAAATAGGGGACAGGGTCCCCACCACCAGAAGCAGGCCCACACCCCACTGTGAACCATCTCAGGGAAATAAGGGAGGCCACAGGTCACCAGTGAACAGAAAGGTGCCAGTTCCATAGGCATGTTGGTGAGGCCAGATCAGGGGCCACCTCTGAGGACCCCCACCAGCAATGGAGGCAGATCGCTGCCAATATGTCCATGGCAAGACGCTTGATGCATACCTGCTGCTTATCCCTGTCCCCAGTGAGAGCCATCAGCAACTCAGGGTAGCTGGCAGCTGTGTTCTGAGCCCCTGGAAAGTCATCCAAGCACTGCTAGCCCTTGGCCACAGCATTCCTCCACTCATGCCTGGTTTCCAGTTGCTTCCTCTCAATAGCTGCCCATATAGATGAGAAGGTAGAATAATGCACTGTGCAGGGTGGTGGTGGCCCTGAGTCCCAAGCCCCCTGGAGAACAAACCAGCCACAATATCAGGAGGCATCCCAGGATGCAGTGCCACCCCACCAGCCTCTTCCTACCCCTGCAGCCCACATCACCCATCCAAGGACCCAAACTTTAGCCATTGCCAGGTCATTGATGCCCAAGGTCCAAATGACAACCAGCCCTGGCCTCCATGACCTGCCTCAAATTGGTGAAGGTGTTAAGATGCTCCATGACAGCTGATATTGGTTCACTAAGGCTAAAGGCCACCCCAACCGGTGGCTGTTCCTCCTTCAACCAACCCTGCTGGGTCAGACATACCAGTGGCCTCTTGGGCAGTCTGGCTTCAATGGGCCTACCACCTGGAGGGCAGACTGTTCTGCTGTGTTGACCAACAGGGTTGGGCTGACTTGAGCTTTTACAAGCTTGATGTGGCCAATATAAGTAGCATCCAAGCCATTGCCAGTCAGGCTGCTCCAGCTGGCCCTCTCCTCTTCACTTTTGGAGTTCCATGAAAACATGTAAGAGCCACAAAAGGGTCTGAACCACACAGACTTGGAGGCCCTTTCCAGAGTACTCCAGTTATATTGAACTGGCTTAACATGGTGGTAAGGCACAGGAAGGGGGGTTCATTCCCCTCACATTTTTTTAAAAAAAATAAATAGAATGTTTCTCCCATGATTAAAGATTCTAGGAGAGAAAGAAAACTTAATCACAACCCAGTGTCCCCATGCCTCCCCTGTGCTCACTCGGGAAATCAGAATTTTAAGTACAAAAAAGGGGGGATGCATTCTCGTGTTTGTGTGATATTTGGTAGACAGGATGATCCTTTGAGTGAGAAGGTTACAATCCTGGAAAATGTCATGTCTATTGGAAACTGGGGGTGGAGTTTAAAGGGGAAAATGTGTTTGCTATCAAAACCAATGGAAACAAAGAATAAAGTAAACAAGCTATAACTAAGACAGCATCACTGTGGCTGTCATGGAGCCATCACTGCCATTTCAAAGTGACCAAAAAATGTTTAACAGTGCAGTGGGCTGGGGCCCAATTGTTCCCTCCCCGTGCCTCATCGAGTGCTGAAGTGACCATAATCCCCTTCATAGCATTTTAAAATCACTTCCCAGCTTGCAACCATGGACCATGTGGCAAGGATATTGCCTGCCATGATCCTCATAGAGAGGTCACCTCGGAGAGTAGATGGCTCTGCAATGGTACTGGCATCCAAATGACATACAACTTGATGCAAGGCCATAGCTAGCGTGGGCCCCATGGGGCGATGCCCCCTCCTGAATCCGCAATGCCCCCAGCTCCACCCCCAGCCCCCAACCTTCTTGCCCCAGTTGCTGACCTTTCCCTTGAAGGTATCTATATGGGGCTCAAATTTGCAGACCCTCTGGCCGGGGCCAGCAAGCATTGTGGCTCTGGGGAGGGGCTAGCCATGGCCAGGCCACCCCTCCCCTAGACAGGTTGTTGGCCTGCCATTTTTCTCCATGCACTGTTGGCTGTGGCACCTCCTTCCCCTCCCAACCCCCAGCCCCAGCATGTGCAAAGGCCTGGCGGCTGGTCAGGAGAGAGGCACATCCAGGCCAGAACCTTCTTGCCCCAGTCACATTGCAAATTGCAACGATCTCCAAATGCAAACATTGCAAACTGTGACCTCTCATGAGGAAACTTCTCAGTGTGAGGGTTTGCCGCTGTGTCTTTCTGCTGCAAAAACACTTCAAAGGAAAACTTTTGCAAGTGTTCTGATTTGAAAGGGGGGCTTGTTTTGCTTTTGTGATTTTTTTAAAAAGTTGGACAAATCTGC
The DNA here is from genome assembly GCA_029233225.1 of Lepidodactylus listeri. Taxonomy (NCBI): domain Eukaryota; kingdom Metazoa; phylum Chordata; class Lepidosauria; order Squamata; family Gekkonidae; genus Lepidodactylus; species Lepidodactylus listeri. The sequence continues at coordinate 106,848,698 of JARCFY010000002.1, forward strand.
ATGCACACTGGGGCTTCTGGAGCGGCTCTGTTTGGTAGCTGGCGAGAGTACCGTACTGCACAGAATGAAGTGTCCTCCCAGAAAAGGAGTGGAGGCCAGAAAATCTGCACAGGGGGCCATCTGGGAGTGGGATACAAGGTGGCCCTTTGCAGATGCTCATGACTCAGGCCGGTGGGCAGGGACCTCCACCCCAAGCTTTAGCACAAAGTGTAAGAAACTTGTTTGCAAAAGGTGGAATGATTTCATACTGAATTTAAAACACGTGTTGGCAAAAGTGTCAGTGGGAATGCTTTCACACCGGGTCTAAGATGCATGTTTGCAAAAGCTTGAAGGGAGACACTTTAGTGCCTAGTTTAAGACTTGTGTTTGCAAAAGCTTTAGGTGGAATGTTCTGGTACCTGTTCATGCTGCTGGCCCACCCCTTTTCTCCCTCTGCCGTTGGCGGCAGCACCTCCCTCTCTCCATCTCACCAAGATGCAACCTCTTTGCCCCCCTCACAAAAAAGTTCTAGCAGTGGAGCTGACTTGATGTCATATCCTATTATGTCACTTCACAGTAAAAGGGACACACAGAGCTCCTGTACTTTTAATGGCTCCCCCCCCCCCCAATAACATATCTAGAAACACAAGGATTCTTCAGTGAGGAGCACAGGTATTTTATTTATTTATTTATTTTGATTTCTATCCTGCCGGACCAGCACTGCTGGCTCAAGGCGGCTCACAGCAATATAAAACAGTGTAAAACAGTAACATACATAATTTAGTGTAAAATTCATCACCATAAAATTGGCACATAAATCACAGAAGATGGCAGCAGTACAGTACTTCCAACACTGAGTGCTGCAGCCTGACTAGACTCTGGCCAGAAAGCTTCCACCGGTCGATGCCCCGGGCTAGAGAACTCACTCAGCCAGTTTTCCAAGGACACCTCCCCCCCCCCCCCAGTGGTGGCTCCTAATTAAAGGCTGGGTGGAAGAGCTCCACTTTGCAGGCCCTGCAGAACTGCAAAAGGTCCCGCAGGGCCCTGATGTCATCTGGGAGCTCATTCCACCAGTGAGGAGTGCCACTGAGAAGGCCCAGGTCCTGGTGGTTGTCAACCTGGCCTCTCTAGGGCCAGGGAGGGTCAGGCGGTGTTGAGTGCCTGATCGCAGTGCTCTCTGGGGTATATATGGGGAAAGGTGGTCCCTTAGGTAGGCAGGCCCCTGACCATATAGGGCTTTAAAGGTTAAAACTAGCACCTTGAACCAGATCTGGTACGCTATAGGCAGCCAGTTCAGTGTCCTCAGCACAGGCTGGATGTGGTCTCACGCCGAGAGACCCACCAACAGCTGTCCGCAGCATTCTGCACTAGCTGCAGCCTCCGGAGCTGGGACAAGGGCAGCCCCATGTAGAGAGCATTACAGTAGCCCAACCTCGAGGTGACCAATGCATGGATCCCTTTTGCTAGGTCATTGCGTTCGAGGAAGGGAACCAACTGCCTAATCAGACGTAGATGGTAAAAGGCTACCTTGGCAGTGGCTGCTACCTGGGCCTCCAGAGTTAAGGAGGCATCCAGGAGCACTCCCAAACTCTGGACCCTCGGCGCTGGCACCAGCGGTGCCCCCCCGAAGGCCAGCAATGGGATCCCTACCCCCGGCCTGCTCCGACACAGGCACATTGGATTCAATTTCAGTCGACCCAGCCTGAGCCAACCCGCCACGTCCTGAAGCTCCCGCTCCAGGTCATCTGGGGTGGCCCTAGACCAGCTGCTCAACAACAGATAGAGCTGGGTGTCATCAGCATACTGGTGACAAGCCAGCCCATGCCTCCGGGCAATCTGGGCGAGAGGGCACATCTAGATGTTAAACAACATCGGGGATAGCACTACCCCCTGTGGCACTCCGCATACCAGCGGATGCCTCTGGGACGTCTGCTCCCCCAACGCCGCCCTCTGTCCCCGACCTTGGAGGAATGAGGCAAGCCATTGTAAGACAAACCCCTGAACCCCCACGTCAGTGAGGTGGTGGATCAGTAGCTGGTGGTTGACCGTGTCGAACGTGGCTGACAGATCTAACAGCACCAGCACCGCCAATCCACCCTGATCCAGGTAGGAAGGAACAGTTATAATATGAGGGTAAAATAGAAAGCAGCTGATTTTCTCCAAGCCAGCTACAATGGAAGGTGTCTGTGGGTGATAATGTGTTAATGGGAATAGGTTTTACTCCAGAAGACAAAAGCCCAATGGTATGGCTGAGTATGCTGTAGGAGTCTGCAGTAGAATACAAAGGCCTTGTAATCATGGCATCTCATTATCTCCTCCTCACAGCAGTCCAAGAAGTTCACATGTTGTATTGGGGGGGGGGGGCTGTTTTAATGCTGGATTCCTCCTTCTGAGTTCATTTCTGCCCCGCCCCCTTAATTTTAAATTGCCCCAGCAGCAAGTGTGGTATAGTGTTTGGAGTGTAGGCTAGAATCTGGAAGGTTTGTATTCCACTCTGTTGGGGTAGCTTGATGGATGACCTTGGGCCAGTTGCACCCTCTCAGCCTAACCTACCTCACAGGGATGTTTTGAGGATGTAAGCTGTGCTGGGTCCCCACTGGGGAGAAAGGTGGGGTATAAGTAAAGAAAATAATTTAGAGGGCCATTTATGTTGATTCATATGTAAGGAAAAGCCTCCCCTTCATTCTCTTGCTCTCCCTTGATTAACACATTATAGTTCTTTGATCTCTCTGAATTGAGTTGCTTCCTAAAACGTTCCCTGTTCTCTTTGATCGACCAAAGCAGTTCTTTCCACACTGCCAAAGGGTGTTGGGTGGGGTGCCATACAGCTCAAACTTTTATAAGCTGAGTGAGTGGGAAAACAAACAAGGCACAGAGACAGGTGTGAAGTGAGAGGGGGAAAAATCTTCCTTTTGTTTTAATGTTTGGCTCCTTTTGCAGAACAGAGACAATTTTTATTTTCTGTGAACCTCAGTCACAAATATATTAACTTTTCCAGCTAAATTGATGGCCAACCTGTGAGAAACCTGGAAGAGAGAGGAAAAATGACATCATTGCAATCATGGAGGAGGGGGATAACTTTCATACTGCCTGTCAGAGCCAAAAGAAAAGAACAGGGCAATAAAACAACAACTGATTCTGTCTCCTCCATTAAACGTGGATGTTCCAATTGCATATTAATTTTTCTTTGCTCTTCTCACTGATCAGTTTTGAAATCTTTCTCTTTCTCTTCTTTGTCAGTTGCAGGAAGTACCTCAGAATTGTGGGCTCAAACAACTCAGGAACCAGGCAGTATTAAAAGAGAATGACATGGAGGGAAGAATAGAATCTGGAGTTTTACAAAGCTCAAACATCTATACAGAGTATTATTATTTTTTTGCCTTGCCTGTTTCCTGTCTCACTGGCACCATGAAAAATAACTACAATTATTACCTAACCCTTGTACTGTGAAGCAGGCATTTCAGAGAGCCAGTGCTGGCAGGAGGCTGTCACTGTCTTTGCTGCCCAGGTGTGTTGAGTGTGGGGTGACAAAGGAGATGGTGGCTGAGTGGAGAAGAAGGGAAACAGAAGGAGCAAGAGGAGGTGGCGAGTAGAAATGTGGGAACTAAATCCTACCTGGGATTGGTGCCAGCTTCCTGAACAGGGTTGCTGCAGACCTGCAGCTTCTAGCATCCCATTAGAAGTGACTTTTCTCTCTTGTCATGATACAATCAAAGGCAAGGAAGGGAACAGGCAAGGAGAGCAAGTGGAGAGAATGATTGTGGCATGTGTGCAACAGGATGGTTGCCAGCTGGAGCCTGCCAGCTTGGGAAGTATGGTGCTGGCATGCAATTCCCTTCCTGCCCATTTTCGGAGCCTCCTGTTTGAAGTCTGAAGTCCATGGGATAGAAAGGCAGATGTGGAATTGGGGGGGGCACTCCTTCAAGAATCAGGCCATGGGCCTGGCTCAGCAGTGCCCCCCAGGGTTTCTTGTATGCCAGGAGCTGCACAGGAGGAGGCAACAACAGGTGCTCCATATCACTCCTGGTCCTGGCCAGGTAGACCTGCCTTGCCTGTCCTCTCCAGAAAAGTCAGAAAGTGTCTTTGGGCCACAAAATCTGCCTCTACCAAAGCCCCCCATGGTGGGGGCAAGCTTGGCAGAAATGGCTGCTAGCAATGGGCATGAATTGGATATAAAAGTAATGTTTGTCACAAATTTTGGCTGGTATGCAATTTGTGAAGCAATGTTTGTGGAAGGGCACCCAGTACAAACATTTCATGACCTTTGGTGCTGTTTGTGGTGGTTCATGGTGGTTTGCACCCCTTATCTCTTCCCCCCCACACACACACACCCTCTTTGTGTTCAAGCCATGTTTGGCCTAGAAGTAGGCCATAGTGTGGCCTGGAAATGTACACCAAACCAAGATGGAAGAGAACAACAGTATGGTTTCTAGCACTAAAAGAACAAGTCTGAACTTGCTATGTTGGAAGGGTAGCCATAGGGCATTTGTGACGGAATTGTAGGTTTGTGGGTAGCAGCAGGTAAACAAAGGAGCTGCTGAGTCACATGACTGAGAGGGGGGGCAGAGGGCTTGGAATTCTCAGTGAGTGACAGATAACTGTGAACAGCTAACAGTTAAAAAAAGAAACAGTTGGAGAGAGCTCTGAGGAGGACAGAAAACTCTGGACTCAGTGGACTCACCCATATAGCAGTTTAAGTGAAAAACTGTGGCTGAATAACTCTCTGAACTGGTACCTTCTAATATAAAGAGGAGAGTTACCAGAGAGGGGAAAGTATAAGAACTCAGTAGTCACAAACACCAAATACAGTGCTCCAAAGTAACTTATAAGGTGGCTAAGGAAAGGCTAAGGGTCTAGAGGATTCTGGAAAGCTGGGGTTGTCACACCAGTAGACTCAAGAGACCAGTCAAATAAAGCCAAAAGGTTAACCACCAAAAAGTTATTGGATAGCGGAGTCAGAGGAGGGTTTTGTGAACTAAAGAACATCTAGGTTATACGGAGAGTACTAAGCCTACAGCATATGTGAAGGCAAAGTAACTGGTTTATTCAACAAAGAAACAAAATATCCTGTGTAAATACAGCCCATCCCCCTGTTGAGTTTTCTGTATAATAAAGAGCTGTGCTGTTTGACTTTTATATGCACGGGTGCCTGACTTTCTGGTGAAGGTTTATACAGAGCAGTTATCCTCTCAATATATAAATGTTACCTCAGACCCCGGACTACTTTTATAGAGAACTGGTCAGCCTTCAGGAAGTAGAACTGGTCAGTCACTTCATAGAAAAATCCAGTACAAATAGAAAAAATAGACAGGAACGCCATAGTTAGATCAACACAATAGCCGGGGAGAAGTGGTTGTGTTATAGCATCTGTCAGACTAATAGTCCCCCCCCCCCCATGAGATATTGAGGCCCACAGGAAAGAAGAAATCCTATCACCTGGCTCATCCCTTCCTGGTCAAATTACCCTAATCAATAGGCTATTCATACAACTGGGTAGCCTTTTCTCTACAGCAATCAGGGATCATCAGTGGATCATTAACTTTTCACATTCCTAGCCACATTCCAACAGAAACATTAACAGTTCCTGTTTGTACCAGGAAATCCATTCATCCACACAGATGCAATATGAGACAACTCTTTGTCTTTTCCTGGGATCAGCCACCCATCACCTCTTCATACCCACTTTTGTTTCATAACAACTCCTCTCTTCCCCACCTAACACAAAAGGAGGATCATCAAGCAGTATTGTTTCCATTTTGGTTAGTTTACCCTCTGAATCACCAGAGGAAGAACATCCAAAATTCCTCCTAAGAATATTTTCTGTTCTCTTTTGGGAACTCTATACCACATTTCCAAGCTACATTGTTTTATCCCTGATTAATCTCATCAGCTCTTTGTTCTGAGGGACCCCATCTGCTGGTCTGTGGCCTCTGCAGTCTTTGCAGAGTTCATACTTCCATTGCAAGAGCTCTGCATTCAGGAGAGCAATGCTTCCTTTTATCTGGTGGTCACAGTCTATACAGGCCAGCTTGTACTCCCCTTTATTGCAGAGAGGATACAACCTGATGCTCACCTGCAACCTCTCTGCCATGGCCCAAGGGAGAACTGCTGGGTCAAGTGCAGAGGCCAGCACCCAGTCCAGCCCTCAAATCAGGAGAATGACTTGCCCCAGGCTGGCTGTGAGGGCACACAGCATGTTGGCAGTGTCCTGGGAAAGGGTAAACCAGTCACTGGAGCTGATGTTGAGCTCCTCTTCCCTGTGCAGGATGGTCATGGAGGAGATGACCTCCTTCACTAAACTCCTCTACTCCACCAAACAAGCAATCATAGCATAGGTGGAGTTCCAGTGTGTCATTAAATCCAGGATGAGGTGGTGTTCAGGTTCATCCCCCTCCCAGCCAGGCACTGGGAGGTCTCCAGCAAGGACTGCATCTCAAGAGTAGTAATGTCCCAGCTGGCCTTGACAGTGCTCGCAAGCTCCAGAGTATCCTTCACCACTATGTGAAGCATGTGTGCCAGGTAGGTGATGCCCTTGAAGCACACAGCCTTTACTGCTACCAGCATGTTGGTGCCGGCGTTCATGACCATGTAGTGACGAAGTTGCTGCTGTCCACCCACTCCCTTAGGATACTCTGTATCACAGTAGTGATATTTTGCAGTGTGTGAGCTGCATCCATCCTCTGCATATGGAACAGAACCACTTTGTAGCCCAGTGGCAGGACTGTCCCCTCTTGGGGTCGGGGCCATGCTACGACGGTCCAAACAGAGGGGTCCTCTAGTTGCCACCAGTGGGCAATGAGGGAGAAGTAGCAGTGCTTCTGGCTGCTCCAGAGGTCTGCCCTGAAGTGCATAGTTCTGCTTGCACTCTGGCGAGCTCAGCCTTGACCATCGCCATTGAGCTCTTTTGACCTCTTGGAGGGTGGCCTGCCATGGTGTTCCATCCATCGCACCCTGATTGTGCAGAGCCTTTCTTGGAGGGGCATCCTGTTCCCCCTCCACTTGTCCCTGCTGAAAGAGAGTGGGCCACTTCTTTCTCCCACTGGTCACCACTCTTTCCCCGGGCAACAACTTAGTGGAGTGCACCCTTTGCAGGTGCTTGCAGAGGACAGAGGGGGACAAGTGTTGGGGGTTTGTGCACCTCCAGACATGGGCATGGTACACCTGGCTCTCTGCCATACAGGGGTCACTGGGGAGGGTGTGAAAATATTTCCAAAATGTAGGGTGAAAATGGGCCCCAGAATTGGAGAAGGTGAGAGGAGGGACAGCTGTTTTCTGGCACTGGGCTGGGAGGTGCCACAGAGGAAGCAGTGACAAGTTGTGTGGAAGGGGAAGATGCTCCACTCCCCCCGAACCACTGCTATCAGAGTCCTCTCTAAAGAGTGTTAGCAACTGCTGGTCTCTGGGCAGTGCTAACAACTGTTTTGCCTTTGTGGGGAGCCCCAGGAACAGATCGGGGAAAGGAGGCTCCAAGACCCCGGTGATGCCCTGCTAGGGGTGGGCTCCAGTGGGCTGGGAGGATGGGTTTGGTGCCTGGGGATGAAAGCCTGTGGTATGCAAGGGGTGGAAGACATCTTCCCCTACCATGAGCACCCTTTGCACCCACATTCAGTCTCATGGCACAGAGGTGTTCACAATCAGGAGGGGTGGGAGGGTATAAAATGTGGGTCCTCAGCCAAGGCACTGAGTAGCTAAGCCCCTCTGTTTGGTGTGAGCAGAGAGATGGGGTGGCTCAGAGCCCTAAGTCCACCTAGCACCCCTAAACTCCATCAGAGGAGAGGAGTTCACAATCAAGAGAAAATGTGCTCTTTTAGTCTGTTTTTAGCAAGTTCCCTGCCTCTCTGCATAACTGCCAATAGCCGACAGAGGAACAGGTGTGAAGCTGAGTATATATATATAGCATTCTGAACACACAGAGTAGAATGGGAACTTTGTTATTGGCAGCCAGCAGTGCCTGTTAAGCTTTGGTGGGCTCCTACTGGTTTTTCCTAAGCTGGAGAATTCCACCCCCTATTGCCTTGGAGTTCTGTAAATAGTTGAATTGAGTGGAGAGGTCTGGAAATGCATCCATTCATGAACCACCACAAACAGTACCAAAGTTTGTAAAATGTTTGTGCCGGTCACCCTTCCACAAACATCACAAAGTATGATTGGGCCAAAATTCTTGAACTTTACTTTGTGGGCTGGTTTGTGCCCATCCCCAATTGTGAAGGCTGTACCCCAAGACCTATGTACAGTAAACATAGTCAGACATCTGCAGGATTAGACATCTGAAGAAATATTTGTTCATGCATTGATTGATCCATGTGGTTTGAAACCACTTTTATGCATAGACACATGAAGCAGTGTGTAGATAGGAGCTCCCTGCAGCTGTTTGGCTATACTTGCATATATCTGAGGGCAGGGCCACTTTCTGCTCACCTAGTCCTGAACCTCAGCTGTCTAAAGCTATTGTATTAAAAAAATAACATGGAAATTAACAATGTACTAAATATAAAATGCAGTTAAATTGTTAAAGCCCATTTATTACCTCCCACGTCTGATTCATACATGCAGCAGTTACTGCAAAAAGGAATATACGTAAATATCAGAAGAAGCCCTCAAATACACTGATAGTCCTGAGATATCAGTCTGTGGAACTGAAGACCTAAAAATGGCCCCCGAGACCTGATTCTGAAACCTGAAAACTTGATGCATAGGAGGGTTGCACATTACACAAACATTAAGTACTAGATAGTTCTTCTGTGTACCTCATGCTTCTGTTAATATACCATCTTTGCTAATGTTTATTCTGCATTGTCTCTCCTCACTTCAGTATGTCCTAGCCTTAGACACCTGAATTAAATTAAGCGGGGAGTTTGGTTTGGATTTCCTAGATATTAAATTGGCAAAACATGGGCTGTGGATTCTTGTATAATTAGGGCAGCTTTCATTTAAACATGGTGCAGCAAATGCCTATGAAAGATATGCAAACATATATAACCTTAAAATGGATGGCTTTTTATTTAGATATTAGCCCTATAGAAGGACCGTGTTTACAGAAGATAAATGAGCTCATCCAGGCTCAAATAATCAAATTAAAATTAGTGTTGTTATTTTAGCAGTGGTGCCCAATTTCTCTGCTATTAAAACCAAGGGTCTGACAGCATTTCCATTTACCATCCCTGTTTTTAGGGTTTATTATCTTTTCAGTTCTGAATTTCATTAGGCTGCAAATTAGCTGTCAGCGTGAATATGAGTTATGACCCAAATTGCTACATTCTGTAGGAAAACTTGCCAGAGGAAACTCTTGGGTACAGGAGACTTCTCTTTTAACACCCCCCCCCCCCAAATTCTTCTAGTGGTTACAGAATCTGTCCTGTGCCCCCTTTTAGCAAGAATAAAAGGTCTGACCATAACAGATTCTTAAACATCATTAACACATTTTCTACCCAACAATTTAGACATGATGTTTAGATGCTGATACATTTTTAAAAGGAAGCTGAGATTTTCAAGATTTGAACTTCTGTGATTTTGGGGAACGATGCAAAAATCACAGCTTACACATACTCAGCCCTATTATATGTTACCACAGAAACAAAGATTCAGCATTCTTTCTGCTCTGTATGTTTATGGAACATAACTCCAGGATAAGCATTGATCTTTCCCAGTCTTATTCAAGATGTAGACGCTTTTCACCCGAGAATCTAAAGTTTATTTCCCTACCACTCAACTGGGAAGAGAAAGTTAAGCCATAGAATTCAATCCAGGATCTCCCCCCCCCACCCGCCCTTCATTGTGAATTGGGAAAAACAGAAGTGAGGCAAGTCTGTTTCAAAATTCTAAAACAGCTCCTGTGAGATAGCTGTACTCTGAGGCCTTTCTCATTGACATTAAACTGTAAACATCTTCATTGAGTGTGGATATAGAATTTGGATTTAAATAGCACAGCATTCACATCTGGGGTCATTCCCAAGAATGACTCTACTTCTGAATTAACTGTCCTCATGCACTCACTGGTTAAGAGCCAGGAGGACAGAGAGCATCAAGATCAAACATCTACCAAGTCATCAAGGACAGTAAAGATGTGAAACAAGGTCATCATTGTCACTTTGCACACTAGGTCAAAGACAGCTCGAGAGAATTTTCAATTTGTATGCTCTTCTTTTTCCAGGTTAAGGAACCTATTGTCTTGCTTGAGAGACCCAATACTCTACAGCACAGTTTCCCAAAAGAGCATTTTTCTTGAGAGATAATGTTCCTATCACAGTCATTTCAGTGCTTGATTCAAATCCAGTTAGAGAGACAGGATTGTTATGATAGCTCAGGCTGTAAATCTGTAACTACATGAACTTCCTACATCCAGCTCCCATAGTCCATCTTTCTTTCCTTGGTGTGTCACTCTGGGGAAGAATGTTCAATAGGATATGATGACCAAGACCAAGGCATCATTGAAGCAATTTTCACAGGTTTGTGAGAGAAAGGTTTTGATTCGAGTTAAGAAAGAAATGAGCAAAAAAGAAAAAAAGGAAGTGGAAATTGGCTAGAGAGAAGGCACAGCACATTTCCTAAACACGCAAACCATGAGCATAGCCTTCTCAAACATCAAGCCTGAATTGAGCATGCTGAAATGTTTAACAGTGATATTAGCATAATTGTTCCCTTACTTGCATCACTTTATCTCTTTACCACGGCCACCATTGTTCCAGTATTACATTGATTCAATAATGCAGCCGCTTCTAGAGTAATCACACACTACAAAGACAGATTCGGGCATGAGATAATTTTGGTCTAGGTATGTGAGACTATACCAGGGCACCACCTTTTCTACAGTGTGTGGTTTTAAAGGAGAAGAGTGATTTCTATACATGCGAGCCCTTCAGAAGAGGCATGCAACATGTATGTTTTTTTATTCACTGTTTCTATGCCCAACTAAAAAGCCCTAAAACAGAAAGCATGCTTTAACTACATGAACTGACAGGACAGTCTTCTAGAAGATGTCTTGCTTTTATGTCTCAGGATCTGACTTAACCTTTCAGGATTTTAGCTTCCTCCTCAAATTTTCATTACAAAGAATTAAATCTCAGGGTGAGAATAAAGGGAAAGGCTATTTTCACATTCACAGCTCGTCTCTAATTCTATTTAACCCCCATTCCATTTAACCCCTGATTCTATTTAACCCCCATTTTCCCACTTAAAAAAACACTAGTGGTCTAAACCTATCTTCTATGTAAAATATGCAAGATATGTAAGAAATACGTAAGAAGCTGTAAGAAATATGTGCAACTCAATTACTGATGGAAAACCTTCAATCTTGACTCTTTTCCACTTCCCTGTTCTATTCCTCCTGCTTCTTTCTCATACCTATTACTTGCTGTGATAGAATTTACAATTTAGAGATATTTACAATTTAGAGACATGTAGCTTGCCTTGTGTCCCTGTGAGAAAGGGGGACTATAAATAATATAAATAAAGCAAAAATTTAAAATAACTTTACAGTGCTAAGGGATCAGTGTTAAGGAATCAGTATTTTGTGGACTTTTCCTAAAATCACATGACCTTAACTGGCTTTTATTTGGGCTCAGTTATACCAGTAGATGATCAGATTATCTGAATCTGTATTTGGTTTAAATAATACCCCCAAAAATACCAGTAAGGTATTTTTTGGGTATGTTTTCAGCTTGGTTTATGGCAAATGCACACCCCTAGTTGCACAACAGCACTCCTTTTCATCCTGCATAATCTCTGAGGCCTAAGCACACTTGGTGAATCACTGCCTGTGCAGGCAAAGCGGGATATAAATCTAAATTAATAATTAATAATAAATAATAAGTTGGATATCAGGTCCCTTAGAGGCTAAGGATCCTGGTTAAAATGTTGACACAAAATTGGTTTCAGTATTGGTGGCCCAACAAGTTAGAAAGACTATTATTACATTGCATAATCTTGTGGAAGTTCCAAAATACTAGTTTGTTGAATAAAGAAATTCCACAATGATTTATTAAAGTTCTGCTTGAGAACTACAAAATAATCCTTTCTGCCAAATAATGTTCTTTGCGGAGATAGGGGGATAACATACTTAAATTTCATGGTATTTAAATGGGGGTGGAAATGGACATTTGTTAGCATTCAGAATAAGATACCTACTTTGCCCCTATCATATTCTATTGTACATAAACATTGTGGTCTGATCTGAATCTTCAAGATTACAGATCCATGTCACAAATTATAAAACCTTTCTATAAGAGGATGAGTTTAGAGATGTCAGCTTTGAATTCAATTGATTTTCTGGTCTTAAATCAGACCCCTTACAGTATTTTAATGTACTTTAGTATTTAATTATCCAAAAGTATAACCACATATCATCCCAGAAGCTCTTTACTATAAATATTCATATAAGCACTGTATGTTTTCAAATTAGATTGCTCTCCTCTAACCGTGTTTTCATAATGAAACTTATTTAAGTCTAATATAAGCATAATGTAGAGTAATGTATCTTCTGCACTGAAGAAGGAATGTTAAGAGTGTAAATTCATTATATTTCCTGCAGCAGATCTCCTTTTTATCTCTACTCTGTAGACTTTAAAATAATTTTTCCTGAATACACTAATGAAGGTTCTAAACTACTTTTCAGAAAAAAACCATCACTCTTTAAAAGAACACTTCTGTTCTCCTCTGTCTGTTTGCTCTGCAAGTGTGTCTTATTTTGAACTCGGCATGAGTAGGTAGATGGAACTTCCATGATTGTCCTCCATTATAATTGATCAGCATCAACGGGGATATCATTATTGTGGAGATTTATTTCTTTATTGGGAAGAAGATAAATAAGATGTTCATTCTTAAGGATAAGCTTAAATGAGAAGTTAATATTCAATTGGCATTTCCTGGAAATTTTCTGAACAAAAACACTAGAGTATCAGTTGAGCTACCAAGGCTCAAAATTGGCTCCATTTGTGAAATCACATGTCTTATGTGGCTGCACCAATGTTCCATAACAAAACTAGCTGCAGCTGCATGAGGCTGTTTAAAAAGCAGAAAACAGCAGAAATCATGTGGGAAGAGAAAAGGGTATGCATGGATCTCGGGGGCACAAAACTCTCACTAATTGTCTCAGATTCCTTATATCACTATCCCCCCACCTCCAGAAGAACAATGACTTTGTAGCTTATAAATTGGCCCTAGGAATGCAGAGATCTGGGTTCAAATCCACAGTGGCCTATGAAGTTCAATTGATTACCCTGAGCCAGAAACTATTTCTCAGCCAACCTGACCTCACAGTACTGTTGTGAAGACAAAACATACAGTGTGGCATATATGCTGACTTGATTTCTCTGAAAGAAAGGCAGGATGAACATATAAACAGATAGCATATTGAATTGTTTTTAAGTTCAACAAAGTAATGCTGATTGAAAAGTACTGAGGTCGGAGATGTGTTGAGTGAAAACAGCTGATGGTTTATTGGTAGGTCCGAACAAGACTAGTGTGCTGGACTTGCAGTTCCGCTTTTTATCCCCGTTCTCGACCGCACCCATGCCCACACCCAACACCTGTGATTCACTATTTACAGTGCCCCTGCACCCTATTTGTCTGTCCCAGGGTGCAGACTCACTCATTTGTCCCTTTTAGGATCCAGGGGATCTATTGTCTCTGGAAATGAAGCTCGACAGCTTCTCCTGGCCACGTGTTTGGCTGACCGCATGTGCAGTTCCTTGGTCAGAACGTAACACCCCTCCCCCTATAGTTCCAAAGATCCCTGGCACATGTAGTCCCTGAGGTAGGCTGGTTGCTTTCACTCTCGGGTTGACCTGCATAACCCAGGAGCTAGGGCATCCAGCTCCGGGGCTGGAACTGGTCTCTCTGGCTGTGTCTGGGGAGTGTCTTTGATGTCCGTTCATGGTTCTGGAGCTGTGGGAGGAATGTCCTGGGAACACATGGATGTTTCCCACGGAGGTGGGCCATCCCAGGTTGGCATGTCTGTGTCAGGTTCTCTGCTTGCATTTGGTGGGGCTTCCCTGTCATCCCTGTACTGATTGGTTGACTCCTCCAGGTCCTCTGGAATCACCCACCTCTGGAGGTGGTCCATGTGCTGCCAGTACTATTGGCCGTCCTCCCCAGAAACCTCATAAAACAAGGGGCCCATTACCCACACTACCCGACACAGGACCCATGGAGGCCCTTTTATAAAGTTCCGGGCAAAGATGGGATCTCCTGGAAAGAACCCTCTTGGAGCCAGCCACGTCTCATGACTGGTGCTGTGTTTGGGGGCCCGGTCTGGATGTAGGCAGTCCAAACAGTTAGTGAGTCACTGGCCCATCAAGAGTTCCGCTGGGCTGTGGCTTGTTGTGGTGTGGAGAGTTGTGTGTTGTCCAAATAGGAAGGCAGCCAGCTTGTAGTGTCAGTCCCCTTTGTCCAGGTGGTGCAGGGCTTCCTTGTTTGTGCAGTTGTTCTGCCTGACCATTGGTGGTGGAATGAAACAGTGCTGAGTGGATGTGCCAGATCCCATAGTACTGGACAAATTCTGTGAACTCCGCAGATGTGAAGGTGGTGCCGATGTCTGAGACTAGGGTCTCAGGGTGTCGGGGTTGCCATGTGTACTAAAGATCTTCCACATGGCCTGGATAGCTGCTTTAGATGAGGTGGAGCCCACAGGAACCACCTTGAGCCACTTGGTGTAGGCATCCACCAAGATTAAAAAAAACCCTTTCCCTGGACTGGACTGGTAAAATCTATGTGGAGCCATGCCCATGGTTTGTGGGCAGACTCCCAGGGTCTTGTGGGGGTGCTCAGCGGCACTGGCCAGGATTCCTGGCATTTGTGGCAACTTTTGACTGTGGCTTCAATCTCCTGGTCCAAACCTGGCCACCAGATGTAGCTCCGGGCCAAAGCTTTCATCCGGACAATTCCTGGGTGTGTCTCATGTAGTGCTGATAGGACCCTTTTGCACAGTGGGGGGGCATGATAACTACTTCCCCACAGGAAACACCCTTTGTGTGCTGACATTTCATCTTTCCTGGATGAGAATGCAGCAAAGTCTGGCCCTGCTACAGTGGGCCACCCCTGCCCCACCCAGTCCAGGACCCGGGCAAGGAGGTGATCTTGAACCATATGGTGCACCACTTCTGTTACCTGTACTGGGTGGTCTTCCAACAGCACAATGTGGTGTGCGGGGGCAGGTGCAGGGTCGCAGTCTGGCAATGGGAGATGGCTGAGGGCGTCGGTGTGGCCCATGGCCTTGCCGGGGCAGTGGACCAATGAGTAATTGTAGCCCACCAGGAAGATCGACCAGCGGACAGCATCTATGGGGTCTGCCTGTCTGGGGCCAGGAGACCGAGGAGCGGCTTGTGGTCCGTCAAGATGGTGAATGGTCACCCGTATAGATAATTGCAGAACTTTTTTGTTCCAGCCACGATAGACAGGGCCTCTTTCTCTATTTGTGCAGAGTTGTGCTCCACTGCGGACAGAGTGCACAAATAATAAATGACTGGGACCTCCCTGCCATTCACCAACCAGTGGCCCAGGACCACCCCTACCCCATATGGAGAGGCATTGAATGCTAAGACCACAGGAAGGGTCTCGTCGAAATGTGCTAGTACCGTATTGGAAGTCAGCAAGTCTTTAACTGCTTTGAAAGCAGCTGTGTGAAGGGTCTCCCAGACCCAGGGCACATGCTTGTCCAGGAGGCAGTGGAGGGGCTCAGCTACCGCAGCTTTGTGGGGAAGGAAGGCATAATAGAAATTGAGCAGGCCGAGGAAAGCTTGGAGTTCCATCTTAGACGACAGCGGGGAGGCCTTGGTGATGGCATGGATCTTGCCTGGAGTAGGGTGAATGCCTTGCGCATTGACCCGGAACCTGAGGTACTCCACTGATGAAATGCCCAGAAAGCATTTCTCCCGCTTCACCTTTAGGCTGGCCTTGTCAAAGCGTTGCAGGACCACTCTCAGCCTGGAGGCGAAGGTTGGTGGGTCCAGGGCTGCGATTAAAACATCATCAAAGAGAGAGAGAAGAGAAGAAGAGATTGGATTTATACCCCGCCCTTCACTCACTTGGAGTCTCAGAGTGGCTTACAAACTCCTTTCCCTTCCCCTCCCCACAACAGACACCCTGTGAGGTAGGTGGGGCTGAGAGAGCTCTTTCCCAAGCTGTCCTTGAGAGAACAGCTGGTACAGAGCTATGGCTTGCCCAAGGTCTTCCAGCCAGGTGCAAGTGGAGGAGTGGGGAATCAAACCTGGATCTCCCAGATTAGAGTCTGCGCACTTAACCACTACACCAAACTGGCTCTACACCAAACTGGCTCTCAAAGAAAGGCTGGACGCCCGGGTTTCCTTTAAGTAAACAGTCCACCAGGTTTTGGAATATTCCCGGGGCAACACTAACCCCAAATTGCAGATGCTTCACCCTGAATGCCCCTCTATGGGTGACTATTGTTTATGCCTTTGTGGTGGCCTCATCTACTGGCAGTTGCTGGTAGGCCTGTGCCAGATTCAGCTTGCTAAAAACCTTCACCCCCACCAGTGCCACTAAGACATGACTCAGCACGGGTACCAGGTATGTATGGTCCTGGAGGGCCTTGTTAAGGGTACACTTATAGTCTGTGCAGATGCAGACTTCCCCATTGGTTTTCACCGGAATGACAATTGGGGTCTCCCACTTGGCATGAGGCACAGGCTCCAGTACCCCCTGGGTCACCAAGTGGTCAAGCTCCATGTCGATTCTGGGGTGGAGCGCTAACAGGGGCTGCCGCTCAGTCATGCAAATGGGCCGGACCTGGGGGTTGAGGTCCAGGGTGACTTTTGGTCCCATGTAACACCCGACTGCACCATCAACTATGGTGGGACATTAATTACAAGTGGTGCCAAAATCCCCCTCCCACACTTTGTTAACCCCAATCACCCCCAGCCCCAAAGGTCCGAACCAGGAGAGTCTGAGTAGGCTGGCCAGCTTGCCCTCCACCACCAGTAGGTCCAAGTGTCCATCAAAGTCTTTGTATTGGACCCCGAACTTGCCCCACCCCTTGATCACTATTGGATTCTTTTGAAAATCCTGTAGCATGAGTCCTTTTTTTAAAAAAGCCAAAAACAAAACAGTGGTTTATATTCCATGGAAATTCCCCTCCTGTATGAGTAGAAGCCTTTTCATGCTTTGGACCTAGCCCGCTGCTTTCAATCTTGAATGCCTGCTGAAAAGATGGATTCCCCGTGTTTAGTAAATTGTAGTATTCATAAACTATTTAACAATATTTTAGCACTTAAAAGAACTTTTCTAATTTTCTGGTAGTTGTCCTTACTAGGCAAACTCAATTCAGTTATGAAGTTAATCAGTACTGCTTTACCCTTCCCTTTCTACTTTCAACGTATCTTTTTCTCCTTGTACCATTCTGTTGACACAGTTTTTTAAAAAGTCAAATACACTAGCTGCTTTGAAAGCTATTATCGCAATATTGATTGTTATTCTATTTTATTTTAACAAAAGCCTTGAGTGATGAGAATAAATTCACTCTTGATCCATGAAACAATTAGAGACATATTACTTTGTCCATATGGTATTATCAATATAAGTTTCACTACAATGTGTCATTTAAAAATATATTTTAATTTCAGCAACTTGAATTCATGAAGTAAAGCTGTATAACGACCAAAGTGAATAACATGAGTACACTGTCAACATCCTGAATAGCTCTAGCTCAGTATTTGACTGTAAGAGTATTAAACTCCACTCATTTCAACCACGTTGTACCAAATTAATATCATTAGAGCTTCATCCCTCCTCTCAATTTTTTTCACTGTCAAGTCACAGCTTACTTATGGTGACCCCATAGGGTTTTCAAGATGAGAGATGTTCATAAGCGGATTGCCATTGCCTTCCTCTGCAAAGCAGCCCTGGTCTTCCATGGTGGTTTCCCATCGAAGAGACAGCCAGGGCTGACCCTGCTTTGCTTCCAAGATCTGACAAGATCAGGCTAGTCTGGGTTATCCAGGTCAAGGCTTCATCTCAGTACCTGCTGGAAACTGAAAAACACTGAACACTGATGGAGTTAATGCAAACTACTGTTTGAAGAGCAAGGAGACGTAATTATAGCATAGAAAATATTCATATGAATAGTCCCTTATTGAGTATTTTGATTTTCTAGTCTTTATTTCCCTTTATGGTCTGTAACTTTGTTACATGTTTATGCCTCAATACAATTAAATATTAGTAGTATACCACACTGAATAACCTTTCTGTGATAGTTTGCTTCTTGGCACAATTTTGTAAATAGTTTGGGATGAGGGAACCTCCCGAAATGAGCATACTTAGGCTTGAACAGGGGAAATGTGGTTTGGTTTGGTTCATGGCATTCCCAGTTTGTGAACCATGAACCATCATAAACTTTTAGCCTTCAAATGTACTTTTTTGGTTCATGAGGTTTGTGATGCAGTAGAATGCCCCCCAACATGCTAGAAACACCAAGCTCACAGGAGATCTCTGGCTAATGCTCCTTTACCTGACCTCCAAGGTTGGTTAGGATTGGATTTACGGGGTCCGAGTTATGCTGTTGATCTTCCCTGCTGCATGAGCTGGGGTGTGCCTTTTGTCCTTATGTAAAATGGAGCATGAGGCTTCTGTGTGGCAAGGCTGGGTCTAAAGCCTTGTGCAGCCCTTCTCTACCGACGTTGGAACAGAAAGTCCCCTCTACATTGTATGCCACTTTCAGTTTCTTTGATTGTCAGATTTTATGATAGCCTCCAGACTACATGCCAGTTTAACTTCCTTTGATCTCTCAGTTTTATGGCACTGTCTGCATAGATTTATGGCCATTTTATGGTCATTTGGGGTGACTCTGCAGTCAGTATGGCATTGGCCTTGGGTACTTGAATGTGGTTTTGAGCCGCATCTTTTTCTGTTCCATTGTGGGCTTGGTAAAACAATGGAGCAAATGTTAGATGCAGAATGGGCCTTAAATAGTCATTATTGGGCTCCTCTACTGGTAGCCATTGCTTCTGCAGCTGCTGCCCCATCCACCCACCAGATCATTATAATGTGGTTATTATCTGTTCACTTTTCAGAGATCAAGGAGATATTCTTGGACTTCATTCAGATTGACTGGAGAGTCACTTTTCCACTGGCTTTGTATTATAGGTAGAAGTGGCATAAGGCTAAATAGTCTTGGTCTTCTGATTAGATAGAACATCTATCTATCCCTCCCCCCTGCCTCCATCCCTTCCTCCCTCTCTCCATCCACCCATCTATCCAACATTGCACGCTATCTGTCCACTAAGCTCAGGGTTTCAAAGGTGTCAAACAATGAAAACCATGTTTAATGATAATAAAATAATATATAGAACAAGTGGGGAACCTATAAACATAGGTTTATATATTATAAAGATAATATATAGAACAAGTGGGGAACCTATAAACACTTGTGGGGGGCATCTTATTTCCCCTCCCCCACTATTTCCTCTTTCCCTTCCCTGAATGCCGCATAGCCTCTCCTCTTTTCTTCTTCCTTTACTCCTTCCCACCTACCCACCAGCCAACCTCCCAGTCTCCCTTTATCTGCCCCCCTCCTGTTTCCCTCCTTTCTTCTCCCTAGCATTGTCTCCCTGAAAAAACTTTGAGTAGTTCATGCTGCTTAGCTGAGCCAGGCCCAGTTACATGTTGGGGAATTTTGCTTTCCCCTTTATCTCCCTCCCCATGCAACTTCCTTCTCCTGGCAGCTCTTATATCATCTTTCCTTGCTTCCTTTTCTCTAACCACTATATCACACTGGCTTTTGAGGGGTAGCTGCTGTTGAACACTGGCAAGCAGCTGGGCCTGAGTGACTCATGATTCATCAATGCTGACCTGGAGTGGCTCCCAAACTGCATTGTTCTGCACATGCTCAGACAACACAATTCTACTGGGGGTAATTTAACCTCCCCCCTTTTATATATTTTTTTTTATTCCAGATTTTTCTGCAAACTCAGGGAGTTCCCCAAACTTTTACTCAAAAATCTTTATTCCGGTTTCATGTCACCATTGTGCAAATTAAATATTTTAGTTTTTAAGCCTTGCATTGAATTTTTCCATAGTTGGTGGTGGGGAGACCCACATTTGACAACAATATACAAGAAAGAAACACACTGGAAACACCACCAATGAGATTGGAAAGGGTTGATTGCTGCTGTCACCAGATTTTTTTTAACCATCATTTACACTTATTTATATATTTGCAAAATGCACATGTCACTTCTCTGGAGAACCTGCTTGAGGAGACATATATTATATCTCATCCATATGCACTTGGAGCAAAAATAATATTGGAAAAGGTATTAATGGTAGTCTGCCAGACTGAAGAACAAAATCAGACAGACTACACACTACTACTGTTAGAAAACTACCATTTTGTACAAAGGACACAGTCATACATGAAATTCTTCAGAAATTTTCCAGGGTATTTTTCCGGTCCAACATTCCAGAAAATTCTTAACCTCCACACCTTTGCAAAGTAAACCTGATGATAAAACACATTCACCTTGATTTTCATAGCATCCTTATTGAGATCCCCCTTTCACACATTTTTTTCTTTATATCAAAAACACTCATCATACTGGACAGGTAAGCTTAGTTAATTGTTATGTTGCAAAAAAAAACCCACAAAATTTTCTTCTTTCATAAGTTTAATTTTTGTTAGTTTTTCTAATATATTTTTCTGCATTGTAAGATAAAATAAATTTGACAGAGAGTTGATTCAATGTTCGTTTCCCTAGCAGGGAAAAAAAAACACCTAAATCCTTCCAGACATTGCTTCAGCAAGATGGTGTAGAGAAAGTACATGTATATAAGAGAAAGTACGAGGTGGCATTTAAATAAAAAGAAAGCAGGAGAGACGTTATTACCTGTACTCTCAAAGGCGTCCTCCTCCAACCGTCTCGTCTGATTCTACAGGTTTAGAATATCAAAGACCTGAAATTTTAAATCGAGAGAATAAAGCTTGAAACATTGGTAAAGACAGCTGAGATTATGCTGTAATCACCTTCTGCTTTCTATCACTATCTTTAAAGAACCCATAATATTAGGTATGGGATTTAAATGTTTTAAAAACACATGAAATGTTTCAGAAGCCTAAAGTAATGGCTCTTTCTTCTCATTTTCTTTAGTTACCATGAAGCAGAGTAAGGCAATTATTAAAAATATTGTCAGTTGCTGGCTGCAAAAAGTAGATAATGAGTGCGGTATTCCCAAAACAAAGGTACATACAGAAATATTATAAAAATACATTTATAACTGCATGAATTTAGAACAATCTACTTTCTTTCAGGCATAAAATCCTGCATTCAAAGGCATTCTTTCTTTGTAGATGGAAGTAGTAGGGTTTTACTAATACTGACACCATGAGTGAAATGGTCCATGAGTCCCAGTATACGCATAGCTTCTGGTTCCATTCAGTTAAAAGCAAAACTCAGGGACACTCCTGAGAAAGTAGCAAGAAGTTTCCCTTCTCATAGAAGAGATTAAGAAGTCCCTTTGCACACTGAAATCTGGATCACAGCCTAGACATTTTTCTCCTTCAGATTTTTATAAGACCATAAGAAGAGCCCAGCGGTATCAGACTAATGGTCCATCTATTCCAGCATCCTGTCTCACACAGTTGCCAACCAGTTCCTCTGAAGGGCCAACAACAGGGCATCGAGGCTGAGAGCTTTCCCTAATTTTGCCTCCTGGCTCTGGGATTCAAAGGTTTAGTGCCTCAGTGAGGTTTAGTTCCCCTCAGTCACCATGGCTAGTAGACACAGATAGACCTATCTTCCATGTATCTATCTAATCCCCTTTTAAAGCTGTCTGTTCCTGTGTCCATCACTATGTCCTCTGGCAATGAATTCCACATTTTAATCATTCTCTATGCAAAGTAGTATTTTCTTTTCTTCTGTCCTCAATCTGCTGCCCATCAGCTTGACTGGATGTCCTCAAGTTCTAGTATTTTGGGAGAGAAAGAAAAAAATTTCTTTGACAACTCCGTCCATCCCATGCATAATTTTATAAACCTCTATCATATCTTCCCTTAGTAATCTCTTTTCTAAACAGAAAAGTCCCAGACTCTTCAGCCTTTTCTCATAGGGAAGGTGTTTCAACCCCCTAATCATCTTGGTCACCTCCTCTGTACTTTTCCAACTCTGCAATGTCTTTTTGGAGATATGGTGAGCAGAAGTGTACATAGTAGTCCAAATGAGGCTGCACCATAGATCTATACAGGGGAATTATAATATTGGCCATTTTATTTTCAATCCCTTTCTTAATAATTCCTAACATAGAGCTTGCCTTTTTCACTGCTGCAGCACACTGGGGTGACTCTTTCATTGAGCTGTCTACTACAACCCCAAGATCTCTCTCTCTCACACACACAGACCCCTGTTAGCCGAATTGCTCTAATTTAGGATTAACAATTGGCAAATAAACCGGGTTACAGCCAACTATACCAAGGTCCCGCCCCTTCCAGAAGTTCTCAGAAAATAGGCACTGAAGCTGAGGTCAGTTTAAATGATGTTTACTATAACATGTTCTCAAGCATACAAAAACAGATTCACACACACAAATGCACAGCTCCTAAGAAAGTTCAGGTAGAGAAATAGCACTTTTGCATAAGCAGGAGAAACATTGGTTGGGAGATACTTTACCTGTCCTGGAGATGGGTTGTCCATTCCAAAAGAAGAATGGAGGGATTGAAAAGAAAATGGGGGACGTGTTCTGAACCAGCAGAAGCACGCTTGACTCTGGTCGCGAATCCAGAGATCAAAGATGGAGCAAGGGTATTGGGATAGCAAGCTGGACTCAAGAGGGGTAAAAGCAGATAGGGGTCGTGGAAGCTCAAGAGACCGGCCGCATGGTAGGCGACCTCTTTTATTAGGTGATTTGGGGGCTGGCAGTGCTGGCCACATCCCCCTAACACACCTTCCAGGTAGTCCGTCCCTACAAACCCTATCATTGGTTAAAGGAAAAAGAGGAGGGGATGCGGAGGGGTGGTCAATATTGCAACACTAGAGCTAGACAGGAACTGACACCTGGGCAAGCATCCGATGAGTCACCAAGCCATTCCATTGTTCCTTGATGGCCCTAGCTCGGCCAGTTGATGGGCAGAAGATTAGTTGCCAAGTAACTTCACTTAGCATAATCCCGAAGGGGGGGGATGGGGTCGCCTAGCGCAAGTTGACAGGAGAACCCTTGTGCAATGGGGTCTTTGTTTCCGTCTTGGTATGAACCATGTCGGGTGCATGCTTCCTGGACTGGAACCTCTTACAGCAGTGAAGAGTGCATGTAGTCCTTCAAGGCATAACCACCCAAAGTTCAAACTTATGAACATTAAAAGTCCATAAGAGCACATGCTGTGCCTTGCTAGGCAACACCCCGTCTCAGCAAGTCCATTAGCTTATACTTGGAGCTGGGATTTTTGTCACAATGTGTACCACCTCACCCTTACCAACACTGAAATTCATTTGCCACATTGTTGCCCACTCACCCAGTTGGTAGAGATCTTCTTGGAGCTCTTCACAGTCATCCTTGGTTTTTAGCTTCCTGAATAATTTTGTATCATCTGCAAACTTGTCCATTACACTACTCAGCCCTAGTTTAAGATCATTTATGGGTAAATTAAATAGTATCAGCCCCAATACCAATCCTTGTGGAACCCCACTACTTGCTTCCCTCCACTGTGAGAACTGTTCATTTAGTCCTGCTGTTTGCTTCTTGTCATTTAACTGATTTTTAATCCATAAGAGAAACTGTCCTCTTATCCAATGACTGCTAAATTTACTCAGGATTCTTTGGTGAGGTGGCGGGCCAAAAGCCTTTTGTCTACCTGGTCACTGTTGTCTACATGCTTAGTTTTTGTGTCTTCTGCTATAGTTTTGTGTTTTCCATGTGAGACCCCATAGCACCAGAAAAAGGAGCAACCATATTATCCATGGAAAGGGACAGAAGGTGTGAGAATGGTCACAGATCAAAACTAGGCAAATAGGAAAGGGAATATCCATACAACACAATGCTTTCCCTCACATTAACCCCCCCCCCTTTTACTAGATAAACAAGGCAAGGAAGATAATTCCTATTCCCTTCCTGTACTATCTTCTCAAAACATCTTGGAGAACACAGATTTTTCCAAAATTTGAAAGAGGTGGCTGGTACAAACAGCAGTGTTTCATCAGTTAAAAAGCAAGAGAAAAATGTAGTGAGTTGATGTTAGTGTTCTTATTCAAGTAAAGTCAAACAAAATATCAATTGTCAGACCAATTAGAGAATTGAAGGTGGCTTCTACCATGGAGGTATCAGTCAGTACTTTCCCAACATACCCATATTGTGACCAATGAAATTCGTTGTTATTCCCCTAGTATAATGACACTTCTCAGTATGCTGTTGGCATTGACAGCTAATTAGTGTTTTGCAATTCAATGAAAATGTCATTTCTGAATGCATCACTGTCCAAAATAATGAATAGCGGCTCCTAGAGGAAAAATCTAAGTAACAATAGCTAGGTAGCCAAACAAGAATCAAATTGATGACGTTTGTTGACATTACATCTGGAGGTAGCTGAAATTTCTTATTTTTATCTTACCGTATCTTACAATATCTTACCTCTTGGCTATACTATTTTGTTCATCATTGTCATTCTCAATAAACAACATTTCGAAAGCTCTGGAGTTTGGCTACCATGATTGTATGAGGATGCTCTCAAAGAGACAATAACCAGCTTCTAACAGTCTCCTATAAATTTAAGAACTTTTAGAAATATGGGTTTGATGGATTTAAAAATCAGTCTTCCATTAGACTAGTTATGAAACTACCCATTCCTGATGAAATCTATTAACATTTAAGAAGAGGGAAAGAAAGATTACTTTGTCTGAAAAGTGTGATTTTTGAAGAGTTATATTTAATTGTAGAGGGCTTGCTATGTCATGTAGACTGTGAGCCCTCAATAAACCTCCTCTTAAACTGAAAAACTGGAAGATTATGGGTTACCTAACCATAGTAACAGTATTGAACAAAATTATTGTCATTAATATTATCTGTTGGGTTTTTTGCATCAGCTGTCTATATCTGGCATAAAAATGACATAACAATGATGGGAAATGCTGTAAAACAAGCAAATAAACTGGTAAAACCAGCAGTGAAAATAGCATATGTGTAAGATTACTGATTTAGCCATAGATAAAACATATAAACATTGTAAAAAGTTTTCATAAACAGGAGTTAAAGAACATAAGAACATAAGAGAAGCCAGTGCTGGATCAGGCCAGTGGCCCATCCAGTCCAACACTCTGTCACACAGTGGCCAAAAATACCAGGTGCCATCAGGAGGTCCAGCAGTGGGGCCAGTAGGGAAGAAAAGGAGTATTATACAGTATTTATACTCCATTGTGTTAACTATCTACAGTGTTACACTTTGTCCACTCATCAATTGTATTATCTTACACATGTGCTAATGAGTTCCTGAGAACTGTAATTAGTTCCCAAATAAAGTGACTATTCCCCCCCCTTTTTGCAAACTTTGAGCCTCCCGCCTATATCAAATAAGGCCAGCCCAACCTTCAGAAAGGCTACCGCCAAAATGAGATACCCGTGCCCTAATTGCATAGGAAAAGAATCTGGCTCCCCACTTCTGTGGGGAGGAGGAAGGCTGCAGCCACACGGAGGCTGGCACCAGAATGCACTCAGCAGCAGAGGCGAGCATTTGGGCTGCACAGGGCAGGTGGCTGAGGCAGCAGGGTTGCCAGCACTCACTGTGCTCAGTGGCCACTCCTTTGTCTCCCAGGGCCATGGCCTGCTTGCTGACTGTGACAGCATGAGCCCGAGTCCAGTGGCCACACCCCTTTGGTTGGTTGGATGCCAAGGCCAGCAGCCCTCTCAGGAGCCAGCGAAAGCCCACCCCCTCCCTTTTCCCCTTTTGCTTCAGGCAGGCTGTCGGGGCAGTGGCAGCCATCTTGGGAGCCAGTGGCCACCCCCTCTCCTTTGACTTTTACTTCAGGTGGGCTGCTGGTTCTGCAGCTTGCTTGGCAGTGGCAACCCTCATAGGAGCCCGGCAACTGCCACCCCCTGTTTTGCTTTGGAAGGGCACAATTAGGGGTGGGGTCTGCTCAATAGCAGAGGTGGTGCCAGCCTCTGCAGGGCTTGGGGGCACCTATTGAGCACAGGGGGTGAGGGGGACAGGGCTGTGGCCTCTAGGCTGTGGGCCTGCACCCCGCTGCACCCAAGGTATCAGCAGAGCTCCATTGTGCTAAAAAACGATCAACAGCAGAAGGGTTTAGAAGTTCAAGTGGGGTCCTGTTCAGGAGGTGACCTTTGCCCAGTGGTAGCATTGCAACAATACTTAGTGATGAGGGGCTTAGAAGATGGCACCAAGTTTCAGTTCTGGGTGGCTATCAGGGTTTGGGTCAGTTTCAGTTTGGGACCTACTGTCTTTGGATCAGTATGGTTTCCATGGCAGCTGCCATGGGCTAAATGGCTTCAGCCATTCAGCGACTGGAGTGGTGAAAGTGGTGTTATGAGTCTTATGTTTGTCCACTTAATACTCTGTAGTGCATGGTGTTCTGCATTTGTCTTCTCTTCCTGGGTCTTGCCAACCACTGCAAGAGGTAATGAGTCATCATTTGCGGCCACAGTATAGTGTTTTGGGCAGCCCACCGGGCCAGAATGAATCCCATTGGCAAAAAGTTGGGGCTCAGCATGTTGGCCTTGGTGGAATGACTGGGACAATAGGGCTTGTGGTGGGCTGGCCTCATCCCGCTGCTCTTGGAGGGGAGACAGGGTCCTCCACCTCATGTATTGTTGCTCCGCTTGGGTGGAAAGGCCCTGGTGATCCAATGAGCACTATATAGTACCTTCCTTGTTGGGGTCAAGCAGTCCTTAGGCTCAGCCTTCAGGTTTTGCAGCCCAGGGCTGGGAATGAGGACTACCTTGGGGCCAACCTGGATAGGCTCCTTCCTGCTAGGCTTTGCAGCTTGGAGGGGGGGCAAATGCCACAATGAGATGTTATTCCCCCACAAAAAAAATTTAAACTTACATGATAAGAAGTTAATAAACACAACATGCATATTTAATATAAGAAGTAAGGGCAATACAGTATTTTAGTAAAATTGTAGGACTCTATAATTATATTAAAAATCAATAGAATTATTTACAACAGTAATTACAATAGGAAGCATATATCTAGCCTTGGCTAGGCATGGGGAACAAATTTGCCTACATATTATTGGGAAGCATAAAGGCAAACAGAAACACAGTGGTTTGGAGAACAATGGCCATTAATTGCCTGACCAATAGGCAAGGTGGCATCACAGGCTTCCCATTGATTTTGCCTTACCTTTGGTCCAGAACTTCTCACCCACCACTTTAGCTGGTTTCTGTGCGAGCAAGTAGGAATTGTTTAAAAGTTTTCTTCAAATTGCCCTGGAAGGTTGCCTTGTTTTTGCCAGCTTTATGCTGCTGTTTGCAAGGTACTGGTTAGACCCTGCTGGGGTTGGCAGGATTAACAGTGTGACGATGCTTGTTGTTTAAATTGGCAAGCAATCTGAGGTTGAGGCACCTATACCAGCCCACTTGGGATGTATGGTACCAGGGGGCTTGGAGAGATAAATCAATCTCTTAATACTACACAATCTCTTGATCCCTTATATGGCATGGTGTTGGGTGAGGGGGTTAATGGGCCACATCTCTTTGCCCAATTTTGTGCAGGCAAGGAGAAGGAAGGGGGTGACTGTTGGTCATGCTGAACTTTGAGCCAAGGTCAGTTGCTCAATTACTGGCAATCACCATTAGGTGGCCTCCTAGGAATTCCTCATTAAATGGTTGCATTTCTTGCCCAGTTCAGAAATTTGAAATTTGAATAAATACTACTTAATCCGTACAGAAACATAAATCCATTGTTAGTAAAGTTAGAACATAAGCAGTGTTTAATCAGACTTCCTCCCAAGTAAGCGTCAGCAGGACTGAGCATCTGTTATTTATCATGGGCCTGTCCTGAAGCTCAGTCCCTCCATTTTTTGTGATTGGATTTCTCTGGGAGACCCAGGTTCAGATCCCCACTTGTGTCATGGAAGCTTGCTGGGTGACCTTGGGCCAGTCACACACTCTCAGACTAACCTGCCTCATAGGGTTGTTTTGAGAGTAAAATGGAGGAGAGGAAAATTATGTAAGCAGCTTTGGGTTCCCATTGGGGAGAAAGGTGGGGTACAAATTAACTAGCTGCTAACTAATTAACTTCCTGCCAACCTAGCAGTTTGAAAGCAAGAAGCTGCAAGTAGATAAATAGATACCGCTCCGGTGGGAAGGTAGCAACATTCTGTGTGCCTCAGCGTCTAGTCATGTTGGCCACATGACCACAGAGAAGTCTTCGAATAGCACTGGCTCTTTGGCTTGAAAACGCAGATAAGCACCATCCTCTAGAGTCAGATTTGACTTGCTTTCGAGGAAGGAAAACCTTTTTAACTAACTATATATGTTTGTGTGTGTGGATTCCCCCCCCCCCCCCACAGACCACTTATACTGAACTATTTGGATTATTCAAAACACATTAGATCACTTACTCGGAAGCCTGAAATGGAGCACAGTGTACAAATCTGCATGGAATGGATAGCCAGTTCTCCTAAGTGCTTTGAGCTGTTGGTAATGGAATACCGCCAAATACTGCATCATATTATTGATGCATGTCAAAATTGTTGCTCAGAATGTCCTGGAAAACATTTGAAATGTGGTTTGTGCTTTGTGATTAAGATAGGTGTCATAACATTGACAAGACCAGAGTGCCAGTCTGGTATAGTGAATAAAGTATTGAAATTATGTCATGGAGTCCCTCAAGGAGGTAGACACCCTACCTTGCATATGGGTGCCTGATTTGCAGCTCTTATCATCTGCACAGGGAACAGCCATTTTACCATTAAATATAGTGATGTCCCAGGAAGATTGCCTCAATATATCTACTGTCTAAGGATTTTATGTCATCTTTCTAAAACACACATATTTCTAGAAGCAAAGCAAGGTGGTCTCATGGGGTTCACAAATCAAACTTTGGCCTAGAAACTCACACCAAAACATCATCTTTCTTGTTGGACTTCAATACTCCTAACTGTGCTGATGGCATACATTGGCCACTTGCCCAGTTTCTAACACAACAGAGCCAGGACTGTCTGACATTAAAGCTGCACACAAGCATGCTGCACATGACTAGAGACAGTGCCAAGTTGAAACAGCTGAACTGTCCATCAGAGAAAAGGCAATAGGTCTGTAATATGACTCATCATACTTCATATTGTAGGATCCTAGCTGAATATTAACCCCTCAACTGAGTCAAAAGTAACACTGCTTTGCCTTTGAGAAATGATGACATTCTCCCACCACTGAATCTCCATGCTCCAAAAGCTCTTTTGTTTATTGAGGAGTTTTTAGAGGCATGGTAATCCTGGCAGGAAAATAAAAAGATAGCAAACTTTACCTGTCACTGTGAGACGGAAACTACGGAAGGATGGTACAGTCTGATTGTGAATTTTAGCCTATGTGTTTCAGCACCCTAGAGAGGGCATGCTGAGGTGCTGTGGCTGCTTATATGCTCACATGATCTGGCTATAACCATATGGAAAGCTGGTTGTCTGTAGTGTGTGGTTATAGAATCAAGCTGTCCAATTAAACAGAAATGTGGGGAAATGAACTATTGTAACACTAGGTGATAAGATTGTAAGTGACTGGTTCTCCATTTGGCTGCCGCTTTGTGAGTTCCTATGTGGGCACAATGTTGGAAACTGTCAGATGAATCCCCCTGAGGTAAGAGCAAAGAGAAAAGAAGCAGATAACTGCTGCTGAAGAGGAAGCAAAAAAAAAGAAAAAAACAATCAGACTGAGAAATCAGATAGGAGCTGTTAAAGTGTACAACTGATTTGCTTTTAGGGGTGTGCATTGACAATGTAACTAATCAAAATCCAATACGAACACACTCTGTTTTTTGAACTTTGAAGGGTAACTAATCCAAATAAAATTACTTCCAGCTTTTCCTCCAGGAACTAAAACAGTGGCTGCATTTATGTTCTGCTTTCAGTTTCCTTGTCCCCAAGCTATCTTTCAGTAGAGTTTAAAAACTCCCGGGGAGGGGGGGCGGGGGCTCTTCCGGGCGCACGCATGTGCTTTGCACGTGCACCCGCTGGGACAATGCCGCCTCCTCCTCCCCCCCTGCCTGACTGCTCCTGCTTCCATCCCTCCCTCCATCCGTCCAGGGGCCAGCTGGGCATTTGCTTAGCTGGCCCCTGGACGGAGGGAGGGAGGGTCGGAGTGGCCAGGCGGGGGGAGAGAGAGAGACGGCGGTGGCGGCCCTAGGAAGGGCTAAGGGAGGCATGGCAGAGGGCGCACCATTTTCCCGGGGGGGGGGGGCTCAGTCCCCCCGGGAAATTTCGGGGGTGGCTCGAGCCCTCGAGCCCCCCCGTAGTTGACATCTATGCCTATGTTCATATCATATGAATATATGGATGAACAGCAAAGATTCCCCTCATCATTTCACTGACTGAGGCCAAAGTCCAAACTTTGTGCCACCAAATGATAACAGATGCCCACTATAGAGACACAAGGGATAGAGTCTTAAGGATTGCTTGAGAAGTCTCAGACATCTTCATCTGTCATTAAGCAGGGAGGGACCTAATATGCATGAGTGTGCCCTTCACATGTAAAGCACAGTATCAGGAAGCAAACTTTCTTCCTTGTCATAAGTACCTCTAGAATGGTGAGGCTTTTTCTTTCCTGCCTGGAAGCTTAGATGATCCCTTGGGTGAAGGCCAGATGCCCTGAGAATTCCATTCCACTTGGCTGGGTAATAAGAGTGTTGCTGGCAGAAATGGGTCCCCACTAAAAACAATAAAAATGTCAAACATTCACTTTTGTTCTGGCAGGTGACTCTTGATGTACAGCTTATGGGCTGTTAAACTGGAATAAAGTGAAAGTGACTTTTGAAGACATAGAGCCTATCAAGACAATATGACCACCTATTTGTTTCCTATGAATTCTACATCTAAATTGTAATAGATGCCTATTGGGAAGTTTCATTCTACAATCCATTCTGTAATCTTATTTTGCTTAAGGCTTTAATATCTTAGTTTTTCTCTTTAAGCAGAGTTTGTTATTGTTTAAATCAGTAGAGCTTCTGATTTAAAAAAAAACCTTTGTAGCCATTTCAATTAGCATCCACCCCTGTTAAAATCGCATAACTGAAGCAGCACAGAAAATTTACATTTGTTGCTCCTAGTTGGCTCATCTAATCACACCTTGTTTACACCTCATTAACGAGGTATAACAAGGGGTAAATTGTTAAGAATTAGAATACAATTAACCCTGAGTAGCTGAGCTCACACTTCATCTGAGGCTGGGATTTAGTCCACATTATTCAATAATCCCTAAAGGTGAGTTTTTGTTTTAGCTGTAAGCTTATACTATGTTTTTCAAACATGAAAAAGTGAAGTGAAAAATATAAAGTGAAAAACTCATGTAATTTCTCCCTGCCTTTTCTTGTGTAGCTAAGAAAAGTAACTGATTTTGAACAGAAGAGTTTTACATCTCATGTTTTCCAATGTTGGACAAATTCTTATTTATTTATTCTTTATTTAGATTTTTATATTCCCGCTTTTCTCATGGTTCAGGGTGGCTTATGATAATAGTTAAAAACAGTTTCTGTTAAAACCAAAAATAAAATAGCAACCCCCAAATTATTTATTTATTTTCAATTATTTTTAAAAAGCAAGGCAATGTAATGTAGGATGGTATCAAGATTCTTTTGGTGTGGGGTGTTGCTGATGCGCCCATGCACTCCAAAGCACACCACCCCACCTTGAAAAAGAGGAACATACCGTCTCATTGACATTAGTGTGTGTATGAGTGTGTTGCAATGTTTTATCAATACAGATGTATACATGGATGGAATTAGAGGCATGTCGACTGAAGGAATCGAATGCTGCAACGTTGCAAATACACAGGTATAATTTAGCAACTTTTAAAAGCAGAACAATGGAGAACTCACAGTGCATTAGTTACACTTTGGTTTCAAGGGCAGGTAGTTTAAACCTTAAGATGTGGAAAATTTGGAATCATCCTTTCAGAAAGCCAGTACTGACAGTGCACCTATGGGTATAGAAATGAGCAGAGCATAATAGTTATCAGTGACTATGAAATACTACTATTTTAAATATTATAGTTTTAAAAAAATCTAGAAAACTTGTATGCCACCTTCCCAAAGACCTGTTCAATTCAACAGAACCAAACAAGTCATTAAAAACAAGACAGGGCATAAAAGCAGCTTCAAAAAACATTTTGAAGTGGCAGGGATTACATGATTAACATGGCTACCCTTCCTATCTTTTATATGTAATTTCTCCTCCTTCAGAATTGTGATATTTACTTTGAATTGTTTTCAGTCCACCAGTCAATTCAATTTGCCATGGATAGATTTGTAATTAGAAAGAGGAAAGTCCTTTCTGGTACAGTTGGAGTTGTATTTCAGCAGTGTGAAGATCATTTGTTGAAGCCAAATGTGTTTTGCAAGTTGAACCTAAAGAACAGAAATTAACCATGCACAGGAATGCAGTCATTCCCCATTAACTTAATTATACAATTTGTATTTTTAAGGTGGAGTTTCTAAGAAGTGCAATAAGAAGGCAAGGTATATAAAATCTTAGGTGGCATAACAATGAGTTTTCTATGGGATCATGGCTATGGGCACTGTTCTGAATTGCCTCAAAATGTACTTATACTCACTTGTAGGATATGAATTTGAAGTGAGAAGAAGATTGCTGCTACTACATTGCTCAGAAATTGAGTGCACAGCAGTTGTTTGGTATTCTGCCCTGGCTCAGGGACTTCAGCCATGCATTTACCAAATGAAGGCATCTGTGAGCTCTTCCGCCAGGCCTTTGGCTAGGAGCCGCCACCAGTAATAACAGCAGCAACATCTATTGTAATAACATCTATAATGTGAGCCAGCCCTGAATGCAGTCCAGGCCCGATGGTCACGGTTGGTAGGGCCCCAACCCGATAGGAAGTCATCTGATTAGTAAGACTGGAAGCACTTTATTGGAAATTGTAGTTATATATCTGTAAATCTGGAATTTTATTGTTATTGTTGATTGTAATTGTTTTATGATGTTTTGACTGGCATTCGTGCCCTTGTAAGCCGCCCTGAGCCCGCTTGCAGGGAGGGCGGGGTATAAAAATAAAGATAAATAAATAAATATGAATAAATAAAAAATTTCAGTACAAACTCACCCTTATGAATAAGGCAGAACAAGACTCCTGTAAATGAACGTCCAGGAAAACTTTTAAAATGTTCCCCTGAAGGCTTTTCTGTGTTGCCTTTCTTACTGTCAAACTTGTGACTGTTTGTTTGTCCTTTGCACATGTTGTGTATATTTGCAGATCTTAAAGTGAGCATTCTAAAAGTGATTAAAAAAAAAAAGAACACAGCAGGAGACTGCTGAGATACCACAATAACCACTGGCCAACTCCCACTTTTCCTGAGTTTAGCCCAGCCCATGGCCATTGCTAGGGGGGTTCCCCAGCCCCCCCAAATTTAGGGAGGAGCCCCTCCCTAAATCCTACATGGCTCCGCCTCCATAGATAAGTGACAATGGCCTGTGATGTCACTGGCTCCTCCCTAAGATGTCACTGGGCCCCTGATTCTTTTAAGGACCTAGCATAGCAACACCTCTTGCCCAGCCCCCACCCCTACTAGAAATTGGAAAGTCTACCCCCTTGGTCATTATAAGTCCATTGTGACTTAACAGCACTTTACACACACAGCAGGTGCAACTCTTGGATACTGCTATGACAAAGAAATTGAGCCTACCTCCCCAAACCTTAAATCTATACCAAATCCAATTACAAAAGAACTCTGCTCAGCTTGAGGAATTTTGAGGTTTATGTTTTCAGGATTTGTCCTCAGATCTCACTTGCAAAGCTCCCAGGAAATAAAACAAAATGAAACAAAAGAAAATCTCAAGCCAAGAGGTGTGAGAATGTCCCAGTAGATATAGTCCACAACAGGTCCCCTTAAACAGTAAGTCCTTTATTTGTAGAAAAGATCATTGTAGTCAGGGGTCTGTTGGAGCGGGAGCACACAGGAGCACAGCTCCGGGAGTGAGGAGCCCAGGGGGTGGGCACATGACCAAGCCCCACCCCCTCCTCGGCTTCCCCGAGCAGTGCAGAGGCACAGCGCCCCAGGGAAAGCCCTGCTAGGTAATTTTATCATTGTTCCTTTATGACTGTGTGCTGCTTTTCCAGAGACTTGCTCAAGGTGGCATATAAATTTTCTAAGTATACCATTTTTTATCTGGGCACATGGCACATAAGTACTGGAGAAATTTCACCAACCCTTCAACTGCTTCCACCTTATCAGTTTGGTGTAGTGGTCAGGAGTTGGACTCTAATCTGGGAAAACCGGGTTTGATTGCTCACTCCTCCACATGCAGCTGCTGGTGTGACCTTGGGCCAGTTACAAATTCTCTCAGAGCTGTTCTCTCATGAGCAGTTCTCAAAAGACCTCTCTCAGCCTTCATGGCCATGGGAGGTTTTGAA
The DNA here is from genome assembly GCA_029233225.1 of Lepidodactylus listeri. NCBI lineage: Eukaryota > Metazoa > Chordata > Lepidosauria > Squamata > Gekkonidae > Lepidodactylus > Lepidodactylus listeri. Next base: position 106,883,195 of record JARCFY010000002.1, read on the forward strand.
GGGGTATCTCTCCCTAATCTAACTCAGGAAGCAGATGGGACCTCCGAGTTTGCCCAACGGTGGAACTCTTTAAGAGACTCTTGGCCATTAATTGCCAGAACTTTGGAGGAAGCCAAAGTGTATTATAAGAAATATGCTGATCAGTCCATATCTCAAACGGCTGGCACGCTCCCTCTAACCAATGCCTCCAAGTGGTTAAGGCTAGTCAGATGGCGGCGGCTTCTTTATCCCAAACCGCCCAATTCTGCTCCATCTCCCCAAACTTCTTAGACACATATGCCAGGGGATGTAGTTTCCCACCCACCCCTTCCTGTAGTATTGCCCCCCATAGCAACGTCCGAAGCATCTACCTGAACAACAAATTTCTTAGTCTCATCAGGATGAGCCAGGATGGGTTCAGAAGTGAAAAGGCACTTTAACATATAAAACGCTTGTTGACACTCAAGAGTCCAGTTCAAGTGCGCTCCTGGTTTGGCCACTTCCTGCCCCTTCCCTTTCATTTTTAACAAGTCTGTAAGGAGCAGGCTATAATGAGCAAAGTTATTTATGAAATTTCTGTAGAAATTGCTGAATCCTAGAAAGCTTTGGAGCTGCCTTCTAGTCTTGGGTACCTCCCAGCCTGCCACAGCAGACACCTTAGCAGGATCCATCTCAAGACCCCTGGGTAAGATTTGGTACCCCAAAAAGTCAATTTCTGTCTTGTGGAAATCACATTTAGCCAGTTTGACAAAGAGCTTATTGTCCCGGAGGGTGGTGAGCACTTCTCTCATAAATTTGACGTGTTTCCATGTCTGGGGAGTACAGCAAGATATCATCAAGATCACATAATACCCCTTTGAAGAGATGCTTGTGTAGGACTTCATTTATTAAGTTCATAAAAACTCCTGGAGTCCCCTGGAGGCCAAAGGACATAACTAAGTACTCAAATTGCCCCGGGGGGGGGGTATTAAGGGCAGTCTTGTATTCATCCCCCTCCCTAATACGCACTCTGAAATAGGCATCACGCAAGTCCAGTTTAGAGAAGATTTTCCCTGTACTGGCCTCATTTAGCAAGTCTTTGATAAAGGGAAGGAGGTAGGCATTAGAAGTGGACACAGCATTCAAGCCCCTGTATTCTGTGCACAGCTGCAGCCCCCCATTCTTTTTTTTCCTGAATAGCACTGGGGCTGCAAAGGGGGAGGTGGCTGGCCTGATAAAACCTCGCTCCAGGTTTTTGTCTATGAACTTGCGAAGTTCCACCTTCTCCTGAGGGGACATGGCATACAGTTTCCCTTTGGGCAATTTAAGGCCAGGCAGGAGTTCAATAGAACAATCAGTGTTACGATGGGGGGGGGGCAGTTCGTCAGCTTCCATCTCCTCGAATACATCCGATAGATCCCGGTATACTGCTGTTCCATCTAGTTTGTCTATTGTGACTAGCAGCACCCCTTGGTGGCTTCAGATATAGAAAGGCCTTTTGTGATTCTCGTCATCTGAGATCCTTTAACTGGAGATGCCTGAGACTGTCTACATGCAAAGCATGTGTTCTACCGCTGAGTCACTGCCCTTCTAATTCTATAGGTGACTGTGTCTTCAGATGCTGCAAGCTGAGTAGACATAAGCAAAATTCTACCTCCAAATGGAGGTTTTCCACAAGCACCCAAGGTCCAACTTTAATGTTCTATCGGACTGAAAATACCATGATTAGTTATTCTGCCTTTTTTGCAGATCCTATGTATATTCACATTTTGTTCTCATAGTCTAAAATGTAATATAAAACAAAAGTCCAGTGGCACACTAAAGATTGATTTAGGTGGGGTAGCCATGTTGGTCTGAAGCAGCTGAACAAAGTTTGAGTCCAGTGGCATCTTTAAAACCAACAAAGTTTTGTTTACGGTATAAGCTTTTGTGTACAAGCACGAGGATGTGTTCTTGCACATGAAAGCTTATACCGTGAATAAAACTTTGTTGGTCTTAAAGGTGCCACTGGACTCAAACTTTGTTCTACATTAAAGACTAACAACACTTATTTCAATATTAGCTTTTGTGAGTCACAGCTCATTTCCTCACATATCTGAGGAAGTGATTGGCACTTACGAAAGCTCACAGTGAAATAAATATTGCTAATCTTTAACGAGCTACTGGAATTTTGCTTTACTTTGCAATAACAGGCAAACATGGCTACCCCTTCATGAGCAAATGTAATAGCCAAATAATATGCCAGCCTGAACATTTAGGAACCTCAGATCATTCCATTTAACAGCAGTGCTGGCATTTATTGTCCCTGGAGCATTAAGCACAGTGGCATAAAATAAATAAAATAATGTTCATTGCAAAAGAATAATCAGTTTTATTTCTTTTAATTCGGAAATTTCTGTTTTCTCCACCGATCAATTATTTGAATAAAGAAAGTGAAATTGTAATGTTTATCAATATGCTCTGTTTTCAATGAGAGGTATACTGGTCATCACAGTGATGTCTCCTTTGAAAATTACACTAGATCATTGTCAGGAAATGTGAAATGTATTCATCTCTTCTTTTGCAGGCGAATAATTTTGTGTTAATTTGAAACATATTCTGTTTTCCCATCTTTTACTTTGATTAAGTTCTGCATTCCTCAGAGAAACCAGAGTCTGTGTTGCTTGTTCCTAAATGTAATTTCTCCACCACCACTTCCTCCTACTTGCAGGATTTCAATTCTTTTTGCTCTGGCAACAAAATGACTGCAAAAAAAACTTCTTTCTTGAAGTGATGACAGAGGCAAATTTTATTCCTTTGCAGAAAACAGGAACATTTGAAGACAGACTTCTTTGTTCATTGTTAAAGGAAGCTGGAATATCTCCACTTCTTGAACCATTAATCCATCTGAATTTATTTACTTCTCAAAAGATGACTATTTCAGATAATGAGGCATTGGACTTTGAAAGTCTTTTAAACAATATTTCTACTCCAGCAGTCTATTCAAGTCATGTGATCACTTGAATGATGGCTGTTTAATTTGTGGTTTTCTTCTACAACTCCCCCCCCCCTCTTTTTGCTGAAAGATATAATATATAGGTAATCCTCATCAGTCCTGTCATGACGTTATTTTTGTGCCCAGAATGGAAGAATTCTATATATTAAACACAGTGCCATTAATTGTTATTTATGTGGACACATATCATCAGATAAACTAACCCCTGGCCTAGCCTGCTTCTTTGGCCATCATCTCCAGGAGAAGCTTTTCACAGCTGGGAGTTAAGTTCCATGAGAATGCTTCTGAATTCCAGCATACTCCTTTCATGGGTATTCACAGGAACAGGCTATTTGCACCCATCAAAAGCTGACTTCCAGCCAATGGGGGCTCAGTGGGGAGTCAGTTTCTGATCTCCTGCTGTGTAATTTTTGCTTTGTGACCAGCAAAGCTCTTTTGGGGGGCTGGCAGAAGGGAATCAGGAGCTGACTCCCAGCGGGTCAGCTGGAAGTTGGGTTCTTCTGATCTCCCATTGTGCAAGCTTTGCTGGCTCCCAGACTTTCTGAGATGCAGCAGATTTGGCAGATGAGCTCTTTCTCCTCTCCCTGTTGCAATGCAGAAATTGAAAGCATTGTTTCTGCCCCCACCTTTGTAACTTAACCATGTAGCTATTTTGCTGAAGGGGCAGGGTTGATAAGACCCCAGCTGTCCTCTGATCCCCCACATATGTGAGTTAGGGTTGCCAACCCCCAGGTGGTGGCTGGAGATCTCCCGGGATTACAACTGATAATCAATTCACCTGGAAACAATGGCCTCACTGGAAGGTGGACTCTATGGCATTATACTTCATCAAAGTCTGTCCCCTCCCCAAACCATGCCCTCCTCAGGCTCCACCCCCCCAAAAAATCTCCAGGTGTTTCCCAAACCTGAACTGGCAACCCTACTGTGAGTCCACTTCTGACCAATAGGCAGCTGCACACTTAGTGTCAAGGAAGCTCTTCAAGTTGTTCAGTGCAGGCCAGACATATCACAGATCAGCTCACAGGCCAATCATGAGTGTCCAGCAAGGTAGATTTGTCTGACAAACAGGTTTGCTGAGGTATTTGTGACATACCAAAAAATAATAGTATGAATTGAAAGGGAAGTCAAGAGGATCCAGGCCTTGGGCTTTTATAATAGCCTCCAGTACATGGTGGCAGTCAAAGAGAAAAGCCCATTCAAGTTGACAGCTACATTTCCTTTCTCTTTACTAATAATCTGCCTGGATAAAAACAAAACAGCAAAGGCAGCATAAGCATATTCACAGGTTTTCTTGCTCCAGCCGATATGTTTTACATTGCTGGTCAAAGTACTTTAACAGTCTCTAGACAGTATGACACATGTGGAAGTGTGAACATGCAGACCATTCAAGACTGTGAATTTTCCCATTTTAACAGTTACAGAAATAACCTGTGCTGTGAAAATCTAGTGTTCAATAGCCTCATAGCTTCTTAGCGATTAAATGGTGTGGCATGGTCTCAGTGATCACTGCAGTGTCTTACAGAAGTATACAGATTCAGAAAACCATGCTGCTAAGCCTGGGAGGCAGAAAGAAAACAGGCATCAGGGCATACTTTCTGCTGGATTCACCAGATCTCAACCTAAGGCCACCTGTTTGCAGCACCAAGAGCATATGAAGCACCCTGCTTGACCAGACCAGTGGTTCATGCAGTCCAGTATCCTGTTTCTCACAGTGGTCAACCAACTACCCTGAATGTGACTGCATTTGGAATACTGTATACAGGTATAGTTGCACCATCTCAGAATGGACACCATAGAACTGCAAAAAAGATGAACAACCAAAATGATTAAGATATGAAAAACATCTTCCCTGTGACGAAAAGCTATAGTGAAACATAAAAGTGGTTTATAAAATGCATGGTGAGAAGAAAGTGGATAGAAAGAGCTTTTCTCTCCCTTTCATAATGCTAGGAATCAGAGCCACCAGCTGAAACTCATAGGCAGTAGATTCCAAGCAAGCAAAGAAAATATTTCTTACCATTTTGCAAGACCTGAGCAAGGCTGCTAACAATAGGACACTTTGGAGATCATTAAGCCATAGGGCCACCATAAGTTGGAAGTGTCCTGACAAGCACTAAACTAAATTTATGGAATTGAAAGCTGCAAGATATATATATTTATTTAAGACATTTTTAATTCACCTTTCTTCTTTAATGACTTGAGGTGGGTTATGTTATTTTTTAAAATGTTACTTTAAAATACATCTCAAAATAAGACAGGCAACAATTACAACCTATAAATATGACAATATAGATAAATTCAAACAGACAGAGATCAATCAGTATAGAGTCTACGACATGAAATCGTTGGCTAAATAAAGCACAGAGGCAGTGTACCTCTGAATATCAATGCTAGGGATAAAAAACCCAGAGTAGATGTCCCAGAATAACCTCTCTTGGACCGATTTCGCACAGGCCACTTGCCTCTCATTCTCTCCAGAGTTTCCCCTCCAAGTTTCCTCTGGAGCATTTTTGTCAATTTCACACTTGGAGCCGCAGCTCCTAATCTGCCCCGCATGTTCCATTTCTCATTACTGGTTGTTCTGGGACTGCTGCAAGGCTTCCTGCTGCTGCCCCCTCCCACTCCCCTCCATTCCCCTCCTAGCCCCTCCCTCTTCCCCTTCCCGTTTTTGCATTATTTCGTCATAATGCAGTAACAGAAATCATGTGTCACGTTGGGGCATCCTGATTCGACCCTCTTCCTATGCACCAGGTAATTCGAAACTGTTTGCAAGCACGCACATGGAATCTCCATTTTCCCAATTGCAGTCTTTCAGCAATGATGGAGGATCTTTGGAGGAGAGCACTTGCTACTTTGAGTTCACTTATGGAGTTAGTGCTGCTGGTTCTAAATTCCACCAGCAACCTTCTGAAATAATATTTTAACAGATCCAGAAGGAGAGGAGGGCATCTCCATGCTCTTTTTCCCTCCTCATCTTCAGTGGCAAGTTTTCAGAAGCCATACACCATTATTCCTTTGCGTAAATGAGAAGGTTTACACTATTTGTACTTCAATTGAAAAGTTGTCCTGTGTATTGATTAACTCGGCTTATCCTTCTTTCCATAAAACCAGGCAGCCAAGAACAAGCACTAAAACCAATTGGGGTGGTGGTGGTTAAGGTCATGTGGGTCATAGAGGGAACACTATTAGTTAATTAAATTTAAACTAGTTTGCTGTTGTGAGCCAATATGTACCTAATGATGTCTGTAGTAGCCTCCTGTCTCCCTCCCGCACGCTCTGGCCGCTGTCCTCCGTCCACCATGCCACCGGCAGCAGCAGCAGCAGTACTCTGGGTGCTGGATGCGAGTGTGAGCCGGGGGGGTGGGGAGGGGGGAATTGCGGTTCCACACTGGCTTCTCTTATGCTCTTACACATCTGGAGCAGAGGTCCATCAGTGGCTATCAGCCGTAAGGTAGAGATAGGGACTCTTGGTCTGGGGCAAGGGATGCTCTGTATTCTTGGTGCTGGGGGGGGGCAACAGTGGAAGGGCTTCTAGTGTCCTGACCCCACTGCTGGACCTTCTGATGGCCTCTGGTGTTTTTGGCTACTGTGTGTGACAGAGTGTTGGACTGGATGGCCCACTCGCCTGATTGCACATTGGCTTCTCTCATATCCTCCCCCTCCCCTGGTCTGCCTGTCCATCCCCTGGTGTCCATTCCTCCCCGGATGATGTCAGTCTGGCTGGGCTGGCGGCTCCTCCAGCCTTCTTCTCCTCCTCCCCCCTCCCTGGGGAGGCAGCAGAGGGCAGCATGGCCCAGCTTGGCCCAGCCAGAGGAGACCTGCTCCCCTCCGCCTGGGGGCGCCCACTGCCCTGCCCCACTGGCTGGCCCTCCTGGTGGTCCTCCTACCAGATGGCAACCAAGACGAAGATGGCGGTGAGAAAGAAGAAGAGTGGCAGAAGCAGTGGCCTGGGTGGTGGAGGTGGCAGCGGCGTGGCAGGAGATGTGGAGGCAGAGGGGGGCACCTGCTATCTGGCCTCACCCTCACCGTGGCTATTGTCCCTCACTGCCACCTCCTCCTCTTGCTGCTCCTGCCCGCCGCCCCCACCCCCAGGTGAGCGCCCCCACTCCTGCATCTGCCATGATCGCCATGCCTGCCTCTCCCATGCGGTGATCTGCAGGTGCTTGCCTCTCCCGTGTGGGCACTCCTGCGCGGACTCCGACCTCACCAGCCCTGCTCACCACCACCACTGCTCCTCCTCCACTTCCCTTTCCCCCTCCCCTCATCCACCTCCCTCTCCCTCCCCATGGCTCACCAAGCAGCCACCCCACCCCGCTGCTGCCACTGCCTCCCCACTTGTTTTTTTCCCCCCCCACACCTCCTGGCTGCCTGCCTGTAGCTCCTTCTGGGCTTCTTCTCCAGTGGTGGCACTTGGCAGTGGTAGCTGAGGAGGAGCAGCAGCAACAGCAGCCCGGTCACCTCACTCCGCACCTGGCTGCAGCACGCTGAATCAGAACCCAGAAGAAAAAGTTTCCCCCACCACAAAAATACATAATAAATAAATGTGAACATGTGTATTATACAAAGAAAACAATGGTCGACCACCAGTTGCTGATCCACCGACTCGCTGACTCGGGGATACAGGGGCTTGCTTTACAGTGGCTTGCCTCTTTTCTCCAGGATCGGGGACAGAGGGTTGCGCTCGGGGAACAGACCTCCCAGAGGCACCCACTGGTGTGTGGTGTTCCTCAAGGGGCAGTGCTGTCCCTGATGTTATTCAACATCTACACACGCTCCCTTGCCCAGATTGCCTGGAGGCATGGGCTTGGGATGCAGATGACACCCTGCAGACATCAGGGCTCTGCGGGACTTATTACAGTTCCGCAGGGCCTGCAAGACAGAGCTCTTCTGCCAGGCTTTCAATTAGGAGCCGCCACCGGGGGGAATTTGCAGGATAACATCACCCTGGTCCCTTTGGTTGAACCTTGTACTGCCATCTGTTCACCATGAGAACTCTGATGCTGCCAGTTATATTGTTGCTTTATATTTGTGTATGCGCTAATGTTTGGTTTTATGCTAGTTTTAACTTGTTTAACTTGTAAACCACTTTGATGGTATTTCATGGTTATTAGCTGCCTTGAGCCAGTTCACCGGCAAGGCGGGATAAAAATGAAATAAATAAATAAATAAATAAATAAATAAATAAATAAATGGTGCGGTCTTCCTTCGCTCTCGGGCTAATGACGCCTGGCTCTTGCTCCCGAAAAGCCCAGCAAATCCTCCTCGCCAACTCATTGCTGCCTCACCATTTCGATCTAATGTAACGAGGGGTGGGCCAGATGGAAGGCGGGCAAGTGGGCGTGTTTTCATTTCAGCTTCTCCCCGGAGCAAACAGGAAAATCCTCTAAAACAGGATTTGTTTGTTCCAGAGAAACTCCGGTGCAGCACGACAATATTCTTGAGCAAAACATGGTCCAGAGCAACTGTTGTGAAATCGACCAGAAGTTCCGGTGCAAGCAAGACGGCAAACCTGGGGCAAACACTAGTGCGGAATCGGTCTTGGTGCTGAAACAGCCTGCCAGTCTCTACAGACCCTTGGTCTGATCTCTTAGGGTTTTTCTTTTGTTCTTAAACTCTTCATGAAAGGATTTATGTTCCCCATCATGGTACCCTATGGCCTTTATTCTGGTTATAATATCACAAGATATTTAGTAGCCATTTTACTGTCTTTTGCTCCCTGTCTCATGGGACTGTTGCATGGGATTAACCAACAGGATTTCTAAGCTCTCCCCAACAAAGACTTGGCAGTGAATATCAGTTGTTTAGGGAGCAACAATGGGGAAGAGCTGTTGCCTTCTTGCTCTGCTATTTGATAACCATGGGAAACAGGATTCCAGAGTAGATGGACCTTTGATCTGACCCAGTAAAGCTCTTGCTATGTGTTTTATTTTACCAAGATATGGATCATTTAACCCACATTCATTACCACAGGCAAGATATAAGCACCCTAATAGTGATTATTAAGGATCATTCATTCTCAGGTCCAACAACAAAACTTTGTAAAGTTCCACATTCATAATATCATTCTGCAGTTTGGATTTTTAAAAGAAATTAATACCCAGAGCAAAAGGAAATTATTTTCATTTCTATCATCCAATACCATAAATTAATATCTGTTCATCCTCCCAAGATGGTAAATTGGGATAATACCTGAACTCAGTTCTCTGAATTCTTTCTCAGCAGTCTCTCATATTATATCTTATACTTCCTTTAAGCCACTAAAATTAGAAATGCATTAAGGTATTATGATTTAATGATTTTTTCCTATGAAAGTTGGAAAAGTATCTCTCATGACTTTGAAAGTGTAACATTTTGAGGCTTGTTCTGTTTATTATATACATGTCTCATGTGTTTTCTTTGTTTTAGCAAGAACTGAGCCCAGGCAGATCCTATTACAAATTAAATCCTGCTTCCATGTTTTCTACCTACCACTCAGAGCCAAACTAGATGTTCACTTTTTTAAAAGATTTGGTCTGGGATCCATTTGCCTATTTTTATTGCTTTGTGTGAACAAAATGCTTCATATGGAGCAACAAAAACAGGAAATAACTTCCCCAGCACTGTTTCAGCATATAAGGTGGGGGGGCAGGAGCCCTTCCTCTCCCTGTGGTGGCATTTGGAGGCCAAACAGGCTTGTCTTTATTTCTTAATGCCCATTCCCCACAGCTGCTGTGTGGCTGCAGGGAACACAGACCCAACTGTTTAAAGAAGAGAATGGCTAGTTTGGCCCTCAAATTCTCATGCTTTGGAAACCAAAAAGAAGAATATCTTAAAAAGCAACAGTAAAGTCATGGGAGATACTCCCATACTGGCAATGTAAGTTTTCTGTCAGTAAGGTTACAACCAAGCAGAAAAATCAGAAAGCTTGGTTTTGCTCTTGGTGCTCCAACTCGGGTTCCCAGCTCAAGATTGGGAAATATCAGAATATTGTTAGGCTAAAGCCTGGAGAAGGCAGGGTTTGGAAAGAGGAGGGACCTCAGCAGAGTATGTTGTAATAGAATCCACCCTCCAAAGCAGCCATTTTCTCCAGGGGAACTAATCTTGGTTGCTAATCATAGAATCGTTGGATGAGGACAGACTGGCAGAATGAAGCACAAGGGAAGTGGGCAAAAAGACCCGGGCCAAGTTGTCGTGGGGCTTTCTGGTCGCACTGTGTGGACTGATGCAGGACCATACCAGGGAGGAGGTGGAATGGAGCATTTGCACTGCGGGGCAGCCCCTGGTGGTGCCACCATGGTTGCACGCGGCTTTGGTCTGCTCCGCCAACCTGTGCATAGGTGCATGGGTGCATAGGCACATTGATGCAGCAGCAATTGAGGCAGGATTCTGTGGCTGGGAGCTTTAACTCCGCAAGCCAGAAGCATCCCCGCAGACGGTTGTGCACTCAAGAGCACAGCATGCATGGGTGGTTATGCACATCCCTGCCGGATCAGTGGGTTCACATTACCACCATCGCTTTATTGCGGCTTTGCACACATCCACACTTCCAGGGAGCGGGATGAACGTTCCCTCCACAGCTTGCACTGGCTTTCACCAGGTACTTTTAAAATGCGGAATCAAAGCGGCACAGGACGGGGTGAGGGTGTGAGGGGAACGGGAGTCAGCTGTGGCTGTGTGAACTTTATCTGCTAGAGAAAGATGGCTATATTGGGTCAAACTGCCAGTCTGAACTTGGCCATAGAATTGCAGAGTTGGAAGGGGCCATACAGGCCATCTAGTCCAACCCCCTACTCAATGCAGGGTCAGCCTAGAGCATCCCTGACAAGTGTTTGTCCAGCCGCTGCTGAAAGACTGCCAGTGAGGGGGAGCTCACCACCTCCCTAAGCAGCTGATTCTACTGTTGAACAACTCTGACTGTCAAAAAAGGTTTTCCTAATATCCAGCCGGTACCTTCCCACCCTTAATTTAAACCCATTATTGTGAATCCTATTCTCTGCTGCCAACAGGAACAGCTCCCTGCCCTCCTCTAAGTGACAACCCTTTAGATACTTAAAGAGAGCTATCATGTTCCCTCTCAACCTCCTCTTCTCCAGACTAAACATCCCCAAGTCCCTCAGCCTTTCTTGTAATAGCAGAAGATCCCCAGATGCTGCCTGGAGGTTGGCATACACACACATACACACACACACACAGAGTGAGAGCATTATATAAAGTTCCTGATCTTTATAGCCACACCAAAGGGAATGAGAGATGGTATAATCATACTGCATACAGCAGTTCCTTCACCCACATCGTGCATATGTGTGCTGTCCCCACAATACCTTACATGGCTAACCTATAGAGATTCCTTCATATAATGTGCATGTGATGTGAAATTGAGACCACTGAAAAAGGCCTTTTTGACCAAAATGCAACTGGTCCAATTTCATTGCACAGTGTGTGACCTCTATGGCCTAAAGGCCATTTTGTTTTTAATGAACTTTTAAAGAACAATGCATTATTAAAGATATTAAAATTTAATTTTTAATCTATGCTTGTGATTTTAGCCTTTTATGTATCCAATTCCATTTTTTGGGTTGGGTTTTTGCCCCTTCATTGGTATTAAATATCCTCACCTGGTGCGTACAAACCGTTAAGTGTCAGGCGAAAACATTTATTTTTTGCTCAAATGTATAAATAAGATCTTTTAAAAATTGTTTTTATGTTCAGCTCTAGCCTGTTGACTGTGTCCTATGTTTAAAGGGATAGTTATGCTCTTATTTAAAAATGGCTACATGTTTTTAAATGTGAGATCTGTGGCTTTCCCCTGCTTATAGTATAAATTGTAAGCTCCTTGGAGCAGGGACCTATCTTCTTGTGGTTATTCTGTAAAATATTGTGCATGCTGGGCATGTTAAATAAGTGTTTATAACCAAAAGCAACAGCACAGTGCAGTAGGACTGTGCATTGGACTCTGCAGAATGGAGACACTGTGAAGAGGCCCCAGAGTACCCCAAGATTTATGCCAACAGCCTCATGTACCCAGTGTTAACAACATACCAACAGCCTACAATCCAAAAAAGATGTCAATGTAATCAAATATACATTCATGCTCATTCTAAAGGAAGTGATTAAGGTTAAAAGATGCCAAGAGAAACTGAAGGTTAGAATAAAATAGGTGTAATCAAAATGATCTAGCTTTCCTGCCATTAGCTGTAGGAGCATCAGAGCTTGGCTGCTATCAAAATAACACAATCATCTATCTAGAAAGTTGTGAATCTAGATGCCTACAGTAGTGACTGGTGTTACTTTCTTGCCATGGATATGCAGAAAATGAGGGATCAGAAAGAGAGAAGAATCACTGAATAATCAACCAACTCTATTAAGAGTCTTATTCACTAGAGAGGGTACATCAAGGTACATGATGAGTTTACCTTACACCTAGAGACTTCCTAGATGTCTTGACTATGGTCAGGGCACCAGGCATACTAGGAGATCTCCTATGGTGAAAGAACAAAGAACGCTAAGGTACAGCAGTATTTTATAGTGCCACCCTATGAAGAGTTACAGCTTTCTAAATTAATTGAAATCAGTGAAGGGTATAAATCAGTTTAGGATGGCACTGCCAGTGACTAAAAACTTCTGCATACTTTCATTAACTACCCAAGCTAAAATCAGAAATATTTAAGAAGCTCTGTCTTGCTAAAGCCATATAGTCAAGTTCAAATTAGCCTTTATTGGCATTAAAAAGCCACATAGTGATACACTGACCTGGGCTTTTTGTTTTAGGATTTCTGTGTTGTTGTTGTTTTTATCATATTCTCAAATGCTTTAAACTGACTTCAAAAGATTTTTTCATATTTCTACTAGCTGAGACCTTAAGACGACCTATGTCTATATATATATGATGTTTGTAAGCAATGTTTCTTTTTTACTTCAGAAAAGCAAATTTGAGCATCTGCATTTATGCAATCATTTTCCTCTGTCAATCTATATTTGCAAGTGTAATCTCTGTGCTTGATCAATGCTATAGCAGTGGGTGATCCGACTGTTTTCAGTTGAATTTACATTTTGGGGCCATCTCAGAAAAAAATAAGACAGTTTTCAATTACTTTAAAAACAGAAGCAGGAAAATAAGATCTGTATATCTTTCACTATTCACTTCAAGCAAGTAAAAATGAAGCCTGGAGTTTGTCAGCCATACTGTGTTCATAAACAGATGTCTGGTTTATTTTAGTTTCAGGCAGTCTCGGAGGAGATTGATTATTTGCTTGTTTGTTTATTCAATTCATTTGTACTCCTCTTTTCTCTCCAATGGGGGCCTAAGGCAGCTTACAGCATTCTCCTCTTTTCCATTTTATCCCCACAACAACCCTGTAGGTAGGTTAGAGCTGAGTGAGTGTGAGTGGCTCAAGGTCACCCAGCAAGCTTCCATGGCACAACTGGGGATTGTAACCTGGGTCTCCCAGATACTAGTTCAGCATTGTTAACCACTACACCACACTGGCTCGATCTAGGACCATTCTAATCTGGATTCAGGCCTGGCTTTGGGATGGAAATGGCCTGGGTCACCCTGATGGATGATCTTCACCAGGAGAGTGACGGCAGAGTATTTCCCTGTTGATTCTCCAGGACCTCTCTGTGGCATTCTATACCATCAACCATAGTATCTTTCTGGAGAGGCTGGTTGAGTTGGAAGTGGGGAACTCTGCTTTGACTGGGCAGTTCTGGAATGTGGTGCTGGGGGATGGCTGCTCAGCCCCATGACATTTAGACTGTTGTGTTTGTATTTTGGATTATTGAAGCAGCAATAGCTTGAGAGGGCTCTGGTATCCTAAAGCTCCATTTCTTATTGGCTGATGAATAAAGACTCCCTTTTGGTCCTGAAGCCAATCTAGATACCCTATCACTGAGCCCTGCTTGGGTCCAATAGTATTGCTTGTATATTGTTACATTGTTGAAAGTTATGTGTTGGAACAGTATAAATTAAGGTGCCGCTCTCATAGAGCTGTCTTTAGAGCTGAGCAATATCACTGAATAAAAGCCTGTTGTTTGAATTCCTCGCCTCCCGCTCAATACTTAAAATAGACTGTGGTCCTGCAGGGTTCCAGCTTGAGTTTTTAACAAGAAACTGTTGGGAGAGATCATCAGGAGATCTGAAGCAAGGTACCATCAATATGCAGGTCACACCCAGCTCTACTTCTCCTTAACAGCTGAGTCAGGTGGGTTTGTGGAAGTCCTGAACAGTGCCTGGAGATGGTATATGAGGGCCAATAAACTGAAACTCAGGATGATTTCGCACATGCCACTTGCCTTTCATTTCCTCCTCAGTTCCCCCGGTAATTTTCCCCCGGAGCAACGGTATCCATTTTTTCACTAGAGGATTCAGCTCCTCTTTAACCCCGCAGTTTTTTCTTCACAGTTAGCAGTTGTCCTGATGCTTTCAGCCGCTCCCCTGTCCATGTCCCCTCCCCTTATCCTCCCACCCCCCCTCTCCCCTCCCTCATTTCCCCACTCTTTCTTTTTTAAAAAACGCATGCGTGGTAATGTTATAATGTCATAGTGGCATGATGGTAGTGCATCCCCCGCCCACCTTGTGGTAGCCTTCCTCTTCCCAGAATTCAACAACTCCCTCCTTCCTAATCAATTATTCCCGCCACTCTTGGTTGAAGCAAAACCATTGTCTATCTACAGGGACCACAAATGTCAGTGGAGGATTTCCCCCCCGATGGGTGGATTCTCCGTTCTGATTGGTGGATTCTCCGCTCTGAACTAAAATGTCGCCTGCTTTGCCTGCGGGAGCACAGGGACAAAATGGTGGATAGCCAATATGGTGTTGGCTGGTCCATGTAAAGTAATTAAATAAAAATAACTTTAAAAACCTGAAAATTGAGACGTCTAAAGGAGACAATACAGGAGGCAATTTCATCCAAAATGGTGGCGGCGGCGGCAGCTGAGGCTGAGTGGCATCAATGGCAGTCCAGTCTCCCTGCTACGCATGCTGAATTGGAGCACCGAACAACATCCCCCCCCCCATAATAGATGTGAACGTGTGTGTATTATAAAAAGACAACAATTGTGCCATCTTCCCTTGCTGCATCAATATTTTGTTATGTTGATATAACATTATAAGGGCCTTTAAAAAAAAGGAGGGGGGGGAAGTTATGCTTCAGGTCTGTAGGACCGCACACAGGGAGCGGGAAGGAAGACTCGCATCCCTGGCCCGCCTGCTTGCTTGCCGCGGCTTCTCCCTGGGTTTCTAGAGGAAAGCGCCCACCGCCAGCTCTGCAGGGGCTGTTGCTGGGGCAGCCCAAACACAGGGCAGTGGTCATCTGCAAGCACAGGGAGCTCTCAGGCCAATGGCGCCCGGCTCCTGCTACCAAGAAATGGCAAATCCACCTCGCCAACGCAGTCCCTGTGGTGGGATCTTGGCTCCCTGCCTCCTTATTTTGATATAACGTTAGGAGGGCTCGTTTAAAAAAAAATTGATGAAACACCCACCACGGGGCGGGCCAGATGGAGGGCGGGCGAGTGGGTGTGTTTTCATCTCGGCTTCTCCATCGGAGCAAACAGGAAACACCGCAAAAAACAGGATTTTCTTGCTCCGGGGAAGCTCCGGAGCAGTGCCGCAGTACTCCTGAGCAAACCTTGAGCCCGGAGCAACTGGTGGGAAATTGACCAGAAGCTCCTGAGCAAGCATCAGGGCAAAACCAGGGCAAACGCTAGTGTGAAAACGCCCTCAGTCTAGACTAGACTGAGATGCTTCTGCTCAGTGACAAAGCTACTCAAGGACTGAGGAGTTAACTTGTTCTAGAGGGGGGTTGCACTTGCCCTGAAGGAATCATTTTGTAGCTTGAGAGTACTGCTGGATCCTGGCCTACAGTTGGAGGCTCAGATCTCTGTGGAACATACTGCTTTATATCAGCTTTGTCTGATACACCCAGGGCTATTTTTGGGCAGGAATGCACAGGAACGGAGTTCCAGCTGGCTTTTGAGTTGGCCACACCTACAGCCCTCCCCCGGGTTCCCCAGGCACCTCACAAGGTGTGGGGTGCCTGGGGAAGCCAAGCCGATCCAGGGAGGGAAGGCAGTTTAAACTGCCCCCCCTCTTTGGGTTCCCCAGGTGCCCCACAGCTGGGGGCACCTGGGAAAGCTGATCCAGAAACTGCCTTCCTTCCCTCAGGTTCCCCATCAGCCCCACAAGCCATGGGGCACCTGGGGAAGCCAATCCTGGGAGGGAGCTGCCCTGTCAGGGATGTGGCCTAATATGCGAATGTGTTTCTTCTGCTGGGTGTGGCCTATTATGCTAATGAGTTCCTGCTGAGCTTTTTCTACAAAAAAAGCTCTGGATACACCAGCTATGTCCATTCCTGTTCACTGTTACAACCACAGTGATCTATGCTCTGACTTTATTCAGGTTAACAAATTTTGAGTCCAGTGGCACCTTTAAGACCAACAAAAGTTTATTCAAGGTAGGAGCTTTTGTGTGCATGCACGCTTCAATTCCAGAGAGAAATGAAAACGAGATACCTCAGAATGAAAGCATGTTTTGCACCATACCTTTAGTTATAACAACAACAAGTAGCTTCATACATGCTATAATCATCTCCTTGCTTACCTTCTTTTTGTAGATTCTATGACACACACCTCATTATTGCCCTGATCATGGCTTGCCTGTGTGACTCTAAGTCTGACAACTGGCCAAATGGGTTAGCATTCTTCTAGTAGTCATTCCTCAGAAAAGGATAAAAACAATTTGATCCTACAAAAGATATTAACACCTAAGTATCTTAATCCCTGCCTTCTACATCTCAGAACAAGATTCAGTTGCATGATTGGTGCAATGGATCTGGATGCTTTTGACACTTTTCTCATGACAACCAAAAATTGAACAGGTCCTACTTCTTTGCCACATCTTCCTGCTGCAAAAAGCAGTGAGGGATGATTCTGTGCTATCACATTAACTGTCAGTGCTACCCCTAGATCCAGTGCTAAAATACAGTGCTACCCCTAGATCCAGGCCTGTTGCCAGGATTTTTTTGTTTGGGGGGCATTTAAAATTTTAAGGGGACAGTTAAATGACAGTTAATTAAATTAATATGAATGCCTGTCTTTAAAGAAGAAGGCTCGGAGCCTGTTTCTAGCTCTTCTTTTCAAGGAACAGGGCAGCAAGTGCATCCATTCCTAAGGGGGAAAAACAGCTCAGAGGGCATCTAAATACCTTTTTGAAATCCCTTCCACAGGGAAAGAAAGTTTAGAAGGGCACTCAAGACTGGAGCCTTCAGTACATCTCCAACAATTCCCCTTTCTGCTAGCCCAGTCCTGCTGTATATCACCTAGGTCATGGTGAGTCTTTTGAAAGCATACCCATGAGCCTTTGGGAAACATGCAAATTATGGCCACTGGTTTTTTTATTGGATACAGCTGAAGGAGCATTGGCACAGCATGGGGACATCCCGGGATCCATGTGAGCACCAGCTGCTGCATGGTTCCCCCCATGCCTGAGCATGCAGTTGAGTGGCTCCACTCCGAGTCCCAAGACCCCTTAAGGGAGTCTCTAAACCAGGGGAGGCAGACATGCAGGCCCAGGCTACCCCCAAAAGAATCCATCCCAATGCCCAAACCACCTCAGAGTGAGGCAACCCCATGCCTCGCTTCTGCCAGCATTCCTAGATGTGCAGCCAACCCAAAACCTTTCACAGCTATGATGGAGTCAGATATCCATCACCCATTCAGAAAGGTGTACCCCATCTGCCCTAATGAGGGCTGTCTGCCTAAACATAATATCTGGATATTCAATAACTCATCCCCCAAAAGTCTCAATGACCTGTGATGCAGCCTTGCAGACCTCCATTCTGGCTAAGTCCAGAGAACACCCTGTGCCACCCCCTCATTCCAGCAGTTTGGACCACAGTAACCTGGTTCACGATGGTCAAAAGGTGGGCTGGCCATCACATTCCTCTGTGCCCCATCCAGGTGACATGCAGATGGTCCCCAAAGCCCTAGTTGCTTTCTCAGATAGATGATGACACATAGGCACCCACCCAAAACACAATGCAGCGCACAGTGATCCCCACCAATCTCTTTGAACCTGCAGGAGCTAAAAATAGACACATTAGCAAGCCTGGCGGATACCTGGGGGTGTATGTAAATCTTATATGCTGAGGAGCACCAGTGGCTCTGATCCAGCCAGATGGTAAACCCAACTCTGAAGCCAGAGTGGCGACTCTCATCCAAAAGGAGTGCTCGCCAAAGTCCCTTGAGGAAAGGCCTTGTGCTGTGATGCATGCCCTTATGACACTGGGTAGACTGCAACTGGGACAAGCATGAGCTGACAGCATGCATGAGGAAAGTACCAGAAGTGGCAGGCCAGACTGTGATGTACTCAGCTGTGCTCTGGATAGGGGCAGAGCTGACTTGGGGAGGGGTGTTTGGAACAGAGAAGGATCCGAGACCCCGACCCAGTTGGTCCATCTTGGACCTATACAGATGAATATGAAGCTCTGAGCCCTGCACAGAAATGTCATAAAATAATAAGGCGCAACCATTGCTGTTGTAGCATGAAGCTACCAAGAGCTTGCTGCTGTGAAAGGCCCTGAAAAAGGTCATGGCAGCACAAAAGAGAGTAGTTGCAAAAGTGGAAGACATAACTGGGAAGCTGTTGCATAAAAACAGGTAGCATTTTCCAGAATTGTGCATGCACAAATAACCTGCTGATTCAAACCAATTGGCAGCCATCACCAGCACTTGGGACTACTTAGAGACAGTGTGGTGTAGTGGTAAAGAGTGTCAGGGTAGTATCTGAGATACCTGGGTTTGAAAATGCTCAAATTTTCTCTTTTTCCTTGCTTTACAAACAGATAGAATTCCCTGCAAAAGCTTAAGGCCGTGTGGGTTGAAGACAGACTTGGGATGGGCTGCATGAGTGAGTTACAGATATTCCTTCTGGCTGTCACTTTTGTGTAGACCATCTGCTCTCTGACAGTGGCACACTGAAGTCTGAACCATGTGGACTGATCTGGAAAGGACTTCTAAGAAGATGGGCATGACTTAACAGCAGAGAGCGAGACAGCTTGGTGTTTATTTCTAACTACAGAGCGTAGCATAATTGTAGGACTATAAAAGGATTTTGCATGTCTGCTGGTTTGACTCAAACTTGAATGGTTTGAGTGGGTTCTACTAAGTTTGTAAGACAACAAACAGCTGCTGAACATGTTTAATGTACAGACAAATGTCAATAGGAAAAAATGCCAGCGTCTATAGTTCAAGGTTTGGGTATAAGTACCTTTTATTTGAACCTGCAGCTCTGTTGACTGATCATACTTTTATTATGCTGATGAGAAACCTATGTTTACAAAATGGCTTCACTTTGTAGTCAGTTTAGGATGTTCTATTGCCTAAATAAGTAGCTGTCATTCACAAACCTTGCTGACACAATTTATTTATTTAAAATCTTTTTATGGTCCCTAAGGCAATAAACAATAAAAAAATAAAACAAGATTAAAAACACATATAAGTATATAAAATACTTAAAACAATTAAAACAAAAGATGCAAGCCCATGAATGGGAGGATGGGTCAATAAGAATCAGTGAGGGAATGCCAGACAAACATAAGTCTCCATCTGCTGGTGGGAGATAAAGATAGAAGGGGGCAGATAAATTTCACTGGGGAGGGAATTCCATAAAACTGGTGCCAAGACTGAGAAGAGCTTTTGTGGTCACCCATCTAACTTTTAGTATAAGCACCCAGATGACTCTAATGGTTGGGTAGATTCATATCAGAATAGGAGGTCATAGAATCACAGAATTGGAAGGGGCCATACAGGCTATCTAGGATCAGCCTAGAGCATCCCTTATGTTTGTCCAGCCACTGCTTAAAGACTGCCAGTGAGGGGAAGCTCATCACCTCCCCACGCATCTGATCCCACTGTTGAACAACTCTGACTGTAAAAAAAGTTTTTCCTAATATTCTTCCCTTCCTTAATTTAAACCCATTATTGTGAGTCTTATCCTCTGCTGCCAAAAGGAATAGCTCCCTGCCTTACTCTAGGTGACAGCCCTTCAAATACTTAAAGAGAGCAATCATGTCCCCCCTCAACTGCCTCTTCTCTAGATTAAACATTCCCAAGTCCCTCAGCCTTTCCTCATACGGCTTGGTCTCCAAGCCCTTGATCATCCTTGTCACTCTCCTGTGCATCCACTTTGTTCTGTCCACATCCTTTTTGAAGTAAGGTCTCCAGAACTGCACTCAATACTCCAAGTGCAGCCTGATCAATGCAGTGTACAGCAGTACTATGACATCTTGCAATTTGGATGTTATGCCTCTGTTGATACACCCCAAGGTTGCATTAGCCTTTTTTTTGTCACTGCATTACACTGGCTGCTCACATTTAACTTTTGGTCCAGCAGTACCCCAAGATCTTGTTCACACACACTGCTACTTGGAAGTGTATCCCCCATCCAGTATATGTATTCCTCATTTTTTTTTTTACCCAGATGTAGAACTCTGCACTTATCCTTGTTAAATTGCATCTTGTTCACATTCGCTCACTTTTCCAGCATGTTCAGATCTCGTTGAATTCTATCTCTATCTTCTGGTATGTTTGCTACTCCTTCCAGTTTGGTGTCATCTGCAAATTTAATGAGTAGCCTCTCCACACCCTCATCCAGATCATATATAAAAATATTGAAAAGTACCAGGCCCAAAACTGAGCCCTGTGACACCCTGCTCCGACACCTCCCTCCAATCAGATGAAATGCCATTGACAACTACTCTTTGAGTGCGGTTCTCCAAATAGTTCCATATCCACTTAACTATCCTAGAATCCAGTCCATAGTCCTCTAGTTTACTAGGTCTTTAAGGTAAGCTGGTCCAAAGCCACTTAATTTTAAAAGTTAATACTAGTACCCAGAAACTGATTGGAAGACAGTGTAGACTGGAGTGATATAGTCCCTACAACCCATTCTAGCCAGAATTCTGGCCACAGCATTCTGCACCAAGTGTAGCTTCCAGACACTCTTCAAGAGCAGCCCCACACAGAGAGCATTACAATAGTCTAATATAGATGTTACCAGGGCATGCACCACTGTGGCAGGATCTTTTTTGCTTAAAAAAGGTTTCAGCTGGTTCACCATATGAAAGTTATTCCTGGCCACCACTGCCACTTGCTTTCCACAGGAGTCCTTGGTCTAGCAGCATTCCCAAGCTACAAACCTCCTTTTTATGGGGAGTGCCACCCTAACCCATACACAACAGGAGACAACTCAGTTCCTGAATCAATGCTTCCTCCCATAAGTAGCACTTCTCTTGTGTCAAGATTAAATTTCAACTGATAAGTCCTTGTGCATCCCAGAACTGCTTCCAAGCACCGGTTCATAGTTTCCACAGCCTTCTGGGGGAGCTGTAGGGAACGCTATAGAGTCAAATATAATGCACATACTGGTGACAACCCAGCCGAAATCTCTTGATGATCTTTTCCAGCAGCTTCATGTAGATGTAGAAAAGCCTCTAGACATCAGGATAAGAACTGAATAAGTGCTAAGTGAAAATAAGTTTTTATGAGTGCTTCAGTCTTTTTTCAGTCTTTCATAGACTGAATCAGGTGGCACCTTTTCTCCAGAAAAGTATGGTGTCATGCATAGAGTTTTGAGCTAAAAAACTGGGAGGGCCAGGTTTCCCCACTCTGCTGTGGAGATTTGTTGGGTGAGCAGGCCAATCATACCTCTCAGCCTAACCTACCTTGTGATTCATTTTGAGGATTTTATTTTTATTTCCTTTAATTTATATCCCACCCTCTCCAAAAAGCAGATCAGGGTGGGTTCCAACCTATAATAATCTGCTGAGTGCAGATTTACATCATAAAAATGGATAAAATGGGGAAAGGAAAAATGCTGTTGTAAACTGCTTTGGGCCCCCATTGGGAAGAAAAGCAAGCTATAAATATCTAAACAAAATATAAGAAAAGACTTACAAAATAGTCTAGGGCATTTTTATCTATGAAGTTTAAAGTTGTTCTTACTTTAGTGGTTTTGTCGTGTGTAGCTAAATCCCTTCTTTGACAGGGATATTTGTTCACACTGCACCCTCACATCTCTTCCACCTCCCCCCCCCCCAGTTATTAGGTGTTAAGGCAGCTCAAGTTCTTGAAGGAACTGAAGCCTTATTTATGAAAATACTCTTAGACTCACTGAACACAAAGAAAATTTTTACAAACCATGAAACTGCCGACAATCTTGGTATGTATGTTACCTCACATGGTTATAGGGTTGCCAGCCTCCAGGTGGGGCCTGGGGATCTCCCGCATTTACAACTGATCTCCAGCTGACAGAGATCAGTCCCCCTGGAGAAAATGGCCACTTTGGAAGGTGGAATTCATGGGATTGCACCATGCTGAGGCTCCTCCCCTCCCAAAACCCCACCCTCTCCTGGCTCCACCCCCAAAGTCCCCAGGTATTTTCCAACCCGGACTTGGCAACCCTACATGGTTAGTAGAGCGCTTGCAGGTAAGCACTGTTTCCAGTACTCTTTCTAATGAGCTTATTTTGCCCCTCTAAACTGCTCAAACTGTTGCCCAGAAGTTATTGCAGATACATAAAACATCAAGGCAGGGATCCAAAGAGCCCCTTAGGTGCACATTAAGCTCCTTTCCTCCAATCACAGCTACTAATGCAGCATTGGAGGCTGCTTTCAAAGCCCTGCCACCAGCACCAGAGATGATTTTTCAGAGTCAAACTAGATGAGATGCTGGAGGAAAAAGCAGCTCCTATCAGGGCTGTGGTGCAGAAGAAGAAGAGCTTAATCTTCCCTGCACAGTTTTATGGATTGCCCCCCTCTCCATGCATGTCTTCTTTCCATGGCTGATAACAACAGGGGTCATTTCGTAGAAAAAGAGGTGCAGGAGCTCATTAGCATAACTCATTAGCATAACTTATTTGCATATGCTACACCACCTGACATCATAAGAAGTATGTCAGAAGGCGAGAAAGAAAGAAGAGAGAGAGGAAGGAAGGAAGGAAGGAAGGAAGGAAGGAAGGAAGGAAGGAAGGAAGGAAGGAAGGAAGGAAGGAAGGAAGGAAGGAAGAAAGAGCTGGCAGAGAGGGGACAGCTATGAATACAAGCCTCAGAAATACCACTATTCTGGAAGGATAGCTTCAGTGGTGGCTGAAGCCTTCAGAAGGCTGGTCGGAGGAACAAGGACCTTTCCAGGGTATGGGGTCATTTTGCTGCAGCCATGACACAAGCAGGCATTCCCCCATGGGGGGGGGCTGGCACCAACTCCTGGAGCTGCGCTCACCCGAGTTCCTGCTCAAAATGACCCCTGGATAACAGTATTTGCTCTGTGTGTGTGGGGGGGGACGGGGGGAATGAACACAGCAAGGCCATACATTGCAAAAGGTTGAAAATTCCTCTCCCTCCGCACCAAAGGCCTATCTGCTGTTCTGAACACATGAAGCTGCCTTATACTGAATCAGACCACTAGTCCATCAAGGTCAATGTTGTTTACTTTGACTGGCAGTGGCTCGCCAGAATCTCAGGTAGTGAGATGCTGGGGATTGAACCTAGGATTTTCTACATGCCAAATATCTATATCTCTAATTTCCAAGTGCCCCCCCCCCCCCGCGTGCAGATACTTAAATCTGTGCGGGGGGGCACTTGGGGGGGAGGGAGGTTTTTCTACACACAGGGGGGACTCCCCCCGTGTGCAGAAAAATCCAAAAAGTTTTAATTTTTTTTCGGGGGATATTTAAATCCCCCGAAAAGTAAAAGACCGTTCCCTGCGCGCATGCAGAGAATGCTCTCAGAACTGTGGCGGCCCTGGCGAGAGCCTCCGAGGTCCACCAGGAGTCCTTGGGGGAAAGGGGGCGAGCAGCGGGCTCAGCGAGAGCCTCTGAGGCCCACCAGGAGCCCGTGGGGGGAAGGGGGCGAGCGGCGGGCTCGGTGAGAGCCTTCGAGGCCCGTCGGGAGCCCATGGGGGGGAAGGGGGCAAGCGGCAAGCCTGGTGGTCAAGCCTCTGGCCATGAGGGGCAGGGCTTCGTGGTCAGTGTCGCCGCACTTCCCTCCAACAACTGGGTCCCTGCTCCCCGGCCAGCTGCTTGCCCTTACCTTCGCTGCCACCGCCTTCCCAGCTCATCGCTTGGCCAAGCTCCGCTGCAGCAGTGGCCCCCGGAGCTCTCTCAGGCAGCCAATGAGACCCAGGCCTGGAGCCGCAGGCTGCCCAGGCTGCCTCAGAGAGCATGAGAGAAAAGGAGTGAGGGAGCAGTGAGCACCCCCTGCATGTGCCATGTCCCTCAAGCAGGTGCCTCAGCCACTGCCACAACAACAGTCATCCACCCAGTTGGTGAGCGGCGACAGCAGCACCAGACGCAAGCACCCTGGTGGCAGCCCCAGCCCTGGAGGCCTGGCGGTGGTGGTGGCTGTGGAGCAGGCAGCGGCCCCTGGGTGGAGGCAGCAGGCCAAATCTAGGAGGTGGGTCCGGGAGGGCCCAGGTGAGCGAATGGGCAGGAGGGAAACGGGTGCACGACCTTCGCGGCCAGAGGAGGGATGGGGGGCTCTCAGCTACTGCCACCACCTGAACCTGACATTGCAGAGGGGAGCCGGGACCCCACCCCGGGGGGCAGCCCTAGACTCACCCTGGGCCACCCCAATGCCCCCCCGGGCCTAGCTTTTTCTCCCCTCACGAGTATCACGGGTCCCGTCTCTTGTATGCTCTACCACTGATCCACATCCGCTCCTTCATTTTAAAATACTGAAGCCTTCATCTGTGGACGGGGGGGCAGAATTGCTGCTGTTTGTGAACTGGATGTTCAGAAACCCCATTATGCACACAAACCTTACTGCATAGCATTTCAATTTCAGCTCTAAGGATTATGGGAAGTCAGAATAAAGTCCACATCCAATGAATGTCGCATTAAGTTATGGTCTCTAAAGTAGCCAAAGGAACCTTACATTTTCAGGACTGTGGACAGGAAAAGGAATGTCATAGTAGCGTTGTACGGTTGGAGAAATTCTGGATGCAGCATGTTCATAAAGTAACTAGAGAACGTAAGTATTATTTCTGAAAATAAGCACTGCATGCCTTCCCATATTGCCTTGGTCCAGTTCCTTGACCTCACACCTGTACCACTTGTGACTGGAAACTGAGTATGTTTGTAAGTTCCCTAATACCCCCCTCCCAAATCCCTCCATACTGAAAGCCTATTGTCAGAGAACAATTCTGAAATTGGGGCGGGGGGGGGGGAGGAACTAGAGACAGATCTTGCCAGCTAGCTGGCTAGCAGCATCTGAATAACATCTCAGTAAGTCTGTTACTCCTCTGCTTCTCACATGTATTTAAGTCCTAGGTAGGCAGCCTTGGACTCCCTGTTCTCTAATGCCCCTGGCAGAAGAAAAATGGAGGCAGTGATTCTGCATCATACTGATGTGTGCTTCCACTTCCAGTGTGAAATCAGAAGCAACATTATCGTGTCAACGTGATGCTCTAGCACAAAAGCAAAAGTGACACTCTGACACAATGATGCTGCTTCTAGTTTTGTACTTGAAGTGATTTTGCATGTTAACATGACACAAAATCACTTGTTCATGCCCCCCCATTCTCCTGCCAAAGTGCCAGCTACAGTTGGCAACTCTGGACTAGACATGCCCAGAGGTGCCCTTTAGTCCTTGTCCTTTGGTTTTCAGCTTAAGGGCTGTTGCTGAAAATGAAGGAAAAGATCTATAAGCAAAGGAAGAGAATGAGAGGAAGATCTGTTTTGCTGTTTGAAGCACCCCTTCCCCATTTTGTTTGTTAGTGTTTACTGTATTTTTCTTGTATCATATTTTTTGTATTTTAAGGTTTGGGGTCCACACACTGGAAAAACTGGACTGTAAATAAATAACATGCTAGATCTCTATGTGCAAAGATTTTATTACTCAATCATGTGAGCCCCAATTTTCAGCCTGAAGTAAAGAATCATGATTAGCCTCATAAAAATCCACTTTTCCCTCAGACTCGACAAAAGAATCCTTTATAGCATAGGATTCTGAACAGAAACTGCATTCAGAGCAATGAAAAACAAAAGGGTGAGGTAGGTAGCACTGAATAAATGAATGATACTTAACTAACAGCAACCTTACACTAGCTGTCATGCAGGCCATGGAATGAAATAGGCCATGGATCACCTTTTACTCTGACTGACATTTGAGATGGAGCCAAATGAAACTCTGTTTTCTTGGATCATCTATTATTTACTGCTGAACAAAGCTGGAGGCTAAATTATGTAGAAGTATTTTATCACAAACTTTAAGTACTATATTTTTAGCATGTTGTGTTATTTCAAAAGCAGATTTGGCACAATTCAAAAGTACTTCTCGTCGAAAGCCTGCTCAGAAAGGTTACCCTCAGATTAAGTGTGTGCAGATGTATAGATTGTAAGAGATGTTGCTGTGCTGTCTGCATCTTTCCTTGAGTTGAGGATCACTTGGCAACTCCATTAAAAATGCAACATATTTAAAGTTGGAAGTGGGCATTATAATTTGCTTGGATGCAACAGAGCCGAGGGAAATTGATTTTATCATTTTATCAGTTTGGATATAAGCTGTATTGCCTGCTAATACAACACCTGTGCCAAGTATTGTTGTTATGCAAAAATGAGAGGGAAAAAGCCAATCCTAGTGCTTTATTCAGAATATTGACACTATACACGAAGTTGAACTCCAGAAACTAGTAAGGTGTAGGGAGCCAAATGAAATTGCATGTCACTCAATATACAGGGGAAAGTGCTGTTAATATTAAATCCATAAAACTAGTTCTGTACCATGACTGAAGTAGTACTGACAGCAGGAAGAATTTTGTAAAATCTTGAGGACAAGGTGGGAGAGCGGATTTTTCAACATGGAGTAACTAATTACCATATTTTCTTTTCCAGAGTTTGCATAAGTCTGCATTTAAACTGACAATATTGAATGTCAGTGTTATAATGAATTCAGTCAGAGCTGAGGAGACACGGTGCATATTTGTGGAAGAACAATAAGAGATACTTCAACATTTCTGCCATAGCAATGTGGCCATTTCCAAGGTTGGATATGTGAGCCAGCCCGTATGACAATTTCTTTCATTGAATCCTATTTAAAGCAGGCTTTTCAGATTCAGCACACAGCCTTTGTGGTTGCTAGTATTGACAAGGAAGAGATACTTTATATCATAAATGTGTGGGGTCAACTCACTTTGGGTCCCGTTTGTGATCGAATTTAATGGATCCAATTTAATGCAGATGGGGAGAGCTAGCAGGGGCAATGGCGGCCATGGCTGGCCATGTCCTGCATGCCAGGATGGGCTGCACAGGTAGCTTGGGGGCTGGGTGGCTGCAACAGTGGGAAACCTGGCCCTCCCCCTCCCAGGTGGGCCTATGATGGGGCCTGATCTGGGCTGGGGGAGGGGTCACTGGAGGATAAAAGCTTGCCATGCTGCCCAGCTAGCTTACCTGGCCATGTAAGATCACTTGGAATTGTTCATCTGATCCTCCATCACTCTCTCAGGATCAAGTCCACTTGGTCTAGCTACCAGGCATCTGGCCCAGCCACCTAGGTTCTACAGGGAGAGGGACATGAAAGGGACACACAGCTGGGGTGGCAGTGTGGCGGGGTGGCCAGGTACATCAGAACCAGCATCAGAAGTGCTGCAGCAACAGCAGATCAGTGGCAGCATGCTTCATTGGCAGGGTCATAGAGTGAGCGCTGCCACTTCACTCTGGGTGGCAACAACAGCTTGGTTAGCCTCAGTTTGGGAGGCCTCAGTAGACAATGGAAGGAGGCCATGTAGGTCTCCAAAAATCATCTGCTGAGCCAGCAGAAGAGGCTGAAAGCATCAGAGGGAGACCATGCAGGAATCCAAAAATTGCCGTTGAGCTAGCAGAGAAGGCTAGGAGCATCAGCAAGGTTGGCAACCCACAATATTGAGTGCGTTCACACTGGGGTGAGGGTGTTGTTGCAGGGGGTGACCACTCGCAAGGAGGGGAGAGCATTCTTACAGCATTCTTTGCAGTCACTTACCTCCCAACACTTGGATGGGAGGTGCATTCTGCATCCAGTATTAGCTCACCTATATAATTCCCTACACTGCCCCCTCCCCCAGCTTGATTGGCCAAGGTGACTTGTTGGCACTTTTTACATTATTCTTGATAGTTATATATATAAAAAGAACAACTTCAGCTGCTTCATGTCTCCTCTGGTGACAATCCTACTTTCTCTGCAACTGGCAGCCAGTCTTAGGCTTGGAGGGGGACCTTTGCCTGGACTGTAAATCCACTTTTATTTATTTATTTATTTATTTATCGGTCTTATATGCCGCTTTCCCCGCACGCAGGCTCAGAGTGGCTTACAAAGCTTGGCTAGGAGCCAAGGTACACATATACATTAAAATCAATTAAAACACCATTAAAACAAACAATCATTATAATAAAAATAAAGTGCTCAGTGATATAACCATGGCATAGTATGTATACCCAGCGATCTTCAGTTCTAAATGTTAGGCTTGATGATAACCGCGGCCAGCACCAAAGCCATGATGGTCCTAGGATGGGGGGAGGGAGGTGGCGGCTCCTATTTATATGCCTGGCAGAAGAGCTCTGTCTTGCAGGCCCTGTGGAACTGCATAAGGTCCCGCAGGGCCCTGATCTCTGGGAGCTTGTTCCACCAGTAAGGAGCCGCCACCGAGAAAGCCCTCACCCTGGTAGCAGCGAGCCTGGCATCTCTGGGGCTTGGAATAGCCAGCTGGTGTTGTGCCTCAGACCGTAGTGCCCGCTGGGGTATATGCGGGGAAAGGCGGTCTCTCAGGTATGTCGGACCCTGGCCATTTAGGGTTTTAAAGGCAAGCACCAGCACCATGAAATGAATCCGGTATGCTATAGGCAGCCTGTGCAGCGCCTTTAGCATCGACCGGATGTGCTTCCATCTTCTGCACCAGCTGCAGCTTCCGGATTTGGAATAAGGGCAGTCCCATGTAGAGAGCATTACAATAGTCTAGCCTTGAGGTAACCATTGCATGGATCACTGTGGCCAGGTCATCGCAATTCAGGAAGGGAGCCAGCTGTCACACCAGCCGCAGATGATAAAAGGCCGACTTAGCAGTGGCTTCTACCTGGGCCTCCATCATTAAGGAGTGGTCCAGGAGCATTCCCAAACTCCTAACCACTGCAGCAGGCACCAATGGTGCCCCATCGAAGGTCGGGAGTGGGTGCCCCAACCCCAGACCGCCCTGACCCAGGCACAAGACTCCAGCCTACTCAGCCTGAGCCATCCAGCCACAGCGTGCAATGCCTGGTCCAGATCATCTGGTCCAGAGCTCAACTGGCTGCCCAACTTAAAATAGAGCTGGGTGTCATCAGCCTACTGGTGACACCCCAGCCCAGCCTTCCGGGCAATCTGGGCAAGGGGGCACATGTAGATGTTGAAAAGCATCGGGGACAAGACCACCCCCTGAGGAACTCCACATTCAAGCAGGTGCCTCGGGGACTGCTGTTCCCCTAGCACCACCCTTTGTCCCCGACCCTGGAGGAAGGAAGCGAGCCAAAGTAAGGCAAGCCCCTGTATCCCCACATCGGTGAGGTGGTTGACCATGTCAAACGTGGCTGACAGATCTAACAGCAACAGCACTGCCACACTGCCTTGATCCAGATGCCTCCGGAGGTCATCAGTAAGGGCGACCAGCGCAGTCTCCATACTGTACCCTAGGCAGAAGCCAGACTGGAAGGGATCTAGTACAGAAGTATCATCCAGAAAGCCCTGCAACTGTATTGCCACCGCCTTCTCAATTAGTTTGCTCAAATAGGGCAAACTGGAAACCAGCCAATAGTGGCCAATTCGGCCAGATCCAAAGATGTTTTTTTTCAGGAGAGGGTGGACCATCACTTCCTTGAGTGCACTCAGGAACTGCCCCTCCGAGAAGGACTGGTTGATAATCTCCCTCCGTGCACCTCAAACAGTGCACTATACACCTATGCCAGTGTTGCTTTTGTGCATCTGGGGGTTCTTGGGAAGATAGGTCAGCTGGCTGACCCTGAACTGTCAGGTAAGGGCTGGGGTATGAAGCCAGCACCTCACTGTGTGTCCACAGCAAGCTGAAATTCCCTGTCTGGTTGCTTAGTTGCAGCTGGCTGGTGGCTGGTAGACACAGAATCCAGTTGTTTCTCATCAGAGTAATCAGAACTGTGTTCAAGGTCTAACTGTTCCACAACACCTAAGAAGAAAAGGGGGGGGGGATTGCACACCCAAAGCTGAGATGGCAAGGAGCCAGCCCAAAGCTGAGCCCTCAGGGAGCAGTCTGCTCCCCACCAGCACAGCTGATCCTCAGGCTGTGTTCTGCAGTCCCTTTAAACTTTAGCCCAAAAAACCAGCAATCTCCTCCAGCCTCTCTGCTGTTTTTTGGATCTACCTGGTAATTCCCGAATATATCTGTGACTTTTTGGACTGTTTCTTTGTTTTGTTTTCCTGAAAAATCCCAGATTCCTTTGGGATGACAAAATATACCTTCAAAATACTGATAAGATTTTTGGGGGTATATTTTCAGCTCAGTTAGAAACACCCCCCCCCCCCAAAAAAAAAAACCCCATGATTTTGGGAGATACTGCCTCTTCTCCATTAAATGAAATTGCTTAATTCTTGGATGGAGCAAATGCAGCTGTAATAACCTGGCCATGTAGTACAAGCAGATATTAGTAAGTCAGAAGAGTTACATGATACATGATATGGTGCTATGCTCAGGACTAGGGTTGGTCATGAACTGGCTGACAAATTAAAGTTCATCATGCATTTGGGCTGGTTCATGATTCGTGAAGCAGCATTCATAAACTGAAGAACCACCACAAACTGATATGAATTTTGAAGCAATCTGTGGTGGTCCATGAAGAACAGCTATTTGGTTTAAATGACTCAGAGCTATTTAAACCATTGCTTTCTGCTCCCTGCAGCTTTTTGTGGGGAGCAAAAAGTAGTGGTTTAAACTTTAAATTGCTCATGAACTTATAGGAATTGGGGCAGTTTCATAGTTCAGCAAAAATGCAGTTATGGCACATCCCTACTCAAGACAAATTTTTCATCAAGGAACATCAAGAAGCCCGCTTGCGGGGAGGCAGCGTATACATATAAAGTATAAATAAATAAATAAATAACATTGAAACAATCTGATCATGAATGTATCATCATCATCATTATCATCCAGCCAGTTATAAAATCTTGACCAAGAATTCTCAAAAATCTCTTCCTTTTTATCATGTGACAGTAAAGTTAATTTGTCCATCTCAGCTGTTTCCATTAGTTTGTAAATTATTTCTTCTTTAGAGGGGGTTTCTTCAGTATTTCTCATATGCAATTCTAGCAGTAGTTACAACATGAACAATCATATAAATATCTGGCTTTTTATATTCAGTAAAAAGAGTTCTGGTACAAAAGGTATACTCATTTGTAACATATTTTGCAATATCTCATGTACCCAAGCCTAGTATTTTTTACTTTTATCACAAGTCTACCACATATGATAAAAGGATCCAACATCACTTTTACATTTCCAGCATTCATTGGACATATTAGGGTACCATTTTGATCGATCATTAACTTATCTAGCATGAAATCAAGGTGGCAAGGTAAGCTTGCCTGGTTATTATGTTCATGTTGAAGTTCTCCATGCCTAATACAGACTCAGGTACAAGGTGTCTGATGTTCTGTTAGGTTAACTGTTTTTCTGCTGTTTTCAGGAAATATAACAAATTGCGATATCAACATATCAGTAAAGGCAGTTTCTACTGGAAGGCTTTTCACATAAGTCAGTGCTATACTTGATATGATTTGATATGCCCACTGTGTTATCTTGCTTGCTATCTAAGGCCAGTTTGCAGCATTTTGCCTATTGAAACATTTATTTATTTTTAAGACTTTTACTCTACCTGTCTTTTAAAGAAAAGGCAGAAAGAGTTGAGAAAATCTATCAAATCCCAAAAATATCTCCAGTTCATATACGAAGTACGAATGAGATGAAATAAAAAAACACATCACAAAGGTAGTAGTTTTGTATGCTAAAACTATCAAATGGAATTATAAATGCTTTTATGAGCAACACAAATAGTTATTACTTGTATGGAGAACCCCCTCCCCATGTTCAATATGGAATCAATTTTGTTAAATCAGTTTATCAATATTCTTTTCCACCAAACATCTCTTTTGTGGATGTAGGATAGTAAAATTAATACTAAAAAAAGAAATTTGGAAGACTCATTAAAAACACAATATGAGCTTTACAGACTTAGATCAATGAACTTCCTAATTTAGGAATTTGCCTTTGATAGTATTTAGCAGGGATGCTGGAAATGTACGTTCACATTTACCAGCTGAACTTTCCTTGATCAAACTGCTCTTTTACACATGAGTTGATCCTCCTCAGCAGATCTCTTCTTGTTACTCAATGTACTTGCTTTTTGAAAGCCATATAAAAAAGTGTAAGAGCTTTAAAAGCAAGTTTTTTTGTGTGCATGTGGCAGGGAAAACACCAATTCCCACGATGCTGTACAAGAAGCTGCGTGCACATATTCTTCCAGATATGGACAATTCAGCAATCATTGCTGACTCCCAGTTAATGTTGTCATTGGGCACATCAGATGCCCTGATCTAGATAGCCCAGGTTAGCCCTTCAGCAATTTGTACAGGTGCATCTTCATACAACACCATGAAGTTGTACCTTCCCCATCCCACTACGTGTCATTTAATTACCTGATCCAGCCATCCATAACTCCCATGGGGAGCGACAATCTGTTTCATTTAGTGCATGGAAGCACAGGCTAGCCTGATCTCATCAGAAGCTAAGAAGGATCCCCCCCGGTTAGTATTTGGATTGGAGACCACCATGGAAGTCCAGGGTTCTGATGCAGAGGCATGCAATGGCAAACTACCTCTGAATATCTCTTGCCTTGAAAACCCCATAAAGTTGCCACAAGTCAGCTGTGGCTTGATGGCAAAAAAAAGTAATGCTGTCAGTGGGCATATCAAATCATATCAATATTATATTTAATAATGACTGGAACTTTATGCTGATGAAAGGAAATAATTCTTGGAAAACAAAATTACAACAGAAAAGTTTCAAGTGGGAAAGTGTGAACTCTCTCTAGAGGTAGAAGCTCTCTGGGATTTCTTGTACACATTTTGATGTATTCAAATGTGTACTTGAGCCCTGAAAAAGCTGCGCAAGCAGTCCCTGAAGTATCATTTCAACAAAGCCATTAGGATGTAATTTTTACATGCCACAAAGGACCTTTCCACAATGGAAGTTGACAAGTCAATAAATAAAACCTTGTTACTGGCCGACTATAAACATATTCATGCAAACAAAGGACATGTAGACAAGTATCAGCTCACTGGGTATCCTTCCAAAAAGCAGTTGCCACAGACACTAACAGCAGAGCAAACTGTCTTTTGCCTTTTTGGCTTTCACAGACATTGCTGAGTGGCCAATACACAATGAAAACTTCAAACAAACCCAGTCTATATACCCTTTTTTTCTTCTTCCTGAGTTTCATTAGTTCCACCAGTTAAGTCAAACATGTCCCTTAGCCTGGCTGAAGTTTCTGCATACTGATTTCCCCTCCTCTTGGAATTAAAAGACTTTCTGGTAGAATCATGTAGAATTTGCATCTATTTCAATTGTAATTCATTTTTTTAGACACTACTGGATGAAATCCAGTAAATCCCAACCATAATTTAAAAAAGAATGCTCATCATGAATTGTTTTGAATATAGAAGCTAACTTATTAAAAAAGAGTAAGAGTAGTAGCACCTTTTTTGTTTGTCTTTAAGGTGCTACTGGACTCTTACTTTTTTCCTATTGCTACAGAGAGACTAACATGGTTACCCATCTTGATCCAGCCCATTAAAGTGTGCCTAAATGAAGACTGTGCCCAAACAAAAGTTACTACCCTGTGACTACTACCAAAGACATCTATCACAAAGTCTATCAACCTAGCTAGCATTGGTTTTTCAACCTTCCTTGAAGGGAAATGTGGTTCTTCTCCTTTATATTTTGCCTTTACAATAATCTTGTAAGGTAGGTTTGGCTGAGAGAGAGAATGATAGGCCCATCCTGGCTGAATAGTAAGCTTCCTGGCTGAATGGTGATTTCAACCCATATCCTCAGCATCCTAACTACTATACCACATTGACTCATGTATTGTTAGAATGTGCCATTTTTTCTTATGATCTATTTAAGGCTGAGGACAGTCCGGGGATCTAGAGCGCAGCACGAGCGGGCAAAAAAGCCCCGGGGCCAACCCATCCCATGGCTGCCCATTCGCACTGGCTCCAGTGCTGCAGGACCTTACCGGGAAGGAGGTGGACCGGCGCGTCCACTCTGTCAGCTGGCCCCTGGAGCCTCCACTAGGGCGGCGCGCAGTTGTTCCAGCAAGGCATGGCTATTCGCATAGCTACAGTAGCTGGAACAGCCGATTCACACTTCTGGCGCCACTTCCTGATGCGTCCACACTGCCAGGAAGCGGCAGGGACACACACCCAGATGGCCGGAGACCAGATCCAAGGGGTCTCCGGCTGCAGCGCACGGACAGTGCCTCGCAGACGAGTGGGTGTGGCCCACCGATGGGGGACAGCTGCAGCAGTCTGGATGGCCTCTCTGCCTCCGCCTCTAAAGCAGAGGAAAAGTGGGCCACATATCCAGTCTGTCCTCAGCCTAAGTTCTTATGAATCTAGAGCTAATAACTCAAATAAGGAAGAAACAGAGGCAAAATGTTCTGCAAAACAAGCTGAGTTCTGGTTCAACTTGAGATGATTATGCAATCCTATTACAGGGGTTCCCAGTGTGGCACCCACCAACACCTTCCCAATGCAGACTCCCCCCCATCATTCCTCAGGGTCTCCTATCCCTCTTGGCAGTATTTTGTGGAGATCAGTGGGTTGCAGTGGAAAATTTAGTTTGGATCCAACCCAAAGGGCCTAAATATGCAAACAAAATCCTGGGGCACCCAGAAAAAAAATTGTTTTGAAAATTAGAGAGAATTTTGTCATATTAAAACGGAGCCCAAAGAGACACAGAAATGCCATTGCATGTGGTTTTAATTTACAGTATTACATGGTATGATACCAGAAGAGAAAACTATACTTGTAGATTGTGTCAGGTACTGTAGGCAGGGCTGGTGCTACTATAAGGTGAGGTTAGGCAGCCGCCTTGGGGTGCAGAACCCTGACGGGCACAGAGGCCAGCAAGTGGGGTGAGGACGATGGGGAGAGCAGCCCTGATTACAAGCAGGAATCCTCGTCTTTTTGTTTTTCATTCTTCCTAAAATGCATTTATGTTTGAAAATTGGGAGCACACGGTGGGGGGGGGGGCACCAGAAGGTAGCGTCACCTAGTGTGCAAAAAAGCCTGGCACTGGCCCTGACTGTAGGAACTTGATTTTAAAAGCTGGGCCTAGACACTCTAGAGCTAGGGTTTTTATGCCATCTAAGCTATCTGCCTTCAGGATACTTCTGACCAAGTATCATCTGTACTCACAGTACTCTCCTGAAGTGGCTAGTCGAGGAAGCATGCCCAGCATGGATAGAGCCCATAAGAACTGCTGAGAACACCTGGCTGAATGGTCCAGTAAGAGCAAGACTGGAAACAGAAAAAATGCTGCCTCCAGTCAGGACCTTCAGTCTGAGCAGCTTCTCCCACTTGTGAAGACCATACTTGCTCTGTTGATAAGTGAACAGAACTCTGGCATCGGCCTGTTTGGCTGTTTTCCTTACGTCTGCCCTGGATCATCTTGTGAAATCCTGAATTCTTATCTGAATTCAACTATACTTCTGCTACGCTTTATGGATTCATTACCTACCTCTGACCCTCTTGCTACCTGACCCTTAGTGTGGCGTTGGAGTCTTCCATTTTTCCTGACATTTCATCCAATTTCATGTCTCACACATAAAAAGCCTTGAATGGCAAGGCTGTATTTCTAACCAGACATGCAACTTGTTTAAAATATTTTTTTACTGTGGTGTGTTAAAGCAAAACAAGATCAAAGATAATTTGGTAAACTCAGTGGTGGTGCAATCATTTGTATACTGAAAATGGCAAGGGGGAAGGGGGGAAGGATGCAGGGTTGGGACCTGGTAATTAAACCGGAATATACAAGCAGCACTCTGGGAAAGAGGGAGCCTCTATGGCACAATACTGCCTGCCATTATAATGGAAATACTCTAATTGGAATAGTCTGCTATTTATCTCCAACTGTAATAAAAGTGTGTCCTCATGGCCCCAGTGCCATCTGGAGAAGAACACTGCAGAACAGCAAAGAGAACATCTGTGCGTTAACGGTGGAAGTGTTGATTGTGCCATGACATGATCAACAGATGTCAATCCAGGATTGTTAAAATGAGAGCTCCTTTATTCTTATACACCCCAGTGGAAGAAAATGAAGCTAATGGAAGCTCTCTTTCCCATTGTCCTTGGAGTTTAGACTGTTTCCCCCCTTCTCTTGAATGATCACATTCTGTTCAGATCTTGCTAGATATGCAACACTCAAAAACAACTGTAGTCAAATATGTTTATCTCTGAGTCAGCCTTGTCAGCATGCTCTCAAGTCCCATTTGACAGTTCCCATTATCAAAAAACCCTGATTGGCCAGTGGTGTTGTTTGAAACGTATTTATTTGTTTGTTTATTTAAAACACTTTAATGCCATCTTTCCATCTAATCAAGTTTCACAAGGCAGTGAACATAAAAACATAAAAATGTTTAAACATTAAAATAATTAAAATACAGTTAAAATTATTAAATTAAATTAACGACACATAGACATGCAGTACTGGAAGGAGAGGCAATACCATTATTGGGGGTATGCTAGATGAAAAAAAAAAAAAAAGGTCTTCACCAGCTGACAAAAGACACTGAGAGAGGGAAACAGACGAATTTTTCTGTGGAGAAAGTTCCAAATTTTTGTTGCCCCTTTCTCGAGTTACCACCTGTCTAGGTTCAGGTGGTGGGAACAACCAAAGCAGTGTCTTTGTGGGTTACCAGAGTGAGCAGGTAGATTTGTATGGGAGAAGGTGGTCCTTAAGGTATGCTGGTCCCAGGCCATACAGGGCTTCCAAGGTCAATACCAGCACCTTGAATTTAGCCCAGAAGCAAATTGGAAGCCAGTGTAGGTGGAACAAGATTGGAGTGATATGGTCCCTCTGACCCACTCCAGTCAACACACTGGTAGAAGGATTTTGTACCAACTATAGCTTCCCAACAGTCTTCAAGGGTAGCCCTACATAGAGCTCATTGTAGTAATCTAATCTAGACATTACCAGGGTGTGCACCACAGTAGTAAGGTCTTTTCTGTCCAAGGCCCACAGCTGTCTCACCAGCCAAAGCTGGGGAAAGGCACCCCAGCCATCATTGCCACCTGTTTAACCAACAGGAGCCCCTGATCAAGAAGCCCCCCCCCCAAGCTATGAACCTGCTGCTTTAAGGGGAGTGCACAACTGTATTCAGAGAAGGAGATAAGCCATTTCCTAGTTCAGATCTTTCCCTCACCAGTGGCACCTCCATTTTGTGAGGATTAAGTGTCAGCTTTTTAGCCCTCATCTATTGCAAAACTGCGTGTAGACACCTGTGCATGGTTTCCACAGCCTCCCTGGGATCTGCTGGTAGCATGAGATAGGATGGAGTATCACCTGCATATTGGTGGCAGCTCAGCTCAGATCTCCAAACGACCTCTCCCAGCGGCTTTACATAGCTTTTGAAAAGCATGGGGAACAAAATGGAACTTCGGGGAACTGCATAGGTCAAAGGCCAAAAAGCAGACCAATAGGCTTTCAAATGGTCCCCCAGCACCACTCTCTGAAACCTACTCTCTGAAACCACTCTCTGAAACCTAACCTCAAGGTAGGACAGGAACCACCACAATACAGTGCCTCCTAGTCCCAGTCCTGAAAGGCAATCCAGAATGATACAGTGATCAATGGTATCAAAATCTGCCAAGAGGTCCAGGAGAATTAACAGGGTTGAACTCCCTCTGCCCATCTCCCATCACATGTCATCCACCAGTTTGACCAAGGCAATTTCAGTCCCATAACCAGGTCTGAAATCTAATTGAAATGGATCTAAACAATCTGCCAAAAGGGGCAAGGGGTGTACAAACAGCTGGGAGCTCTCAAACAGGCCCATAGCCAGGACTTTTTTAGTTGGCGGGCATTTAAATTTCTTAGGGGGCACTGGCTAATCAAATTAAAGGAATACCGGCGCCTTCCCTGCATCCGTCACTGCTTGGGGGCCCTGGGCTGGATGGGAAGTTGTGGGGCCTTGCCAGTAAGTCAGGGGGCCTAGCCCTGAGATGCCCCACTGTAGCTGCATGCCTGGTCTCAAACTTCCAAGAATTCTGTCCATATCATCATACTCCACACAACTAGACAAACTGGCACCCTGGGACCACCCTGTTGCTGCTGTAGAATTCATGCTGGAACATACGCAAGAAATTTTATCCACAAATTACCTAGCAAAATTATCACAGTGGGCTGCAGAGCAATCTACCTCCTCCTGTTGACCAGACCCCAATAGGCCCCTGTCCTTCCAGAAGAACTCTGCAGGTCTACACTGTGTGGGTGCATTGGTGCCAGAAAAGTATTGCTTCTTTGCTGCCATCACTGCCATGGAATAGGCTTTCAAATGAGATCTAGCCCATGTCTTGTCAGATTCATCCCAAGTCTTTCTCCACCTTCACTCTAGCTGTTTCCCCTGTCCTTTTCTCCTCTGCAGCCCCTCAGTAAGCCAAAGGGCTACTCAGCCTCTTTGCCCTGAGAGAAGGCACCAAGGCACAATTGTATCAATTGCCCAGGCCATTCCCCATTCCAGAGGTCAACTAGGGCATTGACAGGAGTGCCAATTATATCAGCAGATCGCTGATCTGAAAACCTATCAGATCCATTAGGTTATGGGGGCAGAGTCATGGTAGAAGGATAATCTTTCTTAATATATACTTAGCAATTTAGAATAGGAGTGTTCAGTCATTCCCTGGTTTGGTTTCAGCCTTTCCATGAGTGGTGATCACTACTGTTTAACAAATGTTCATCTATGTTTAAACAGTTTGTACATGGTCTGTCAAGCGCACACACACAAAAGCTGATTGCTCATGCATTTTCTCATACTGCTTTCTTGGGGCTCTCTCCCTTACCCATCTCCCTGTCTCTTGTTTATCACTTTCTTTGATTACACAAATTATTAACATGCTACAGCTAGTGACTTGCAGCTCTGTTACCTACTTTGTTGTTAATTAATGGCAAAAGGCAGGCAGTTCTGGAAGAATTCATTGAAAAATGTTGTCCCACTGCTTCATGGGACCTGTAGCTATTTTATGGAGC
Organism: Lepidodactylus listeri; assembly: GCA_029233225.1. Taxonomy (NCBI): domain Eukaryota; kingdom Metazoa; phylum Chordata; class Lepidosauria; order Squamata; family Gekkonidae; genus Lepidodactylus; species Lepidodactylus listeri. The sequence goes on from JARCFY010000002.1 coordinate 106,922,454, forward strand.
TAGCATTCCTTGGTGTGGTGTTAGGCTACTAAATTTGTGGTGTTAGGCTACTGATGATTTTTTTCACGTGACAATTATCACTTGATATTACTGTCAATAAGTTTGTATGAACTTAATCTTAGGGATGCTAGAAATGTTATCAACATTCAGACTTACCCCCTATTTACATGTGAATTGAAACCTTCATATGATCACTTCCTCTTTTGTTCAATATGTGAATTGGATGACACATTGATCAGATTTGTACATGCAAAATCTGCCTGATTCAGATTGGAATCTGACACTGTAGCTATTTCTATTGCCTTAAGTTGTTTCGTAGGCATGGACAGTTTGTGCCTTGGTAAATACAGAGATCTCCATCATGATCCTTTCATTGAACAAACTTATTGACTGTAATATCAAGTGATAATTGTCATGTGTGAAACAATAATCAGTAGTCTAATACCACAAATGCAGCCTTCACCCCTTTCAGTACTTTGAGGTTCAAAGTGATGAGCATATGACTGAATTTGCAGTTATGGCCAAATTATACATAATTAGCTGCATAATTATTTCTCACAATGAGTTCATTTTGTTTAAAGAAAAAGCCACTTCTGGGGGTATAATCAAGAGACAGAAGAGTCTGGGGAGGAATCCCTTGTCTTTTTCCTAACTGCCATTTGTCCGCTCAAAATCACCTCCACCAGCTTCGTCTACACAGGAAACAGCCTGGAGATTTATATCTCTTGACTCATGTGAGAAAAGCAGCTTAAAAATTTTAAATTTTAGAAAACGTTAGAAAGGAAAGGATTAAGCAGTCCCTTCTGTATTGCTGCTCTGCACACCCTTATAACATACCATTGCAGATTTGCAAAAAAAAAAAAAAAAAAAACTTGGGGGAGGGGAACAATATGCAGGCACCACACGTGACCTGTACTTTGGCCACTGCGTGAAAGGTCTATGACTCAGTTTCTAGATGGATTGTATTTCTCCAAATCTGTCCTGATTATATAATTTCATCTTTGTCTGGCAACATTCTATGCCCTCCAAAATGAGTTGGCTGCCTGATGTGTCACTCAAGCTGTCCCTATCCACTGGCTGTGTTGCCTGAGTCTCACCACCAATATTCTAAACAGTTTTTTGTTCCACTCCCCCCAATAGCCAATTGGAACACAGAGGTCCTTTGCATATGCGGCCTGATTGGCTTTTGCCTCTAACATTCTAATCAGTTTGCTGTTGTTGTTGGGTCATTGAATGTGGTCCTGAGGTAAACTCCCAGTCTTCGCTTAAACGGTCACTGGAGTTGCTAAAATACATATCCCAGTCTTCCCTTAAACGATCGCTGGAGTTGCCAGTCTTCCTGTGGGGCCTGTAGATCTCCCAGAAATCACCATGTTCCACAGCCACAGCACATCCCTGCTGAGGTCCCTCTGCACCCCACACCCTGCCCTCCCCAGGCTCTGCCCCTCAAATCTACAAGTCTGGCCCTCCCCTCAGTATTGTCACCTCCAGGCAGCACCTGGAGATCTCCAAAATCAGTTCTCCTGGAGAGAATGGCTGCTTTGGGCAATTGACTCTATGGAATTATACCTTGCTGAGGTCCCACCATACCCTGCCTTCCTCAGGCTCTGCCCCTCAAATCTATAGATCTGGCCCTTTTCTTAGTATTGCCTGCCTCCAGGCAGCTCCTGGAGATCTCCAAGATCAGTTCTCCTGGAGAGAATGGCTGCTTTGGGCAATGAACACTATGGCATTATACCCTGCTGATGGTCCCTCCGCACCCCAAACCCTGCCCTTCCCAGGCTCTACCCCTCAAATCTCCATGTCTAGCCCTCTTCTTAGTATGGCTAACCTCCAGGCAGCTCCTGGAGATCTCCAAGAACAATTCTTCTGGAGAGAATGGCTGCTTTGGGCAATGGAATTGTACCCTGCTGAGGTCCCTCCCCACCCCTGCCCTCCCCAGGCTCTACCCCTCAAATCTACAGGTATTTCCCAACCCAGAGTTGGCAACCCTGTAACTGGCTATAGAACCGCTTTCCAGACCCTTGGAACCCAGAAGACATTTGCGTAGGGGGAGGTGGTTTTCTGCCATAGCTGCCACTACATAACCCCAAATCAACATAAATCAGGGGTGGAGGGAACCATACCTGTTACCATGAGGCTGTCCTCCCATACTACTCACTTGGGGCAGCAAACTGACTTGAGACAGCCCTGCCTCATAACCAGAAGGAAATAAACATGGCTTGCCTCCCTCTATGTTCCCCTTCCCTCTGCCGCCCCACCAGCCACAGCTGGGACATTCACCTGGAGCTTCCTTCTAGAGCCTTTGTATTTCTTCCCACAATGGGCCTTATTCCTAGTTACAATATAAATCATAGTTTGCTATTCACAGAATTTTCCATACCTGCTGTATTTTTCCATACCTTCTGACTCTGTATCTCAGTTGCATACACATATTTATACATGTATTTATACCAAATGTTCATACTGTACGCAAAACCTAATGTAGAATAAAATATCTGGGAAAAATAAGTCCATTATTTCCCCCCACTGTTGTCATTTTAATTGAAAGAGAGCTTTAGTCAGACCACTGCATAACCTTTGGTGGTTTTCTTTACAGAGCTCCAAGAACTCTGGCTGTGATCAGACATGCAATTTAATCTGTTGCCATTGCTGTTCCCTTACAGATTTAAAATGCATGATCAGACAGCAGAATCTGTCAATCATGCCCCAGTCGTCTGTGTCCCGTTTCCTCCTCCTTCACTGAGTGTTTATTTGATACTTGTTAAAGTCTGGTCCATTTGGGCTGAGCTGGTTTCAAACTGGATTTCCTATTGTCTGATCACTGTGTTGCTCACCCAAGCTGTCAGGCAGGTCTGACTGGTCTGTTCTTTTTCAGACACCTTTTTTTTTTTACTAGTAAGCAAAGTGCACACATCTGCCCATTCACACCCCCGCTCTCTCTCCCCTTCTCCCACAGGGGCTGCTCTAAACTTTGCTTTCTTCATAAAAACTTTCAAATAAAAATGCTTCTGTACTTCAGCTTTTTCCTGTGCTTTGGGGAAGGGGTAAATTTAAAAGTTTAGATAGGGAGACTATGTGTCCCAGAAGGCTGACCAGCACTTGTGCACATGCCCAGAAGACAAACTTTTTAAAAATGGCCAACAGCCCCATTAACTACATATCCCTGGAGGCATAGCAGCACTTGTGGGCATGCTCAAGGGAGAAACTATTTTTTTAAATGGCCAACGGCAACACTCCTTGGCTGCCAGGTCTGATATGCATCTGATCAATCAAGAACAGGGTAAAAGCGCTTTGAAGAGTGCTAAAAGAGGTGAGTCTGATCAGTATTCTCTGTTATAAAATACCCTGGATCAATTAGAGGCAACAGTGGATTAAAATGCACATCTGGCCGCAGCCTGTATGTTTTTGAGGATACTAAGAATTCAGTGTATGAGATCACTAAACTACCATTTTCAGAATTTACTGAGACAAGGTATCTACTTAAAGTGTGTATAAGGGATGTGCATTCAGATATTAACTAAACAAATAATAAACTATGTTTTATTACTACTATCTTTTAATCAGCCAGCACTTTAAAAAGAACAATATTCATTAATATCTCTCACTTGTGCCTTGTCAGAGGTCAGGAGGGAACAGAGAACAATGGAAGAGGAAATAATGTAGATACCTTCACCCATAAATCCCTCTCCCCAACTTATTGTAGAGACCAGGTTTGTGTTAAGGTTGCTGAACCTATTGCTGGCCAACCTTGAATGATTTTCTAGCTATTTCAGCTTTAAAATCTCAAGTACATTTCCTGCTCCCCAGTGTGTACATGTGGGTAGAACTCTATAAGCAGTCCCATATATGAGCAGGATATACTTTGTAGATGTGAGAAAGAGATCTCTTTATTTACAGTACCTATTACCTCATTATAAAAGAGATTATTGTTACTAGTGAGTAACAAATGATTCCTAATACCAGTTTACACCTTTGTTCATGTATGCCTTACACAGAACAATCAGAAAATCACAATGGGCTTTCTGTCAACATAAAACTATGAAAACATCTTATAGTTGGCATTGGTGATAAGAAAGCTCAGAGCATGCATTCTATGGAAGCTTAATCCTGTGCAGAGAAGGCTGTGCTTGGAAGTGGTAAGGCAGATAATGTGCTACTTTTACAAGATGGGCTCATGTGTGTGTTTTAGATAGCCACATTGTCTGCCATATTTTTTTAAAGACGTTTTGCCATTTTTTTTACACCCCATCTCTACTGCTTCTCCTGACAGTCTGTCTTTTCTAATCAGAATGTCTGATATAGTCTAAGCCCTTTGCTTGGCTCCACTCTGCTTAATCTCCTCTCAGTTTCTGCACTATCTATAAATCCTCTCCCTTGACTGGAATGCTATTCTACCAGCCTCATATGTGTAATACATATTCTGGCTTGGATATACTAAGTCTCTGCCACTCACCAACTCTCATGGAACACAAAGGCCTGCTCTGTATAACTGGCTTAATAAAATTGCATCCTCGCTGACCATCCTCTGTGCCAAACATAGTACATGATCCTCTTTTAAACAGCTCTTATTTACTTGCACACCATCACTTATGAATTTAGTTGGCATTTATTGGGATGCTTCTAAGCCTGCCTCTCCACTGCATGGGGATCTCTGATCTATTTATCCTGCAAGACATCCCACAGAGTCCACAAAATTTACACTGCAATCCCAAACAGAATTGCATCCTTCTCAGTCCATTGAAGTCAATGTGTATAACTCTGTTAAGGATTACATAGTTAGCTTCACAAAAGCTCCTCCATAGAGACAGTTTTTCTTCTATTTCATCAGATTCTCACAGCCCCCCCCCCCCCGCCCTCCCTTTTTAAAGAAAAAAATCTAGCTATCTTGTCATTAACTGACAGCAATTAGCAGTTTACTATTCAGTGTAGGGGATGATGCTAAATTTCTCATCCCTGCTGGTTTGACTCAAAAATCTTGGTTTTATTTTCACTTTTCTGAAACCCGTGAGTCATTATTTTCATAGCATTTTTCTTTTTCTTTGTGGTGAACTATCCCTAATAAATTTATGCCATTTTTTCCTATTGTCTCCAAAAAAAAGTTTAGACATGGTATCTGAGGCTGCATCCACATAGCAAGGATCCTCCCTTTCCCTGTCATCACAACTGCGGGTATGGAAGTATTTGCACTGGCAACAGAGCATCCACATGGAAGTTCTGTCTCACTTTTCTCTCTCATCCATCCTTTGTCTTGAATTTTTTTGTACCCACCACATTTTTTATACCACCACAGGACTTTATTCAGGGTTTTTAAAAACGGGTAATTGCTATTGTGCTGTAACAATCTATTGCCATAATTTATAAATTCCTCTGAATTACCAGCTTTCATTAAAAAAAAACATATTAGCCCTTTTACAAACCCAGTTTATCATTCAGGAATAAAATCCAAAACAAGAATCAGCATTTTATTCACCAACTACCAGCTCCTTTAGGAATTTACGCACATTGTATGAACCACCATGCATGAATAAATGATTCTAAATTAAAGACAATTCTGTTTTAAAAAAACCCTTGTCAGTATGGTTTTAGTTGTAGAGTTATTTTAGCTTACTTTGTACAAAATTTTCTGTGGAAATGTGGGGTCCTTCTTCAGTTGACCCTGCAGTATGGTAATCTGAGAATAAATTTACATTTGGAGATTAGGAAAACTAACTCAACCAGATGACAGTAGGCCTTGGCTGATGTCTGAAGAGCCAACATATGCTACTAGTATCATTACCAGCAGGAGATCAGAAACTCAGCTGCTTGATTTGAGGGAGGAAAGATATTTCCTACTACCCAAGGTCCTTCTGCATTTGGACTTTATTGACACTCTTTGGCTAGTCATACATAAGGAATATGCATATATAACAACATGTATATTGGCCATATTAGCCAATATTTCTCTCTTACACCTACACACATAAAACATACACACCAATGTGACAAGTTGCCAAAATTTCTCTACAGAGCAGAGAGGAAAGGAGCTTCTTTCTGTGTATGCAGGAAGGAGAGCCAAGATCTGGAAGTGAGAATCATAGGCCGATTTCGCACTGGCCAGTTGCCTCTTGTTCTCTCCGGAATTTCCCCTCCCAGTTTCCTCCAGAGTATTTTCTTCATTTTCCCACTTGGAACCTCAGCCCTTTCGATATAGCATGACAAAGGGTTTTCTCCCCCCCCCCCCAAATTAGAAACTCCTACAATGGGGCGGCCCTGATGAAAGGCGGGCAAGTGGGTGTGTTTTCATTTTGGGTTCTCCCCCAGAGCAAACAGGAAAATCCTCTAAAAACAGGATTTGTTTGCTCCAGGGAAACTCCAGTGCAGCAGGGTGATACTCCAGAGCAAAACGTGAGCCCGGAGCAACTGGTGTGAAATCGACCAGAAGCTCCGGTGCAAGCATGAGGGCAAACCTGGGGCAAACGCTAGTGCGAAATCAGCCATAGTATTTTCTGATATACACCAGTGGCTGATGCTTCTTTCTGTAATACAACAATGGCTTCTCCATTCCTCAGAACTGACAGTTTAATACCTTATCACCCTCCAATTAAATGTCATTGAAACAATTAAGGGTTTGATTGCTAACCACTCAGCACCAAGGATACCCTTTCCCCCTCAAACCTAGAAATGCCAAAAAATGGTTGTGTTCAAACTGGCAGTTTGGCCCAACATAGGCACATTTCACAAATGGATTAAATGGGCCTGGTCACACAGTCACATCTGTCAGGCATTCCCCAGGTGTACTCACCCCGTCAGAGGACGACTTGGAGCCGAATTAGAAAGCCACCACCTTTGAAGTGGTGTTTTTGTTTCCCCATGCAGATTTGGCAGCCTGAACCTGCAGATCCATTCTGCCACTGGGGATGCATTTTTTTCAAAAAATTTTTGCCTATACGCACATGTATGCATGTGCGCACGCATGCACACTATACACATTCATGAATTTTGAAAAGTTTTTGGGAGTGCACTCCGTGGCTGATGTACTACAATAATGTAGATGCTTTACCATGGGATGTCTCCGTAGGCAGCCTGCAGCAGGGTGTGCTGTGTGGCTGATATGCCCCACAATACTTTTAACTGGTTCAATTAGAGGTGGCACCATATCGTGCCAAGCCACCAGTGTGATCACAGCCAATGACTAGCTGGCTTGGGGCTTAGGGAAGGTCCTATCAACAACTTTGGTTCACTCATAATGGTGTTTGCTTTAAAAGTCTTGTTCAGTCTGGGGGCAGCCTGCTTTTGTTAAAAATATTGTCTTTAAACCTTAGTTTCATACAGCTGCGCTGGGGCGAGCGAACATCCTTGCACCTGCAAGATAACACATTCTGTCTTTGGCCTTGGCTTCCCTCGTTAACATTCCAAAACAATTAAGTCCTGTGGGAAGGGGGTGGCTGGCAGCATGAAACTGCAGATCATATCACCTGCTCTTCTGACATGACCGAAGACCAATGAAATCAATCTTTCACTGATTGGCCTACTTGTGTCTGGAAGACATTGCTTGAACCCTAATTGGAGCAGAGGCCTAGCAACTGATTGCATTTCAAATGATAAATAAGCTACCTTAACATCTATTCAGGGGGCATGATGGTGTTTGCATGAGAAGCTGACATGTAACATCACCTTTCTCACTCTTGGAAGCTCACATCTTTGAAGCTCTGAGTCTCTGACTGCTGAAGCCAACCAGCCTGGTGTTTGGGACTCTGGAGGCAGAGTATACTTTGGATCCAGAACTGAATGAGTAACATCTTGTTCTTTGAGAACCAAGGTTCTATAAGTGTTTAGCTAGTTTATTCATCTCTAGTTTTATTGTTTTCCCTTACAGTAACCTGTTAAGTAATTCTGCACTTTTAATAATAATACTCTTTTATTTAATAAAAATATTTTATTTACCAACTTCTGGTTTCTGTCTCCACTACTGCAATTAGACAATCTAGTGCCTAGCCTGATGGTTCCTACCTCTAGAATAACCTGTGGGTCTCTTGCTGTGAGCCAACCTTGCATGTCATATTCATATGTCATATTCACATGCAACAATTTGTGTTGCAATTTTATCAAGTATAATCAAATAATATTTTTGCTATTTTATTAGTAGATTACTTCATTATTATGCAAAAGTGGCCTGTATGAAGAGGGCTTTAATGCTCTTGAGTGTAAAGGCTTGGAAGGGAAAACACAGGAAATAAAAGTCACCCTTTTGTTATCAATGAACTTTATTAAGAAGGAAAAACAATAACAATAAAAATTAAACTCTGTATAGAAATACTTTAAATAAAATTCAATACTTTAAATTTATTAATTTACCATTTGTCATCCTTTGTAATGTTGGTATGAAATAATTTCTAAAGTAAAGACAGAAAGATGTTAAATTGAATTAAATTATGTATAGACTGTCTAGTATACACAGCTTTTGAACAAATATGTGGCTTAAAATTCTTCAAATAATTAATATTATTTACTTATTTTGTTATTAAAAATTGAAACCATAGGATAACAAAACCATTAGATAACAGTAATATAAGTTTATTTCCTAGCTCAATTTCCCTTTACTTGTATTTTAACAAATACAGTGTGATACACCCAGGGATCACAACAAACGACTACCTAACCCTAACAGTAAAAGCAACAATTATTTAACAACAACATTTAATAACAACAATAACAACAATAATATAACAACAACAATAACAACTCAGATATAATTTTTCATTGAAAATCAGCCAGTCTCCTTAGGTGATTAAGTTTATCTTCCACCTGCTCATATTGCTGCACGGAAGTGGCAACCATGTCATATAGTGCCTCATATTTCCTCTTTTTCAACTCTAGGGAGGTTGCCTGTACATTAGCCAGTGTTAGTTTGTGGCAAGCCAGGTCCCTCTGTAGTCCATCAAATAGAGACTACACACTGGGATGACTGCAATGGAATAGGGAATTAAGAGCACTGTGAAATCCCTCACATATTTTAATCCTAAAATAACAATATAAAATATAGGTAGTACCTGTTAATTCTCATAAACTGAGAAGAATGGTTATCCACAATTACAAATATCTATGGTGTTTTACATGGTATTTTTTCATGTGGGCTGTTTTCTGTGTGGGCTTTTTTTCTTGTGGGCTTGTTTCCATGCAGGCAATTTTCCATGTGGGCTTTTTCCTGTGAGCATTTATGACCATAGGCTTTTTTCCTGTGGGCTTTTTTACATAGAACCGAATGTGCAATGTGATGCCATTCTGGATCCCTTACAATATGACCATGCTGTGTAGAATTCTGCACAGTTAATAGGTCATTCATACTTACTTTTAAACCTCCTTGGAGTCTGATTTGACTTTCCAAGGGGATATCACAGCTGTCACCCTGCTGCAAGTCCTTGTGGTGTTCACGAGGCAAATGTAATGTGTAGTATGGCCCACAATTCAGTATCCTTTAGACAGTAAATAAATGCCAAACTCATAGTAGTTAAGCGAAGCTTCATTTTTACATCAGCAGTTACAACCAGTAGACAGCCACACATGATTCCTAATCCTACAGGGATTGGTTAGGCCCTATAAGGAATAGTGGGAGTAGGGCAGGGTGATGATTGTTGTTGTAGACTGGCATGCATCCTGAGGGTGCCATGGATGGGGAGAGGCTCCCAGACAGGGTTGCCAAGTTCTTGACCCCAGTGGGCCCTTCCTGCCACCACTTGACTGGTCAGTGGGAGAAAAATAAAAGGAGAATGAGGAGATCACCAGTGTCCTGATGCACTGATGTCACTTCTGGTACGATCGGAAGTAATGTCAGCACATCACCAGCAACTCTAGCATTTGTCCAAAACGTAGAGTTTAACCATATAGTTTTGGCTGGATGCTACAGACTCACCAAAGAAGCACAGACATCACTGCCAGTTGTTCTAGCAGTGATGTCAGCACATTGTCAGCAACGTCATTATGTCTCTGGCAAGGCTTCCCCCAGCTGTGAGTCTCCTGCCAGGTGCCAGCCTTATGCTGGCAGTCCTATTTCCAAACCAGCCACTCTTCTCTGAACAGTACCAGATGGAGGAGGGGTGTGAAAAATCCCTTGCTGCTGTATATCACCTTGATACCTTATTCTGTCTAGTGCAGATTAATGGGGTTAATTTGCAACATCTCTCTGCACATTAGGTGTAGGTAATGAAAAGCAAGATATGGCTGTTGGCTGCACTGAGCTTGGAAATAGCGTTGGTTGCCTGAATTCGTGCATAGATATACTCCAGGAATGGGGTGTGACTATTCCTTAATGACCACATATACCCACTGGAGATGAAATCCTGCAGAAAGAGTCTCAAGCTTTTATAATGCCTCAGTGATGAGTCAAACACAGTATTGATCAATAGTGTCAATTCCAATATTCAGCTGAGTCATCAGCATTGGGATAGTGAGTGAGACAGACTGTGTGCATCGGCCCTAAAACACAATTATGAGTGTATTCTGGTTCTCACATTACATCTAGCTTCTAATGCAGACACATTTTGCGTGAGCATATCCAAAAATGGAATTCACCCCTCACTGTGGAAAAAAGAATGAAACTGGTTTTATGTACTACCAAGACAGAAGGTCACACTTGGTAATCCCAGCTACACTTCAGTCATACACACTAAGAGAAATGTAAATGTAATAAACTCTCAAAACTGCTCTATCATCTGCAAATAGCTTTTTACAGAATTAGCTTCTTTGCTGCATGAATTTGATATTTTTCAAAATAAAACAGAAACATTGCAGGGAATACACATATTGTATGACGTCTGTAGTATTCCGTAGTGAGTTAGCAACAAACAACTAGTATGTCATATGCCCTTTAAATCTGAAAGGCCACCTGCCAACTCATTCCCACTTTCCCCTTTGGGTTATCAGATGCATATAAATTAGTGCATTCCTGGAATAAGCCAGAAATAGTCATGCTATCTGCAGTATGTATATATATATATATATCCATTGTGAAGGTGTCTCAATGCAGCTACCGTATTTTGATATTGTTATTTAAATCGGAAAGGTCAGTTCTCACAACTGCAATATGATAGAAAAATGTGTATGTTTCTGACTACAAAGGTGTGCATAGCAGTGTGTGGCATGCTTTGGGGTGGCATGTAGGTCTCACACAGATTAGCTTTTACCACATTGTTATTCTATCAAGAAATAATTGCTAACCGTAGATGCAAAATACCTTAAGATAACAGATAACTCACAAGTAATGTCTGTGCGCAGCTACCACATTCTAGTGTGGAGCAGCCACAGCCTGATTCTAGGGTAACCAAAATTATGTGTATTCCTCACAGCTGGATGTATGTACAAGCTAAGTAAGCTATAGTTTACAGCCTCTAAATACCAAAACCTTTAAAGCTAAAATTAATAAATTACCTCTTATGGTAATGCTGTGGGACTCTTAGAGTTGATATAGATTGGGGCCGCTCTATGTCTGAATCTAGCCCTGGTATTCCACATGCCCACAGGAATAAAAGTTGTCATCTGGTACCAAGGGTAGATTATTTACAAAGGCCTGAAAAACAGTGTGACACTGGCTTTCTCATTGGTGGGCAGATGTCTGCTGCCAAAAGGAGGGCACAAATAATGCCTCCTCAAGCAAGCAGATGGTCTTCTTTGGCCTGTGGTAAAATGACCTTTTACTCCAGGTATCTGAGCCTGCTTCGGTGGGGAGGGCGGGGTATTAAATAAATAAATAAATAAATAAATAAATAAATAAATAAATCTGTGTAAAAGCCCACTACTTTGCATCATGAGTGTCAAATGTGCACACTGTTAATGCTCAGAGTTGGGCTGGTAACCTCCAGGTGGGGCCTGGAGATCTCTTAGAATTATAACTGATTTCTAGACTACAGATATCAGCTCGCCTGGAAAAAACTGCTGCTTTGGAGGGTGTACTGTATGGTATTATACCTAAGGTTGCCAACCTCCAGGTGGGACCTGGAGATCTCCTGAAATTACAACTGATCTCCAGATGATGGAAATTTGTTCATCTGGAAAAAAATGTCTACTCTGGAGGGTGTATTCTATGGCTTTATATCCTGCAGAGGTCCCTCCCATCCCTAAAACCTGCCCTCCCCACACTCTACTTCCAAAATTTCAAGGTATTTCCTAACCAAGAGTTGACAACCCTAATTATACCCAAATGAGGTTCCTTACCCCCCAAAACCTCCCCTCCCCAAGCTCCACCCTCAAGTCCCCAGGAATTTCCAAATGTGAATTGGCAACTCTCAGAGGCTAAACAAAAATTACCTTTATAGGTAGGCAGAGCATTGGTGAACAAGTTTTTTCCTCTAAATTACTGAACTAGCCTGGGGAAAAAAACCAGACCAGGCAGAACAGCAAATATTTGGTGAAAGTAGCCATAATCTTCTAGGTTCTGGCTGGTGATTTTCTGTTAGTTAGCAGACGAAGGGAGGGGATCTTATAAACTATATAAAGAATCTCTGAGAAAAGAACAGAGTACCTGGTCAAACAGAAGGAAGATTTTGGAATTCTTTGGAGAAGGGAGAAGGCCAACAAAAGATGGAGAAAGACAGAGATATGAGTAAGTCCTGAACAAGAAATCCAGCAATGTTTGTTCTTCTACCTACCTCTTGAATTACTATCATTAAGGAGTAAGTTTTAGACCTAATCTGTGATGACGTATCTTGCATTTTATTTTACTTTGCTCAGATGTTGTAGTTAATTGTTGTTTGGTTATATGTTTTTCTGGTTTAATGACTATTTAATACTAGTAAAGATACATTTTTTTCCTTTTCCACAAACCAGCATGAACTACTCTAAAAGCTCATGGAAGTTTGTGGCAGTAAACTCATCATGAACTTCGGTTCCTAAATCATGAACAGGGCAAAATTTGGAGTGGCTCAGTTTGTGCCCATCCCTAGTTTCATAAGAAACATAAGTAAAGGTTCTGTATTGCAGGTTACCAGATAGGTACACCTCTAACTCACAGCATTGGTGGGAGTAAAAAAAAAAAAAAGGGCCATATATGTTCGGGGGGGGGTGTGTGTGTGTGTAAAATAAGAGCTAGAGAGGTAAACTCATTGAGATTTAGAAGCTTGAGGCTTGGCCCAACTGAGTAAATGCCACATCAACCTAGCTTGCCAAGTCTGGGTTGGGAAATTCCAGGAGATTGGAGGTGGATCCTAGGGAGGGCAGAGTTGGGGAATGGGAGGGAGCTCAACAGGGATGAGATGCCATAGAGTCCACCATCTGTAGTACAGAGATCAGTTGTAATTCCAGGGGAACTCCAGATTCCACATCAGGGTTGGTAACCCTGCATCCCCCATGGCAGAATGAGGTGCCCATTTTACCCACCAGGATGACACATATGACCTACCAGGATTTTCTCTTTGGAACTGTTTCCCCTTAAACACACACTACAACATGGAAACCAGTCCTTAGCTGTTTGGGAAACAGATCCTATTTCTGATCAGAGTTCAGGTTTCCTGGGTGAATAATTTTGATTTGAGGGAGTGTAAACCATACTAAGCCTTCAGTGTATAAAGCGGGGAGAAATGATTCCTATTACCTTCAGCATCTTCATTTCTGTTTTTGCCTCTGGGTACAAAAGTCTATTCATATGAAACTTAAGTTCCTTTTAAGCAACAACTTACTAGATGGGAGGTAGCCTGGAGTGGAACTATCACATTCACTAAACCATTTCATCACATCTGTTCTATAGCAAAAAATATTTACACCCATGATATAGTAAGAGCTCCTATATTTCATTTATTGTTCAACTGGAGAACAATCCAAAGCAGGTCTACTCAGAATCCTACTTAGGTCTATTCAGTGGGGCTTACTCCAAGGAAAGGGTTCTTGGAATTTATTGCTGACTTGTTCCCCTGCAAGGCATCTATTGCGCTCTTATGGACTTATAATCCAATTGTTGGCCAGCAAGGCACTGCTAGTGCTCTTATGGATTTTGATATTCATAAGCCTGAACTTTGGGTTGCCCATAATGGAAGGGCCATGTGCTTTCTTCATGATAGGAGCCAGCTCCAGCCCATGCCAGGAGGCTGACACCCTAGACAGTTCACCTGGAACAGAGACAAAAGACTCCTCTTGCCATGAGGTTTCTCTCTCTCTGCTTCAGCACGCTGGTCAACCCCTGCCCCCTCCAACATACCTGCATAGTTATGCTAACGCAGTTGCTTAGCAACTAATGTTTGGGCCATCAGCCAGTCGGCCAAAGTCATTGACTAACAATAGATGTGGCCAGGTCATCGGACCCCTGTCCACTTCCTGGTGAGATCATAGTCTTGCAACATGGTCCATCCCCTGACCCTCCTCCCTTTGTCCACCTTTAACCTATGGAAGGGTCCAAGAGGGACGGACCGCCTAGTAGGTGTGTTAGTGGGATGTGGCCTGATCAGCCCGCCCCAAGACCCCTAATAAAAGACCAAACCCAGAGGCATTCGATCTCTTGAGCCATCGTCCCCTATCTGCTTTAAAACACCCCTTCAGTCCAGCTTGCTGTCCCAAACCCTTGCCTCCATCTTTAATCCTCTCTCTCTGGAATCGTGATCCAGGAGAACCACGTGGTCTCGAAGGTTCGAGCCTCGTGTCCCCATAGTCTTTCTAATTTTCTCCCCATCCAATTCTTCCATTGTTCAGACAACTCATCTAAGGTAAGGTACTGCTTCCCCACCAACGAATTCCTGCTCATGCAAATGTGCTACTTTCTGTCTTTGTTTCCTTAGGCCTGTGTGAGTGTGTGAGTGATTATGTTTTTGGTATGCTTGAGACACATTATTAAGTAAACAATATTTAATTGGATATCTGCCTCATGTGCCTCTTTCCTTGAGAACTCCCTGGAGGGGTGGGACCCTGGTATAGTTGGCAAGAACCCGTGTATTTTGCTGATTGCTAAACATAAATTAAAACAATTCGGCTAACACATAAATGTTAAAATGAACTGTGCAAGTAGTGTGCAAAAAAGGACTGGACTGTGGGGTAACCAAATGTGATGCCAGCTGCAGACACATGCCAGCAGAGGAAAAACCCTTCTCCTGAGATGATGTGCCAATGGTTCCTGAGGTTACCTGCAATGTTCCCTCTAAGCTGAGTTAGTGTGAGCTAGCTCACAGTTTTTTAGCCTCTGGCTCACACATTTTTATCTTGGCTCAGGAAGGATGGTTCCAGAGCAAACTAACTTATGCAGCAGCCAAATCACTTGCTCACAACTTTAATGCCAGTAGCTCACAAAGTAGAATTTTTGCTCGCAAGACTCCACAGCTTAGAGGGAACATTGGTTACCTGCCTTCTTACTCATAGCGAGACGGACCAACTCCCTAGCCACGTGAAGCACCCTGAAGTCAACTACCACTGCTGTTTAAACAGTCGCCATTCCAAGGCGAAAAGTACCAGAAGCCTGGACTCTAAATTGCATGAGTTACCTTCCTTGTCATGCAAGCAGGCTTCCCCCCCCTTTACCCTTGCCAAACAAAGGACTTTACATTCATAAGTTAATGAAGCAACTGACACGGACCAGCTCTACTGTCAATCACAATGACTCTGACCGCATGAGTAATAATCCTCTCAGGCATCACTGCAAACAGAGTAACTAGAATTCAATATTTCCCAATTTCTTACCCTATCCCCCAGAAACCAGTTTCAGGTAGCATGTTTTGGGGATGGACTAGAAGGGGGACATGCCAGGAGATGTGGCCAGTAAAGCCCATCTCCAAAGCCAGTTCCTAAAAGAAGATACCTGGCCATGTGCTCTCTCTCTCTCTCTCCTTACCTCTAGACTTACCCTGCCCTCATGGCTCTTGGTTTGCACAGCCAGAGTCTCCATGTGTTCTGCTGGTTCAGGACATGATCCCTAGTTCCATATAGTGTCTCCCTAATTTTTTTCCTGTGGATCACTTCATCATGCCAAGGACAGGTAAATATTACCCCTCAACGAAACATCTTGCTAATGCAAACGTTGCTGTCCCTTTTTCTCTAATTTTCCTAGATCTGTGTAATTGTGAGTGTGTTTGAGTTTATTGTATGCTTGTGAAGAGTCATCAGTGAGGATACCATTTCATTCTGAAGTTGGTCTCTGCGTCTATTTCTGGTGCTTCTGGAAGAAGCGAGACCCCTATATACATAGGTGATTGCTCCCATATTTGCCTGTTGCCTTTTTATAATATCTCAATTCCCCAACATTATTAATAACTTGAGGCAATCCAGCTAACAGTTTATTGCTCAGTTCCATTACTTCATTTCTGGAAATGTTCAGTGGTGCTAGATTTCCCAGTTATTGTTACAGGCACATGATTTTTGTTCCAGTCTGTGACAGACTGCACTTTTTAAGAGGCTTAAAAGTGCTGTACATAAAACTACAGGACCATGATGGGTTAATACTTCATAGCGCCAGAGAGCCTTGAGTGACTGGCCGCTCCAGGCAATCTGATTGGTTGGCATCAGCTGAGTATAGGAAGTCTTGTGAGAGCTGAATGCTGAGGAGAACAGATCCAGATTTCTACCTTAACTGTGACATGTGTTGAGACAGTGTTAAATTAGCCTTGACAGACTAGGGTTTAGTGCTGACAAAATCAGAATTCGCCCGTGACTTATTATAGTCTTAATTCAGCATTAGCAGAGAGCGAACTGGGGGAAAGTTTGGCAAGGAGGTTTGGGTAGTATATGAAGTCTCCCATTCAGGCCAAAGGAAGAATGGATAAATCATCTAGGGAATGAAGAAGAACACCAAACCAGTAAAACAGAAAGTTATCTCTGAGAAGTAGAGATTCCCAAGCCTAGTGAGATAGCTTGTGGAGACTTAAAAGTCAGTTAACAACTCGAGAAGATTTCTGGTGTTCCAGGAGAAGGGGTTTGGGTACTGGGAAGAGGGTACCAACCTTCTGGGCACCAACAGAGTCTGCTATTATACAAATAAAGTGAACTGGAGTGGTTTGGGAAAACCCAGGAACAAAAGCCTCTCAAAGTAAAGAACTATAGTAACTGTGAATAATTCAAGAAACTCTCACTAGCCTGATCTATAAGAATTTATGCTGCCCTGACCTGGATAGCCCAGGAAAGCCTGATCTTGTCAGATCTTGGAAGCTATGCAGGGTCAACCCTAGCAAGTATTTGGATGGGAGACCTCCAAAGAATACCAGGGCCAGGAGGCAAGAGGCAGACTATCAAGCCACTTCTCTGAACATCCTCCATGCTCCAGTAGAAGTCCCCAGAAGTTGCCATTACTTCCAGGCATGGGCAAACACAGAGAGAGAGAGAGAGAGAGAGAGAATGTGTGCTTATACTAATTTACCACAGTCTTTTCAACCCCAGACTTCACTTAACCTTTCCCCTTGGTTACTTCTGAATTTTCAAAGTGCCATTTTCTGTCAGTTAAGCTAAAGAGAGACCCTAACCCTTCCTTCAGGTCCTAGGCTGAGAAAATATCCATTACATATTACTGACACAGGGTGGGACTGTAAAAGCTACTTTACAGAGAAGAATACATGCTACCAGGGCTGCTCAGTCAGTGAAGGCACACAACAGAAAAACAGAGGGAAAACCTTGCCTCTAAAGGCGGGAAGTGGATGGGGCCTGACATACAGTCATTTGAAGATATTTACTAGCTAGAGGCACAGCTGCTTTCTCTTCTAAATGCATAGCATTACAGTGGTGCCAGAGACATGGGCCAAGGACAGACTGGCAAAATGAAGTGCATTGGAAGCGGGGCAAAAAGACCTGGGCTGAGTTGTTAGCCGAATTGCTTTAATTTACGTTTAGCAATCAGCAAAATACACGGGTTCTTGCCAACTATACCAGGGTCCCATCCTTCCTGGGAGTTCTCAAGGAAAGAGGCACGTGAGGCAGATATCCAATTAAATGTTGTTTACTTAATAATGTGCCTCAAGCATACCAAAAACATAACCACTCACACACTCATACAGGCCTAAGAAGCAAAGACAGAAGGTAGCACGTTTGCATGAGCAGGTAATCATTGGTGGGGAAGCAGTACCTTACCTTAGATGCGTTGTTCGAACGATGGAAGAAGTGGATGGGGAGAGAATTAGAAAGGCTATGGGGACACAAGGCTCGGACCTGCGAGACCACGTGGTTCTCCTGGATCGCGAGTCCAGAGAGAGAGGATTAAAGATGGAGGCAAGGGTTGGGTACAGCAAGCTGGACTGAAGGGGTAGTAAAGCTGACAGGGGACGATGGCTCAAGAGATCGAATGCCTCTGGGTTTGGTCTTTTATTAGGGGTCTTGGGGCGGGCTGATCAGGCCACATCCCACTAACACACCTACTAGGTGGTCCGTCCCTCTTGGACCCTTCCATAGGTTAAAGGTGGACAAAGGGAGGAGGGTCAGGGGACGGACCATGTTGCAAGACTATGATCTCACCAGGAAGTGGACTTTGGACAGGGGTCCGATGACTCACCTGGCCACATCTATTGTTAGTCAATGACTTTGGCCTCTGGCTGATGGCCCGAACATTAGTTGCTAAGCACTTGCGTTAGCATAACTATGCAGGTATGTTGGAGGGGGCAGGGGTTGACCAGCATACTGAGACAGAGAGAGAGAAACCTCATGGCAAGAGGAGTTCTTTGTCTCTGTTCCAGGTGAACTGTCTAGGGTGTCAGCCTCCTGGCGTGGGCTGGAGCTGGCTCCTATCATGAAGAAAGCACATGGCCCTTCCATTAAAGGCAGCCCAAAGTTCAGACTTATGAATATCACAATTCATAAGAGCACTAGCAGTGCCTTGCTGGCCAACAGAGTTGTCGAGGGACTTTCCATTCGCACTGTGTAGACTGATGTGGGACCATACTGGGGAGGAGGCGGAATGGAGCGTTCACACTGTGAGGCGGCCCCTAGAGGAGGAGGAGGTGCACGGCTTTGTCTGTTTGCTGAGCTGTGCATGGGCACATAGGTGCATGGACGGAGCAGCCAGATCAGTGAGTTCACATTACTGGCCCCGCTTGATGCACGGCTTATTGGCGTCCACACTGCCAGGAAGCAGGATGAACACGCACCCAGATGGCTTGACACCAGTTTCACCAGGTACCTTTTTGAAGCCCAATGAAAGGGTTTCAGCACCGGGTGAATGCAGCCCGGCAATGCTGGGCAGCTGCGGATGTCTGAATGGGCTCTCTTAATCTGCTTGAAAAGTGGACCTAAATTGGACCAAACTGCCAGTCTATCCTTGGCCATGGAGTGGGCTGTAGAAGTTTAAGATGCCTACTAAGGCCTGCTGTTCTTGCCCATTTCTTCACCAGCACAGAGATGTTCCAGAGTGTACCTGGCACCAGCATGTCTCCTATTGCACTGGTTTAGCTCCATGTTATCATGATATCCATGTTGGTTGTCATCCTAAACTGTTCAAAGATAAGATTTAGGATCAATCTGTACCATGGCCGAGCCTTAGCACATGATGCTGGTACAAGCCCTCCAGTTTGCATGGGACTTGAAGCATGGAAGCACATTCAGGATGGGAATGACACATCCATTAGTGTTGCCTGAAAGCAAAAGTTGTTGTTGTTTTAAAATATCATTATGATCATTGTCATCATTAGATTCCAGACAGTTGAACAGGCTTTCAACATTAAGTGTTCAGTGCCAGTGTTCAATGAAAAGCACTACCTTAGTATGAAAACACTAAGGCCCTCCATACATCATATAGCACAGAATGTGACAGGCAATTCCGCCTCCCCCCTTTCTTCATCTTTTCAACAGTTGCTTGTCAATATTCTCATCCAGAAGCACAGCAGTATGAATTTAGTGCTGCTCTCCTACATATCTTTCATCATTATATCAAGACGCTGACTATTATTCTGTAATTTTGCAGCGCCTTTCATCCAGCATTTCAGTCTGTTTGTCAAACATTAATAAATCAATAACTAGACTCAAAGCCTCTTCCTCACTTTCAGCACTAGAGGCATTATCTCAATTTTGTAAAGACAACTCTGTCTCTACTGTGCAAACTGGTTAAACCTGGATTATTTGGATTCCAACAAGTTAAATCTTATTAATTAAACCACCATAAAGCAGTTTTTTCAAGTTAACTGGTTGTGGCAGACCCTGAAATCTTAAATCACCCCATTTTACTCATGCTCTTAAATCAGTTCCAAAATCAGAATAGAAACCCTCCTTTTTTTTAAAAAAAAGGCACTTTTTTTCCAAAATGGGGGAGTTTTCTTTCAAAGCAAAACCTTTGTTTTTGTTTGCACTGTTGATGCAATAATCACAGGAAAACATATAGCAAGCTGCCTACTGGAAATGTAAAATTGATCTTTCTTAAAAATAATTGGCTTGGTCTGGTTATAGACGCAAACAGATAATGAAATATCCAAGAGCACAGAAAAATTCTGCAATTATCGTTTGGATTTCTATATTTATAAGAACATTTTACAAACTGCCTTTCAGACCCACAAAGGCAATGGACAATAAAATCAGTAACACAGAAAATAATAACAAATCATACTGATTTACAATTTAAAACCAAAAGTACGAATAACTTTTCTATATTAACTATATTAACTTCTATATTACCAGTTTTCATAATTTTATAACTGATAATTAATAGAGTTAAATCTTGTGCTCAGAGCACCGAAATCCCATGGTTTACTTCCCTTGACTATAATGTAGGATGATTACTGTTTATTTAACAAACCAAGCTATTTTCAGAAACACAACATTATTAGGAATCTTGAAAGTGTCAAATGTGTAACTGTTTCCTCCAGTATAAACTGATCAAATAAAACTACTCTGTTTTTGTTGTTGCTTATATTACTATAGCCAGAAATGTAACATCTGTTTAAAAAAAACGAGGCCAAAGCAGATGGGATTTGTGAACAGTCCCAGCTCTGTGAAGGACCCAGTTTCATGTCAGAGCCACAGAAGCCACCCATTCTCCCTGTGCTTCTTTCCCCCCCAAAACTGAATTCCTCGCAAATCTTTGCTCATGTTCTTGGAAACTGTCTAGTGAATTCAATAGGACATACTTCTGAGTAAACATGTATAGGACTGAGCTGTAAGACATCTAAGCTAGAATCAGCAATGAAAATGAAGCAGAACATTTAGCGGGGATCTATAAACTTAAATACTCCTCTGCATTGACACACCACACTGGGAAGGTCAAGCAGATGCCACTTTTTTTCCTGTCCTTCAATGGTCACAATGACCTAACCCTATAATGATCAGTACCTTGGAAACTTACCGATTGAAAATATGTTTTTGTTATAGTTTAATTACACACGTCAGTGATTGGAACCCACAAATTGCTAGAACATCAAATTAAAAAAAAATCAGAAAGCAATAGGAGCAATCTGACATCAGGATGGATATTTCTGAAAATCTAATCCATTGGAGATGGTTGTAATTGCTGTAAAATTGCTTCTGAAACTAATTCATACATCCTCAGATAAATGAAAGAGAATTACATTTCCCATTTCTCTTTTGTACAAAGGAGAGAGATGACATCCGCCTCCTTTAAATATTTGGGTTTTTTTTTCTGAGGTTTTGATCCTCCTTTGAAATTTGCTAATCAAGGGCCTTGTTAAAAGTAGCAGCCTTCATGCTTGAAATGCTATGGAGCTTTAGTTGAGACATTAATTTTAAACAGGCCCTCAGAGTACTCTCACTTTGCTTCGCCTTTTACAATATTGTATGTAGAAAGGCCCAGCAATCACACCTAAACATAGTAACAAAATGTACAGCAAATGAACTCTCAAGGCTGTTAGAGGGCCCTTCCTTCTTGAGTTCTCGCATACAGGATATGAGATCGCTGGCTTGGAACAATTACCTATTAAAACAACAGACTGCACCATACCTGCTCTGCCTCTTGTCAGTGCAGAGTGTTGACACATGCTGTGTTCTATGAATCACCAAAAGCTCTGCACACCCTATTAGTTACCACTCTGGCACTGGCCTGTTGATGCATTCATAGTCAGCCACAGATTCTTAGGACTGCTTACTGGCTCAAGAGGTCTTTCAAAACAGTGACAGAAGAAAGGGTTATTAGGTTTGCTTTCTGTTGCTATCTTGCATAGCTTTAGATTCATGCAGAGATGGGGAAAGAGGAGACTTATGCCAGATTTGTAGATCTATTTGACAGATCTAGCTGTCAAATAAAAAAAGGTCTCTTGCAATGTCAAGCTACAGACACTGCCAAATGCAAACACAAACAAAATAAAGTAAATCAATGTGGCAACAACACTGTATGGGTTAATGGAATATCTGCATTGCTATATTGTATAAACACATGCAGATATGTGTGTACTGGGCATCACAGGTAGCCCTTGCTGTCTATTGCATACAGTGTTCCTTTGTCCAATATAAACAATGGTTTGCAGTATAAGTGCAGAAATTGTATTGATTAATAGGTTGCATTTTAAACACAGGCAGATATACAGCAGGTAAGTTGTTTGATCTGTTTAAAACTGAGGGTCGTATCCCTTTGATCCAATATTCTCCAGTTTTATCAGTTTATGGGTCTTGGCAACAATCTGTGATAAGCAACATTCAGGAGCTGTCTTCCCTCTCAACATTAGTGATGAACCCAACTTTTCGGGGGCAGAAGTTGTGGCCCCAGCCAGGAAACAAGCAGACGAATGCACTTACTGGCTGCCACATGTCCATTAGGGCACTGGTTCCATGCTAGCTGTCCATGTCACCACCAGCCAGCCTATGAGCAGTGGGCATCCTTGGGAGAAGCAGTGATATGTGTGCTGCATCTGGTTCTTCCCTTGGCTATTTCAACAGCTGCCACCGGATACCGTTCCCTGCTTCTTTTCAATCTCTCCCACCCTCATCTCTTTATGGTTTGACTTTGGTTGTTTTATGCTTTGTAATTTGCCACAGCTTCGGTGGGTTGGGCATTGGGAGTGTTCCATTTTTAGAGGCTAGGCCTGCGTATCCACCTCCTCTGGTTAGGGACTCTCTTAACGGGTCTTGGGGTGGAGCCATCATGCAGCATGCCCCAAGGGTGCTGTCATCTGGCTGTCACCACCAGGTGGCAAGGGGAACTACTCAGTGGCTGGGGTCCATGTGGCTTCCCCTGGAATTGCCACCAGCAGGATGGAGGATGGATTCATCAGGCAACAGGTGGGTTGTCCAATGGGGAATCCATTCCTATGCTGCACCAATGCTCTCCTGTTTGTTCCCAATAAAGCCATGACCATTTTTCTTCCAAATATATATTCTTGTGTTTTTCCTTCTGCATGCTCCTTCCCTCATAGGCCATGGGCCCACAAGGAAGAGGACTTCCTTGAAAGCAGAAAAGGGGATATAAATTACTGACTACACGTAAGTGCAACAAATTTATTTCCTGGCCATTTAGCAGATTACAGAATATAGTTTTTGTGTGTTCATGTTGAATTAATGTTTGTAGTTTATATCCAGTTCTTTTTCTATTACAACAGACGCATCAAAGCAGCATGGACTTATATGTTTATTTGGGCTTTGGGAATGTAATGTTTTGTTGGGCTTTGGGAATGTAATGTTTTGTTGATAAGTAGATTTATATTGTGAGTGTTTGTTTCTTTTTGTTCACTTAGTGGTAAATGTCCTTGTCCTTCTGCTGATAGCCTTGGCTCCTGTTTGATGGTTATTGGCTGATCTCCTGGCTTGTTGTGATACCATTTGTTTGATTTTATTGATATTTTATGGGTTTGGTTTTTTATTAACTTTCTGTAAGCTACTCGTACTGGGAGAAAGATGGCACAGAAACCCTTTGAATAAATAAATAAATATATTATGATGTATATACTCTCTTCGAAATCAGATCTTGGGTATACAACAGAAATGCTCAGCAAAGCAGTGCTCAGCAAAGCAGCTTCCAAAAATGCCCTTATGAAAGAAATGTTCTCCTTGACTGCAGCAGACAGCACAGAATGCCATAAAGTTTGGTGTGGGACATTCCACAGATGAGGTGCCAACAAATTAGGAAAGACCTGCTCCATGCTACCATAGGTCTACCATGGCCAGAGAACATATTAATTATATGAGTCCATAAGAGTCAAATCAGTGCATTGCATGATATTACAGGAACTTTCAGGTTCTTTCACATCACTGACAGTAAAATCAGAATGGTGACTATCAAATGAGTAAGGCCTCAGTCTGCTTTAAAATATTCAGTTGTAGCACAGTGTTGACTGCCCCAATGATTTCTTATCAGCTTCAGCCATTGAAGTGAAGGCAAATAGCATGTCTGTCACCATGACAAAGAAGGGAGTTCCACATGTTTACTGGTTACTATTGGATCTACTGGATGCAGCTAATGGAGGAAGCACCTTGTAAGCACCATGGAGGTATTTATTTTATTTATTTATGAGATTTTTATTCTGCCCTCCCCAAAGTGGGAGCAGGGAGGATCACAAGAAGCCGAGTCCAAGACTCGTTACAATAAAATCACATTAAAATCAGTTGAAACAATAAAAATTCATGTAGGTACACTACTAATGAAAGGCCAGCAGTTTCTAGTATAGACCAATAACATTTTCAGCTCATTTAGCAGCAGTGTACCCACTTTATGATGGATAAGCTACCTTCTATCTTCGTTGCCTCCAACAGATGCCTGCCAGTTCAGGAGGCTTAATAGGGATGTGCAAGTCAAAACCTTTCATTTCATTATTTCAGAAACTGCATGATTATTGTTTTTCTGAAAATTCATTTTTGAAATTTATTTCAGGTTAATATGCCCCCCCTCCGAATATAGGGTATCTGTAGACACAGCCTCCATATAGACACCAGATCTACTGCTCATCGGACTTAATGGTGGTAGACTGCTTCCTGGATGATGTTGCTTTTGCTAGTGCAAATCTTTCAGCTGACCAGAGGGGAAGGGAGGGGGCTGTATTTCTGCTTTTTTTGTAGTCAGACAGTAGACTCGTTATTGGACAAATGACCAATACACTGAACGGTTGACTCCGGTGATCAAAACTTGCTGTGGTGACTGAGCATCTTTGCTGTCAGTAAGGAGGCATAGCTCCCTCTTAGTCACCACTCAGTGATGGTTGATGTTTACTGCTTTCTACCCAGCCTTATCAACCATATCACTTTGCTGTCATTATAAATGTTATTGAAACTAGGTGGGAATAGCCAGACTGTAGCAACTCCTTTACTATACAGATTAGCATAAGCACCACATCTAAAACATGGATCATTCTGACCTATACAAAAAGCTCAGTCTGCTATGAATTTTTAAAAAAAAAAAAAGTTGAAAGAAAGAATGCTTCAGTACACAAAGAAAGCCTATCTTCTATGTGCTATGGGATCCTAATGGACAGGATTAACATTTCTTGCTTAAATTATTGTATTGCTTATGCCATGTTCACAGTTCCTCTGCTGTCAGCAGCTTTTACAAGATTGATCTATAATGAGATGAAGCTGTTGGAAACCAGTTCACTATATTTAGTTGTGCCCTTCTTTGGGGTAAATCCTCAGTAATGAATATGTTTTCTTGGACTTATGGCCTACTTTTTCTTTGTCTGAGATTTAACTGAGACGTGCTTGTCTTCAATGTATTGCTGACGTAGCAGGATGAAATCTTTAAAGCCCAAAATAATCACTTGTTTAATTGCACAAGCTTTAGTAACAAAAGATAACCTTATTTCCCCCTACGTTAATGCCGTTTTGATAAACTTCATTAAGATTAGCAATGCTGCTGTAATCTGCCAGGTTAGATTTCCAACACAAATATTGTTCTTCTGCTGGTACGGACCACCCTCCTTGTGTCCAAATCTATCCAATTTATTTTCTATTAAGGAAGAAATAATTGGTGGCTAGAGTTAAATGAAAAGGGGAAATAACAGAGGTTGGATGTGCACTGGAATGCATGTCTACATTCCCCCACAAGAAAATTGGGCATGTGCGGGAGGCAACCTTTAAAATAAGAGAATCTTCTTAAGGCTGGGTAGGAATCAGTCAGGACAAGTTCCTGGTTGCTGGAGTTGTTTGGCTGGAGTCAAGGGAAGGCCTCCCAGAAGTCAAGCAGAGATGGTGGAAGGGCCCCCACAGAGGAGGAGCCTTACAGCAGATCCAGTTTTTCTCCCCTTCTCAAGCTATACTCTTGCATCAAGGCAAAGCAGCAAGACAGAATGAAAATTGTGGGACAACCAGCAATCCCACAATCCAATTTGGTGGTAGTCCACTCAATATAGCGATATGCTATACCAGACACTAAATCCCATCCCCCTTCCCACCCTGACCTCCCCTCTTGCTGCTCCCTCCCCATCCCGCAAGACTAACTCCCTACTCTACCTATTCTAACCAATTAAATAAAGGGTGATAACTATCTAATGACTACCACTACACTAAACTAAACTAACCTACTTTATCCTAGCTAAAAGCCCCAACTCCTATTTCCTACTTCCTAATTAGACTAAAATCGCTGAAATTACTCCTGGCTGCTCCCGGCGAGTACACATGAAATCCTGAAGATGAGGGAAAGTTCCAACCTGGCCAAAGCTGTAAAGGTCCTGCCAGGGGTCTCCATTCTACGCCAGTTCCAAGGGCCAGTCTTAGATATGCTGACTGCATGCTGCCTGTTCCTTCCTCATGCTTCCAGACACCAGCACTACTTCAGTCCCAGGGGCCAAGAGGTCATAAAAGCCCCAGAGACCAGAAGGCCCAGAATAACCCCGGCCGTCCAGACCTGGTACAAGGCAATGCCGATGGTCTGCAAAAGCCGACAGTCCACAAAAGCCGATAGTCTGCAGAATCCGAGGTCACTGGGGCCGGGAGATACCAGGGTCTCCAGGCAGCCAGCACATGCCAGGAAAGCCCAAGCCCTACCCCAGTCCGGCCCAGGCAACCAGGGCAGGGCTGAAGAGGGCCAAGCGGGACCCGACTGCACACTCCGAAGAACTGAAGAGCCGAAGCCCCTGAGAGGCCAAAGGCCCAAGAAGCTGGAGAAGCCCGAGCAAAAGCTGGGTGGAGCTAGAGGACTGCCACGTCACAAAAGAGTCCGGCAGATGGGCCCCACAACCAGGAAGTTGAACCCACCAGCCGAAGCAGCCGAAGGCACCAGGCAAACCAAGGAGTCGGTCGAGCCGCAAAACCAAGAGCCAAAAGAAGCCAGCGCCGATCCAAGGGCCACAAAGTGGGAAGGATAAAGCACCAAGGGCTGCAAAACGCTGAGCTGGTCGGTGCTGGTGCAGGTCAGCGGTGCCGGGGGCCGCAAAATGCCCAGCTGGTCGGTGCCGGTGCAAGTCAGTGGTGCCGGTGCAGATCAGTGGGCCGCAGAGCCAGATAAAAACACGGCACCGGGGAAATACGAAGTTGGGAGGACAAGAGCACCAGCGAATGAAACGCCAGGAGAAAGCCAGTCAGCAGGGGCTGGAGGGGGAAACCAAGCTAGCTAGAACTAAAACCAAGAACTAGCTAGAACTAAAACCAAGCTAGCTAGAACTAAAATTAAGTGCCGAATTTGTGTAAAATTTAGTTTAAATTCTTCAGTCCCGGTGGAGCTCAGCTTCTGAGCTCCACGCCAGTCGCCATCTTGAATTTCTGCAGGGGACTCCCTGGGTGCCTGAGCCCAAGGCAAGGAAGAATAGGAAGGGCACTTAAACAGCTGGCCACAAAGCCACAGCCCAGGAAAGCTGGTAGTTGCTACAGCACCAGGCTCCGGCTGCCTGGCCCAGTCAAGGACAACTAGGATGGGAGAAGGCTGGCATGGGCAACTACCAACCTGGGGTGCTCAGACAAGGGCCTCCGCAGAAAGGAGAGAAGAGCAGGTGGGGCCACTATGCTTCCAGGGGTGGCTGAGACTGATGTCAAGGGACAGCAAACCTCCTGCCTTGGTGGGGGGGACAAAACCAGGGAGGGAGGGAGGCTGCTGGAGAAAATCCCACTGCAACCAGGGACTGGAGGGACAGATGGGAAAGCTTTGGATGGTAAGGGAGAGCGGCTGAAGTCAGGGCCCTTCCCCCACAAAAAAATTGGGCATGGGTGGGGGGCAACCTTTAAAATAAGAGAATCTTCTTAAGGCTGGGTAGGAATCAGTCAGGATAAGCTCCTGGTTGCTGGAGTTGTTTGGCTAAAGTCAAGGAGTAAAAGGAAGCCAGCCTCCTCCTGGATCCATTCTGAGGCCAGGGAAGGCCTCCCGGAAGACAAGCAGAGATGGTGGAAGGGCCCACAGAGGAGGAGCCTTACAACATATCCAGCTTTTCTCCCCTTCTCAAGCTATGCTCTTGCATCAAGGCAAAGCAGCAAGACAGGATGAAAACTGTGGGACAACCAGCAATCTTGTGATTTGTGCAGTTAAAATGTCAACATACATGAGGCATTCTGTAATATAATTAATTCAAGGGGAAAACCAAAAATTCCTCATGCATGTAATTCTTTTTCAGGAAAAAAACCAACATTACCTGAGACATTCCCCTTTGTATGTGAATATTTCAGTACTGTAACTTCAGTGAAGGAATCTATATTTGTATATTGACAGCCTATGGATTTATTTATTTTTTGGAACTCAAGAAAAGCTTAGTACTTGAAGCTAAGATAAAAACATGGAGTTGGATTCAACCAGCTTTCCTACTGGTGACAAAAGGAAACGAGGGATCAGTGGTGTGGAATGGATGCTTTAATAAAGAGGGGAACTGTGTAAGAGAGAGGGGGAAAGGTAGCAGGATCCAACCTTTGGTGCATGCACACAAACTTGAAGCCACTTCTCTGTTAATTATCTACCACATAGATACCTAGATTAAATTAACCCATCATCCCTTACTCGATGTTTCACCTTCTGGTACCTAAAGATCAATTAGTTTAATTTATCTCCCACCTCTTTCCAAGGTATGTAATTGGATTCAATATTTCCAGGTTTCTTCAGCATGAATTGCAGTGTCTTTCTGTAGCACCAAATCTTTCTCTAATACAGAAGATTCTCAGACTTCATGATCTTCAGAGTTTCCTTTCTTCCCAAGTGTTTGGGGGCTTTCCTTCACATATATCAGAAAGTAGTGCAAAGAAGAAAAGACATATTCTGTCTTTGATAGCCTTTGTTTCAGAAATTTCAGAAAGAATCATTCTAGCAAAATGGGGGGAAATGCTTTTTCCAGCATAAACTACCATTGCGTAATTATATTTACTATGTGAAAATAGAAATGAACATCACTGAAAAGACAGAAACTATTCAAATGCACATACTTGATAGATCTCTCCAGAAAACAAGGTATATTCCAGTATCCATGACAACCAAGTTACCAAGGTTCATGGGTATGTGAACAAGACACTATTTAGTATTATGTAAATTCTGAAGAAACTGGCATAGAGTCACAAGCAAAATATTTGTAACTGCATAAGCATCCTCTGCATTGCTTCTGTTATTATTATCTTGGGCTTAAGCCCAATAAACATTGAGATTCTGTGTGCTTTATTTTGTGCTGGGTTTTGGTCTAATTAAATGGCAGCTATTCATTTCTAAAATATTTCAGATCATTCTCTATTAGAGAGTGATGCTATGGTATAATACTGTTCCAAATATTATCCAGCTTTACTTTTGTGCACTGATGATCTCTTAAAAATCAGACTACTTGGAAAGAGGCTGTGGTCATCCAACCCAGTCTTTTTGCTATTTAAAACAGTTGTTCTCAACCTTTCTTTTTGGAATGGTGACCTAGAAGCCCAAATTTACTTGGCATAGTGACCATTTTTGGTACACTATGTAGTTGATACCCATCTACTCTAGCACTCCATTCTCTACATTGGCCATAGCAAAGGTGGGTAGCTCTGTTGATCTTTTTTTTCGGGGAGGGGGACAATTTTCATACAAAGGGTACAGTTGTCCCCAGAATGAACCTTAAGCAACTGGCATCCCAAAGTACACAGCCTTTGCATAAGGAGATTCTAGCCTTTAACCACTGTCTTCTTTTCTATATATAGATACATTCTTTATTTATGATCCAGAAATCAAGTAACATTATACCAAGAGAGTCTGCATCTAGTAGTCTTCTAGTAGCCATCATCACCATGGTAGTGAGTTCCACAAGCTGTGCAAAGAAGTGCTTCCTTTCCTGTGTCCTGACCTGGGTACTTTATGGATACCTACTTCCAACTGGTAGTAAGCACCCATAAAGAACATGAAGAACTGTCACCCAGCTTTCTGGATGCTTCCTATTATGACCTCATTTAATTGTTTTTAATTTTAAAAAATGGCATAATAGTTTCCTGAGTCTTGACGGTGTTTATTACAAGTGGAAGGTACAGGCAAAAGTAAATGTACATCAGCAATTTAAGGGGGGAGGTATTATTTCTATGGCTGATAATCTTCACCAACAGACTACTGGAAATTCACAGTAATCAAGTATGGTTTGTACCCACTTACAATTTCTTGTTACTATGTATTCTGGGGAATACATTGGCATTGAAACTTTTTCTTCATATGAATCCTTCTTATCAGATAAGATCAGATTAGACACCTTTAATGGCATAATAATATGGTAGATACATTTAATTCCGGTGAGTAACTCAGGACAATAAAATATGCATATTATATAAAAAAAATCTGTATCTAAGTGTGGCTGATTCGGCTAAAAATTTTGCAACCATAATTGTAGTATAAGTATTAACATTTCACAAAATGCTGAACAGTTTTAAGATTACTAGTAAACAAGTGTGGCCAAAGGAATAAGAATTTCATATGTGAGGATGTGTGCAGCTGGCAGTCCAGAATGATATGGAAAACTGAATCTGGGGCCATGCTGGAACATTTGCAGAGTCTTTCTTGAGGAGGGATATTGTTAAATCAACTCCACAGAATGTTTGAGG
This sequence comes from Lepidodactylus listeri, assembly GCA_029233225.1. Lineage (NCBI taxonomy): Eukaryota > Metazoa > Chordata > Lepidosauria > Squamata > Gekkonidae > Lepidodactylus > Lepidodactylus listeri. The sequence goes on from JARCFY010000002.1 coordinate 106,953,198, forward strand.
GAAAGACGTTCAGCCAAGCCAGTGTGAAGGCTCTACAATGAAAAGGACAGCTGAGATTGTGTAAATAGTGGGCCATTTGGCCATGCTGGATTGAGAGATTAAGATGAGTTTGTGACTAGATATGCGGGTGTAAAGGATGGAAATTCTGTAATTCTAGATCAAGTAGTCTTTGCATAATAGATCTAAAAATTGAGGTTTCATCCATTTGAAGAAAATAATCAGTCGAAAAACCTATTTGATGAATTTTTTCTTCTATTTTTGAAAAACACAGGGAAATCCTTTTTATCCTTCAGCTGCATTTTCTTTTCCTACCTTCTCTCGCCTCAGTTTCAGGACGGCTCAGAGCTAGGGTTGCCAGCTCCAGATTGGGGAAAACCTGGAGATTTTGGAGGTTTAGCCTGAGGAAGGTGGGGTTTGGAGAGGCATAGGCGTCAACTACGGGGGGCTCGCGGGCTTGAGCCACCCCTGAAATTTCCCAGGGGGGGACTGAGCCCCCCCGGGAAAATGGAGCACCCGCTGCTGTGCCTCCCCGGGCCCTTCCTAGGGCTGCTGCCTCTCTCTCTCTCTCTCCCCCCCCCCTCGGCCTGACTGCCTCCATCCCTCCCTCCCTCCCTCCGTCCAGGGGCCAGCTAAGCAAATGCCCAGCTGGCCCCTGGACAGATGGAGGGAGGGATGGAAGCAGGACATGGTCCTGGTGTGCGTGCATGCTTTGCGCGTGCACATGCAATAGCCCCCTCCCCCCTCCCGGAGATTTTAAAACTTGATGCCCATGTGGAGAGGAGAGGGACTTCAGTGGGGTATAATGCCATGGAGTTTACCTTCCAAGGTGGCCATTTTCTCCAGGTGAATTGATCTGCTTCCCTTTCTCATCTAGTTAAGAGAAATACAAACAAGGAGAAGGCTTAGTAGGAAAGAAAAAGCATTTCTCTCCCAGTGGGAGAGAAAAAGCATCAGCTCTATTGCTGACTGGCTGAAGGGGATCTTGTGAGATGACATGGGACTCAGCAAGGAGAAGTGTTTACCTTCCTGCTAAGCCAGCAGCTGGTCACAGTTGATGACTGCTCTTCAGGAGGCTGGGAGATCAGCAGAACCCTGGTCTGAGTGCCCCCCCCCCCAATGCTCTTCTGCTTTAAATGCAGTCCCACTCCCCACCTCCCTTCAGTCTTTTCCTCCTCCTCTGGCTCTGGAGTCCACCTCCCTTTCAGGGCTAGGGTGGGCACAAGGAAGCAGTTACCTGTCTTAAAGACACAGGCAGGAGCAGGCGGCACAGGAGCAGTCATTGGGGAAGGGTGGTTTGCAACCCACTTGCAGAGGCTTTGTAACCCACTTTTGGTTTGTGACCCATGGGTTAGAAAATGCTCATCTAAACAATTCTTCAGACTTTAATGTTCCTATAACTTACTATGTTGCTCAAATCAGAGTTACAGCCCTCTAAATTCATTGAAGTCAATTAACTTAGAAGAGTATAGTACTGCTTAGGATGGCACTGTGAAAGTCAATGGTAAAAACAAAACAAAACAACAGAGCCTAGGATGACTGATGGGCTTTAGGTCTATGACAGAATACATCTTCCATGTGCCTAAATTCCCAAGTTCCATTCCTGGCTTCTCCAGTTAAAAGTACCAAGTTGTATGTTCTTTAAAAAAAAACATGGATCTATAGAACAAGAAACAAAACAGCATTTTTGTGGCCAAGAACAATAATCTTGGCTGTCAGGTGTCAAATCAGAGGATGTATAATGATGTATAAAGATGTAATACAGGGAAACAGTTTGCTGTAGAAATGCTAGCATAGCCTTAACTCTAAGAGTGTGAACAAGAGACACATATGTATTCCTTGAAATCAATGAAAGAATACAAGATCCTTTTTAATACTTCAGTCTGTCAGACATACTCAAGATTAGGACAGTTAATACCAATGATCCATCAAAGCCATGGATAGCTCTGCTGGGTGTTCTTATCAATCTACCAGCCTCAGAGCTCATAGGTAGTTTAAACGCAGACTGCTATGCTCCTTCTATCATCAATAAGGTATACTAAGCCTAGTGGGCCATTTCTCTGAGATTTAATGTGATACAGACTAGAATTTTCGTGCACCCGACTATGTGCTGGCACAAATTCACTGTGTTTTTTCTACAGAAGTAAAAGCCTAGAACACTTGGAAGGAAACATGGTGTTTTCTTGCATAATCCTTTTGTTTGCCATTAACTGTTTCCAACTCTTCCTTCTCTCTTTAAAGGCTGTAACTTGGTCAAACAAGGCAATTCTAAACAATACCTCAAACCCCCTTTTATCCTGGTCATCTTTTTTCTTAAGTGCAAATTATTTTATTTTGTAGTTATCTAAATATACTGTGCATAATTAGAGCCTTGTTTCTTGAAAGTCTTTAAAAGACATTCCACTGGAAAAACATTCTGTTTCTGAAATTTGGGGGAAATGTAAACACCAAAATCAGCGAGGCCATTTGACTGCTCCTTGTCTTCCCAGGGCTTATCTACCTATCACATTTTTCCTACCTTCAGGGTGACATTCATACTTCTCCTCTATTTTATCTTCACAGCAGCCCTGCAAGGTAGGTTAGGTTAAAACAGAATGACTAACAATGATCATATTGTTAGCCACCCTGAGCCTGCTTCAGCAGGGAGGGCAGTGTACAAATCAAATAAATAAATAATCATAAATATTGCAAACATTATGGCTGAGCAGGAATTTGAATCTGGGTCTCCTACTCATAGTCCAAAACCAAACCACCGTACCACACTATCATCTTGACTGGGTTTTTCCATCGTCTTTTAAAGCTGAATTACAGCACCATGAGCTCTCAACTTAGATCAGAACCAAAAGGGGAGGATGTTCACTTTTCCCATCCTGAATGTCTCTCTGTGTTAAGTGCCATCAAGTCACTTTCAACCTACTGTGACCCAATGAATTAATGACCTACAAAACATCTTATCATTAGCAGCCTTGCTCAGGCTGGCCTGTAACCATGGTGAGGCATTTGGGGGTGGAGCCCCCCAACCATGACCCCTGCCCCCACCACCTGAGGGTGCCAGACACCCCCAGACATCCCCACCCCCAGTGTGCCTAGCCCAACAGCAGCAGGGAGGCTGGGGGAAGAAAGGGAAGCTGCCCTGCAGCTTCTGGTCAGTTTCATACCCCATGGGTCAGCTGTTAGGTTTAACAACTGATTTGAGGGGAATGAAACTGACCAGAAGCAGCAGGGCAGCTTTCCTTCCCTTCCCCATCCTCCAGGCGGCTGCAGGGGGCTGTGGATGGAAAGGAAAGCGGCCCTGCCGCTTTTGGTCAATTTCACTCCCCTCCGATCAACAGTCTTTGGTGTGAGATTTTGAGCATCAGCTTACTCACATGAGAAATTAATGTGATGATCCAATAATTACTGCAGGCACTGATATCTCCTTTTTCATAATTGGAATGTAGATTGAGTTTTTTCAGTCTGTGGGCCATTTTTTTGTTTTCCATACTTGTTGGCATATTCTTGTTAAGATTTTGATGCACTCCCATTTCCTCTGTGGTTTGGAATAGCTCTATTGATACCCCATCTACTCATGGTGATCTATTCCTCACAATTGCTTCAAGTGCAGCTTTCACTTCACTTTCTAAAATTGCAGGTTCTTCTTCAAAAGATTCTTCTTGGAAGGAATTTGACATCCTTTCATCTCTTCTGTATAGTTCTTCAGTGTATTATTCCCATCTTTTATTTGTTTTGTTCTGTTCAGTTGATGTTTTCCACACTGATCTTTCAGCATACCCAAGTGTGCTTTAAATTTTCCATTGATGTCATGGCTCTTATGGAACAGATCTCTTGTTCTTCCATTTTTGGTGTTTTCATTTCTTTACACTGATTATTATAATAGTTCTATTTGTCTCAATATGGCAATTGCTGGAACACTGCATTTACACTTCTGATTCTATTTTTGTCACCTTTTACTTTTTCTTCTTGTATATATTTTAAAAGTTTCATCATGAACCATTGAGGCTTTTTATTTCTTTTGACTACAGGAATAGTCTTTGGGCATTCTTCCTTGATAATATCTCTGGTTTCAATCCATAGTTTTTCTAGTTCATGTTCACTTGAAGAGTAATTAAAATCTGTTTTTTACATCATCTTTAAACTTTCCAGGAATATTGTTGAGACTGTATTTTCACAGTATGAAAGTTTTGATGTTTTTCTTCAGCTTTATTCTAATTTTTGATTTTAACAATTCATGGTCTGCTTCTGATTATATAATCTATTTGATTTCTGTATTGTTCACCCGGTGATATCCACATACACTTATCTGTTTGGTTGCCTGAAACATGTGTTCACAATGAACAACTTGCTGCCTTTACAGAATTCTATGAGTTACTTTTCTGCTTCTAGCCTAAATTTGTGCTCCTAACACTACTCCTAACAATTTCTAACAATATTTGATTCTACTTTGTTTCCCACTTTTGCACTGCAGTCACCTATGATTATCAGCATATCTTATTTAGGTGTGGGATCAATTTCTTCCTGGATACTTACATAAAAGTTTCAATTTCTTCCTCTTCAGTATCTGTAGTTGGGGCATAACCTTTAACGATGGTTGCGGGCCCATGGTCTATTGTGGACAGAGCACATGGAAGAAAATACAAGATACTTTGTGGAAGAAAAATGGCCACAGCTTTTATTGGGAACAAACCAAGGAGCAGTGATAGAGCTTGGAGTCAAACCCAGCATTGGACAACCTCCCAGCCCACCTGCTAGGAAAGGAAACCATGGAGTGGAAATACAGTGGGGATCACATGGGCACTGGCTGTTGCATGGTTACCTTGCCACCTGCTAGAGAGACATATGACAGCTCCCCTGAGAAGAAGAAGAAGAAGAAGAAGAAGAAGAAGAAGAAGAGATTGCATTTATACCCTGCCCTCCACTCCCCAAGGGAGTCTCAGAGCGGCTTACAAACTCCTTTTCCCTTCCCCTCCCCACAACAGACACCCTGTGAGGTAGGTGGGGCTAAGAGAGCTCTTTCCCAAGCTGTCCTTGAGGGAACAGCTGGTACAGAGCTATGGCTTGCCCAAGGTCATCCAGCCAGGTGCAAGTGGAGGAGTGGGGAATCAAACCCGGTTCTCCCAGATTAGAGTCCGCGCACTTAACCACTACACCAAACTGGCTCTAGCCTGAGCAGGCATGCTATTTAATGGGGCCACCCCAAAAAACCCTTAAGGGAGTCCCCAAACAGAGTAGGTGGGCATGCAGGTCCAGCCTCCATAAAATAGAACCATCCCAATGCCCAAACTGTGACAAGTGCAGGGGGCCTCCCTCTGCTCCTGCCAATGTTCCTAAACCTGATGGAGGTTTTTGAATGGATATTAGACCCAGAGTCTTTAACATCAAATCAAATTACTGATAAGAAATCCCAACACCAAACTGTTCATGAAACAGAGCAACTCTAGAAGCAAGCTGACCCAACATGCAGTGAAAAGAAACTACAGCACCCAAATGCACAAGATGCTGGATAATACTTCAGTCAAGAGAATCTAATCTACAGTGAGAATCAAAATGTTTTCAACAGTGAGATAAATACTTCTACTAAAAGACTGTTAAACTATGGAACCTTTAAAAATACAAGGAGGAAAATACACCAGAGAGAAGATGAAACAAGCCTAAACACTGAATATAGATGGCAAACCCTGAAAGAAAGCCTTTCCACACACAAAGAAGAAAGGCATGGTTACAAAATTTTACCAAAAAGAAGAAACTATAAAAAGAAAAAGAAAAAAACCCTAAAATATAGAACTAAGATCAGCTTAGGGACTTTGTTATAAGATTGGTTGGGAAAATCCATATTTACTTCTATTGGGTTAAGATGAGCTAGAACAAAGTATAATTTACAAAGAGATTTAAATTTTTATAAAGAAGTTAGGGAGGCATCTTTGAGGGATTATTGATTTAAACCAGCCAACATGGAATTTGCTTTCAGTTTAGGATAAATTTTAAAATTATATAAGTAAAATTTTATCAGGAGCTAAATTGTATAAATATATCTTATATGTATAAAGTTTTAAGAAATATATGAGATTAAATATTAATAGAAATTTAAGATGTGCTTAAACCTTAAAAAACACTGTTTAGAATGATTTTTATGGAGTAATTGATTAATATTGGTCTATACTGATATTGAAATTTGTCCCATAGGCACATAAACCATTAACCATTAACTTTGCTTAATGGAAAGTTTTAAGTAAAATGCTACAGAAATGGATATGTGTAATTACATGTTTATGAAAATCTATTTTGAAAGGGTACACGGAAAAATGATGGAATATCTAGTGCTTTTTTAAAAAAATCTTTGTTTTAAATTAGCTAATATGAATTAAGAATTTAAGTATTTAGTAGAAGGAAAACTTAAAAACTGTGTAACTGAAGCTATTAGAAGATAGACTAATTGTTTTATATGGTAATTGAGTAAGATTGAAACTTTTTATATATCTAAGCAATATGCTGTATAAAAATTTAAGATATGTTTTAAGGTAATACATGGGGAAATGTTTGGAACCTGGTTGAAATGTTTAGATTGCGCCTAAACAGTAAAAACGATGTAAAAAGAAGGTACAAACATTTTAGTTAATAGAAAAGTAGGAACTGAAATTGAAGTATTCATGTAAGAGGTAGTAAATGAGATATAGTTTGGTACAGAACTCTCTCTATATGTATGTTTGTTTGTTCTTTTTATGTTTGTCTTTGTTTTTAAAAATTATTACAATTTTTTAAAGAACTCAGTTGAGCCCTTTTCAAACAGACTTTGTATTTCGTTTTTGCAGCTGTCATTTCAGACAGACCCATTTTAGTAACCAGCTGCTAATGGAATTTATTTACTTCTTCATACAAAGCTGTTTGCATCAGGTTAGCAAAGCATGGCTGCACCATTTTTGAGTGAAACTGCTTTCTTCTATTTTCATCTCTTTTTTGCACTTCAGAATCACTGTGGTGAGTTGTTTAAAATGTCCATAAAGCTTCTTACAATGCTGCTTTTTCTCCACACTTTTTCATCGTGCAGTCTTCCTTGCCTGCTTTTTTTGAATGTTCTAAGGTGAGTGCTATAGCTCTAAACCAATATAGCACTTCAGTGCTGTAGCAGCACCATTGAGATAACTTGATTCCATTGAGATACATTGAGATATAGTGAAATTGGCTGTTGTTACCTGGAAACAAGAGAAGTAGCTCATTGGGCAGCAGGTGCTCAGGGCATCAGTGATTGGTGTGACAGACGTTGCTAACCTAAGAAGGTGTCTGTAGCAAACATTCATGCCCAGACGCAATTGGCTGGTAAGTGATTTGTTGCCAAGTGGATTTCAGGGATATAGCTAAGGGAGGCAAACTTCTTTTCTTTGTGGATTGAAGTTGGCGAGTGGTTTGTGTGCATATCTCTGAGGTTAGTCTTATTGGTCAGCTGCTAGAAGGCTGAGTAGGGTGAGGGGAGTAGCTTGGAAGGAGGAGGAAACTCTTGACCTCTTTGCATTTTGTGGGCAAGAGAGAATCCAACAAGCCCTGTTCTCCTATCACAGGAATTATAACTGTTATAAGCGGATTTCAGAGGAGATGTCCAGATGTGGCCATTAGCAGACACCCAAGGAATGCTGCACAAAAACAAATTTTTTCCGGCTTGAGTACAAGCAAGTGGCTGCTCATAATTCAATCAGCCACATGTCCTTATTATAGGGAGTTACACAGCATCCTGAAAGGAGATGCTAGCATGAAGCCCAAGAGATTGGCATGCAGCATCACCTTTGAAGATCATGACCCAGATTCTTCTGTTCATCATGACGTGCTGTCAGGGGAACAGTTGTGTAATGAGATTCCAACAACAGTTAACTTGGGGGACATCTGCCCAAATGATCCTGGTAAGTTGTGCATAGGTTTTTCAACTGTGGTAGCTTTCTGAAGGGTTGGTTGTTTGCATGTTTGTCTTTTCTGACAGATCATTAAACCACAGGTGCTGCATCATTAGCACACTGTCATTAATTGCACAGTATATCATATCTGGTGTTAGCAGATGTTCCACAGGTTGTCATGATGGAGAGGGGTAGGAATAAAGCAGTTTCTGAAGTTTAATGTGTTGTGTGTGGGGTTACATACATGTGCTATTGCTTCCTGTCTTACTGAGGAGTATAGTGTAATGACAGAATTAAAGTGGTGAGATGACCACCCTGCTTCCTAGGGCTAACAGACTCTGTGTAGGATTGTGGGGGGGGGGGGGAGTACACTCCCAAAGCTGATGCACAGAGGAATGTAGTGTGCATTTTAAGTTTACATAATCTTGTATTATTACCTACTTTACAGGGTTGTGGTTTTGTCCTTAAACTTTAAACTTACAGTGGTAGAATGCTAACTTATTTTTTGTTCACTGCCTATCTGTACCACCAAATAAATCTTTATTGTTCTGATTTAACTATGCAAACAGATAAAGCAACAAACTGTATTTGGTGGGTACATCTTACTGAAACAAGGAAGCAAATGAGAATCCAGACAGACAGCATGTCATAGGACTATATAGAAAAAAGTTTGTGTCCAGTGACACCTTTAAGACCAACAAAGTTTAAGTCTTGGTGTGAAGAAATGCATTTTTCTTTAGAGGTGTGAAATGAGCAAAACCATAACTCTGAGTTTTAAAAGGTTTTCCCCCCTCTCTGGGCAGAGTACATGTAGAGAAGAGATTTGGAGGTGTTAAATACTAGAGAGACTACAGGAAGGAGATTCTGGAGACTTCAGGAAAAGCTTCTCTGACCTGGCCTGACCTAGTCAGTGGGCAGGGAAAAGAGAGGTGATAAAACTCAGGGGAGCAAGGAGGAAGCTCCCTTTTGTAAGGAGCCCATCAGAGCAGACAGAACTCTTAGCTGAGGTCAGGAAGAGGTGGCCATTGACCATGTGCTGGCCTGGAGAGCTGGAGAAAGCTTCAAGGTAATGGTAACTCTGTAGAGATTATAACATCCTAAGCTAAGGAGCCTGTGCTATATTTTAATGTCTGATAGGGCATGTATATAGAGAGGGACAGAAGAACTGCATTTTACCCATTTCCTTTGAATCCCTTGCTCAATCTGGCGCTGTGCTAAAAGTATGCTTGTGAGCATTTTCTGTTTAACAAATAATTTATAACTTTGGATGCTGGTAGTGGTTTTCTGTACCACATAGACTTCCACTGTCCTGGACATGCTATTTTAAAAGGAGCGCCAGGGGAAAGGCAGTCAGTTGGCATGTGGCTATTCCTCCAGGGGCGCACAAGGATGTAAACAGTCCTTGTGGTGACCAGGTGCTGGGCAGCAGGAGACACAGAGACAAGGCCTCAGAACTTGGAAGGGAAGCTGGGAGTCCTGACCCTCCCAGAGGGCAATTCCTTACAAAGGTCAGGTGATGGCAGTGGGTACCTGAGAGAAAAAGCCTCTCCAGGTGTTGGGAAAACCTTGAAGGGCAGAGCAGGCCTGTTCTGCCACACTGGGTATAAGCTTTCATGTGCATGCACACTTCAAAAGGGCAAGGAAGATTGTGCAGCAAAAAAGAGTAGGGAAAAAACCCAGCACTGTTTGAAATGACCATAGTGCTTCACAGACATCTCATTAACAGAATGAAATTCACTATATGAAACCCCTGTCTCTGTATCGCTTTATTCTAAACTGGGCCAACAACGAATAACATCCAGTTTAGAATGGTAATGAGAAAGAAGCCTAGGTCTGATACACTGCGGAGCACCAGCAACCAATGGACCTGATCTTCTCAGGCGGAAGCCCAACTTCCAAAGCCGCTGTGGCCATGCCTATGTGAAATGAATGGATGCCACAGTCAAGGGGAAAAGGAACTTATGCATGAAGCTGGATAACTGGAATCATGAAAGGCAGAAGCTGTCAGAATGAATGAGAAAGGGGCTAGGGGAGAATGGTTTCAAGGTCAAGTAGTCAGCTGAGGACTGACCCGGACAGGGCAGCCCAGTGGGAGTAGACTGCAATGAAATCTAGAGACCCTTACCATGCTGGTCCTTTTTGGACTGTTGCAGCAAGAAGCTAAGCTTGGAGCCCTGAAACAATATGTCCTGAAGAGCCAGGGCCCTTCCTGAGTAAACATGCTGTGAAGGTTCTAAAAGTTCACTGCAGTGAAAAGCCCCATAAAAGGCCAGCATAAATGCTACCTTTATTTATTTATTTATTTTAGCCCACCCTCCCCTGCACAGCAAGGCTCAGGGCGGGTTACAACAATACAATAACTAGGCATAGATATAAATAATTATTAAACCCCCTATAAATACATATTCACAGATAGAACAATATGATGGCAGACAATAGCACAATTTAATACCTCCACTCTCAGCAGAGGCTCTGCCTATGTACATCAATAGCTGTTGCCTAGCACTGAGGCAAGTGGGTGGATGAGAAGGCAAACAAGACAAGATGACAACAGATCTGCGATGTTCCCTCAAGGCTCCACAGTGTTGTGAGCAAAAATTCTACCTCGTGAGTGAAAAAAGCTGGTAGCATTAAAGTTGTGAGTGAGTCTACATTTGACTATCATGTAAATTAGATTTTTTAGAAGATTCCATAACCTTGTAGAAATCTCAGAATAAATTACTTTAAATTGTATTTACACTATATTTTAAGAATAATTTAAACACTATAAGAGAAAACAGAATCAAGTCAAATTTCCTTGCTATCTCCTTCCCTTCCTCTCCCCACAAAAGACACTCTGTGAGGTAGGTGGGGCTGAGAGAGCTCTTTGAGAAATGCTCTTGAGAGAACAGCTCTGAGAGAACTATGCCTTGCCCAAGGTCAAGCAGCAGCTTCCTGTGAAGGAATGGGGAATTACACCCGGCTCTCCCAGATTACAGTCTAGGCTCTTAACCACTACATCAAACTGTCTCTCATCAAACTGGTAGACCTGGCCTCCAGAAATTAGTTCTACCCAGCCCTTTCCACTATATTGGTAGACCTGGCCTTGGACCATCGCCTTGTGTTGAGCCTTAGAAAACATACCGAGGGGGAGAATGGACTCTTGCAGTCTACTTTGTTTTGTTTTTTTAGTGAAATATGACAGCCAGCATTACAGGTCAAGTATAACAAAGGAAGAACAATCACAGTCAAAACCCTGCCTAATCTAACAAACAGGAAGATGCATAAATGTTAGCAGCCTGCCCAAACTACTTATTTATTCAAATATTTATATCCCACTTTTCCCTGTGACTCAAAGCAGCTTACAAATCATACTGAAAAGCACAATAGGGTTGTACAAAAAAAAATTAATCATTTTTTCCGGCTCCATTGTAACCTATGAGGACCATTATAGTCAATAGGCTCCATAGGCTATAATGGAGAATTGATCTGGGGGCTCTGGGAGGCTGCTTCTTAGGTAGAGGCACCAAATTGGCAGCATAGCTTCTGGTGCTTCTCCTCAAAAATCCCCCCAAATTTCAAAAAGTTTGGACCAGGGGGTTCCAATTATATGGGCCCCAGAAGGAGGTGCCCCTATCCTCCATTGTTTCTATTGTGGGGGGGGGGACTGTGTGCAGAAGCAGAAACCTCTGAGCTGGCATCTAGAGTTTTGTGCACCAGTGCCTCCTAGCACAGCGTAGAGGAAACTATGCAGGTAAGTCCAGGGCCGCAGCCTGTGTGATAGGGTTAAGCTGAACAGGACTGGTTCAAGTTCACCAGGCCATCTTCCCTGGGAGAGTGAGGATTTGAACACAGATCTCTAACATCCTAGTCCAACACTTTAACCGCTGCACCATGCTAGCTTTAATGATATGGATGAACACTGAAAACTAACCCCCCAAATACAGCAACAAAGAACCACCTTTCCAGATGTTTGCATTCCTGACCAACAGAACATTAGATTCATACTGCTGTGAATATGTCTCACTAAATTCAATGGTCACTGATAGTGATGGGCATGAACCAGCTCATGAACTAAAGTTTGTAATGACTTTTGGCTGGTTCGTGTTGCCACAAACTTTCACAAACTCTTAGTGCTGTTTGTAGCAGTTCGTGGCACTTCATGAATGGATACAGACTGGTGCTGCTTAATTGAACTGTTTACAAAACTCCAAGGCAATTGGGGGGGGGCAGAATTCTCCAGACATGGAAACAGCAATAAGAGCCCTCCAGAGCTTAAGAGGCACTGCTAGCCACCAATCAAGAGTTCCCATTCTGCTCTATGGGTTCAGAATGCTAGATATTCAGTAAGCTCTCCTCCCACCCTTTCCACTATTGGCTGGTGGCAGTAAAAGAGAGAGGCACAGAGCTTGTTAAAAGCAGAGCAGATTCATTGCAGATTCAGAGCAGAGCAGATTCAGAGCAGAGCAGACCACCCATCTCTCTGCTCACATCAAGCAGTGGGGATTAACTACCGAATTTCTCAGCTGAGGATCCAGATTTTATACCACCCCACGCCTCTTGATTGTTATCTGCTCTGTGCTGCTGGGGTTTGGGTGCAGGTGGACTCAGGCTCTGAGACACCTAGTCTCTCTGCTCCAGCCAAGCACAGGGGCTTCACTGGTGGGTTCCTTGGATGAGGGCCCACTTTTATACCCACCCTTCCTGATTGTGAACACCACAAGGCCACTGTATAGACGTATTTCCACACCCTCCTCAGGGACCCTGTGTGGCAGAGTGCCAGGTGTGCCACACTCATGTATAGAGGGGCACAAACACCCAACACCTGCCTTCTGTTCTTCTCAGGCTCCTGCAAAGGATGCACTGGACTTTGTTGCCACTGGAGAAAGGAGTGGCAGGCAGTGCGATGAGGAAGAGGCCCATTCCTTCTCAGCAGGGACAAGTGGCAGGGTAGCAAGAGCCCCCCCCCCCCCCAAGAAAGGATCCCTGCACTCAGGGTGCCTGGTTGGGACCCCAAGGCAGGCCACCCTCCAAGACATCATGCCCCCAGGGACATTGACAGTCCCAGCCAAAAGGGCAAGGGGGAGGGCTCAGGAATCTCTCACTTGCCTTATTGGTGAAATGATTGCAGTGGATGCCCACCCTTCTTCCTTGTGAAGGACGTAGCCTTTCACCAGATGCTGCAACAGCTGGCTCCCTGGTACTCTGTCCCCTCATGGAGAACCATGAGCCGATCAGTCTTGCCTACTATGCACCACTCCACAGTGGCGATGACCAAGGCTGAACTCTTCAAAGTGCAAGGCCAAACCATCCACCTCACTGTGGACCTCTGGAGCAGCTGGCAGCTACCTTTTCCTAACCACCACTGGTGACAACCAGACGACCTCACTATCTGGAATGTTGGTCCCAGGTCCCAGGAAGGGACTGCCCTGCCACCTTCCTACAAAGTGATTATGCTCCAGGCCCCAGGTGGTGGATGCAGACCAATCAGCAGCAAACAGATTAACATGCTGGCAGCAGTGAAGATTGAGAACCTCAAGGGTATCATCTCCTAGGCACACATGCTTCCCCTGGTGGTGAAGGATGCTCTGGGGCTGGAGAGGACTGTGAGGGCCACCTGGAACACTGCCACCCTTGAGCTGCAGTCTCTGCATGAGACCTGCTGGAGCCTGGCTGCCCAATTTTTGCACAGCATCAAGTCTGTGCATCCGTTGCATGAGAAGCATGGGAGGGGGATGAGCCTGAACAGTGACTCATCCTGGATGTAACCACCCGTTGGAACTCAGTCTTTGCCATGATAGCGTGTTCTTTTCAGCAAGATATGTTGCAGGTGCCAGTAATGCCATCACAGACTACCCCAGGCCTGCAAAATGGAGATGTTCTGCCAAGCCTATAGTTGAGGTGGTGGAAGTTGTCTTGATTTCAGGAGTAGAGGTTCTGGGCTTTGGCCCCTAATGCACAGCAACACCCAGACTGATTTTCAGAGGAACTGTGTAACCTTGAGAACAAGTGATACTACAAAGAATATTTGCATCCCTTGCCCCCTCCACCCACCAGTCTTACGATCATGCTGTCCCTCCCATGCTGTTTTTCATGGCATCACTGGGCATTAGCACCAACTTCCCAGTCACCGAGGCACATGTTTGTTTGTTTGTTTGTTTGTTTGTTTTCTAAGCCGTTCTCCCCGCATTCGCAGGGGAGATTCGCAGATGTTCTCCATTACACTGAACATCTTAAAGAGTGCAGCCTTGCATCAGAACTATGACCTTACACCTAGCAGCAATATCTTTTTACAGTAAGGCTCTGGGCCTGTACCATTGCACAGTCGAAAGTTGTAGAAGTGATTCTCCAATGATGTTTGACTCACGTAAGCCCATTACTTTGCAGTTGCTAGATGGTATCATTCGGCTGCTGCTGCGGGTTTGTTGTTCTTCCTTTGAGGCCACCCTGTTCAAAGAGGCAGTGGTAAGGCTGCTGTTAAAGAAACCATCTCTGGACCTGACTGATCCAGCCAACTACCACCCATTCTTGAATCTTTCATTTCTGGGTAAGGCAGTTGAGAGAGCAGCAGTGGAACAGCTCCAGACTTCCCTGGAAGATTCCTCTATCCTGGATCCATTCCAGTCTGGCTTTTGCCCTGGCTATGGGATGGAGAAGGCTTTGGTTACCCTTGCAGACGATCTCTGAAGACACCTGAATTGAAGTGTGTCAGCACTGCTGTTATTACTTGATCTGACAGTATTGTTTGACACAGTCGATTATGATCTTATTCCTACTGCCTTGCTGATATGGGGATATGTGGGACAGCCTTGCAGTGGCTTGTCTCCTTTCTCCATGGTCGGGGACAGAAGATGGTGCTTGGGGAGAGGGTTTCACTGTGTTACCTGGTATGTGGCATCCCTCAAGGGGTGATCCTTTTTCCCATATTATTTAAAATCTATATGCACCCCCTCATCCAATTGGCCCAGATTTTCGGGCTAGGTTGTCATCAGTATGCTGATGACACCCAACTATATTTGCTGTTGGATGGCCAGCCAAACACCATCCCAGATATTTTAGCCAAGGGTTTGGAGGCCATGGCTGGTTGGTTAAAACAGAGCTGGCTGAAATTAAATCCATTGAAGATGGAGTTCCTGTACCTGAGTCATGGAGGGACAGGATTGAGGATCCAACTCCCAGCTCTGGACAGTGTGGCACTAACACCAACACCAACAGTGAAGAGTCTGGGCCTGATTTTGGATGTCTCACTCTCAAAGGAGGCCCAAATCATGCATGTTGCCAGATCGGCATTTTTCCACCTTGGCTCTGAGACTCCTTCATGTAGCGAAGGGCGGGGTATAAATCCAATCTCTTCTCTTCTCTCTCTCTCTCTCTGAATTCTTCTGTAATTATTTCAAAGAAAGTATTCTACCAAAGTATCCTATGGATGAGAGTACTAAGAGATTCTTAATTAACGACATTCAAAATAATTTATACTTGTATTAACTTGAACATCAGCCTTGACTCTGCAGATTCCTGCTCATATGCCTTTCTACTGTTTCCTAGCACATCAGTATTCTGGTCTCTCAAACATCTCTGTTCATTCTCATGTGCGAGGGGCAAGGTAAATCAAGTGGTTCACGGGTTGCTTCACTGCTGGGTCTAATGCTCCTTTTTGTTTTGTATCAAGTGAAGCTGAAAATTTGCAGAGGGGCATAAATTAATTTGATATGTAGCCTGCAGTTGCAAAGTGCATCATGGAGATGATTGTACAATTCACACTTCCTGAACTAAAGCGTATGCCCCTCAATAAAACCCCCGCCAAACTGCATATGGGAAAAAGGAACGTTGCAGATTTATCTACTTTCCCCATATTCTCTTATAGCTGTGCCTGGCTTTTGTTCCCTTCTTCAACCCTCCTTTGCTTTTATGTTGGCAAATGATAAATTTTCTCATGTTTTACATTTTATATTTAGTTTATCTCTTTATTTTGTATTCATTTTCCCTTGAAAATGGAATGAGTCTTTAGAATAATGCAGTAGATATTGAGTTTCTAAATTGCTATTGGGTATATACTGCATAAGAAGGTTATCTGATCTCTAACTTAATCATGTGAAAATATTGCTACAGAAAAGCAGGTTTGGTAACAATGAGACACCTTTGCTTTCGTAAAATTTATTTAACTATACACCCATTATGGAGCATTAATACAGAATTCCCTCACTTTCTGTCACATTTAGGGAAGATTTATTGTATACAGTGATTGAATGCACAGGCAAAAACAAATGTGCAAATAGCTTATACTGGATGCTATTTAAGCTTATCCAGAAATATCACTGAATTAAGCATTTCCTAGATGCTGAAGCGATGGAACAAACCATGTTTATATTTTATAGCTGCAAAGCTGGAAATTAGGAATACGTGGGCTTTTTTCCTTCCCCAAAATAATGGTTACCTCAAAGCATTTTTTTAAAGGAAACACACCTTTAAACATTACAGCACTGCAGAATTTCAACTTGTGGTAATCATATCTTCCCAGCTTTTTGCCTGAACTGCAGAAGGAGGCCCAAGCAGTTTTTCATGATAACTAGATATTGGCAGCAGACAATTTGTACTGCCTTGTATAAATATTTGTCTGATGTGACTTAATGGAGTTACTCTAATGTTAACTTAATATAGTGTTCTACACTCTGTGTGCAGCTGCTACTTAGCTAAACAAGCAGCAAGCAATATTGTTGATGGAAGTCCTCGATTTAGCAACAGTCTACACAGAAAAGCCTTCTCCCAGGAAAAGCTGAAAAGGGCATCCCCCCCCCCCCCATCTTCCAACAGCCTTCATTAACACCACTACCCCTTTGCCACTCAGCAATATCTGTTGAATTAAAGCCTTTCTTTAATATTAGATACTAATTATCAGTACAAATTATGGGAATCATAAATTATTCCCAGTAAAATGATATTATGAAAGTACACACGGAGCCCTGTAAAATATAAATGTTTCATCTTAAATCAACAATGGGGTTTCATTCTTTAACCTCTAAATGAAGAAACAGGCATATTATTTTCAATATCCATTTTTTTTAAAAAAAAAAAATCTCTTCATGGGTTCCTCTGTTTAATAACTGAAGGTATTGGATGTATGGTATTTTAATTCTAATATGTTCCTCATGTATCTGGGCAAAAAAAGTATGTACATATTTTTAAATGTGTGCATAATAGAACCTTTAGAGTGCATGAAGAGGCCCAAAACTGCACAGATGTGGCAAATTTGCATCTCCAAATCAAGAAGTCCGTCTTCCAGGACAGTATGCAGATTATAAATTAACTATATCATATGTCCTTGATCCTTAGTGATGGTATTTCTGTGTCTCTGGTGTTCCTTGAGCAGATATAGAGAAAGGTGACATAAATGGAGTTGTGCACCCGCCCCAACTAAAGATAAATGCTAAATGCTCAAGTTAAACTAAGGTTGATCTACATTGTAAAACATCTCCTGATTTTTTAGTGCTGGTTGCTGCTGTAACCCCACCTGGCTCCAAAGGTGGCCAGCATTGCAGACTGCTTTGTTGATTCAGCATGCAGCAAAATCCTGATGCGCAAGTGCAGGAACCGGTTTAAAGAACCACTCTAGATGCTGTTTGCTTGATTGGCTGAGTTAAACAGTCCCAGCCATGGCCCAGTGGGATCTTCATGTTCCATTCAAGAACTGGGATGGCCACAATGCCATCCCCCTGCTTGATGAGCAAACAAAGGATTTCTTGTGAAATAAAGGGTGACTGAAAGAGATACAGTGGCCACGTCCACACTGTCACTTTTGTTGCTCATTTCTACCTATTGCTTTGGGGGGCCCTTTTCCACATAAGTTTTGCTCCCTCTGGGACTGCTAGAGAGAGCAAAACATATGGGGGGGTGGGGGAACCTGAAGCAACAGGGAGAAATGAGTGACAAATTGAGTGTGGACGTGGCCAGTGATTTTGACTGGCGCTCATAAAAGGGTGAAGATTTACAAAGACAGCTAAGCAAAGCTGCACCTTATAGTCATTTTATAGTCACTGCATGCTACAGATAAAAATAAATAGTGAGATCAGCTATGTTGACTCCTGCCATCTCCTTTTGATATGGTATATCAGTATGATAAATAATCAGCAGTTTGAAATAGCTGCAGATTCAGACTATTAACAGAACTGGGCTCCTGGGCACCCGGCAATGCCGGTAGCGTTCGGGGGCCACTTTGCTGCCGCGTCGGGAGACGGGCAGCAACAACTGCGTGCCTTGTGCAGTTTGTGGCTTGTGGGGGGTGGGGCTTGCCTCTTAAAGAAGCGGCACCCCGCTCCCACCCATTGCAGTTGCTCCACGTGCTCGTAGTAGACTGAGCACGCAGAGAGAGGCTCGAAGGGGGCCTAACAGCGTGGTCCAGGTTTTGGAGCATCCTTCGCGGTGGCAGCATCCGGGCTGCAGCACTGACAGTCTTGTTGGCAGCACTCGGATTTTTGCGGGTGGCTGGAGTGTGGCAGCAGCGGCGCAGTTTCAGCGGCGGCGGCCAGCCTCTCCTGTAGCATGCTGCTTGTTCAGCAGGGGCAATGGGGAGTTTCCTTCATCCATGAGGGTGGCACGGAGCTTGGCTGCGGTGGACGATTGGCGGCGGACCGATCATTTTGGGCTGCAGCATCCCGGTCGGTTGTTTTTCCCCGGGGCCCTTGGTGACGGTGGGTGGCTGTGCCGGTGATTGGTGGGGGCGGCTCAGTCCGGGTGGTGGCCCATGCTGGGTGGCAGCATCTAGGCCTGGGCCTTTAGTGGCTGCACCGCAGCAGTACTCTCTGTGCACAGCAGCAGCAGCCTGGTCCTGCGCTTTCCCCAGTCTGGGGGTGCTTGGGTGGTTGCTCCATGGGCCATTTGAGGCAGTGGTGGTGTCTAGCATGGAGGGGCCTTGGCTTCTGCTGCCTTGGGTGGTTCTTCTCCAGGGAGAGGGTGTTGGGATGTGGTAGGCCCCTAACTGTGGTGGCCATTTTGAGTGTGGCATTTGACTAGGCCATTGAGGGCCATTTTGAATTTTCCTCTGCAGTTCGGCCATTTTGGTGAGGTCTGCCTAGCCTCATGCTCAGCAGCCATTTTGTCTCTCAATCCAAAGGCAGCCATTTTAAGTGGGATATTTTACAGGAGGCCTTGCTAATTTAACCACGCTAGAGCTCAGCCCTACTATCATTGGGTCATTATGAATTTAGTGGCCTGTACTTGGATTGCTTTGCTCTTAATTTTATATTTTGTCTTATTTACTAGGTGTGGCCTAGGCCTCTCATCCGGTGGCCATACTGCAGGTTTATTGCTATGGCTTCTAGGAAGGGGCACGGCAAAGGAAAAGGTAAGCAACCGGCTCCCAAAAGGCCTCCAGTGCGGCCTGCACCCATGATTCCTTCCGATGATCATTTATTTATTTATTTATTTATTCAATTTATACCCTGCCCTCCCCGCGAACAGGCTCAGCCGTGATGATGATGAGGATGATGATCCAGTGAATGCTGCTATTTTGCAGCAGCTGGCAGCACTGGAGAAAGATCAGGGTTTGCCTTCCAGGGATACCAAAGCGAAGGGGGATTCTAATATCTTTTGAAGCCCAGGTTTTAGTGCGTTTGGCCCTCCTGGAGGACAAAAGAGAAGCTGATGCTAGGTTTACCAAGCCCCCCGGGAGGGCGGGGGAAACCCCGATTTTAACTCCTCACCCCCGCCTTTTCAAAATTGGCCAGCGGGGGACAAAATGGCTGCTCAGTCCTCCAGTCTCTTCCTAGTGTGCGCTGGTAAGCAGGGCTCTTTTTCAGCAGGAATGCAGGGAATGCAGTTCCAGCTGGCCTCCGAGCCTGCCCCGCCCCTTCCCAGCCAGGCCTTGAACCATTTAAAGGGGAAGTTCCTGCAGAGAGCCTGCAGGAAAAAGCCTTATAGAATAGTTCCCCTTTAACAGCAGAGCCAGCAAGAGAAAGCCCCACCCAGGCTAGGCCCTTTGTACTGAGAGGCCTGGCTTTGGCTTGCGAGGCTGCCTTGCTCTCCCTGCTGTGGTAAGTTGCCTGCCCCAACTCTTTTCCTTCTCTCTCTCCCCCTCCCCCTTTCTTTCTTTCTTTCTTTTTTCTGTCTGTCTTTCTCCCTCTCTCTCTCTCTCTCTGTCCCCATACAGCAGAGGTCTATCAGTGGCTATTATTAGCCACAAGGTCTAGATGGAACCCTTTGTCTGGGGCAGTGATGCTCTGTATTCTTGGTGCTTGGGGGGGGGGGGACAGTGGGAGGGCTTCTAGGGTCCTGAACCTTCTGAGGGCACCTGGTATTTTTGGCCACTGTGTGACACAAAGTGTTGGACTGGATGGGCCACTGGCCTGATCCAGCATTGGCTTCTCTTATGTTCTTATGAGTTTTGATTTTCCTCCCTCCAGCTCCAGCGCCAATGTTCCCTCTATGCTGTGGAGTCTTGTGAGCAAAAATTCTACTTTGTGAGCTGCTGGCATTAAAGTTATGAGCGAGCAATTTGGCTGCTGCATCAATTAGGTTTTTTTGGAGCCATCCTTTTTGAGCTAAGAAAAATGTGTGAGCCAGAGGCTAAAAATCTGTGAGCTAGCTCACACTAACTCAGCTTAGAGGGAACACTGTCCAGCTAAGCCAATACAGCTATTTGGAATTTTCAGGGTTTGGTGGGGGGGAGGTGCCACAACTCTCAAGATGGAAATGGAAGTTTTCAATACGTATACTGAAAAATCATGAACTTTATAACCTTTTTAAAAGAAATTTGTCGAAGAAAAAAAGCCCTGGGAATTGTCCTTTCCTCATCTAGAAGCACCCCCTGGGCAGATGTGATTATGCACAATACATGTATTCAAATGTAACTTAGCTCTCTGGATCCTAGTCATGATTTTTTAAAAAGACAGTTGTGACTCTGCTGCATGAAGGTGTAGTTCTGGTTTTTGGCAGTGTTCAGCCTTAGCATCTTAGACCTTTCTGTTGTGTATCTTGAAGAGTGTACTGGAAGTGACATCATCTAAAGGGGAAGTGACATCACTTGCCACTTGACCTGGGAGTGACACCACAGAAAGTGACATCACAGGAAGTGACATCACAAAAGTCTCCTGGCTCTACCCGCAAAGTCCTCAGATATTTCCGGAGTTGGACTTGGCAACCCTAGCTGACGCACATGAGCAAGGTGAAGGATCGACATTAGAACAGTGGGGGCAGAGCACAGGACACCAGCAGGTGGCAATTTACACTGCACCTCACAAGCCTAGGGGATGGGCCTAGGTGGCCATGGGGCCCTGGTTATCAGGCAGCAGCCGTCTTACACATGGTTCAGGCTAGTTGGCCACCCTACACTTCACCATGTGCTCCGTCAATTCCTCAAGTCTCCTGGCTGGCATGGAGTTACCCTCAGCCTGGCATCAGTTATCCAAGTCCAGGGGGGTGTCCTATGAATCGTTTTCTGCAGGGGTGGTGCCCAGCAGGGATGTGGATTTGCCTTTTGGCAATCATTTGTCCATTGTCACTAAGGAAAAAATCCTTAAAGGTGAATACGTGGACGTTTTTAGTTTGCTCTATTGCGAGATGGAGAAAAAGGATAAAGACAACCTGGATGAATGAGAAAAGGAGCACTTAAAGTGCCGCATAGTGGATAGGACATGGGCAAATTGGTTCTCTGGGTTTCTTATATACACTGCTGTCATAGTATGGCATCAGCCGTGGAGGGCTTCGGTGATGATCCAGTATATGGACATCATTTATAAAGCTTTCAGAGACTTCCCAAGCCCAGCTTGGCCGCAGAATGATGAGGAGTTTAGGATGTGGGCAGCCATGAACCCATCCATGCGGTGGGACAAAATTAACCCTAACCTGTGGCTGCAGATTATATCGCTGAATAGGGCGTCTTGGGGTGAGAGGTCGCACAGTGGTCACTCAGTGAAGAGGGCACATGTGCAGTCAGGTTCCCACACACAGGTGGGGCAGGTGGTTCAACAATGCCTGCTTTGTTCAGAGTTTACCTCCCAGGGAACCTGTGGCCACAAGTGCTGCTCATTTTGCCACGAGT
This sequence comes from Lepidodactylus listeri, assembly GCA_029233225.1. Taxonomy (NCBI): domain Eukaryota; kingdom Metazoa; phylum Chordata; class Lepidosauria; order Squamata; family Gekkonidae; genus Lepidodactylus; species Lepidodactylus listeri. The sequence continues at coordinate 106,975,083 of JARCFY010000002.1, forward strand.
GCCCCCTGTGTACCGGGCCTCATGCCTTCTCCAGTTGCCCTAGGCCAAAAGGCCGGGGGTAGGCAAGGGTGGCAAGCACCCGGGGGTGGGGGGAACTACAACCCCCCCTCTTGATAAAGGGACCCAGCCCAATTAAATTGGGAGTTTTGGGGCTCTGGTTAAGTAGTTACCCAAAGGTCCATGACCGCACTTACCTCTTGGAAGGGTTCACGTTTGGTTTTAGGATGCCTTTCCAGGGGAAGAGGGCACCTTACCTAGCTCCTAATTTAAAATCAGTTCAGGGTATGGAACATGTAGTTAGGGAGAAGATTGCCAAGGAGTGCAAGAAAGGCAGGGTTTGGGGGCCATTTAATTCCCCACCAGTTAGTAATTTGAGAGCTTCCTTGTTGGGAGTTGTGCCCAAGAAGGCACTGGCTGAATATCGCCTCATTCACCACCTCTCCTACCCTCATGGGGAGTCAGTGAACAACGCGATACTGGAAGAGTTATGTTCGGTAAAATATACTTCTTTCGATCAGGCCATGCGGGTAGTCCACCTCTGTGGCAAGGGGGCGAAATTGGCAAAGTGTGACATTAAGTCAGCCTTCCGCCTCCTCCCTGTCCACCCAGAGGATTTCGAGCTATTCGGATTTGCCTTTGAGGGTAAGTTCTACATGGACCGGGCCCTTCCCATGGAATGCTCAGTGTCCTGTGCTGCTTTCAAGAGGCTCAGTTCCTTTTTGGAATGGGCTTTGAGATTCAGAATGGGACTCTGCAGTATGGCCCATTACCTTGATGATTTCCATTTAGTAGGAAGGAGGGGTACTGGACAATGTCAATTTTTGCTGTCCAGTTTTGTCAACCTAGCTGAGGAACTGGGCGTTCCTCTTGCTCAGGAAAAGACTGAGGGCCCGGCATCCACGTTAACTTTTTTAGGGATAGAGATTGATACAGTGGGTCAGTGCTGCAGGTTGCCTAGAGACAAATTAACTGCTTTGCAAACGCGGGTGGACATAGTGAGGTTGCACTCCAAGATTACACTGCTGGAATTGCAGCAGCTGGTGGGCCACCTCAATTTTGCATGCAAGGTTGTGGCACCTGGTAGGGCTTTTGTAAGAAGACTCTGTGAGTCCAAGAGGGGCCTCCATCTTCCACACCATAGGACCAGAGTCACCAAGGGGATGCGGAACGACCTCCTTGTATGGCAACAATTTTTGGATACATACAACAGGGTTTTCCTTTGGCGTGAGGAACTCCTGCTTGAGGCTGAGCTGCAGATTACATCGGATGCGGCAGGCTCCTCTGGCTACGGAGTATATTTTAGGGGACATTGGTGTGCTGGGGATTGGCCAGCGGATTGGTTTCAGGCTAGGGGGGTCAAAGACCTCACCTTCCTGAAATTTTTTCCAGTTGTTGCAGCAGTGTGGATTTGGTCCGGGGATCTGGCCAACCGGATGGTCCATTTCTGGTGCGACAACCGGTCCACTGTGCACGTAATTAACTCCCTGACATCAAAGTCTCCCGGGTTATGGTGCTGGTTAGGGCCTTCACATTGCAGTGTTTGTGAAACAACATCACGTTCAAGGCCAGGCACATCCCGGGGGTCAATAATGGGGTCGCTGATGCTCTCTCTTGCAAACAGATGGAGAGATTCCGTCAGCTGGCTCCAGAAGCCGACCTGTTCCCAGCACAGATGCCCGAAGAGGTGTGGCAGATTGGAGGCCTGAGGCCGACAGTGCAATAAGTCTGGCCTTTCCGTTTATGCCTCTTTCTGTAACCTGATTTATGCCAATAAATGTATGTATGTATGTATGTATGTATGTATAAGTCTGGCCCTCGCCCCTTCCACCCGAAGAGCTTACATGAAGGTGGGTAAGCAATTTCAGGCCTTCAGGGAGGAAGTGGGCCTGAAGCAAGTCTGGCCCATACTGCTGACACACTTAATGCACTTCTGTGTGACACTGAGGAATGAGGGTTTGTCTGCATGGACCATTAGGGGTAAGCTGTCCTCGTTGGCCTTCGCCGGCAAGGCATCTGGCTTCGAGGACACGATGGGCAATTGCCATCTTCGGAAGATGCTTGAGGGGTGGTCCTGGGAAACTGGCATTTTGGCCGATAGTAAGGAGCCCTTGACCCCGGCTGTGCTGCGGGGGCTCAAGACTCAGTGGCATATGTGTTGCAGTGACGGCTATGAGGCCAGGCTGTTTCATGCAGCATCACTGATTGCATTTGGGGGGGGGGGCACTTGGGATTAGTGAGCTGGTAGCCAGCTCGTGCAGTGATGCCTCAGGTGCAGCACTTGAATGGCGGGACATTTCCATCCATGATTCCAAAATTCAGATTAGGCTGCATCGGTCAAAAACTGATCAATGCAGGAAGGGATCGGTGATTGAAATGGACCACTGAGGCCAAGCTGTGCCCTGTGTCTGCCCTTAGAAGGTATTTGGTACTACGGGGCGAGGCCCCTGGTTACCTGTTTCGGCACAGGGATGGCACCCCCCTCACTAGGTTCCAGTTTTGGACTGTGATGCAGAAGGCGTTGGTCCAGCTGGGACTGGGGGGGTCCGTTTTGGAACACACTCTTTTAGGATTGGGGCGGCATCCACGGCTTCAGCCATGGGGTATCCCAGCAGCAAAATCCAGCGGATTGGACGGTGGAAATCCCGTTGTTACAAAGTTTATGTTAGGACCTGTGATGTTTAAGCGTTAGGGTTCTTTAAGTTTGTTCTGGTTTATTGATGTAGTTCCTCTTACAGGTGCTGTGGGCCATGAGATGAGACGAAAGGTCACAGTCTGCAGCCACAGCATGATATTCTGGGCAGCTCATTGGGCTTGGAGGACACCCGCCGGCTCTCAGCTTGGCCTTAGTGGAAAGGCAACGGTTGAGTGGTTGAGAAGGAGGGGCATGAGGTGGTCTGCGCTTCTTCCCCTGCTTTTTGAGGAGAGACGGGGTCCACCTCCTCATGTCCTGGTGATACACCTGGGGGGCAATGATTTGGGGTTGACAAAGGGCGTGGCCCTTGTGTTGCAGGCCAGGGCTGACCTTGCGAGGATAAGAGCAAGGTGGCCCGGTGTGCATGTGGTGTGGTTAGCTATGCTTCCCCACCAGGTGTGGTGAAATGTGGGGGACCCCAGGTGTATTGACCATGCCAGGCGTAAGGCCAACAGTCAGATGAGGAAGGCCATGGAGTCCAGGTTGGGTTTGTTTCTGCTGCACCCCAATATACAGGTTGAGTTTCGAGACCTGTATAGGCCCGACGGGGTGCACTTGTCAGACAAAGGCAATGGGATCTTTTTGGAGGACTTGCAGCATGGGATCTGGTTGGCACTCAGTTGCTGAATGGGAGCAAAGGCCAAAGCAGAGGCTTGGCCTTGGCTGTGGCAGGTTTGTGCAAGCGAGAAAACGGAACCAGTGAGCGCCTCACGGCATATCCCGTTTGGTAACAGGAGGTCATCAGGATCTGCCCTAGGGCTGTGCGGTCCGGGGTGGAGAATGGTGATCACCTCTGGGAACCTCTCTGGCTAGGCTCCTCCCTAAAGGTCTGTGCAGTCTCAGGAGTAGGCACTCCTGGGGGGGGGGCAACCAGTATGCTGGGCTGCTGGTTACGAGCCAGAGTTTGGCTGGCTCAAGATCGGAGCTAGGTGACCCACCCATATCAAGGGCAAGGAGGTTGTGTCAGGGAGTGACGCCTGCCTTGCCTGTTCTGGTGCTTGCTTAGTTTTGCCCATTGCTGCAATGTTCTGTTAAATAGTTAATAAAGTGGCCCTTGTTTAATTCCAAACTGTTGTCTGTCTCGTTATTCCGGCTGGGGTGGCAATTCTATACTCCATCCACCCAGTGAAACATGCTGAAAAGATAAGGCAGTATTGCCCTCTGCACTCCAGAATGAAACCATGAGACACAAGTGTAGAAGTTAAACTAGGTTTTATTATTAGCTGATCTGCACAATTATTAAACACTCCCCTTCCCTTTTAGTGTGGGTTACCTCTTGTAAGTGATGGCTCTAGGGCTGCCAGCTCCAGGTTGGGAAATACCTGGAGATTTTGTGTGGGGGATCCTGAGGAGGGCAGAGTTTGGGGCATAGTGCCATAGAGTCCGACTTCCAAGTTGACCATTTTCTCCAGGTGCAGTGATCTCTGTCACCTGGAGATCAGTTGTAATAGCAGGAGATCTCCAGCCACCACTTGGAGGCTGGCAACTCTAGATGGCTCTGAAGGCTGCTAACATTTGGGCAACCTCACCCTGTTTATAAAGCATGCAAAGACCACACCCTAATATACCCAACTCCCAATGATAGTCTGTTTACATAATACTATGTCTCTATTGGCCCACTCCTGAATCCAAGTAAGCTATTGTTCTGGGATAACAAGCTTAACCCTGATAGCTCAGGGATGACTCATGCTCAGTACACAACATGCCATGCCTTATTTATCCTTGCCTCCCAATCCTCATTCCCCTCCTCCTATATAATACAACAGTCAGGGTCAGTTGATGCTACTGAACACCTTACTCTCACACAGCTAATGAGTGGCTAGTTTAGGTAAACTTCACTTCATCCTTAGATTCCTCATGGCACTTGCTAGTTACCTCTACATACAGCACAGCAACTTTATGTTTCTTTTGAAAATTATATCTCACTTTTTTCCCTGATCTGGGACCCAAAGTAGCTTTTTTCATCATTTCCCCATCCTCCACTTAATCCTCATAACATTTTGTGAGAGTAGGTTTGAGAGACTGTGATGGGCTCAAGACCATCTGAGACTTCCACAGATGAGCAGGGGATAAGAACCTGGTGGTCCCAGGTTGTTGACAATGAAATCCAACAAAAGTGGGCTGAACATAATGAAAGCCATCCAAGGCCCCTCACTGGCTGAAAGGCCATTGTTTTTTATCATTAGACATTCATGGCTAATGCTCAGCCAGCACATAAACCTCCATCTCCCAAGATAAGATAAGGTAATATACAGAAGGCATGCAACGCTAATTCACCTGGATTGGAAAGTCATAATTTCAGCATAAAGCTTACAGCCTTTTTACCTGACCAGGAGGGCATAGTGTAAAGCAACCAGGCCATACAAAGCAACTCAGTATGGTCAATAATGCATTGCTTACTGTGCATGGTTGACAATGGGTAAGCAGACAAATCCCAGTATTGGGGTCTCAATATAATACAATATTCTCTCTTCCATGCCAGCTCACTCTAGACAACAAGCCATGCTTGTAGAGCTCATAGTTGTGGCTTGTGCAGGGCCAGCACATGAACTCCCTTCCCATGAAAGACTTATATTAACATCTGAATTGGCCATGCAAGGACAACTCAGTTTTAAGTGTAGTGCATTGATGGTTGATGCTGGGTCACAGTTTAAAGTTAAATGTAACATTAAGAGGGCCAAAAAAAAAATCTCAATCTGGCTGTCACCCACATTTGAGTGTCTGATAATCCTTGCTGGTATTGGCCAGGCACTGTGACTAATAACATAAAGCAGGCTTCCTGTTGCACAGCTATGGTTCCTTAACCCGTTAGACTGGTTCAGGATCCCTTAAGGTTCTTACTTGGCCTTTACTCTTGGCTCACTTTTCCCTCTTATTCCTCCCTCTTGCAGGTGTGCCAGAAGAACTCCTGCAATACTCACAACAGGGTTTACCCCCCGCCAAGGTGCCCTGCCTATGTTCTGTCATGTGCTTGGGCCAGAATGATGAGGCAGGCTTGTCTTGGGGTTACTAGCTGACTAATTAGGAAGGGCTTCACCCCCCCCCCCTTTAGTTATCCAATGCAAGAGACCCACTTCCAGCTTGAAGAGGGACATGTAGGTTGACCTCCTCTCATTTTGGACCCTCCTCTCTTCCATTACTAGGGCACTTCCTGTCCAAGGTAGTGTCAGTCTCTTATCATCTTCAGAGCTTGTGGTCACCAGCCCATGTATCTGGAGATGTCTTCACTCCCATCATCTCCTGTTGCTGAGGTGAGGTGTTCCAGACCCCTCACTGAATTTGTCCCTATGACCACAATGTTCCAGGGGGGTAATCCTGGCCTATAAACAGAGGGATGGGCAACTCATCCAATAGGGTCATGAAGTTTGACCAAGAGCCACAATTCCTTAAAGTCATGGACATACCTTGTGGGTTGAGTTGTGGGTTGTGGCCTTGTCAGGAGGTATCACCTCCAGATGGGCAATCACAGCACTACCAGTGTCCAGCAGGTCTGGCACCATGCATCTAAAGTGCTGAGCCTGCACAATCAAAGGGGAGAGGGTCTGCTTTGGATTTCTTCAATGTTGCTATGGGAAATGCCACTGCATTCCATAAATGGGATGTCATGCTGGAAGTGCCTGGGCTGCCCCAGGGTAAAGCAAAGCGCCAGCTTGTACATGAAGGTGACTGATCTTCAGTTTAACACTGGGTCCCTTGCCCTCCAGGCTGATCTCTTAGGAAAGTCTTGAGATTCTTTACCGGTCTTGCCCAGGGTTACCTTATGGTAATCTGATTACTGTCTTTGGGGGAGCCAGCTCTGGCTCCAAGGGACTGGATCTGTGACCTGAGCTCTGCTGGGATCTCACTATGGGCCCTGGCATTCACAAGAGGCTTGGGTCTCAGCCATTTCCTTCTTTATTTTTTCCTGTATTGATTAGTTGGAGTTCCAGTGCTCTCCTGTTTGGTATGCTGACCATAGTTGCCCAGCATGTGGGCCAACGGATCCAGAGTTCCTGGGTTGGGCATAGAGGCCAAATATGGTACCTTGAAGGCATCATAGCTAGTTTCTGCTCCATTATTATTTTATTCAGCATTGCTTCAGGGTGGGGGGGCTTTGGGCTTGAGCCACATGGGCCAATTCTTTCAAGGCTTAGACTGTTTTGAATGGACTCTCTTCCTTAGTTCTCCCATATGACCTGAATTTTTGTTGATAGGTTTCTTAAGTAATATGGAGCTTTTGGAATATGGCCTGCTAACATAAGAAGAGCCCTACTGGATCAGATCAGTGGTCCATCTAGTCCAGCATCCTGTCTCACATAGTGACCAACCAGTTTCTTCTCATAGTCAGCTGTGCTGGTCATGCTGAAGGACCAGGGCTATTTTTGGGCAGGAACGCACAGGAACGGAGTTCTGGCTGGCTTCCAAGTTGGCCATGCCTACAGCCTTCCCCCCCCCCGGGTTTCCCAGGCACCTCGCAAGCCATGGGGCACCTGGGGAAGCCAAGCTGATCCAGGGAGGGAAAACAGTCTAAACTGCCTCCCCTCCTTGGGTTTCCTAGGTGCCCCACAGCTATGGGGTACCTGGGGAAGCCGATCCTGGGAGGGAGCTGTGCTGTCAGGGGTGTGGCCTAATATGCAAATGAGTTTCTGCTGTTGGGTGTAGCCTATTATGCTAATGAGTTCCTGCTGGGCTTTTTCTACAAAAAAAGCCCTGTGAAGGACTGGTATGTGGCTAGAGCAAGGCCTGTCAAGAATGCCTTAAGATTGTGGCCCACTGGTACCGTGATCAGGCAGTCACCATTGTAGTTCTCTCAAAGGCCCCAACGTAAGCCTCCATGTTGTCTGTGGGGGACAATTTGGGTATCTGGAAAGGGCCAATCCCTGTTCCTCTGGCAGCCTGGCCATCTGCTGATCAGATAGACATGAAAGAATGGGCCAGGTCCTTGGTGCATTGATCTTAGCCCCCTATTATGTGTCTGTAATTCACTGAATCAGCTCCCTCTAAGTACTGGCCAGCCATTCACCAAAATGTGTCAAGTAGAGGCTGTCCTCAAATGACACTGTCTTTACCAGATTTTTAACGTTCCACCATGTTTGTTGAATTGGGTCAGAATCTCTTAGGGTTCTTCCTTGGCACCTAAGCACAGCTTATTTTTCTCTTTTTTATCTACTGGGTTTCCTCAGTGCAGCCCATGCATAATCTTATAACAGTGTGCCCAGTTCCTGTGTTGCAACCTTAGAACAGGTAAGGCAGGGGTTGGAGCTCTGTGCTCCTCCCCATTCTACCCTATTTTCCTTATGATGGCCAGACTTACATTTGGCAGGGGTGGCCAGAGCCCACCACTGCCATCTGAGACCCACAGTGTCCTCTACCAGCTCATAGCTTGATAACTCTGCTGATCCCGGGTCCTCACTAACCTTACTGCATAAGGGCTAAAATGAACAGAATGCTGATCAAACCAGACCAACTTTCCTTACCAAATGGGCATAGTAATACCGAACATTCTTTTTTACCATTATTAGCAAAATATTGGCGTCCATCAATTCAATCAACAGGAATTAACTGCAACTCTATATAAAGATTAATCTGAAGAAAGAATGCCAGGTTTAATATAAAGATTTGAAGGAATGGAGATTACTCCATATTTCAGGCATGTTGTTCCAGTAGTTAAAATTCTATAGTGTAAAGCAGCAAGACATTATTTTAGCAATAGTCAGTGGACTTACAGTGATTTACCTTTATAGAAAAGTTAGTCCATTTTTCAACCTTTAAAAGTCTTCATGCTAGCTCTTCAGTGAGTGTGAACTGAAATTAATGGAGCTATATCTTTTATACATCTTGACATTCCCAAACCTGGAAGTGAGAAAGTCTTTTTTAAAAGTCCCTAATGATGACCAGAGCCTTAATGAGAGATGATATGATATAGCAACAGGGAGACGAATCTTATGCACACAGAACCATGTGGCAATGAAGAATCTCTGGGGGGGGGGGGGAAGGGGAAGGCAGAGGTGGAGCATCCTTCTATCTCCTCCAATTCAAGGAAAAATCTGAGCCCAGAGACTGGCTCTTTGCTTTTCCATCAGGAAATGTCCATGACCAGTTGCATCCCATACCTAAGCCACAGGGGAGCATTTTGCCAGGTGCTGTAAAATACCAAACCATATGACTTCTGTGTGCATTTTTGTGCGTTCATATTAGCAGCACATGTTGTTTGAGTGCTGTGTCATTCCCTCAGAGCATGGGATGCTGAACTTCACTGCCCTTTTGCAATGTAAGTTGAAATTTGGTAGACTTCCCCTCAGAAGAATATGGGTTCGGGTTCAGAAGCACCTTAAGAGACCAGCAAGATTTTCAGAGTATAAGTCTTCAAGAGCAGTGTTCCATCTAAGCTGAGCTAGCTCACAGTTTTTTAGGATCCAGCTCACAATTTTTGTCTTCACTCAGGAAGCTCCAGAGCAAACTAATTTAAGCAGTAGCCAAATTGCTCACTCACAACTTTAATGCCAGTAGCTCGCAAAGTAGATTTTTTTCTCACAAGACTTCACAGCTTAGAGGGAACTCAGGATGCAGAGGTACTATGTACATAATAACAATGTACCTTCTTTGCAATAACCCTCCCACCTTCTGAGTGGGATATAAGGACTCAGAGACTCCATTCCATCCTGTATTGGATGAAGGGAGCTCTGACTCTTGATAGCATGGCCCCTGGAAAGCTTCTACTCTGAAAATCTTGTTGGTTTCTATGGTGCTACTGGACCTAAATCTAGCTGTTTCACTGAAGACCAACATGGCTACCTTCTGAAACTATCTTAGATGAGTATAAGTATTTTCTGTTGCCTCTGTCCTTCTGCTCTATCCTATGGCAAATGAGTAAACCCCATCCCTTGCCAGATTTGTGCCTGCCAAGACTTAGCAACCCTACTGCCATCAGTTGGCTTTAGCGAAGAGTTATTTTGCCTGTCTGCTTCAATTACTGCAACAGTTAACTTCTAAGCAGCCCAATGGAAATGCCAAGAGAGCAACCAATTTGTGACTGCTCCTGTCCACCATCTGCTGATGTGCTTACATCTAGCCCAGATCAGAGCTAGTTCATGAGAGACATCCAGGAGAATGAAAACAGAGGACTTGTGTTTATGATAGCACAATTGCGTAGTGGAAGCTGTTTTGTTATTAATCTTCATGGCATAATCATCCGGAATGGCTCTCCCACCAAACAAATCAATGCTGCTTCATCAAAGAAACCTGGCCCTTTTGATACCAACCCATACGTCCAATATAGCTCAGAAACTGTGTGTGCCTATAACAATATGTTCTTCATAGCCTTCAGCCTGAGCCTTCTTTCTCAAATCCTTGTTCTTGTCTCTACACTTGTACCATTTCCATTGTAGCTTTGAGCTCATTGCCACTTTATTATTTTATAGAAGGAATATTGCTACTATTCAACAGTGAGCAAAAAAACAAACAGCAAACTTACCTAGCATGTAAAAGGAAATACTACTTTGCACAGAGAGTGATTGAAATGTGGAATTCTCTGCCAGAGGATGTAGTGATGGCCACAGGAATAGACAGCTTTAAAAGGGGATTAGAGAGGTTCATGGAGGATAGGTCTATCAGTGGGTACTAGCCATGGTGGAGGATAGGTCTATCATCTGCAGCCCTGATTGGCCTACCCATGTCTAGATTAATCTGGGTTGAGAGCCAGCCCAAAGGAAAGGCATGTTGGGTTCAGGGAGTTATGGTACCTAGGCTTCCTGGTACAGAGGGGGCAATTACAGCCCCTGCCTAACAAGGTCACCTCTCTGGAGCAGAGTCCCCATCTGAGTATGAAGAGAGAGATGTGGCACTTTCTGGGTTTATTATAGCAAATTCATCCCCCACTTCACCACCATCACTGGCCCACTAACAGATAGCCTGTGAAAAGACCAACCAAACCACATTCAGTGAAACCCACCCCAGCAGACTGCCTTCAACATTCTCTACATTAGTCTATTTCATGGTCCAGTGCTCCAAAGCCCAACCTTTGACCCCTCATTCCTGCTTCAGACTGACACCTCAGGTACCAGACTGGGTGTGGTTCTGGCCCAGACAATTGCCAGGAGAGAGCAATCAATCATCTTTATGAGCTGCAAGCTGCAGCCAGCAAAACAGAGGTATGCCACAGTAGAGAAGGAAGCCCTGGCCATCAAATGGGCCTTTGGGGCCCTCCAGTATTATTAGGTGAACAACCCCTTTATATTGGTGGTCGATTATCAGCCACTAGTTTGGATGGCTCAGATGAAGGACCACAGATGGTACCTGTCTCTGCTTCCTTTTAGTTTCACAATCCAACACCGACTGGGCTGAGCATACCTCAACATGGATTACCTATCAAGAATCTTCAAGGACAACCCACGAGAGGCAAAGGGGGATGTTCAGGTTGGGAGCCGCCCAGCTCCCTCATCATGGAGAGAAAGGCCAGTGGGGCCCCCAACACCCAAACCCAGCCCAGGTGGGGTCAAGGCAGGGTTCCCCCACACCAAGAAGTGACAGGCATGGGGAGGGGACCCTGCAGTTAGCCCAGGACAATCCCAGCAGGGAGGGGTTGAGTAGCCCTAACAGGCAGGGCCAGGCATCCTGGGGAGGAAGTCAGGGCTTGTGAACAGTAAAGGGAAAGAAAAAGAGGACCACAGTCAGAGATCAAGGAAGATACCTGGATGCCAGAGCTGCTGAGCTAACTCCCTCCCCTCTCTTTCTGAGAGTTCTGAGGAAATGCCAAGGGTCAAAGGCACAATGGTTGAAGGCAGCACAACTGCGAGGGGCAGGTGGAGCATGACAATTCTGTTTGGTGCCTTAGTTGCAAAGTAGTAGTGACTTCTATAGATAATACTACATGACTCTATATAATCACAGATGGTCCCTCCTCTTTCTCTTAGCTGCCCAAGCAATTGATGCCAGTTTTAGCCATACCTCAGCAGGTGGTAGCCATGGATTCAGACAATTCTTCCTTAAAGTCCCTCATTTTCTAAGACCCTGAACTGTAGCTTAAATGCCTAAATCCCATTCTTGCTTTAAAGAATTAAACAATCTCCAGGCAGAACATGAGACACCGAATACCCACAGAATAATCCATGACACTAGAAATCAGAGTATCACTAGAATATCAAGATATTATTGAGAAAAAATGATTACAAAAATTGACTAATTTTAAGGAGAACAAAAAACAGACAGTTCTTGATTAAAGTGGGGAAAAAATAATAACATTTTCAGCGCAGACCTACCTAGTTGTTACCTATGGGGTTTTAAGCAAGATTCTTTCAAGAATTCCATTTATTTCTGATGGTTTAAAAAACACCCGAGGTGAGAATTTCAGAAACGTATTACACGCAAGTAATTTTGAATGCTTATGCCGTTATCAGCTATTGAAGTTTAAAACTCTCCCTTTGAAAGGGAGACGGGGTACCGATTAATACAGCTGCCCAGCTTGTTTCCTAACCACAAGTGCAAAGTAGGCATTTAGCCATGCATCTTCCCCGATGTGACGGCAAACTGAATTATGGGTGCACCAAATATGCCTGCAGGTGCAAAATAACACACACATAAATTTCCCAGCCTCCAGTTGCAGCTGCCAAAAGGGAAGCTGAGCTTTCTTCTTTTTTTAAAAAAAAATAAATCTAACTCATTATCAGGACAGCATGCACTTTAGAGTTACAAGAATTACAATGATAAATAGTGAATGGTTCTAAGTTTAAAAGGTGTCCATTTATTTTTCCCTGTCTTTGATAATTTTCTGATACAAGGTATAAAATTCTTTTTTATGAGAACTTCAGGGAGAAAACCCATCAGACACAATTCCTCTTGATGAGGACAATCTGGACATTCCAGTAGAAGGATAATTAGGCCAGCACTCTGGCAAATTCCTGTGTAATGCTTGCCATTCAGCAACCACTCTGCCCTGCTTAGTGACTGATTGCTTGCCTCAGGATTTTTACACCCCTCTGAGGTCACTAGACAGCAACCTCATGAGTTCCATTTATATGCACTGACCAAAAAGTATTCCTTAAAACCACCTACAGCAGCAATCCCTCTAAGTAATCAGCTGCCATACACCACATGATCAGCTGCATTTTGTCTACATTTCTCAACTATCACATTGGTGTAGGATCAGTTAAATCTTCTCTGTTCTCAGCTATCATCCAGCAGGGTCATATAGTAATAAACAGTCATCTTCGCAAGTGAGCTACCCCCTCAATGGCATCTAGGCTGTCACAACTAAAGGATATTAGGTGGTGGGAACATTTTTCTTAGAATGCCTAAAACAGGGGTGTCAAACATGCAGCCTGGGGGCCGGATCAGGCCCCCCAGAGGGCTTCTGTCAGGCCTGCACTGGAACTGGCCATTTCCTGCTTCCAGTTCTGTTGCTGCTGCTGCATAATATCTTGCTTTGCCAGAATCTCTCAGTCGCTCAGCCATTTCATGTTTTCTCCTGGGTCCTAGACTCAGAACTCTGAGCATGAGATTTCTGTGGTGAATGTCAATAAATCAAAAGTAGGTTTTCAGCTTACACACCTGAACAGCATACCCAAGACTGCAACAGCACAGACATTTTGATGCAATAATTCAGAGCAAGAGATATCAGATACTGTTAAATAAACAAAATATTGCAAGAGTGCTAATGTTTTAAGCATGTTTTTATTTTAAGTTAAAAAACCCTTTGTGTTTGTGTCCTTTATAAAGTTTATATCTCTGCTACCTGGCATTATATTTTATGACACACATGGTCCAGCCCAACAAGGTCTGAGTTCGACACCCCTGGCCTAAAGGCTTATGCTGATGCACAGAAAAGTGACTCTGGGAGAATACCTGTCTTTTTTTCCTTCCCAGAGATAACAACGGAGTGCTGGAAGGGTCAGTTTCAACTGGTAAAGCCACTTGGGAATAGATGAAGCCACGGTGCTGATCCAAGGCTCTGTCAAGCAGCTATAAGCCTTTTAAAATAAAACTGGGAAGAACCAGTCATGAGCAATGTGTCATTTAGCTAGGCCCTGAATAACTGATGCATTTGGTGTTTACAGTACAAACAAACAGTCACTGCTCTGGTGAGACAAGTTTTAAATCAGAGTTCTGAGGCTGAAATTTTATAAAGCCTGATTAATCTGTATTAGCTGTTGTGATCTACTGACTGTATGCTAAGAAGTATCAGAATTTGTACTGCAGCCTAAATGACATCCTTGAGGAATGCAGTTTAACTGGGGAAACTTGTGGTAGAAATACAGCCCAAGAACACCAAAGATAAAGCACCCAAGTGTGGCTGCTGGGAACTCTGGTTTTAGATTACCCTTCGTAGCCGATAGTTTTAAATTTTCCTTCAGCCATCAACTAAATAGGTTAGGCCTTGCCTGCACAACTTATAAGACAAGTTGTCAGCCATATATTGCAGCCTGTTAGGTGCTTCATCAACATCTTCTTTTTGATGGCTCAGGCACAATCAAGGTGGCATTTTGCATTGGGGGGTGATTACATTCAGATTAGTTGTATGAGGTCTGGATAGGCCTGTATTACAAAACTTTAAGCAAGCCATAATTCCCTTAGCCTCATTGCCCACTTCAACAAAATGGCATAATAATATGGGCCTATTTTACAGGGCTGTTAGAAGCTGCTAAGGTATATGACGTATTTTGAATTCCTGAGATCAGCCACATGAATGCCAACTGTTGTCATTCTAATCATAATTTTGAGCCATTGACTATCTGGAACTAGCTGCTGTCCTGAAGAGCATCTGTGGCAGACTCCCACTGTGGATTTGATGGTTCTTCTTTGTTTTGCTCTAGGAGTTTGGACTCAGTGGAGATTTTGGTCCTTCTGAACCTATTGAGATACTTCCTTCTTCAAGAGGGTTTGTGCACTTCAGAATTGAAATAATTAGTAATTCTGTATATGCTGAAATAGAACATAAAGCATATGTCAGGTAGAATTGGAGGGGGGGCCTCACAGGGGAAAAATGGTCTGCAGTAATGAAGAACCTCTCCCAGTCCTGAACTACTTGGACAGATAAGTCAAAAAGGTACAAGGAACTAAATTTGCCTTCACACTATGCTGTTGACTCAGGATTAAAGAGTTGTGAATGTAACCTCTGTCTTTTTCTCCAATTGTCCCTGAAGCCTCACATTTACTCCTGTCTCAGAAGTCATAATGCAGTTTACCATTAAGAAGGAAGGAAGGAAGAAAAAAGAAGGAAACATTGCAGATGAGACAGACAGTTATGATGTGTAGGGGTAATTTATACAGTGGCAAAAAACGCTTTGGCAAGTTTGTGCTCAAGCTGGCATCTACAATCTTCTCTCTCCATTTCAGTTCATTTGACAACTTTGAACCAGACAACAAGAGATGTCTGGTTCTCCCTGTGAGCTGCTAACCTGAATGCAACACTGTGTCATGAAAGGAGGGGTCAGGAGGAGCTGTTCAGCTGTTCTGAAAGCTTTTACGTGCTTCTCGGTCCCTAAGGAAACCAGTCTCTTTTTTCTCAGCAGCTACCTTTGCTTCTATAATTTGAAAAAGCTTTTGTTTGAATTACTTCTACTAGAATCACCTAAATGGGCAACAAAGGCTGTTGTGTTTTTACTGTCTTAAATCAGTGTCTTTTGCAATCAGATTTAGGGGGGGGGGGATGGCACTAAAATTGCATCAGAATAAGTGAAGTGGCTTGAAATCATGAACCAAGATGTTTTCAGCCCTTTATAATTTGGTACTCACAAGCTACTGCCCGAACAGTTTCTGGAGAGAGCTAAATGAGGCAGTAAAGGCTTCCACTAGATCTCTTCTGTCTAATCTATAACATTTTTATTCTGAGCTTCCTCCAAGGAGCTCAAGGTAGTGTACAAGGTTTATTTTATCCTCACAACAACACTACGAAGCAGGTTAGGATGACAAAGAATGACTGACCCAGCCTGGTACCCTAATCACTACACCTCACGCACTCTCACTCCAATACGAGAGATGTACTGATATTGGCCGGTATTTGCAGGTGGTTAGATCCTTAGTCCATTGAAGCCAACGGATATACGTTCTTTGACATAAACAGATCCAGTGGAAAGGGATACTGTGTTTTTAGATTAGTTAACCAGGTGAAGGCAGAAATCCACTCTCTTCAAAATCCACTTATGTACAATCTAAAAGTTTAAGTTTGCCTAACTGAAGAGGCCAAGATTCATCTATTGTCTACTTATTGTGGCTGAAGAGAACTCTGAAGTCATACACCATTTCAGGTTAGTCACTAATTGGGGCTGCAGTCCTATGCACACTTACATGAAAGTAGGACATAAGAATATAAGAACATAAGAGAAGCCAATGTTGGATCAGGCCAATGGCCCATCCAGTCCAACACTCTGTGTTACACAGTGGCCAAAAACACCAGGTTCCCTCAGGAGGTCCAGCAGTGGGGCCAGGACACTAGAAGCCCTCCCACTGTTGCCCTCCCCAAGCACCAAGAATACAGAGCATCACTTGCCCCAGACTGAGAGTTCCTATCTATACTTTGTGGTGAATAGCCACTGATGGACCTCTGCTCCATATGTTTATCTAATTCCCTCTTGAAGCAGTCCATGCTTGTAGCTGCCACCACCTCCTGTGGCAGTGAATTCCACGTGTTAATCACTCTTTGGGTGAAGAAGTACTTCCTTTTATCTGTTCTTACCCGACTGCTCAGCAATTTCATGGAGTGCCCATGAGTTCTTGTATTGTGAGAAAGGGAGAAAAGTACTTCTTTCTCTGCCTGCTCTATCCCATGCATAATCTTATAAACCTCGATCATGTCACCCCTCAGCCATTGTTTCTCCAAGCTAAAGAGCCCCAAGCGCTTCAACCTTTCTTCACAGGGAAAGTGTTCCAACCCTTTTATCATTCTAGTTGCCCTTTTCTGCACTTTTTCCAGTGCTATATCTTTTTTGAGGTGTGGTGACCAGAACTGTACACAGTACACCAAATGAGATTGCACTAACAATTTATACAGGGGCATTATGATACTGGCTGATTTGTTTTCAATTCCCTTCCTAATAACCCTCAGCATAGCCTTTTTCATTGCAGTCGCACACTGTCTCAACGTTTTCATTGAGTTATCTACTACAACTCCAAGATCTCTCTCTTGTTCAGTTTCTGCCAGTTCGGATCCCATCAACAGTATTTATAGTTAGGACTTTTGGCTCCAATGTGCATCACTTTGCACTTGGCCACATTAAACCCCATTTGCCTCATTGATGCCCACTCGCCAATCCTCGACAGATCCCTTTGGAGTGCCTCACAATCCTCCCTGGTTCTCACCACCCTGAACAACTTCATGTCATCTGCAAATTTAGCCACTTCACTGCTTACTCCCAACTCCAAATCATTAATAAACAAGTTAAAAAGCATCGGACCGAGTACTGATCCCTGCAGTACCCCACTGCTTACCTCCCTCCACTGAGAAAATTGCCCATTTGTACTCACTCTCTGTTTCCTTTTAATTAGCCAGTTTTTGATCCACAATAGGATGTCCTTATATCCCATGACTATTGAGCTGAGCTTACTTAGGAGCTTTTGATGTGGAACTTTATCAAAAGCTTTCTGGAAGTCAAGGTAAACAACATCTATTGGGTCTCCCTTGTCCACATGTTTGTTCACTCCCTCAAAGAACACTAACAGGTTAGTGAGACAAGATCTTCCCTTACAGAACCCAGGCTAAGTCTTCCTCAATAGATTTTGTTCAACAATGTGCCTACTAATTTTTTCCTTAATAACAGTTTCCACCAACTTACCTGGTATCGACGTCAAACTGACTGGCCTGTAATTTCCCTCTCGAACTCTTTTTAAAGATGGGAGTGACATTTGCTACCTTCCAGTCCTCAGGAATGGAGGCAGATTTTAAGGAAAGTTTACATATTTTTGTCAGGAAATCCACAAGTTCACATTTGAGTTCTTTCAGAACTCTCAGATGTATGTCATCCAGTCTTGGTGATTTATTTGTTTTTAAGTTGTCTATCAGTCATAGGACCTCCCAAAATCAGTGGTTCTGGAGTGGGCAAGCACTTCTCATCTTCCACAGTGAAGACAGAGGCAAAAAAAATGCATTCAGCTTCTCAGCCATTTCCCTATCATCCTTCAGTACACCTTTTACCCCTTGGTCATCCAAGGGCCCCACTGCTTCCCTGGCTGATTTCCTACTTCTAATGTATTTGAAAAAAGTTTTATTGTTGGTCTTTATGTTTTTTGTGATATGCTCCTCATATTCCCTTTTTGCCTGCCTGATCACAGACTTGCATTTTATTTGCCACAGCCTGTGTTCCCTTTTATCTGCCTCACTGAGACTAGCTTTCCACTGCTTAAAAAAATCCTTCTTACCTTTTACAGCTTCCATTACTTTGTTTGTTAACCATGCAGGCTTTTTCCTATACCTATTTGTGCCTTTCCTAACCTGCGGTATATATCTTCTCTGAACCTCTAGGATTGTAATTTTAAATAGTCTCCAAGCTTCCCCCGTGGTTTTAACTCTTTCTACTTTTCCTTTCAGTTTTCTCCTCACATGTCCCCTCATATCAGAGAAGTTACCCCTTTTAAAGTTAAAAGTGGTTGTGTCAGTCTTTTTGGGCAACTCCCTATTTATACAAATGTTGAACTCAATAACATTATGGTCACTGTTCCCAAGTGGTGCGATCACTTTAGCATCTCTCACCAGGTCTTCGGCATTACTTAGGACCAAATCCAGGATCACCTCTTCCTGGTAGGTTCCGTGACCATCCGCTTCATAGCACAGTCATTGAGAGTATCTAGAAAGTCAATCTCTTTTTCCTGACTTGAACACATATTGACCCAATCAATGTTTGGGTAGTTAAAGTGCACTCCAGAGAGTCATCACCACAGCCCAGAAGATAATTGGCTGTCCTCTCCCACTTTTGGAGGAACTGTACAGTTCTCGATGTCTGAAAAAAGTGAAGAACATCCTACAGGATTTATCACATCCTGCATATTCCTTGTTTGAACTGCTGCCTTCGGGCAGAAGATATAGGACAATCAAAACAAGGACAAATAGACTAAAAGACAGTTTTTACTCGAGAGCTATTATTGCCCTGAATGCTGCATGAGACTGAAATCTGGAGGAAACAGTGGTTTGGTTGCTATGTAAAAGGGAGAAGCATTTGTGAATGTCTGTGTGAGTGCGCATGTGTATATGTTGCGAGTCACTGAATGATGGCACTTTTTAATTTCATTGTACTATGTACAATGACAATAAAGTATATTCTATTCTAAAGTCACTTATTACAAGACAGTTATTTTGCCTAGCCGCTATCTTTAATTCATTCATCATTTTATAATCCACCTCTATCTTTTGATCTGGTGGGCGATAACAAACTCCCAATGTTCAGCTTCCTTTTGGGCCCACTAATTCAACTAGGCAATGGACCTAGTGTCATCCATGGAGGCCCTGGGGCTTTCCCAATTTGTCACGGCCCCCATGCACAGAGCCAGTCACAGCTTGTCTTGATTTTTGCGGCAGGGGTTATGGTGGACTGCATTACGACTACAGTCGTTCCATGGTCATACCACCATGCACTGAAGGCCCGGGTGAATGTGCCGCTCCAACCCTGTTCGGGTGGCAAGCAGATTTTAGCTTGCCTGCGAAGCCAAATGGATCCTGTGCAATTCCTGGCAGCTTTGCAGGATCTGATGCCCTCTGGCGGCTTGTTAGATGAGCAGGTCGAAGACTGGCAAAATCATCTTTCGGCAGCCATTGACGAGATCACTCCCTGGCACCCTGTATGCCCCGGCTCACATCTGGCCCCATGGTATACATGGGAGCTGAGGACAATGAAGCAGGAGCTCAGACAGCTAGAGAGACAGTGGCGTCACGCTCCCGATGAGGCAGCAAGAACATCCTATAGGATGTTTATGAAAGCCTATGAGGTGGCGGTCAAGGCTGCGAAGAAAGCTTTTTATGCTGCCACGATCATGTCTGCGAGTTTCTGCCCAGCCCAATTGTTTAGGACAATTCAGTCTTTTATGACTCTGCCCCATGGCAGACCAAATGATAGGGAATTGGAAATCGGCTGTGAGGCTTTTGGGAACTATTTCACGGATAAAGTCTTGTTGCTCCACCGAGACCTCCCTGCCACACTTGATACAGTAACAGAACTTGAGGCTCCATGCACATCTTCTAGTCACATTCTGGATTTTTTCGATCCACTCTGCCCAGAGGAAGCTGACAATCTGGTCTTGGCGGTCCACCCAACCACCTGCAATCTCAATCTATGCCCATCATGGCTAATCAAGGAGAGCCGTGAAGGGGTACGAGGGGTCTTAAGGGAGATTGTTAACACATCCCTCGCCAAGGGGGTGTTCCTGAGGGCTCTGAAGGAGGCAGTGGTGCGCCCCCTTCTGAAAAAAGCCAACATTGGATCTGGTCAATTAGGGTATCTAATTTGCCCTACTTGGGCAAGTTAATCAAGAAGGTGGTAGCGGATCGCCTACAGGGTTTTTTGGGTGATGCCATCATTCTGGACCCCTA
The DNA here is from genome assembly GCA_029233225.1 of Lepidodactylus listeri. Classification (NCBI taxonomy): domain Eukaryota; kingdom Metazoa; phylum Chordata; class Lepidosauria; order Squamata; family Gekkonidae; genus Lepidodactylus; species Lepidodactylus listeri. The sequence continues at coordinate 106,995,263 of JARCFY010000002.1, forward strand.
CCAGTTCGGCTTCCAACCAGGCCATGGGACAGAGACTGCTCTGGTTGCCCTCACATATGACCTCCAGAGGCATCTGGATCGAGGCGGCATGGCGGTGCTGGTGTTATTAGATCTGTCGATGGCGTTTGACACCGTCAACCACCAGCTACTAGCCTGCTGCCTCACCGACATTGGGATTCAGGAGTTGGCCTTACAATGGCTCTCCTCATTTCTCCAAGACCGGGGACAGAGGGTGGCAGTGGGGGAGCAACTGTCCTGGAGACACCCGCTCATGTGTGGTGTGCCACATGGTGCAGTACTCTCCCCAATGCTGTTCAATATCTATATGTGCCCCCTTGCCCAAATTGCCTGGAGGCATGGGCTGGGCTGTCATCAGTACACTGATGATACCCAGCTCTATCTGTTGTTGGGTGGCCAGTCAGACTCTGGTCCGGGTGATCTGGACCTGGCACTGAAAGTCATGGTGGGATGGCTTAGGCAGAGCCGATTGAAATTGAATCCGACAAAGACGGAGGTCCTGTGCCTGAGTCAGAGTGGTTTGGGGTTAGGGATCCCTCTCCCGACCTTCAGTGGGGTGCCATTGGTACCTGCATCGGAGGTTAGGAGTTTGGGAGTGCTCCTGAACCCCTTGTTAACGATGGAGGCCCAGGTAGCAGCCACTGCAAGGTCGGCCTTTTACCATATACAGCTGATCAAGCAGCTGGTTCCCTTCCTCAAATGCAAGAACCTGGCTACAGTGATCCATGCACTGGTCACCTCAAGATTGGATTACTGTAATGCTCTCTACATGGGGCTGCCCTTGTCCCAGATCTGGAAGCTGCAGCTGGTGCAGAATGCAGTGGCAAGGCTGGTGTTGTGTCTCCCTATGCGGGAGCACATGCAGCCCACCCTTAAAGCACTGCACTGGCTGCCTATAGCATACCAGGTTTGGTTCAAGGTGCTGGTGCTTACCTATAAAGCCCTATATGACCAGGGGCCCACTTACCTGAGGGACTGTCTCTCCCCACATGTACCCCAGTGAGCACTACGGTCAGGCTCCCAGAACTGTCTGGTCCTTCCAGGAGCGAAGGAGGCCCGGTTGGCGGTGCCCTGGGCCAGGGCTTTTTCCGTGGTGGCCCTGCACTGGTGGAATGAGCTCCCAGATAACATCAGGGCCCTGCAGGACCTTTTACAGTTCTGCAGGGGCTGCAAGATGGAGCTCTTCTGCCAGGCTTTCAAGTAGGAGCCACCCTGGCTTTATAGTTCTGCCCCTGACCTAACTAACATTGACCACCGACCTGCTCACTTGACACCATTTGGGAAGACAGTGTGCCTGCAGACTGCCATGGGTATGACAGTGTAGTTCACCATCTTGTTCTTTTCATTCAGGATTTTTTGTATTTTAGCTTCATATAGCAGTGTTTTATGACTGGTTGTTTTACCATATGTATGTATTTATTGTATTGTATGAACTGATTGGTAGCCACCCAGAGTCCGCCGTAAATGGCAAGGAGGGCGGGATAAAAATATCAAAAATAAATAAATAAATAAACCCACAGCATTTCCAGAAGCAAATCCAATTCTCATAACCTCTCAATCTTACTGGACCGTATACCTTCCCTGACATACAGAGCCACCCCACCTCCAACTTCCCCCCATCGTCCCGATATAATTTATAACCAGGAATCACCGTATCCCACTGATTTTCCTCATCCCACCAAGTTTCTGAAATACCCACAATGTCTATGTTTTCCCCCAATACCAAGCATTCCAACTCCCTGATTTTACCTCAGGCACTTCTAGCATTAGTATATAAACATCCATAGTTTCCCATACATGTTAAGCCCACAACCTTCTTCTTGCTGTCTTGAGACCTTGCCAGGCGGTCCCTATCATTAGCTGCAGTCTCAGTGGACAATTCTAATCCATTTCCTTTTAGGAAAGTAACAGCTACCCCTTCATCTCTTTGAGATGAACCATCCCGAACCAGAGATTTTTCATCTCCTGTCGGCTTTCCCCCAATATTCAGTTTAAAAACTGCTCTGCAACCTTTTTGATTTTAAGCACCAGCAGCCTGGTACCTAATCAGGACAAGTGGAGACCGTCTCTCTTGTACAGCTCCCTCTTGTTCCAAAAAGCATCCCAGTGCCTAACAAACTTGAACCCTTCCCCCCATCACTATTTTCTCATCCATGCACTGAGACTCCTGATCTGTGCCTGTCTCTCCAGCCCTGCACGTGGAAGGCTACCTTGGAGGTCCTGGCTTTGAGTCTCCTGCCTAGCAGCCTAAATTTTTCCTCCGGGACCTCATGACTGCATTTCCCCACATCATTGGTACCACGACCACTGGCTCCTCCCCACCACTATCTGCCAGCCTATCTAAAATGTCCGCTACCTTCACACCAGGCAGGCAAGTCACCATACGGTCAATACACAGTTTCGCCATCCAGCTGTCTATCTGCCTAAGGATCAAATCACCAACTACCAAGAGCCCCCCTCCCTCCCTGCCCAGGGATGATTCCTTGGTACGAAAGGATACCTGTTCGCCAGCTGAAGAAGAGGTCCCTTCTGAAGGCACATTCCTCTTATCCACAGCACAGTGCCCTGTTCCCTCTCGACCCTCATGCTCCCTGACAGCGATTGAGCTGCCAAATTCAGAGTGGGACATATCTAATAAGTCCCCAAGAGTCTTCTCCATGTGCCTAACTGATTGTCACTGCTTCTCCAGGTCAGCCACCTTGGCCTCAAGGGAGCAAACTCGTTCCCTGAGAACTAGGAAGGAGCTCATTGTATCGGGCACACACCCAAGACTTCTGCCCAGTGGGCAGATAGTCACACATGTGACACACCATGCAAAACACTGGATAGTCCCCAACCCCTTGCTGGCATTCTGCCTTCATAACTGCTTTAAAAATAATTTTATATAACCCCCCTTTTAAAACCTTTGTATTTTCCTTGTAGAAGTCTACTTACCTTACTGGGAATCCAAGGAGCCTTGGGTTCTGGTGTTCTGGCTCTTCCTTGGCTTCTCACAAGCCCCTAGTCTAAGAGTCCCTAGGCTAAGAGCCACAGCCCAAGAGCCCACCCTTTGGTTCATGCCCTTCGGCTCATGCCTCTGGCCAGGTGTTGCCTTAAATAGAATCCTCCCCCAGCAGAGGGTGTGGCTAGCAGCTATTCAAATACACCCAGGCACTCAATTACAGTCAAACAATGGCCCTTTCTCACCCTATCTCAAGCAGCCAGCACTCTGCAACAACTCAAAACTCACTCACACACTTCCAAATACAGTCCACACACACAGTACCCTCAGCTAAATCACCTCAGCTGAAAGCAAATAAAAAAATACTCACCCCTCTTGCAGCTCTATCTCCTGCTGCCTTCCAGAGCTCAGCTTGGACATACATCCAAGTAACCATAAGAATTGTGCTGCCTGTCTTAGGATCAAAAGAAACATGACAGACATCATGGATCATATCAGCCTACATAATGTAAAATAGTCTATAATGTGGATTGGGGTCATGTGGGAAGAGTTTTAACCTTTCCAGCCCTCCTTAGTTTAGTTAATCAAAACTGGACCCTCCAATGCTATTAGCAGATTTAAAGGGAAAAAATATAAAACCATTAATAACAGTATATAAAGCCTAGTTTTGATCAGCATAACAGACCAAGGACTGCAGGATTACCCCCCCCCCCCCCGTGTGGCCAAACCAAAAAATGTCTACATGCACACACAATTTATCATTTATAGATTAAGACTGCATCTACGCATCATTGGATAGAGAGGTGGGGTTCAGCTATAACAATCATATACAGCTGATTAATCTTACATGAACAAACTGAGAATGGCTGAGGACAGACTGGCAGTCTGGCCCGCTCTGCCTCCGCTTTAAAAGTGGAGGCAGAGCGGGCACCCAGACTGCCGCATCTGCCCCATGGAGGCACCCCGGACTTACCTCGTCCGGCAGCATGCTCCTCCCGCAGCAGCCGGGCACCACTTCCAAGTGGTGTCCTGGCAGTTGCGCATGCATTCTACCCGCTTCCAGTGTGGATGCTGTGGGCGGCTTCCTTGCGGAGGTGTCTGAATGCCACGCTGTGGGCAGTTCCCCCCTGCCTTGTTCTGCCGCGCTCCTGTAGCGCGGCAGAACAGTAATCTGTCCTCAGCCAATGATTGCTATAGCACAGTGAAATATCTGATGTGTGAAAGCAGCTCAATGAAGATCCATGATTTTCATCACTGTTTTGGCTTCCAGGTCCAAACTATGAAGTCAGGAGATCTATGAAGAGATCTCCAGCATTTTTAAAAAAGAGTAAATAGCACTGTATGGGGAAGAAAAAGGATTACAGACATTATCAGAACCTAAATGGAATCCCCCCCCATTCTTTACTATCATCATTATTATATCACATTCAAATTAGAAATTTAATTACAATCAGTAATATGAGGCAATCTTCAGATGTGGCTCTTTGTTGAGAAGGTCACAGGGTGAGGACAAAGTAAGGAGAAATATTCTTAAAAGATATGAAAGCGTCTAGGGTGTTTACCAGTTGGTCAAGTCATAATTTTGCAGCACCAAAGAGATTTGTGTCAGTATGCATATCCTTAAATGTCCGGTGATATTGCTCCATCACTGGTTTATGGGGAAGGCTCGGATTTGATCTGATGTAAACAAAAGTCATAGAATCATACAGTTGGAAGGGACCTCCAGGGTCATCTAGTCCAACCCCCTGCACAATGTAGGAAATGCACAAATACCTCCTCCACCACACCCACAGTCACTCCTCTCCAAGAAGATGAGGAACCATTCACAAGGACTCTTTGGATCCTCCTTTCCCCCCTTCTTGAAGATGGGGACATTTGCCCACCTCCAGTCTACTGGAACCTCACTTGTTCTCCAAGAATTCTCAAAAATAATGGACAGAGGCTCAGAAATTACATCTGTGAGTTCTTTTAGTACCCTTGGATGCAGCTGATCTTGCTCTGAGGACTTAGTTTCATCTAAAGAAACTAGGTGTTTATGTATCGGAACGTTCACCAGTAGCTATAACTACTGATTTAAAATGTTTATATTGTGCTTTTAAACTTTATTGTATTGTTGAAAGATGAAGTGACCCGCCCTGAGCCCACTCACTGGATGGGTAGGATACAAATATGAAAAATAAATAAATAAATAAATGGTTCTCTCCATCATATTTATGTTGGCTCTGAGAACCAAAGTACACTTGACAAATGGGAGATTCAGGAATTAATGTGGACCTTTGTATCAGATATTATTTGTGTCCATCTGCCTTTCCTACCTTCACACATCATAGTTCCAATCTGAATTGCCTTCTCATAACTTCTATCTATATAGTTTTATATTTTTTTAAGAAAGCAGGAGATACATTCATAGATCATTTACTATCTTATCTACTTTTGGGACTTAAAATTAAAACAGACGTGATGGAGGAGATCAGTGATTAGCAGAAGCATCCTAAGTAAAGTTACACCCTTCTAATAAGTCTATTGAAGTCAGTGGGTTTAGAAGAGGGTAACTGTTCACAATTACACTAAAGATCTCCCAAACTTTGTTTCAATTTTGATTGGGATCAAACATTAGAGCTGGAAAATACACAGTTTCAGTATCTATTCTACCCTCTTCAAGATGCTATTAGCTGTATCATGAAAAAAAATGTTCAGACACAATGTAAGGACAATACATGAAAATAATGCGAGGGGAAGGCATAAGTACCCTCTTTCTTAGCACTTCTCCTCTGATCAAAATTACTCTCTGCTGCTTTAAAGTTTTAAAAAGCTGGATGATGCCATCATGGATTATTCTCATCTGATCTGTTTTGGCCCTTTGCCTTTGAAGTCCTTGATTCAAATGCTAGTTTTCCTGGCACACAATGAAAATTCAGTGGCCAGAAGGGTGCAAATTATTTGAATATAATTAAAGGACAACCTCTTTGAAATCAGGCTTAGAGATTCTGGGTCCTTCTGCCGTTTGGCATGTTGCTGATGAATCCATTCTTCCTAGAACACTAAACAGCTCATTCGAATTCCTCTTAAATAAGAGTTAACAGCTTGAGAGAAGCTCAGTGTTTTTCATTTTCATGAGAAATGCCTTCTCCATGCTTGATGCTCCTGACGACATTAGGGAAAGGGGTCTGACATGCTTTCATCCCCACCATATCTTATGGAATGACTATAATTATAGCGATTAAGAATGAAAGAATCTGCTAAGCATTCTTTAAAAACTCTGTGAGCAGATAGGGCCAGAAGGCCTGCCTTTAATATATTCCCTGCAATTTATTTCATTTATCCATGCCTTGTTATATCTCTGTTGTTACTTTTTAATCATCACTCCCACTAGGCATTGTTTTCCTATTGAGGCAGCAACTAAATGAGCTGAGAATTAAATCTACATTATATCAGCAGTGGGCATTGCAGATATTACCAACACATTAAAAACAAAATTCAAACAAAACAGGAAGTATGTTCTTTTCTTTCCCCCAAAATTGATCCTGGTTTCACTGTTTTAGCACCAGACCTGCATTCAGATGGCTGGTGAGACTACCCACAAACAAGTTATTACACAAGATCATTAAACAAAATAAGATTACCCACCATCTGAAATTTGGGTTTCCTTTGTCAGACAGAATTGATTAGGCGGGAAGAAGATTGATCCTACCACTGTAGTAACAATGGCACAGCAGTTTTAGATTTTCTCTTTGAGATTTAGAGCCCTCAACAGTCCAGGTAAGCTTCCATAGTTTAAAGGAATTAACATTTCTATCTAAATAAGCCTAGTGGATAATATGCCAGTCCCAACACTATCAAAGAAAACTAATGCTTCTTGTACTATGTTCTGTTATGACAGCTCCACTCATCTGAGCAAAGCCTTCTGATGGTGCTACCCTTCAAACAAGTATAATCGGCAGTTTCCTATTCATGCACATTCTCTGAGGTGGCTCCTACATTGTGGAACATTCTGCCTGAGGCTACTAGGAAGGGGCCTGCACTTCTACTGTTTTTTAAAAATGTACAAAACAGAATTGTTCTGGAGGCTATTCTTGTAGAAGGAGCAAAGATGCACTGTAAAGGTTCAGCTCAGGAAGCAAATTTTATTAGGGATAAAGTCTTTGCTACATTGATTGTTGCATTCAACAGATACGTTTGCATACCTTTTTTAAAAAATTAAAATATTAACTTGTAATTTTCTTACTGATGGACTGGAAAGTTGGAGGGATAATCATACCTGTAATCCATCTTGAGTACCAGTGAGAAAGGCAGACTATAAATGAAAATTATAAATAAATAGCTTAGAGAAATGGACTTCAACAAACAGCTGTGAAATATTTTCTTCAAACTCTGAATGCTTTCACATTTTTCAAATCAATAATTGTCATTATCAACACACACTACCACCTGGATGCCCCTAGGTCAATCACACGCTGTCAGCCTAACCTACCTCACAGAGCTGTTGACAATAAAATGGGGGAGAGGAGAACAATGTAAACTACTTTGGGTCTCCATTGGGAAGAAGCATTCGGCACAGCTGATCATTCAATTCTGGCCAGCCACCTAGCCTTACTGGGGGAGTGGGGCATTGCCTCTTCTTGGTTCATCTTGTTTCTCCAAGGACACACTCAGAGGGTAGCCACTGGGGACAGGACTTAATCCAGGCACCCACTAGACTGTGGGGTTCCACAAGGTTCAATCCTATCTCCAATGTTATTTAATATTTATATGTGCTCTTCAGCAGAACTTGTCAGTAGGTTTGGTATCAGGTGCCATCAGTACACAGATGACACCCAGCTCTTACTCCTGCTGGATAAATAGCTGAGATGGCTCTCTCAGCCCCAACTGGGTGTCCAGATGCCATGGTTGGTGGTTGAGGCAGAGCTGGTTGAAGCTGAGGCCAACTAAGACTGAAGTCATATGGCCGGGGAGGCTGGGCTGGTGGGGAGGGTTTTAAGTACTGAGTCAGGAGGCAATGAATCCAAAACAGGCTTTTATTCTAAACATCATTCAGCTCAAAAGACAGCTCTGACAAGAGCGGCACTTAACTTATATTGTTCCAACCTATAACTATATACATTGTAACTAAGGATACAAAATCTGATTGGACCTAAGCAGGGCTCTTTGATTGGTTCCTAGGATTGGCTTAAGGACCAATGGGAAGTCTTTATTCAGCAGCCAATAAGACTGAGTGAGTTAGGATACCAGAGCCCTAATGATGCAATGTAAAACAACATAAGAGAACATAACAGAGGGGTTACGGCTTTCTAAACTGGATAGTTTCCAACTTATTTCAGTGGACTCCCTGAACCATTTGGGGGTCTGGCTTGATGCCTTACTAACCTTGGACAAAAAGGTGTTCTTGGTGGTGAAACAGGCTTTTTTTCTATCTCTGCCCAGCCTGTCAGTTGTCCCCCTACTTGTCTGGGTCTGACCTCACCACAGTGATTCATACAATGGTCACTTCTAGACGAGATTACTGCAATTTGCTTTATGTAGGGCTGCCCTTGAAAAAGCATCAGAAACTTCAGATTTTTTAATATGCAGCTGCCAGGCTGTCAACAAATTCATTGTGGATTGCATATACCCAGCCCATTTTGTGGCAACTGCATTAGCTTCCAAATAGGTTTTTGGTCAAATTCAAGGTGCTTGTGTTAACCTGTAAAGGCCTAAATGGCCTGGGACTATCTCATCTAAAGGACCACATCTCCTACTATGACCCCCTGCATCGTCTTCGTTCTGCTACACAAGGCCTTTTGGTGAGGTGTCTGGCCCTTGATTTGCTTGTTTGAATGTGACAAGGGTGAGGGCCTTTTCTGTCACGGCCCCAACCTAGTGAAATGCTTTGTCTGAGGAGACTCATACTTTGCAGACTTGTCTGCATTCCACAGAGCATGTAAGAGGGAGTTATTCCACCAGGCATTCTACTAATGTACTTTTGATGGACTCTGCCATTAACACTGTTGATTTTTATGCCAAAAGTTGTGTGTTGATTTTATTGGAATTATGGTTTTATTATTGTTATTGTGCTGTTATGTTATGTCTGACAGAGAGAGAAAGAAGTAAATAAATAAAAGTACTTCTAGTATCTAATGGAACTTACACCATGAATTATCCCTGAAATCACCATAAATTCATGTCAGATAGTAAAGAATTAGCTGCAGAAACAGGTAAAATGACCTAATTACAAATTGGGCCAATTTTCTAAGGGACCTATGGCAAATTCCATTTGTGTGAACATCCAAATTTGTAAGCTTTCACTAACAGTAATGTTTTTCATTTACACGTAAGAAAAACCCACATTATTGTATTTTTATATCACCATATGGGGCACATTTGTAAGAGTAAGCACAGAAGAATTAACAGAGATTTCTCAATTTGAGGTGACATTTCTTCGGATAATCAGATCTTGAATCCCAGCTATCAAGGGTTTAAATATGAAGACATGCACTACAATATCAGTGGCAGAAACAAGCAGTCACAAATCAGGTAATGCAATAAAAACCACATGTAATAAGAGACAAAAAATCTCGCTACAAGTTTCTTTGTCTAGCTCACTACCTTGCAGCACATCCACCATGACAATCAATTTATCACTTGTTCTGTAGAAATTCACATCTGAATGTTATCAAACACAAATGCAGAATGAAAATGTGAAGTGGAGAAACTGAATAGGCTAGATGCATGGGCTGACCTTTTAAAATTGTTTTAAATCCCTCAAGAGAAAGTGTGATTATTCAGTATTAGTTCTGATTTGTATTATCTTGTGGGTCTTCAAGGACAGATTAGTGAGACAGAAGCTTACACAGCAACGACATAAGAGTGTTTGATCACATTTCTTAAACATGGCAAAGCAAAACCATCTTCAAGGAGAGAAGATGTCACCTGCATGATAAGGGGTGATATTCTGTCAACTGGCCCACTTCACTAAGATTCTAGAAAGGCTCTGGATATTGTCTGGATGTCTGAATTCGCACTGAGTGACCATTTTAATCAGTGTTAAAATATACAGCTGGAAAGTTATTGAAATGGGGTGGTGGTGGAACTATTTTTAAAATTGAATTTTTAAATTATCAGTGATACATTTCCCCCATTAATTGGAGAGTAGATGGGAAACCCCTGTCCTACCGCCCTCACTCACCAGACTGCTCTTTAGGTCAGTTCTGACAGTGAAGATTTTCTAAGAGAAAAAACTACTCTCTTGTCATGAGATTTTACAAGTATCTCTTTATTCTTCTCAAGTATCCTTCACTGCTAGGAGCAATGAGACATATAATGTATGATCAAAGATGCCCTGTCTTATATTATTGTTGTGGGGGTTTTGTTTGTTTTTTGGTAATTGAAGAACAGCTAGGGAAGGGCATGGTCAAATGTGAAGTTTACATTTAGGGGAACCTAAGAAGTATGATTGTTTTACACCAAGGATGAGAACCCTACATTAAAAAATGCTCTTGGTATTCAACAAAATCTTATGTTGTTGGCTCTAAACTTTTTTTCTGTTATGTTCAGCACATAGATAGGTTTAATACATATCATCATATGTAAGCTCTAACATACTGAAGGAAAAAAAATCAAAAGTGGTAATACTGGCTGTGGTCACACACACTAAATAATCCACTTTCAATCCACTTTCAATGCACTTTCCAACTGGATTTTTACTGTGTGAACTGGCAAAATCCAATTCGAAAATGCATTGAAAGTGGATTATTTATTGTGTGTGACTGCTGTGTCACTGTAAGCTCCAACATTAAGTATCAGTTTTGTTAAATTTTGTTAGAAAAAGACACTATTGGAATGCTTCAACTAATTATGTACCAAATTTTCGTGATTTTCTAGTTTCAATGCAAATGATTATTTTTATGAGAGTGACATAAAAGGGACTATGACACTACCATCCACCATCTTCTACAATTTTTCTGTCTGCAACAAATGTCTCTCAAATTTGCTTCTGTGCCATTATTTTAAATGAAAGGGTTTTTTCATTGTGTGATCCCAACCAATCAGAAATTTAGTGGACATTATGAGGTGGACAGATGGCTATTTGACAGTACCAAAAAAGCCTTCCAACTGACTTTTTTCAAGAAGGGAAGGAAGGACTGAATTCCCATTGCCCAGTCAACTAGACTGGCCGGTTGCTCTGACAGTTCCATCACTCGCCAGCACTGCATGGCAATGCTTGCTAAGATCTAGTTCTAGTTCCACATACTTGAGTGTAACTAGAGGGGGCAAATGTGGATGAGCATCCAACTGTACATTCTATTGATAGTAATGCAACACAGATGGACAATATCAGCATTTGGATATACATGGCCTGATACTTTCAACAAGGAAGTATATTTATCTTTCAGTATACTTATGTTCAGGCTATGGAAGGCTGAGCGCCAAAGAATAGATTCTTTTGAATTATGGTACTGGAGAAGACTCCCTTGGACTGCAAAGAGATCAAATCAGTCAATCCTAAAAGAAATCAACCCTGACTGTTCCCCGGAAAGCCAAATCCTGAAACTGAAGCTCAAATACTTTAGCCACCAAATGAGAAGGGAGCACTCTCTGGAGAAGACCCTGATGCTGGGAAAGACTGAAGGTCAAAGAAGAAGGGGACAGCAAAGGATGAGATGGTTAGACAGTGTTATTGATGCAACAAACATGAAATTAAGCAAATTCTGGAGCATGATGGAAGACAGAAGAAACTGGCGTGGTGTGGTTCATGGGGTTGCGAAGAGTTGGACTCGACTGTGCGACTGAACAACAACAACAGCAACATATTTATGCTTCCCACAAAATCTACTAGCAAGTTCACATGCTTTCACAAAATTCTGCAATCATAAAAAGATGAACAAAAACTTTTTGGATGGGGGATAAAAAGTTTGTGAAATGGACATTACTATTTTAGGCCAACAGTACTTTATTTTCACTGTTTCATATAAGCTCCAGAATTTAATTTTATCCCGAGCCTTAGATCTGGTTCCCATTTAAAATTCTTGGAAATGATAATTGCCTGTAACAATAAAAATGCGTCCCTCTGATCATATGTAAAGTGCATTACTTTCAAGGGTGGACAGGATGGCCAAGATAGTCCATGAACAGGGCCATGTCTTCTCCTACCATTACCCACCCCCAACTAATGGAGGGCTGCAGAACCATATGAAGAGATGCTGTGTTCCTCCTCATTGGCTATAACATGCTTGAGCTGACACAACCTAGGCAGTTGTTGCGGTGGCCATGCTCCTCCCCACAGGCCAAGCTGGGCACCATCATGCCCATGCTCCTGCTTTCAGGGCAAAGATGGCTGCTGATATTCTCCTCTTTACTGGCTGCACCATACCCAGGCCAGCAGGGTGAAGCCACATGTCATGTTATTCCTCCTTGCTGGCCTACTGTAGGAATGTCTGGGACTCAGAGTAACAGCCCATGAGGATTTTCCTGGTAGAGTAAATGGCAAATCCACCCCTGATTATTTTTCCTACCGCTGAGTACCAGATAGATGAGTCTATGTAGGAAAATAATTTAATGGTCTAGTCCTCTTTTTAAAGAATGTAACCACTGGAATTAAAAGATGCCAGAAAATTAAAAAGGATGCAGAAGATTTCCAAGAATTGCATTCATTGGTTTCAGAGGGCACAAGACTAGACTCCCTTCACTTAACACAGAGTAAGAGGGAACTGCAGCAGTAGGTTATAAAATACAAGCAGCCATTGTAATAATAAATGGAGACAAAAGTAAAAAAAAAATAGGAGAACTTCAATCAGGATTAAGGTAGTTCTGCAATGAATCAGCTAGTGATTGCAACCAAGGTAATTAATGATGAATAAATCTTTATTGTCTGTGAATGACAGTATATTTTCTTTTTTTTTAAAGGTAGGCTTCTGCTGCTGTTCCCTTTCCTTCCTTTTCTTAGTAACTCAGGTATTGTGAGTTCCTAGATAAAAGCAATGTAATTCAAAGATAAGTCTGACACTCCATCCTTATCTTACAAAGAATGCACACATGGCAGAAGCTTAAAGAAAGTGAACACCAGAACTTCATTTTTTTTTCTTTCTACCAGTTTCTATCACAACAGTCACACTATTTAAGCTGAGTTTTGCACCTGAATGTTCTGAGTCTGCCAGAGTGAGAAGGCAGCAGGAATTGACACCAAGGAAGGAAGAGATGGGCTACAGTCTAATAACCCTTGCCTAGAGTCTTACGATAAATTTACATGAAGCAAGACAGAACAGACACAAAGTATGCCTATTATACACACTTTTTTGTATCATGTCTACAATTCCCATATATTTATGAAAAGAGTTTCCCAGTTTCATGACACTGTCACTGTCTAAATAAGCAGATCCAACAGAACACGAAACTGATATGACCTTCAAAAGCAGCAAATATTCCTCAGGCCCAAGCTGCATGTAAATGTAGTGGGGTAATGAACACTTAGCCATTTCTCTGCTGGCCCCACATCTGGCCCAATTTGAAGCCAAGGGGACATTGGCACATGCATCAAAATGTAACCAATGCCCCAGGGGTGCTAAGGTTCTTTGACTTGTGTGGCTAGCTGATAAACCACATAGTTAACACAGTCATCCAGGCAGTAAAGGGTAACAAAAGTATTTATTTGAATAAGGAACATCTCACAGCAAAGTTCAGCATGAATGTTCAAATAGTTACAGCCGAGAGCCTGCTTATATGCTCTTGTTGCTGCTCCTCATTTTACATCATCACTGACATCATTTAGTCATGTGTAGTTCATTTTCCTTTGTTTAAAAGTCCATCAATCACATATTGGACACACAGGATATCATTTGGCTGTATTTCAAGCTTTGTAGTGCAGGTGTAGTTACTGATTCTGTAAGCCGCCCTGAGCCTGTTTGTGGGGAGGGCGGGGTATAAAATAAATAAATAAATAAATATCCTGTTCATTATATTTGCTTTACAACTTTTGTTTACTTCTTTGGCTCTACTCCCAGACTTTTCTTCACCTTTGAATAAATTTATACACACAGAGGGACTAAATTCATTTTTCAGTATCAAATATCTCAATTCTATTACAATATTGGTTTCTTTTACATTGATACAAAGCATAACAGCATTCTTAATACAGATTATTTCTATTAAAATACATCTGATGCATTTGATTATGAAACATAGCATTTCTAATATTTTTAACTTTCTATAAGCACCTTTCAATATTGCAAAGTGGTCTATATCATAAAGCTTTTATAGATATTCTGATATACCTATTATTCTTGATTTTTGGTCCATCAGGGAATTTTACAGAATATTTTTGATATTTTTAAAAGCTTATTGAAGTGTTTAATTTGCAAAACATACCGGTTTACTTTAACCAGCAGGTGACACCATTCTACAATACAAATTCTGTATTTTTACTTGACCCTTTAATTTGGTGCCAAGTATCATGATTTAAGATCTGCTTACACCCTTTTTAATGAGCAGATGTGCACAATCCATTTCTGTGACATCATTTGATCATTAGTAGCTTGGCAATCCTTTAACAAAGTTAAAGCACACAATTAGTTTCTTTAGCTGGCCTGCAATTGACTTCTGTTTTGGCTGAATTCTTTATTCACCTGGTCAGTTCTGAGTGTCATAAAGCTTTCTCTTTTATGCAAACAGTCTTTTTTTTAAAGCTCAATAACTTTCTAACATGAAGTTTTAAAAACATTATATGGGATTTTACAAATATATAGTCAAATTAAGAGAAGGAATTTCTCTCTGTTACAATATAAATAGCCGTCCTTTTTCACTCAGACTTTCCCTTCTGAAGTACAAGATAGAACAATAAATCTTAAAGTTGGCAATAATTTCTTTCCAGTTAGAACTGCTGACATTACATCTATTCTGTTCATTCTGTTATTCTCCTTAAAACTTACTGTTTGGCATAAGCAGTCTGTTTAAAGAAAGGGGTTTTTTTTCCAAGCAAGTTAATTTTTAATAATAATCCAAAGCCAAAATTAACATATAGGTGTTAAAAGCTCTTACTCAAAACTACTAATAGATCAATATAGCTACGTTAAATCATGAAAGAAAGAACAACAATATGATTTTCCCATATAGAATTAAAAATTGCAATTAGAGTTCTGAGCTCCCTTTGAAGTAGAAAAGTTCTATAAATCTTCCCTTTAACAGTACAACAGTAGCTGCTGCCAAGTACAAAAAATACCTGTTGCTTCTAACTCGGAGAAATTTCTCGTCAATTAAAAAAGATTTTAACACTTGCTCTTTACAATTGTGCTTAGTAAGGTTTAAAAAAGCAGGTTGTCAATTCTTCCAGGACAGGGGTGGGCAATTGTTTTGGCTCGGGGGCCGCTTTGTGGGAGCGGAGGTTAGCGGAGGGCCGCACCTTTTAAAATGATTGCATTCATTAGTTAACTTTGCATTGCAGAAAAGGTATAAATTGTATCATAGAAATCAATCAATATAAATTAAATAAAATAGTGGTAGTTTTATTCAATTTATTTATTGTGCTAATTTCATATCATCTATAGCTGCAAGCACATTTAATTTTAGAATCCGTTTAATGAGACAAATGTACCCTATCACACTTTTCTACAATTTTTTGGAAATCAGGAGTGAGATGGCTTGTTGAGATTCTCATCATAGCCTGCAAGTTAATGTCTGTCAAATGTCTGTTAATGTCTATATTTACTCTTGTTGATCTTCATGCAAGAAAAACTTTGCTCACAAATATATGTAGACCCAAATACAGAGAACATTTTCCCAGCAAATTTCTTCATACATGGAAACTTTTCAGCAGACAAAGATTTGTAAAAGTCAACTAATGTCACAGCATTAAACATTTCTTTCACAGTGTGATCTGACTGCATGTCAATAAGTTCAAGCTGCAGCTCCTCAGGTGCTGACAGTGGCCAAGTGTCTTGGCGGGCCGCATGTGGCCCCCGGGCCGCCATTTGCCCACCCCTGTTCCAGGAGATTCCCAAAGATTTTCCCAAAATCTCCTAAAAATCTACAATAATCAATAGAAAAATCACTTGAACCCTTGAAATGTCTTCTACAAGAACCTGGATCAGGGGAGGGGAGACAAAGAGAGAAAGAGAGCTCTGTGGTGTGTTCACTCTGGATTTTTCCCTTTCTTTCTTTCCCTCCCTCCCTTTGAAGAAGTGTGCATGCACACAAAAGCTTATATCTGGAACAAAACACTGTTGATCTTAAAGGTGCCACGGAACTCCATTCTCTCTCTCTCTCTCTCTCTCTCTCTCTCTCTGGCTCTTTCCCTCCATCTCCCTTCCTCTCCAAAGGAAGAAGAAAGGGAGGAGCCCTCAGCCAATTGAGGGAGAGGAGACTTGGCTTTCTTTCTATCCCCTGGAAACAGTAAGCTGGTGAGAGCTGGGCAAAGGTGAGCTGTGGTGCGGGAAGCAGGAGGGAGCCAGTTGCTTGAGTCGTGGGCCAGATAGGAGCCCTGCAAGGACTGGTTCTGGCCCACGGGCCATATGTTTGACACCCTGTCCTAAGATTTTTAATATAAACAGCTCTCGAAACTTGTAGCATGGCATCTTCAATTGAAAGAACATAACTTTGTTTTTAGCATAAAACTTCTCAAAAAATTAAGTACAAGTATTTATTTTATTTAAAACATTTTGATACCATATTTTCACCCAGTTCATGGTCTCCAAGGCAGTGAACAGCCAAAATATTAAAACAACTTTTAAAATGTGTTCTTATAGGACAATAAAAATGCAGCAAAACACAAATGTGTAGAAACATAAGCATTAATGAGGGGAGGATGAAGAAATGTCACTGAGGCACACCAAACAAAACAGAAAACTCTTGGCTCAGTGGTGGAAGGCAATGACAGATAGGGCAAACAAAACTCCCTGGGGAAAGAACTCCATAGTTTTGGTGCCTTAACTGAGAAGGCCCTTTCTCAGGTTGTCACCCATCTTACCTCAGAGAGTGGAAGCACCTGAACAAGGGCCTCTGACAATAATGGGAGTGGTCAGGTAAGTTCATATGGCAGTAGGTGTTCCTTAAAGTATGTTGGCCCCAAGTCAAGGAACACCATGAGTTGGGATCCTGTGTAGATGAAACAGTAGTTGCTGATACCCGACAAAAGTGGCAATACTTGAAATTCAATCAGTTTTCTTGGTGATGGGTTTCAAGATCAGTTACTAGAACGTCAGTCTGAGAGACACAGATTCAAATGCCCACTCTGCCATAGAGGCTTGCTAGGTGACCTTGAGCCAGTACTTAAACTACTGTGAAGAAAACAATAAAATACTGTGAAGAAGAAAACAATAAAACTAGATATTAAGAAGCTAACTAAACACTTTCAAACCCTGGTTTTCAGAAGACAAGATGTTACCCATTCAAAGTTCTGGGTCTAAAACAAATCTTCTCCATAGACCCAAAAGCCAGGCTGGTTGGCTTCAGCAGCAAAGTCTTAAGTTACAGGTAGGCCAATCAGTAACAGGATGACTTCATTAGTTCTCTGTCCATGTCAAAAGGACAGTGGAGTGATCTGCAGCTCACTCCACCTCCATCTCTCATAGAGTCTTAACTGAATGGGATGTTAATTGGAGAGCCAAAGGGTGCAAGGCCATGCTGTTCTCTCCCAGCACAACTTTGTGAACTCTGGAGACAAACAATTTCAGCAGAACAGGACACAGCCAGGCTGAACCAAACTTTTAAAACAGAACTCTATTTTGAATGAACCACAGTTCTTGACACATGGAAGAAACTAAACTGATGTCATCCTCCATACTTACTATTTAGCAACAAAAACATGATGGACTTCTGAATATGGCCCTTGCATATTTACTTTACTTTGACCTTATTTTTTTTTCTCAAGAATATTTACAGATGGCAAATGGTGAAAACATGCTCACATATCCCATACAGAAATCTGGACACAGAATGCACATAACGTTAACTTCTTTTCACACAAACGTATTTACATGTACAGAGCCAGAAAGACAGTCTTCCCCCAAACAATTAACTTCAGGCAGCTCATCCTATTCCTTTCCAGGAATGGTGCTCCCTTTCCATACCCTTAGTCAAGAAAAGGAAGGGAGGAGATACAAATGAGAAGTAGACTGTACACATGCCAAAAAAAAAAAAAAGCAGTATGCTCTTTGGCTTCAGAAGTTGCCATGTATCTCTCTCATGTTTTTATCTTTCTCTTTCTCCAAGTAGCACTATTGGCTCTAATTATATTCCAGAATGTGTGCACAGCAGCATAAGACCTTTGCCAGACTGCTTGGCACAAAAAACATACCAAGCATGTACCAGGTTAGCTCACTGGTACCAAATGTACCAAACTGTCTCATCTGTTTCATTTGGAAAGCTACATACATTCAGCACCTCCATCACTTTCCATCAAAAGCACTGAAATCTGAAAGGGCTCATCTTTGGCTCAGGAGTGCCATTCCTCTATTGCTCTACCTCTCTCTTTTGTGTGTGTGTGTGTGTGTGTATCAGCAAACATTATAAAGTAATACAAAATTAAAACTCCATTGCTGAGAAAAGGCAGCTATTTCTTAACTTCCAACATAGTGTAAACTGTTTATCTGACATAGTTTGGTAAGCCTTGTTCACTGAGTACTAATAACATTCATCATTCTTATGAAACAGTCATTTAGTTCAAAGTGTTTATAACCAATTTTCCTTTATGTGTAACTTGACCATGTAGCCTATATGAATTCATCCACAAATCTATTCTTTCTGCACTTAGTGTTTTTTTTTTTTACAAAAAAAACAAGTAGGCAAAAACTTTGAAACTTAAAAATAGTAGCTCTTATTCTTGTGCTAAAATTTCATAGACACCTAAATACTCAGACATTTGGACCTGGTAAAAGTTTTGCACTCATTTCTGTTGATCATGAAAAGTCACTGATATCCCTAGCTCAAGGGACTAAATTGTTGGAGGGGAAATGGTGCTGACACTATGCTAGATCAGCTAGCTTTTCCCCTTTCTGATCCAAAAAAAAAAAGGGATTCAGGGAAAAACAGGAATTTATTACAAATGCAGGCTATGGCTGTAGTAAGAATATAAGGAAAGTATTGCTGAATCAAACAAATGGCTATTTAACCAATATTTTCTTTCCATAGTGGCTCACCAGGTGGCCCAGAAAGATGACAACTGGAGCACAAAAGGCAAAGCTTCTGATAGCTGTTGTCCCAGTGGTAACTGATATCCAGAGAGGACTGAGATACCCTGCTGGGTTCCCATAGTTTCCATACTGTTACCCCCAAAACTGCTTCCATCCAACATTTTATGTTTTCTTAAATGACTGCATACTATTCACACACCACCATGATCTTGATGTTGGAATATGCAAGGTCCATGGCTATTTTTGGGCCGGAATGCACAGGAACGGTGTTCTGGCTGGCTTCAGTGCCTGCCCAGCCCCTCCCTCAGCTGACCCTGTAGCAGGGAGTTGGCGGGAAAGGGGCCCGTGTGTTCGATCTTCGGGCAATGGAGGTGCCAGGTCAGTGCTGCACTGGTGGGAAGGACGGTGAGGTGAGAGAGAGGGGGAGGGTGGGCAGGCAGGTGGTGGCGGGTACTCGGCAGCTCCTTTGGAGGAGACAATGGGCTTGCAGAAGCTGCTGCTCAGGGGCAGCACCAGAGTCATCGCTGTGCCTCTATCCTGCACGCAGGAGACAAATACCAGGTGGCTCCATCATGTCAGGCAGCCAACTCAACCCAGCCCAGCCCTCGCTCCCAGCACTGCCTGGGCAGCAGCCATGCCTGCCTGGCATTTCACTCACCTGCCCACCCTCCAAATGCTTCGGGAATGAATCACTTGCCAGCTCCAACACTCGCCTTCTTTTCTCATGCTGTCTCTCTGCTCTGATTGCTGCTTTTTTGCCCATTCTGTTGTTCCCCAGGCTCAAGATATTGTCCCCTTCACCTTCTGATAGCCCCTTTCTAAAAAGAATCCCCCCCAATGGATGAAAGAGGTGAAACAATTCCCCCAACCACACTCTGCTGAAGAAGGGAACCAGATCCTAAAATTAATATTCCCCCCCCCCCACGTGTGCACATAAAACGTCATGTATTGATTGTAAAGTGCCTTTGATTTCAGTTGCACTTACTTCCAGGTAAGTGTGCTTCATGCCACAACCTTTCCCCCAAATAAAGGCAAACCTTTACTCCTTCTGCTCCCACCCCTGCACTCAACTCTTTCCTCAGTCCATTTTTTCCTCTTCTTTTTTCTGAAAAAGCAGTAAATCCAACCAACTGATCCAGCCAATGCTCCCAGATTGCAACAGGATTCTGTCCACATACTCTGCCGGTCTCATTTGCAAAAACACAGCGACCTGAGCAACGACATTGTATGCAACATAAGTGTATCTTATGTTGGCCGACTGGTTGGCTTCCCCCCTTCCTCCCCCCCCCTTCTTCTTTCCCTCCCCAAGCGAAACAGAGCAAGACTCTTAGGTAGTTTTTTTTTTTTTTTATCAGCCCTAATTGGGCTGAACTGGATCCGCCTCCAGTCAAAACACTGAGATTAAGAGAGAAAATTGGTTCCGGTTTCAAGCCGCGAGTTGCAATCCCATAGGAGCCAAGCACAACATCAGTGGAGCAAGCAGAATATTAAACAGAAGCAGGGACTCCGGGGCTGGAGCCAGGCTGCCTGAGCTATCGTCCAGTCCCAAGCAAAAAAAGGGGGGAGCAGGAGCGCAAAAAAACTTTCTGAAAGGGGCACAATCCACTTTTCCCAATAATTCACATACTCCTGGCAGGCAAGTCAGGCACCTTGTCCTCTTTCCTTCAATGTGCTCTCCAAGAAAGAGAAATTTTGTTTCCTTTTCATACATTTCTCAAATGAATGCCACTACAGGAAGGCAAGGGTCCTCCAAAGCGGGGTGGGGGTTGGGTCACGCAGAATGGAAAGCCAGCAGCATGTTTAGAATTAAAGTCTGTCTGGACAAGACTGATGAAAGAGGAGGGTCAGAGCTGAAAACAGTAAGAAGCAGGTTTTCCAAGCATCTGGAGAACCTCACTTTATTTCAGCCTGGAAACAGGAGATGCAATTATCCTGTGTCCACCTTGGGACCAGTGCTCCCTCTAAGCTGTGGAATCTTGTGAGCAAAAATTCTACTTTGGGAGCTACTGGCATTAAAGTTGTGTGCGAGCGATTTGGCTACTGCATAAATTAGTTTGCTCTGGAGTCATCCTTCCTGCTAAGACAAAGATGTGTGAGCCGAAGGCTAAAAAAACTGTGAGCTAGCTCACACTAACTCAGCTTAGAGGGAACACTGCTTGTGACTATTTTTCAAAATATTCTGACACCAATAGTTGAAAGGGTAGCTCAAGCCAGCAGTACTTATGATATTTCCACTAGCTTCAGGATTTAAAATGGAAACAGACTTTACTGCAAGAGATTTCAGAAGTTGCTTGCCTTTTTCCTGCTGCTCTTTGAGCTTGGGATGTGGGTGGAACAAGACCAGGGATAACCATCATAATACACACTTGGACTGTTGGGTAGCAAGGAAGCTGCATGATCAAATTGCTTCTGTGCTTGCTTCTGTGGTGTCTAATAGCTAGCTTCTTCAGCACAAGAACTTTACTGTAAGATACATTTCCTTCTATTAGCTAGCCTGACCCTGCTTAGCTTCCGACGGTCTCACAAGATCAGGCTAGCCAGGGCCATCCAGGCCAGGGCAACAACAGAATGCTGGCACTATAAGTACCACTTAATGATCACTGCATTTCAAAGGGGGTCAGGTTAATGATGTCTTCAATGGGCCCTTTAAAAAGAATTTTGTCAAAGAAGTTCCAGAACTCTGTGTTCTGGCGTGTTCCCCCATAAAAAAAGCCCTGGGAATTGTCTTGCTCACAGCAACAGGCAAAGCTTAGTTTGTATTCCCTTGAAGAAGGCAACTTGGTTATGTATTTAATATTATTTAATGTTATTATATGTGTCATGTGTGTGACTCTGTTTTAGGCGCACTTCTCTTTTAAGAGGTCAGATTGATAATTTACTAGAGAAAGGAGGATGTCTTTTCCAGATAGTAGATTTGCTAGCCCTGTGAAACATGGATCATGCAGAATGTATACCACTTGCTGGAGTGTTTGCAAGTGATTGAAAGAGAAACTTGCATGAGATTGTGGCTTTTCTTCCATTATTAAAGTTTTTGCTAAGCATTTTAAAAAAGCTGCGATCTTGCACAAGTGTGGCTGGATGACCACACTTCTGGTTACATGGCGGTGTGGCCTAATAAGCTAATTAGCTGTGCTGACAGGGAGTGTGGCCTAGTGTGCTAATGAGTTTTTGCTGTTAGGTGTGGCCTATTATGCTAATGAGTTCCTGCTGGGCTTTTTCTACAAAAAGAGCCCTGGCAAGGTCTATAGCGCAGCCTTATGAAGAAGATCTGAAAATCACTCTATAGGAACAGCTGTAGGAATGGTAGTTAGCATAGATAGATCAGTGACTGCCCGCAATTCCAAATTATGTCCTTGCTGCCTCCTGATTGGCTGTTCTGGAGACTTCCTACTCCTGCAGAGCTTCCTTCTTGTTGTTTTTCCTTCAGCAGTTGGTTAAACAGTTTAGGTTCTCTCTCTTCTATGTTCTATAACAGTTTGTTCTTCTATAATAAACCAACATGTTCTTCTCCAAATAGTCAGTGCTCCATTTCCTTTGCATATTTAAACTCTGTCAACACTTAACTGGGTGGTTCTTTTCAACTTCCAGTTGCTGACTTTCCTAAATTGCAACCTCTAAAGTCATTTTTAAGATCATGTTATCCCAATCAAATTTTAGAACATTAAGCATTTTTACGTACTTAATTTTTTGAGCAATTAATTCCCCCTCTTCCTCTTGCACAAAGATCCGTCAGCTTTGTGTGACATCTCAGATCATTTGTTACCTGAAAAATGTCTACCTTTGTAATTACATTTCACATGGAAAGGCAGTTGTTTGAAATCACCCCATGTAAGAATTACCGGGAGAGACTGTCAGAGAGACATGCTGAATTGATGAGGAGGAGCTGTTTTCATTGAGAGCCATTTCAAATAAATACCACTCCATGTGAAAGCTGAAGTTAAACAGTCCATATATAAGAACAGAAGTAGTTTAGTATGTTGATTTGAACTGTCTTTCAGTCCTCATCCAGACAGCTTTCATTTCAGATCCATCTTCTTTAGAGTCATGGGCACTGATGGCTGTGCAATCAGTTTACCTGGCTTCCAAAGTTCATGGATGTCCCGGGGTGGGGTGGGGGACTTGCATTTCCTCAGAACATTTCCTTTGCCCCACTTCACTATACAGCTGAATCAGCAATATGGATGGCTATATTTGGACAGACCTTGAACTCTCGGTTACTGTCATATTGGCTATACTATAGGGGCACCTGGTTGCCTTATTCATCACAGTTACACGGAACTTCAATTATCTTTATAGTTATATGTACAAGAAATAGTCATAAATTGGAATTTATATGAACTTCCTATTAAAGGCTGCAAAGTACAGCTTGGATTACCCGGAAGGTAAATCTGATTTGCTGGAAATATAGTCCCTGTTAATCCTGGAATTCTGTCCATATCTACTGTGCTTTGTGTTTTTGTTTGTACTCTCCCTGGATATTTCTGGGTTTAGATCCCTAGCCACAATTCCCTGAGATAGCTGGTTATCTGGGACTGAAATCAGTATACGAAAATGCACTTAACTCAGTGCTGGATAGTTGCCAGTATAAATTTGTGTGACTCGTATTCATTTGTATTGATCCACTTTAATTCATATGATACAAAGACAATTTAAAAAAAAAAAAATAACTGGGACATTTGATCTAGGGTACAAAACAGAAATTGTGTTGTTCACTATATAGAGCTTCTATACATTCATCAACATTCTATTTAATAAGAAAAAAAAATTATCATGACACTTTGTGGATTTTGTCTCCTAGCAACAAGATTTTTTTCTCACTGACTCTTCATCTAAGGGGTGTTGCTCAGAGTACTTTAGAATACCATTAATCCTTTGGATATTTTTTTCTGACTTAATCAATCATTTCCTTTATGTATTCTGACTCCTAATAAAAAGGATTTGATTAATTTCTTTCCCCCCTTCTCCTTATATGATTAATAAAGGACAGGATAAATCCAATATAAGCCTGAACACAAATGAACTTTATCTGCCACTCACAAAAAAAAGCAAGACTTTAAAGTAACTATTCATTGATATTGAGTTTTCAATTTACAGCTTGAAAATGTTTTAAAAACTAATTGTCAAAACTTCATGTTTTCTGAGATATCAGGAATCTATAAGGTGTCAGAAACTTTAATGTTTTTGTTTATTAATCTGATTTTTTGCCCAGTTTAAGAAAACTATGATTCTGTAGCATTAATCTATAGTGTATAATGCCTTAGATTCCACTCCAAGAATCTCCCAACAAAGGATCAAAGATAATAGTGAACTCATTATCAGAGCTGACAATACTGAGTTATAGAAATGATTGCTTGGAGTTACTATGTCAGTTCCTTATGTCTAGCCATCAATATGTATAATTCTCAACATGGCTAGATCTCTGGATACTTGAATTTGGAGAAGGAAGCCATGAACATACAAGACAGGGAAAAAAGTTTTCCAAAAAATCTGAAATCTTAATATGTTGAATTCAGATTTGCAAAATAATAATAATAACAACAATAACAACATTTTAAAAAAATGGGGTTTAAAACCCACTAAAATAATACAAATACCTGCAGTTTTAAGAAATGAATGTCCTCTGTGTCTGTTGTTGGGGTTCTAGGCAACTACAACAGTATTTGCCTGCCTTCAATCCTTGCTTTCAGTCAGTAAAAGGTGGGGAAGAAGACAGAGCCCTTTTGGCTTTTGAAGAAAGGCTACATGACCCAATCTGGGAGCTGTCCTGCTCTAGGGTTGCCAGGTCTGGGTTGGAGAATACCTGAAGACTTTAGGGGCAGATCCAGGAGAGGGCAGGGTTTGGGGAGGGGAGGGGCCTCAGCATGGTTCAGTGCCATAGAGTCCACCCTTCAAAGCAGCCATTTTCTCCAGGGGAGCTGATATCTGTTGGAGATCAGATGTAAAAGCAGGAGATCTACAGACCCCGAGAGGCTGGCAACTCTATCCTGCACTCTGTAAGCTGGCCAGTCAGATCTCCCAAAATAGGTTGTGTGGTAAACAGGATCAGCTGCAATGCTGGCTGATGTTGAGCCCCTGAAGCTGTGCTGTGAACAGGATCCTGTGTATTAGTATAATCCTCTGGCCAGGGGTCATTTCATAGAAAAAGAGGTGCAGGAGCTCATTAGCATAACTCATTAGCATATGCTAAACCACCTGACATCACCGGAAGTATTTCAGAAGGAAGGAAGGAAGGAAGGAAGGAAGGAAGGAAGGAAGGAAGGAAGAAAGGAAGGAAGGAAGGAAGGAAGAAAGAAAGAAAGAAAGAAAGAAAGAAAGAAAGAAAGAAAGAAAGAAAGAAAGAAAGAAAGAAAGAAAGAAAGAAAGAAAGGACAGC
Organism: Lepidodactylus listeri; assembly: GCA_029233225.1. NCBI lineage: Eukaryota > Metazoa > Chordata > Lepidosauria > Squamata > Gekkonidae > Lepidodactylus > Lepidodactylus listeri. The sequence continues at coordinate 107,020,689 of JARCFY010000002.1, forward strand.
TACTAATCCAAGCCTCAGAAATACCACTATTCTGGGAGGATAGCTTCAGTGGTGGCTGAAGCCTTCAGAGGGCTGGTCGGAGGAACAAGGGCCTCTTCAGGGGATGGGGTCATTTTGCTGCAGCCATGACACAAGCAGGCATTCCCCTACGGGGGGGGGGGGGGGGCTGGCACCAACTCCCGGAGCTGAGCTCCCCCGAGCTCCTGCTCGAAATGACCCCTGCCTCTGGCTCCAACACAGTGTTGTATGCAGCCAGTCTGGCACTTTGCCTTTTCGGGGGTGCTTCGGCCTGGGCCTTCTGTTGCTGCCCTTCCTGTAGAGAGAAGATACAGAGGGAACAGGGCCTGGTGGGGGCTATGGGCCTGGGTTTGAGGTCTATGCAGGTAGGGTTGCCAGGTCTGAATTGGAAAATACCTGGATACTTTTGGGGTGGGTCCGGGAGAGGGTGGGGTTTGGGGAGGGGAGGGGCCTCAGCATGGTACAATGCTATAGAGTCTACCCTTCAAAGCAGCCATTTTCTCCAGGGAAGCTGATCTCTGTCAGCTAGAGATCAGTTGTAAAAGTGGGAGATCTCCAGCCCCCACCTGGAGGCTGGCAACCCTACTGCTGGTGCTTCTACCACAGCAGGCCCTTCCTGGTCCTGATGGTCCTTGTCAGCTGCTGGATTTGGTTCCTCAGGCTCTTCCACTGAGGATTCTGTCTGAGTCACTGGGCTGGTTGGAGGGGATCATGACAACAGCAACCACTGGGCAACTTGATTCCAAGTGTCTTAGGTGATAACCAGTCACATAGGACTGGCTGCTTGCTATTGTTCAACAGCAGCCACCTCATGAAAGCCAGTGTGATGTAGTGCTTACCGTTTAATATTACTATCTGGGAGGCCCAGGTTTGAATGTCCACTCTGTCACCGAAGTTTACAGGGTGACTTTGGGAGAACCACACATTTTCACCTTAATCTACCTCACAGGGTTGTTGTGAGGTTGAAATGGAGGGCAGGAGAAGGAGAGCAGGAGAATGATGTAAGCTGCTTTGAGATACACTGTGGAGATAGGCAAGGTATAAATGAAGTAAATAAATAATAAATATAGCTGAAGAGGAGGGGTAGATGAAAAGTAGTTTGGCTACTGAGAGGGAAGGGGAAAAGGAAAGACGGAAAAATAAGGATATGAGAATTACTAGGAGGTGGAAGTCGTGTGGGGAGGTGATACAGAAAAAGTGAGAAAAGTCATGGTTTCTCTGCCATGCAATTGGGCCCAGCAGCCAGCAACATACAACTGGGACTGGGCTGGTGGCTGGCAACTTGACAATATTTTTCCTGGGAAGAGGCTACTGGGGTGAGGGAAGGAGGGAAAGCTGAGGATAGGGTGGGAAGATGAATGTAGGTTGACTGGTGGGTGAGAAGGAGTGAGAGAAGCAGAAAAAGATGAAAGTCTGTTGGGGCTTTCAGGAAAGGAAAAGTGGAAATTTTAGTTGAGGAGAAAATGAGATGCACCCCACGAGTACTTGCAGGTCCCTCACTTGCATATATCTAACAACATAATGATGAAGAAAATAAAAGGTCTGTATTTCACGTAAGTAAATATAACAGCTATGAATCTATGATATTTAACTCAAAAATTTCACTTATGTTCTCAAAACTAACTTCCTTTGAAATTCCTTTCATGATTTGCTGAAGGAAAAACTTTGCTTTGTTCAGCGTAAGTTCTAAAGCCACATATCATGTTCTTATGGACAACCACAAATGACTGAGTCCAGACTGCACACATGAAGCACTAGTATCTACCTGCCTGGGGTGGATAATTACTAGCTTCCAGCCATAATTTCCTACCCCCAAGGAATTAAGGAGTGGGAGAAGTGGTCTCCACATAGTGATGCTCTAGTCTCCCCTAGTCTCTTTGGTAAAGACCATAGAGTCTAGGGGAAGCAATGTACAACATCACCCAGAACTGTTATTACATCATCCCCAAACTCTGCCCTCCCAAGACACTGCCTCCCACATCTCCTGGCATTTGCCAAGGCAATTTTGGTAGTCCTAAGCATGAGCAGCTTCATGGGCCCAGCACTGGAAAGTCCTTCATTTCATCATGCCCTCCCTGTATACCATCTCATTTTTCACACTGGGAAAGAGAAAATGATGTCACTTGATACATGAAATCAGCCTTCTACTGACTTCTACTGAGAGAGAGAAAGAGAGAGAGAGAGAGAGAGAGAGGGAGGGGACAGCTACTAATCCAAGCCTCCGAAATACCACTATTCTATTTCAGTGGTGGCTGAAGCCTTCAGAAGGCTGGTCAGAGGAACAAGGACCTTTCCAGGTGATGGGGTCATTTTCCTGCAGCCAGCCCATGACACAAGCAGGCATTCCCCCACGGGGGGGGAGGGGGGGCTGGCACCAACCCCCGGAGCTGAGCTCCCCCGAGCTCCTGCTCGAAATGACCCCTGGTTTTGCCTGTGATGAGGGAGTAGCAGCAGTGTGGCTGGGAATGGAGGCGGGGCTTTCTTGCTTTGCCAGTCAGGTGAGAGGCAAGACAAGTAAATAACAGAGTAGCTGAGTGCCGGGATGAGAGGCAGGCAAGACAAGTAGATAACAAAGTAGCTGAGTGCCATTGCCAAGAAAAGATACAGTGGGGGTGTGTGCGAGGCTTGCAGCAGCAGCCTGCATGAGGAATAAGTTGGGGGGCCTACCCAGGGTAGTCAGTTGGGGGGCCCTGGCAGAAAGTCAGGGGGCAGCCCCCAAAATCAGCCAATGTAGCTATGGGCCTGGTGCATGCACACTTTTTCAGATACATTGAAACAGTTTTCCTCAAGCCTTACATATAGGTAGAGGGAGGGTGGGGGGTTAGTTGACAGGAAGGGCTAGTTGAGTCCCTGGACTCAAACTTTGTCCTGTTGCTTCAGACCAACATGAATCTATCTGTCCATCATAGTCCATCTAATCTGACTGGCAGTAGTCCCCCAGGATCTCAGGCAGAGGTCTTTCATATCACCTTTTAAATGGAGATACTAGAGATTTAACCAGGGATCTTCTACATACAAAGAAGATGCTCTGCCACTGAGCCATAATTGTCTTTATGCTTACTTATAGGGGTAACCAAAATTGCTGCATACCTAGATAATGCTCTTGGAGTATTTCTCATGTCTTGGGTCAAATTTCATAAAGAATAGGAAAGTATGTAGTGTTCAAATGAACAGTCTCTGACTTATAAATTATTTCTAATTTTTGTCAACAGTTTTGATCCCTGGCTTTATACTGTTGCTTTTGTAGATTATTTGCAATTTATGTGTTCAGTATAACTATACAGTGTGTACTTATGTATGATTATTTAATGCATAATGCTGATTTGCTGCTAATTCTAAAAAGGTGCATATTTTAAGAGGGAAAATTGGTCCAATGAAAGGGAAATGGTATGAAAGTGGATAGTCACAGGCATGATCTTCATAAGAGATAGTAAAATTTAAACACAAATCTTCTGACTAAAATTGCAGGGATGACAAATTCAAATCCATCCCTAATGGCTTAAGACCACACACACAGGGGAAAAAAGAGCTTAACTTCTGCTTTTCTTTGCCTCAAAATATGTTACAGTAGAAACATTCTTGGAGCATCTGTTCTCTTATCCCAGTTGTATTACTGGTTCCTTTGGCATATGGAAATTTCAGTGCTTTCTAGGGGTTGGTGAAACATGTAAAATTGATAATTTTTCCATCATTGTCGGCAGGCCCCCTCCCCATGAATACAGGTTACAACTTACAATGTCTTTCATAAAAACACCTAGAGAAATGGTATTTAAGAAACATGCTGTTATATAAACATATAGGTCGGTGCACTGCGACCTGTGTAGTTGGTATCCAATTTGCATTTGTCATAACATCTAGCAGAGAGATTTTTCAACTTCCAATTTCAAGAAAGCACTTCATTATACTGTCATGGTAGCAGTCTCTGGTTATGGTTGAGAAGCTTCAAAATTCAGATTCATCATTTTCTTTTTAGAACTACCATCTGCGTTGAAATTTCTCATTGTGCTTCTTCAGCCCAAAAGTAATCTTTTGTTCTCTGAATAGTTGTTAAAATGCTATCTGACCATTTTGGAAGGGAGTCTGATGCTTGCATTTTTTTTTTCAATTCAAAAACTTCACATCTAATGTACCCAATAGAACTATAAAGAAATGGAACTTTGTCGTGTTACTATGGTACAAGCTAGAATGATCGATTTAAAGGGAGTTATTTTTGAATAAGTTCTATAGCAATTGAACCTACTTTTTCTTCACCCAGAGCACTATTTAACAAAATTTGATTTATCACTGCAGAAAAAGCATTTGCTGGCTCATTTTGTTTTGGCTAATTTTGAAAACAGTGCAATTTTTTCCAGACATTGTCATATCTGCTTGGCTGGTGCCAAATCATCTGCCATATCCTGTTTTTGTGGGGATGCTGTCACAGTATGACACTAGCATCAAAGTTGTGAGTGAGCAATTTGGCTACTGCATTAATTAGATTGCCCTGGAGCCCTCCTTCCTGAGCTAAGACGAAAATGTGTAAGCCAGAGGCCAAAAAACTTAGCTAGCTCATACTAACTCAGCTTTGAGGAAACACTGGTGAGGAGAATAAAGCAATGGTCAGAAAGGCAAGATGAGAAGGTAGATTTCAGGAAGAGTAATGCAAAAAAAAAAATCATGTCATACATAAATGGGGGAGCCAATGGAAAAGGCAATTTTAGTGGCAGTGGCCTCTGTAAGCTAGATGTATTCACCCACCATTAATCCTTGTGGAATACTCAAATTGTATGAAAAGGGGGATGGGAGTAGAGGAGAAAGAAGGGGTTGTAGTGAAAGCTGGCAAAGGCGTGCTGAGAAGAACCTTGAGAAAGGAAGTTAAAGGGGCAAAAGGATGAAGAGCCTAGCTGAGCAAGGCTGAGAGGAGAAGGGAGAAGGAGACAGATGGCACAATCTCCAGGAAAGGAAAGAAGGAAGACAAATTGCACTGCTGGCAGAGAAAGGGGAAAGGATCTCAGAAGCAAAGGTCTAAGAGAAAGAAATGCAGGAGGAAGCAAGGGAGCTGGGTCTGGGGACATTAGGGAACCAGTCTGACAATGTGAACGCTTGGTGGTATGGAAGGAGAAAGAGGTCTGGAGAGGGGGGGGTTTCATATATTGCCTGGTGAGGAAGCATTGTCAAGAGTTCTTCAGGGTCCTATATGTCTCCAAACCCCGGACCTCCCTCCCAGTGATCTGCAACATACTGGCTGACTTCGAGAAAATTTCTGGCCTCAGGGTAAACACCCAAAAATCTGAATTGTACCCAATAGTACTCTCCCCACAAACCCGAGCCTGCCTGGAAACGAACTTTGACTTCCCATGGGTCATATCATCTTGGAGACATCTTGGGGTTCATATCCCGCTACATCTCAAAGACTTAGTAAAAGCTAACTTCCACACACTCTTTGATGACATCAAAAGACGCATCCAGGAGTGGAACAAACTCAATCTAAATCTACCCGATCGTATTCACCTAGCCCAAAGCTTCATCCTCCCCTGCTTCCTGTTCTTGTTCAGAACACTACCAATTACAATCCCTGGCAGGGATCTCAAACTGTGGCAAGCCACGATCACTTCATTCATCTGGGCCTTCAAACAGTCCAGAGTGGATAGGAGACTGTTAACAAAACCGACACGCAGAGGGGGCCTTAACCTCCCAGATCTAGGAAGATACTACCAAGCAACAGCTCTAGCTAATGCAGTCAAAATGACAAACAGCTCTCCGGATATAGGCTGGATGCTAATTGAGCAGTCTGCCGCAGCACCCCTATCTCTGCATGAAACGCTGTGGTGCCCCAAGAACAAGAGATCCATACTAACCTTGGACAACCCATTTCTGGCGCACACCCTAAGGATCTGGGATGCCACGAAGAACCTGCTTGCACCCCCCATATCACCACTCTCCACCTTCACCTTCCAGGAGTGGTTTCCACCAGGTCAAGAACCAGGGAACTTCCAGACATGGACCAAAGCGGGACTCACGAGACTCCAAGACCTTACCAGGAACGGTAAAATCTTACAGAAAGCGAAGCTTGAAGAACTGGTCAATCACCAAATCCCCTGGCTCACATACTACCAACTAGGCAGCTTGTTCTCCTTTGTACTAAACAAAAAGAGCCCCCACAGGGCCAAGACACCATTCGAGGTACTACTATCAACCTACTCGGAACACTCCAAGAGCCTTCTCTCAAACATCTACAGAATACTCTCAGACTCCTTTGGCCCCCATCAACTTCACTACCAGAGGGCTTGGGACAAGGACCTTGGCCGAACGCTAACGGAACAACAATGGTCCTTGATCTGGTCCTCGACAGCAAACAAATCTGGGATTTTCAACGTTAGATATCAATTCTTCAAACTGACCTCCAGATGGTACTACACACCAACCCGCCTACATCACTTCAACAAGAACCACTCACCCCTATGTTGGAAAGCCTGCGGAGGACGAGGTGACTATTTGCACTGCTGGTGGTCGTGCCCTCAAATCCAACAGTTCTGGTCTTCAGTAACTAAGGAGATAACAACCATCACATCTCAATCTCTACCTCTAGACCCAACAGTCCTTCTACTGCACCTTAGGGACCCCTCTCTAGGAGAAGAGCCACTTCTCCCTCTGACCACCCTCCTCCTCACGGCGGCCAAAACATCCATAGCGGCATCTTGGAAACTCAATACCGCTCCATCTCTAGACTCATGGCGAAAGAAGGTCTGGGAACAATTTCTCATGGACAAAATCACGAATAGCCTCAGCCCGCCCAACCCCTCCATTGATGCGACCTCCTCCCGATTTGTGTGCACCTGGTACCCATTCCTAACATACATGACTGCCCAGAACTTACTTCCCCAGGATCCTGGCTACTCCTCTTGGCTCCGTCTCTGAAACCTACCACTCTGTCTCTTTCATGACTCTTTTCCCCTGCCCACACCACACACCCCACTAGACTTAATGGTTAAGACAGCTACACTCAGGTTAAACAGATTTAGCAAACCACCAGACACTAACTTGACTCTTTCAAAGATACTTACTTGTGATTGTACACTGCTTGATATGATGACTTTGGGTTTTTGTTTTGTTTTGTTTTTGTTTTTTTGCATGGAAAATGTTGACATTGTTGTATCCTGCTTTGATTTGCTATAATAATAAAAATTATATTATAAAAAAAAAAAAAGAGTTCTTCAGGGTCATGGTGGTGAAGGAACAGTCCTGTGGTGAAGCTGAACCAAAGTGAATTTCAGAGTTCCAGTGGTGGAGGATGGTGAAAGTGGGAGTAAATGAACCTAAAATGGTGAGCTACAGTGAGTCTTTATATAGCTTACATTCACATCCTCTTCCAAGAGAAACTGGAACACCATTTTCTGGGTACTTGAATTATTACAAGTGGGATGCTAATAGTGCAGGAGATGCAACTGTCCTGTTGGATAAGGACTTGATAACTTTGCCAAGCAGGTCAGTATTACTTGAGATGTTCCTTAAGAAGATAAGAGTGCTGAGTTATTGTTCAATGAACACCAGCCATTCATTTTGGGATGTATCTGGGTTGATCCTATGGAATCACAAGACAAGCCCTCAATGAAGAGCAATGACAGTTTCACATGGAGACCTGGCTCTCTCTTCATGAACTGTATTTTATTGTCTTCAATCCAAACCATGATTCTCTAGTAAAATGCAGTTCATGAAGAGACAGCCAGGTCTCTATGAGAAACTGTCATTACTCTTCATCGAGGGCTTGTCTTGTGACTCCATAGGATCACCCCAGATCCTTCTGCATAGTCCCTAAAGGGGTCTGGGAGTAACATAACAGTAAGTGAACAAATGATAGGTTTGCATTGTTACATGCTCCCCACTTCCCTAAGTGGTAAGAAGCAGAGATTGCCTTAGTTCTCACAGTTTTCACAGTGGAAAGTAAGCAGTGGGGTCTCACAAGGACTGGTATGGGGGCCAACACTGTTTAATTTATTCACAGTTGATCTGGAACCATTGGTGAGTAGTGAAGTGGCCAAGTTTCCAGATGACATAAAATTATTCAGGAAGGTGAAAACCAAAAGATGACTGTGAAGAGGTCTAACAAGATCTCTACAAACTGGTAAGTGGATGACAATGTAGCAAATGAAGATCTGTGTTGATAAGTGTAAGGTGATGCACATTGGGACAAAAATTCCAACTTCAAGTATAGGCAAACAGGGTCTGAACTTGCTCAGAATGACAGGGGAAAAGATCTTGAGGTCATAGTGGATAGCTCAATGAAAGTGCTGACCCAGTGAGCTCCAGCAGTGAAAAAGGCAAACTCTATGTTAGGGATTATTAGGAAAGAGATTGAACATAAAACAGCCAATATTACAATGCCCCTGTTCAGATCTATGGTGCAGCCTCATTTGGAATATTGTGTACAGTTCTGGTCATCGTATCTCAAAAAAGACATTACAGAGCTGGAAAAAGTACAAAGGAGGGCAACCAAGATAATTAGGTGGGTGGAGCACCTTCCCTATGAGGAAAGGCTGAAGAGCCAGGGACTTTTCAGTTTAGAAAAGAGATGACTAAGGGAAGACGTGATAGAGGTTTATAAAATTATGCATGATGTGAAGAGAGTTGACAAAGAAAACTTTTTTCTTCCTCTTTCAAAATACTAGAACTTGAGAACATCCAATGAAGCTGATGGACAATAGATTCAGGACAGACAAAAGGAAATACTTCTTTATACAGAGAGTGATTAAAATGTGGAATTTGCAGCCAGAGGAGGAGGAGGAGGAAGAAGAAGAAGAGATTGGATTTATATCCCACCCTTCACTCACTTGGAGTCTCAGAGCGGCTCACAATCTCCTGTCCCTTCCCCTCCCCACAACAGACACCCTATGAGGTAGGTGGGGCTGAGAGAGCTCTGAGGCAACTGTCCTTGAGAGAACAGCTGGTACAGAGCTATGGCTTGCCCAAGGTCATCCAGCAGGTGCAAGTGGAGGAGTGGGGAATCAAACCCGGTTCTCCCAGATTAGAGTCCACGCACTTAACCACTACACCAAACTGGCTTTCTGTTTGCAGTTATGGCCAGGGTTGTGTGTTCGGATCTACTCAAGAAGAAAATATACCCAAAGATATTTTAGTATTTTTTTGGATATATTTTGGCATTCCAAATGTATCCAGATTTTTTCAGGAAAACTAGGTAAAAATCCAAAAAAAAAATAAATAAATCTGATATATTCAGGAATTATGAGGTAGATCCAAAAACAGTGGAGAGGTGGAAGCAGATTGCTTTCACCTCTCAGCTGTTTATTGAGCTTTTATTGAAGTCCCTTTAAAGTTTAAACTTTAAAGTTTAAAGGGATTGCAGAAAGCCTGAGAATCAGCTGTGTCGGCAGGGAGCAGACTCAGCTTGGGGCTGGCTTTCTGTGTAGCCTGGTTTAAATGGGGCTGCAGGAGAAGCCAAGCCAGACACAGGATCTGGATGACTTAAAAAAACCCAACAACAGTTTTTTTCTTCTCAGGTCTATTGGACCTGAAAAATTTGGGATTTCTGGAAAATCCTGGATCCCAATAGTGGTACAGTATCAAGGATTTTTTGGTAGTGGTACAGTATCAAGGACTGCACACCCCTAGTTATGGCCATAGGAATAAACAGCTTTAAAAGAGGATTATATAGATTTATGAAGGATAGGCCTATCCATGGCTACTAGCCATGGTGACTGAGGGGAATCTCTGCTTTCAGAGGTGCTGCACATCAGGGGAAGCTCTTGGCCTCTAAGCCCTGTAGTTGACCCTCTAGAGGAACTGGTTGACCACTGTGTGAGACAGGATGCTGGACTAGACGGACCATTGGTCTGATCCAGAAGGACTCTTCTTATGTTCTCTTTGAAAAAGAGATAACTATCTTGTAACATTTGCTTTATTTGCAAATATACAATTAGAACACAGATGGATACAAACAGGCAGGTCAGCAGCCACATCAGATCCTCAGAGAGTGCTCCTGGACTCCAATGTGATTCCTTGAATTTATAGCAGCATCTTGGAGGGGCCATTTCTCAGTAGTGGCAGTTACATACAGAAGGTTTTTCATTCAACCTGCTATATCTCCCGTTCAAAATATCTGGTGGCAAATAATGTAAAAGAAACTAACTGACAGAGTAGCCAGTACTAATCTTGATAGTCCAGTGACCTGCTCAGTAGCCCTGTATAGATTTATTACATGCATTGAAATCAACACACGTAGAATAAAAGCAGGCACAAAGCAGGTACACACAATTTCTTGCTTTTGAGCATGGAGTCTACAATGGAAGGAAAGTGTGCATATGTATACTCAGTTCTTGTGGTCATTCAAAAAAAAGCAGTGTTCCCAGTCATGGGAATGGAATCTTTAAAGATATACTTTCTATGTGTGTGGACTTAATTCTCATGCACTGGCAACCACAGATAGGTGTGATATGGAGTCAGCTTCCCTACTGTTAACTGTACAGTGCTAATATAAGGCACATTCATGTGTTCAAGCCCTGATGGGTACTTGGACAGAGTCATTTCTTAACTATTAAGATTAATTGAGGAGATATATACAGTCATTAGGAAACATTACTGTCTTTTGTCATAGATTCTGGCTCTCCTAAGGCATGCTACATGGAAACCACCATGAGGGAGAGGGAACTTAGGAACAATCAGTTCTATTTTGTGTGTGTATGTGCTCACGCACACACACACACTATATGAAAGTAATGTGTATAGGCATGGGCACAAACCAGCTCATGAGCTAACGTTCCTGAGGTTTGTGCTCTGGAAAGCAGTGTCTGTAGAGGCTCTACCATCATGAATTTTCATGAAGTTTTAAAGTGGTTTGTGGCAGTTTGTGAGGAAAGACAAACTGGTGCCAATCAATTAAACTTTCCCCACCTCTCCTGCTACTGATCTCCTCTGCTCTCTGCTGTGGGGGATTGGGAGTTTTCTGGAACCAGGGATCTGGTTCTCCTCTTCCTGCACCCATAACCAATCACAGAGGCTCAGTGGACACCATGAGGGTGGAAGTGGGTGGAAGGGGTGCTCGTTGTGAGGGGAAGAAGCACTCCCAGCACAGAGAACCAGAGGCCCCTGTCACCAGGCATGAAACCAAGCCCCCCCCCCCCAGAGTCCTGTTCCTGCAGGGCATCACCAGGGGTCTCAGAGCCTTCTTCTCCTGCTCTGTCCTTAGGGCTTTCCCAAGATGAAACAGATGCATTAGAAATGTCCAGATACCAAAAGTTGCTACAATTCTTCAGAGAAGAATTCTCTGACAGCAGTTGTTCAGAGATTGGGGGGGACAGTATCTTCCCCTCCCAGGCCCCTTCTGCTCCTGCTGCCCCAAGTACTTCCCCCTCTGGTGCCTCCCCGCTGTGCCTAGTCCCACCTGCTCAAATCATGGGGCCTTGTTTCCAGTCCAACCTGTGGAAACATTTCCACACACTACCCAGTGACCCCTGTGTGGCAGTGCCAGGTGTGCCACACCCATGTCTGCAGGGCATGAACACAAAACAACTGTCTTCCTCCATTCTCCACAGGTACCTGCGAAGGATGCACCCCAATTCATTGCCACTGAAGGAAGACTTGATGGGCAGTGGGAGGAGGAGGAGGCCCATTCCATCTCAGCAGGGACAAGAGGAGGGGGAGCAGGAGGCCCCTCCGAGAAAGGCTCCCTGTGCTCTGGGTGCCATGGTTGGGACCCCAAGGCAGGCCACCCTCCAAGAAGTCATGCTCCCAGGGACATCGACAGTGCCACCCAAAAGAGCAAGAAGGATTGCTCAGGAAGCAGTTTGGTGTAGTGGTTAAGAGCAGCAGACTCTAATCTGGAGAACCAGGTTTGATTCTCCATTCCTCCACATGCAGCTAGTCTTGGGTCAGTCACAGTTCTCTCAGAGCTGTTCTCCCAAGAACAGCTCTCTCAGGCCCACCTACCTCACATGGTATCTGTTGTGGGGAGAGGAAGGGAAGGAGATTGTAAGCCACTCTGAGACTCCAAGTGAGAGGTGGGGTATAAATCCAATTTGTCTTTGTCTTCATCTTCGTATGCTGCTGACGCTTCTGTTTCTTCTGCTTCTTCTTCCCACCATGTCTACTTCCTTGTCAGGGCTTAGACCCACCACATCTACTCCCATCTCAGGGCTTTTGAGCCACAGCATCTACTTCCTTCTCAGGGTTTCGAGCAATCATGCTGCTTCCTTCTCAAGGCTTTGACCCACCACATCAACTGCTTTCTCAGGGCTTTGACCCACCACATCAACTGCTGTCTCAGGGCTTTGACCCACCATGTCTACTCCCATCTCAGGACTTTGACCCACCATGTCTACTTCTTTCTGTTGTGTCTGTTGTGGGGAGAGGAATGGAAAGGAGTTTGTAAGCTGCTCTGAGACTCCAAGTGAGTGAAGGACAGGATATAAATCCAGTTTCTTCTTCTCAGGGCTTCCAGCCACCATATCTACATAGGTCATTGCATACTTTGGGTTTCAGTGTCAGGAGTGGACTCAGGGCTATGTGCAGGTGTAATTGGTGCTTTATGATCCCTTTGTCCCTGGAGCCCATCAATAAAGTTTTCTCTGTGGCTGCACCTGTGGCTGTGTGTGTTTGTGTCAGGGTGTTTTCAGAGGATGGATGTGTAGGTTGGATCAGAATGCTGCTATCTTCCACAGAAAGGATGTGAGGTTGGGTGCATAGGAATGCACTGTGGAGGGATCAGCCATTCATACAGATGAGCTGATCCTCCCATGTCCCAAGAAATATATTGCAAAAAAGTAAATTTACATTTATTCACGTAGGTTCAGTTCACATTCAGATTGCAGTCAAAAGGAAAGAAGCCTAATCTAAAGAGTATTTTCCCTGTCACAAATGTCCAGCTTGTCCAGAATCATGTGTGTGGGAGAATGAGGACACTGTCTCTACAGGCAACACATAGACATGTGGCTTCATGGAAGGCCATGTGAGAGACTTCATGGAAAGCCATGTAAAGAGAGAGTGAGAGGACAAAGGGAGAGGGGTTTAGAGGGCAGCTCCCAGATTAAGACAATAAGAGGCATCCCATTCAAGGTGATCACACCTATACACACTTAGAATTATGTACTGTGCCCCCCATCCAGGCATGAAGAGTTACTCACTGATTTCAGATTACAGTTCTTATGGAAGGAGGGATTTCTTTTTCCAAAATTCATTTATTTAAAGATATAAGCAGCCATCTTCATTAACTGCATCTTGAGATCAGAGAATTAGAGAGAGAGTGTGCACAATACCTAGTACAAGCCTAATAATAGGAGAGCTTTAATTAACAACTTCTTACCAAAATTATTATCAATCCATTAACAGAACAAATCTTGACTATTATAACCAAAACAGCAAAAAGCAAGCAAGAAATAATTTTTTTTTATTGTGATATTTGGTTAATATAGCAGAGTTTGCCCAGTCATAGAAGTGGGATACTGAGTGCAGTAAATAAATCTCCCAAGAAGTTTTGACTACCTTTGGACACCGTCCTCTGGGCCATAACTGCAAAGACCCATGCACAGGCTGAGGATTACCTTATAGTCCAGTGTGATGGAAAAGCACATAAAATCTGCTTGGAGCTTCATATCAGGAAAGTTTGTAAGTAAGATGGTTTGCCTATGGCTGAGGACAGGCTGGCAATCTGAAGCGGAGGCAAAGCGGAGGGAACTGGAGCGGGGGGAAAAACCCACGGAGCTGGCCGTTCACACTGGCCAAAGCAATGCGGATCAGCGGCGATACGGAGCGTTCAGACTGCCACAGAGCGTTCAGACTGCCGCATAGCCAGCGCGTGCGGCTCGCGCGCGCCGCTGCACTTTTTTTTTGTTTTCCTTTGATGTTTTTTGCATGTGCACACATGCACACATGCGCAAAACTGTTTGCCGGTGCGTTCACACTTCCTCCGGATGCCTCCCGCTTCTTCCAGTTCACACTGTTTGGAAGCGGGATGCATGCGGAGGAAGGCCCCTGAACACCGGGAAAAACCAGTGTCCGGGTAAAGCGGAAGGAAAGCGACTGGGAGACGGGTAAGTACGCAACGGAGCCGACAGACAGATGTGCATGTCTGAACGTGCTCCTTTCCTCCGTTTGCGAAGCGTGCCTGCCCCGCTTTAGATTGCCAGTCTGTCCTCAGCCTATATATACAGAACATGCATAGTAGGGAGCAAGGCTCATTTGCTCAGTTGTGAGTGGGGAAGGGGCATGGTCAACATGTACATTTCATCTCTCTTGGCCATGAACGTATCATGGATAGAAGGCTAAAATAAAATAGTGTATGCATCCAATTAGCCTTAAGTACTTATGTTACACTGAATCCTTAGGCTTACATCAGAAATGCCAGTGCCACTGGGCAGCTAAATAACCAATAAATAGTACTGTGATGTTGAAAGGTCTGCACGCCATGTTGTCTGGTAGCTTTGTCTGTTGAAGTCCATGCCCTTTGAAAGGTGTAATTTAGGATTGTACTGTTAATATGCCAGTCTGGAGCATTTCCAACCCAGGTTTTACTTATGGAGTTCACAATCTCAGCATAACATAGAAATCAGGCAGCCATAACAAATTCTAATAGACCCAACTGCATATATATCTTAGCACTAAATTTATTTTGTTGAAACTAGACTTTGTCTTCAATACTTGCCTGCATTTGTTTGAGTCCATGAAGCCAAGGGCATACAGTCCAGCCAAATTTAAACACTCATAAGTCTCACTGATTTCAGCTGGGAACAAAGCATGTACTTAAATATTTCTGTTGAAATCAATGGTAGTTAAAAGCACTTAACTGTTTTCTGTAAATGAATAGCAAAACCAAAGTAATTCAGTAGTATGTTTGTTTGTCGTAGCATCAGTTATATAATTGGAATAAGCAATAATCAGCATAACAAGTGTCAGTTGTCCCACTACTTTTGTACAGGAGAAACCACCACAAGGTGAATTTCAAAAGATGCATATTTAATTAGTGATGCACGTTTGCCTGAAGAGCTAGTATTTCTCATAACCAACTAAAAATTAGACACAATCACATAGTTATTTTATCACATCAAAAAGTAAAACTTCTATAAAATGTTGCAGAATCAAAAAGCCTAAAGTAGATATTAAACATCGAGCTATGACGTCAGTCTTCTAGACTGGCTTTGACTGTTATGACACTAACAATAAGAAAGATAGTTTTACAGTACTGGGAAAGAAGCAGAAATATAACCTTAAACTGATGACAGTTGTCAGCTCAACAAAACTTATGAATCTTCAGAAAATTATTTTAAAAATTACCTTCCATAGCAATTTGGTAAAAGCAATAGTGAAACCTTTTAAGCTGTTTATAGGTAGTGATAACAGAAAGGTTAAACCAGAGAAATTGGAGGATTTAGATTGGAATTGGATTGCATTCTTTCCAGATTATGCCAAACAGAAATAATAGTTCCCATTCTGAAATAATACATTTGTTTTTCATTGAGAGAGAAATAATTTCCTTAAGTGTAACTTTACCATGATAATGGAAAGTCAATTATTCCCAGGAGACCTCCAAACACAGTAATAAAAACAATAGTATCAGAGGAAACATGCCAGACTGTATGAATAAAATATTTTGAGACAATTTTCCCGGAAAAATTGCTGCTTTGCTAACCATAAATGACCTAGGAAGTGTTAAAAGAAATTAACAATTCCTTTTTACCTGATGTTCTTCCTGAAATCCAAAACAATTTATTTTCCTATATTTAGAAATTTGGAGTCTGTTTCTAATAAATTCTGTTTTGATCAAAGACAAATTGAGATTCTGCAAAATATCAGAGTTTCACTCTGTCAATGCTCAGTCAGGAATGTCTTCCCAAACCTTCCTATCCTGCTGCAAATCTTCCCAAACCTTCCTATCCTTGTTGTCTATAACTACAAGGACTGAAGTTACAAAATGGTGCAGTGATTGCTCTTCAGAGATAAATGAAAGTGAAATCCCTCTTTTAATACAGGAAAAAAAGAGAATAAGAGGAATCAATAGTTTTCGAAAAAGAAATCCCTCCTTCCACAACAACACTAGTCTAAAATCGGGTTTAAGAATTAGCATTAGAGAGCCACAAATCATTTTCTTTTTCTTAAGATGAGCTGGTTATTAGGGGTGTGCATTCGGGTCTATGCATATGGAAAATATACCTGGAAAAAAAATATCGTTATTTTTGGGTATATTTTGGCTTTCCAAATGTATCTGTGGGTTTTTTTGGGAGAACCAAAAGAAATTCCTCCCCCAATCCCAAATATATTTGGGGATTACCAGGAAAACCAAACTGCCCAGCAGAGCCTTTGGGGAGAACTCTCTCCACAGGATGGACTCCTTGACGACTCTGTTGGGCAGTCCAGTTTAAACCGGGTGGCCCAGCAGAGCCCCATCAGAACTTGTGGGGAGTACTCTCTCTGCAAGATCAGCTGCTTGGTGGGCTCTGTTGGGCAGTCTGGTCTAAACTGGGCTGCCCAGCAGAGCCTGTGTGGAGAACTCTCCTCACGGGTTTGGCTCCAAGAACTCTCCCTGTAGGATTGGCTCTTGGACGAGCTCTGTTGCGCAGTCCAATTTAAACTGGGCTGCCCAGCAGAAACCCAGCAGAGCCTGCGGGAAGAGTTCTCCCCACAGAATTAGCTCCTGGGCAGGCTCTGTTGGGCAGTCTGGTCTAAACTGGGCTGCCCAGCAGAGCCCCCAGCAAAGCAACTCTCTCTGCTGGATTGGCTGATTGGTGAGCTCTTTTGGGCAGTCCAGTTTAAAGGGACCACCCAAAAGAGCTGAGCCACCTCTCGGCTGTTTTTAGCAGGTTTGCGGCTGCTCTTTTTCCCCTTGTCATTTTTTGGGGTTGGGTCTATTGGACCCAAAACAATTTGAGATTTCTGAAAAATCTGAATACTTTACCAGTACTGGGATCCAGTTTTGGGGGGAGGAATCCCAAAATTTTCTCAGGTCCCATGGACTCAAACCGAAAACCAAGAAGAAAAATTGCACACCCCTACTGGTTAACCCTTGACCCTTCACAGCCTTCTATTTCCCAGCACTTAGCTTCTTCCTTCCCTGTTCTGGGCCACTATTACAGCTAATCAGTAGGGGTATGCACTTCAAAAAATTGTATTAATTTCATATCCAGGTTTTTGGGGAGGGCAGTTTGGGACTTAACTTCAGTTTTGTTTTGTTTTTCAGACCCATTTTTCATCCTTCCCCCTAAGGCCGCAGCAGCAGGGAGGGAGGAAACTTTGAACTTTTCCATCCCACTTCTTTTCCTTTAAGTTTTAAAGAGATATGAAGGGGAGACCTGGCTTCCAGAGGTTACATCTACCAGACTAAAAGCTGCTAGTCAGCTCAGCTTTTCATTTGCATCTTTGGTCTATTTAAATTTTAAAATGCTTCAAGAACATAAGAGAAGCCATTTGGATCAGGCCAATGGCCCATCCAGTCCAACACTCTGTATCACACAGTGGCCAAAACCCAGATGCCATTAGGAGGTCCACCAGTGTTTTCTATGGGAGTAGGTCTGGCCTCCAGAATTCTGGAGCCTAGATCTTCACATTTAAAGGGACCAGAGATTCTGACAGCTGTTTGTTGAAGCCAGCTTCCTCTCTCTCCCTCCCCACTCCTGGCCTCCCTAAAACTTGAGATTCTCTTGAAACTTCAGGAGATAAATTTTCATTACTCCCAGAATTTTAGGAGTGTTTGGGTATCTCCAAGTCAACCCAGGACAACAATTTTTTTTTATATTTTCACTTTGGGAATTTCTGAATGCACATTCATGCTGTCTTCCCCCATAGCATCCTCACCTAGTTAGGGATTCCTTCCCTCCCATCTTGGAAAACCTTACCCTGTTTATCGCTGTGTGACTTTTGGTCCTTTTGGGGCAACCCCTCACCTATCTCTTGTCTCTGTGTTGGTTTTTTCTGGACTCACAATGTGAGAAAAACACTATTTGGCCTACAATTAGTAGGCATCATCTTAAAATAATCAAACTGTACAGTAGGATTGTGTGTGGTTTTATTAGATCACCACAAGCAAATTGTACTTTGTGGTTGTCATTTTGAATAATGTGGCCTCACCATCTTGACTACCACCATTTTGCTTCCCTTCTTTCCATTCTATATCCTGGATAGGGTAATAAAGTTACAGGCTAGTTAAGTATCTGTCTTCCTTCCATCCTTTCTTTTTCCTGGGAGAGTGTCAAACTAGGAACTGCATATACAGTAGATTCAAAGATCCCTACCCTGGAATCTGTGTTCTGTTGTTGGCCAGCAAGGCACTGCAAAATGCTCTTATGGATTTTAATATTCATAAGTATGAACTTGTCTTCAAGGACTACAGGCATTCTCCACTGCTGGGAGAAGCTCCAGTCCACTCCAGGAGGCTGGCAACCTCTATGGTTCACTAAGACAGAAGCAAGGACCCCCTTACAATAAGGGTTCTTTCTGTTACATCGTGCTGGTCAACCCCTGCCCCCTCCAACATACCTGCACAGATTATGCTAAGTGAGGTTACCTGGCAATTGATCTTCAGCCCATCAAGTGGCCGGCTAGGGCCATTAAAGAGACAATAGAATGGCCCCGGTGACTCATCGGACTTTGCCCAGGTGTCAGTTCCTGTTCAGCCTCTAGTGTTGCAATACTGACCACCCCTCTGCATCCCCTCCTCTTTTTACTTTGACCAATGGTAGGGTTTGTAGGGATGGACCACCTGAAAGGTGTGTCAAGGGGATGTGGTTAGCACAGCCCGCCCCCAAGACCACCTAATAAAAGACCTTGCACAGCATGCAATTGGTCTCTTGAGCTTCCACGACCTCTATCCGCTTTTTATACCTCTCAGGTCCCACTTGCTATCTCAGTACCCTCCCCCGTCTTTAAATCTCTGAGTCTGCAGCCAGAGAGAGAAGTGTGTTTCTGCAGGTTCAGAACACGCTCCCCATTTTTCCTTTTCTAACCCTCCAAATCTTCTGTTGGAACGAGGATCCATATCCAGGATAGGTAACGTATCACCCTCAACGAAACTCCTGCTCATGCAACAGTGCTATATTCTATCTAAATTTCCTTAGACCTGTGTGTTTGTGTGTGAGATTCTGTTTTGTGTATGCTTGAACAACATTTTATAGTAAACATCATTTAAAAGGATTCCTGCCTCAGTGCCTATTTGCTGGGAACTCCTGGAAGGGGTGGGATCTTGGTATAGCTGGCAAAGAACCTGGTATTTTGCCAATTGCTCATCTTAAATTAAAGCAATTCGGCTAACACTGTGCTTAGATATATAGAGAATGTTCTTCACATATGTGGCCTGGCCTGGGGACCTGTTTGCACACAAAGGCAAGCAAGCACTATTCCTTTCCTGTATGCTTTGATTGTCCCCATATTTGCTCATCTTCATAAGGCTTATGATGGAGGACACACAGCAAACATATCTGCTCTTCTTGGCCCATTAAACAGAGCCAGCCTGTTTGAGCAGGCTGATCAGTTGCATCATACTGTGTTGTTCTTACAACTATTTTAATCTCTTGAAATTAGACAATGGGAGGTAGTGAGGGTGTTATTTAAAAAAAATAATACAGTTCTAGATAAGCTTTTGGGATTTCTTTTTCAAATTGTTGTGACGCCATTCAAGCCTTCAGGGTACTGAATTAGATACATCAAAATAAATAAATAGAGGTCATTACAATTGCATAAACCATCCATATTTGCTTGCTAACTGCAGGCATTCAAAATAGATTACTTTGAGAACTCTTCCATGTAAGCAATTACCCTTCAGATGAGTTGTAAACCACTTGTCAATAATCCTGGTATGTCAAAGGATTCATGGACAGTTTGTCAAAGTTTTCATGGACAGATCATTTAACCCCATAAAAGGTATCCTATACATATAATTCCCTTACATATTGGCTATTTCCAGCTCTCCCATTGGCTGTACAGTGCACTCCATCAGCCATTGGCCCATCAACCGCCACTCAAGAGTACTTGCATGCCATTGGCTGCGTGCTGGGTCTGTTCCTCTCCCCCACCCATTGCCAGCCTTGACACTCTTCTCTCACAGAATAAACTGCCAAACAACTCTCTCTCCTGACGAAGACACTTCTCCTGCTTGGCTCCTGTGGGACTAACTTTTCTCTCATTGACTGTTGCTAGGCAACTAAGCTTGGTTCTGTCAGTAAAAAGGTAAAGGCAGGAGGCCCTTTCCAGGCCTTTGTGGGGAACCTATTGGGGCCAGTCCTGACTAGGGTTGCCAGCTCCAGGTTGGGAAATTCCTGGATATTCTGTGGTGGAGTCTATGGAAGCCAGAGTTTGGGGAGGAGAGAGGCCTCAGCTGAATAGAATGCCAAAGATCCCACCCTCCAAAGCAGTTATTTTCTCCAGGGGGAAGAGATCTGTTGTCTGGAGTTCAGTTGTGATACCCGGTGATCTTCAGGCTCCACCTAGAGGTTGGCTACCCTAAGCATAACAGCGCTTCACAGCAGGGTCTGCCAGACCCAGGTTCTTGCTGTGGAAGTTGAGTGGGTGATTTCAGACCACTCACAGACTTTCAGCCTAATCTACCTCACAGGGTTGTTGTGCAGATCAGAAAAAGGAGAGGAGAATGATGTAAGCTGCTTTGGTCTCCACTGCAAAGAAATACTGTACTTTTCCTCCTGGGGAATCATTGCTACCAATCTCCAGGTGAGGGCTGGAGATCACTCAGAATTAAAACTGTTTTTAAGATGGCAGAGATCAGTTCCCCTGGAAAAAACAGCTGCTTTGCAGGGTGGACTCTGTGTCATTATGCCCTGCTAAGGTCACTTCCCTCCTGCTCTGGTGAGGGGGTGATACAAGAAGGCTTTAGCCTATACATGTATCATTGGATGCTTTTATTCATGGATGAGTTGCAAGCATCTGTCTCCATTTGAAAGTTCTAGGATCAGGTGCTGAAGAAACTAGAAACAAGGTAGAGACTACATTACCTTCGTCTGTGTCTCTGATTCAAATCTGGGTGCACAGTTGCTTCTATAGAAGGCTTGGATGGGAGACCAACCAAGGTGGTCCACAGGTGTTGCACAGAGGCAGACAACAGCAAACCACCTCTGTAGTCCCTTGCCTTGAGAACCCTATGGGGTTGCTATAAGTTAACTATGACTATATGGCACTTTTCACCACATGAATTCCAAATCAGCAGTTAGTATAGTTATTAGCCGGGGGGGAGGGGGAGTTGCTACGGTACAGCAACTGTTGAGTTACCAAAAGCTGAAAATATCCAATTGTTGCTCAGACCATTTTGTGGTGTTTTCAGACAACAGCTACATGAGGGATTACTAAACTTTATGTACCCGTGTTCTATTTTGATCCCTTATTTTCAGAACTGCAAAGCAAGTCTTTACTTTGGTATGAGGAATACAAATCATACAAATATGCCTTGGATGGAGATTAGAGTAATGGCTTCTGATGTCACAAAGACATACATAATTCCCAGAAGCAAAAGAATGTAGGAGTATTAACCCATGCAATCTCAAGGTATGTGTGTGTGTATGGTGAACATTTACATCTAATGCAAACAGTTACCTTCCCTCTCTCCCAGTTCCCAGATGGCGCCTCTTCCACCCATCACAACAAAGCAGAAGACAGACAGACCAACAATTGATCTTGGATCTTATTATAGATTTAAAAGGTTTGAACAATCAGCACATAATTTACTAGATCTGAGGGCTTCCTTTCTAAATTTCTCAGTAGGGTCTCACACATCTCCACCCTGTTAAAACCAATGCTTGATTAACAATCTATGAATTCAAAAGGTTATGAAGTTTTGAACCACTCATTCATCAATTAAAATGTATAATTACAGTTTTGCTATGTATCTCAGTTAAGGATTAAATTGTGATCATTTAATAGTTTGATGGATTGTAATTGTTTAATGGCTTAAGATGTTTTATTTTCATAGTTTAAAAACACTGTCCTTAAGACTGGGACACATAAAGATGTGTTTAATAAAACACTGTTAGGCACATTTCTTTCCCTCTCTCACCTTGAAAGATCAGCCATGTTCACTTATCCAGCAACAATCAAATGTGAACTGGGACATTGTCCAGCACACATTACTAATTTACATGACAATGACAAGAGCAAGATTTTTCTACCAGACTAAATTTGAAACAAAGGCTTAAACAGTGAAGAAACATTAGGAATAATTTATGATGGCAGATGATGATGAAGCTGTACAATACTGTCTGACGGGAATACGGAATTGATCCTGCCGTTTCCTGGACGGAGTAATGAAGCCATTCATCTTTGAGCAATCTTAGGGAGATGCTTCCTGTAAAGATATGAATGAAAACTAGATAAGGCTGATAAATAAAATTTAGTCTCGCCTATATGGATGTAAATATTTTCAAATATTTGCATATCAAGTGTGGTATTATTTGTATAGATGTTGCAGTAATGCATCACTTCTTGCCCAGCAAAATTCAACTAGTTCGTTATTAATATATGCTTTATGAAGCTACCTTATACTTAGTATGATCACTGGTCCATCTGGCCAGTTACTGTAGATTCCACCAGGCCACAGCTCTCTTGGTTCTCATGCAAAAGTCGAGCTCTTAGACCTCGACTGGCAATGCTAGCTATTATACTTGGTACTACTTTGTATAAGTAAATCATGTGTTTGAGCACTGAACTCTGGTTGTTCACAAATAAAGTCTACTTTCCAAATTTCTTTGGTAGTCTCTGGTTCTAGCCTTAAATGAGCAAGAATTGGTAAACTGTGCAAGCATGTACACATACACATGTGTTTGCATACGTTCACTCAACATACTACTTAGATTCTTTTCCTCTTAGCTATGGACTGTGGTAATGGATGCATAGAGGCTCCAAATATCCAACATGAGTGCCTTAGAGCAGAATTAGACGTGATAAGGCCATCTGTTCATGTATAAAGCAGGAGATAGAGGAATTTTATTTAGCAGTAAAGGAAGCATGTGGGAGAAGGAACTATATCTTCTGCCTTTCACGTATTGTCTCCCTATGGTTGGTTAGTCCAGGCATTTTTCTTCCTTCCCAGCTCTGATAACAGAAGTGAGCTAGGAAAGTTTTTTAAAAATGTCCTGGAACAGTGTACGAAGAAGAGAGTAAATGTAGATGAAGCATCAAGTACTGGTGCCCCTCTCATGCATGCTGTTATTACCGCTATATAAGTTCATTCCCAGATTTCAGAGCCGGGGGGGGGGTCACCATTCCACCTCCTCTATTCTAACAAGGCCTAAGAGTCTCTTGGTTGTTTTTTTTTAAGGGTTTATTAAGGAAGGTACTGAACTCATGAGATTCCTTGGGTGTCCTGCATGCTTTGTCAGCTAAGCTGAGGCTCCTGAAAATGTACTGCAGCTCACCCTGGTCTGAACAGATTTTCATAAGTGGTTTAGCTAATTGTATGTGCACCACTAGCTGTTCTAAAAACAATCAGTTACCATAAATGAAGAGTATTCATTACATCTTGTATTTCTTCTTGAGAGACAAGATAAGATATACTGGATGGAATCCAGCCAATTGGACTAGAAGGACTATCTTTAAAAGGGACCCTGCCTTCCAACTGAAGCTCTTTGCCTCATGATGCTGATCCCCTTCCCCCCTTCCCAATGAACAATGAAGGATTAGCTGATCACTTTCCTCATCCAAGCAGGAATTTTGTATTTCCTATGACTGGTTCAGTTAGGGGCTTGTTTTTCACCTGCTTCATGTTATTCCTAGGGAGGAGCTCTGGTATAAATAGGCCTGGCCTTTGACTGGCTATGCCATAACTCAGACTGGCAAGAATAAAGTGTATCACTCAATGCATGAAAGAGGAATTGGCAAGTGCCCTGAGGCATCAAAGGATGAAAGGCCACTCTTGAAACAGCCCACAATTCATTGTATGACAGGGTGAACCAAACCCTTAGGTGCCCGTTTGATATTCTGGAGAAAAAGATGAGGCTTGGCACCTCTCAGCAAAGTTAATGGGGAGAATAGGATAAACAAAGCTGGAGAGAACGCTGGCCACATTTTGAATTTTGAACTCAACAGTATTATGTCAGTTCTGTTCCATCATTGCTAGAAAGCCAATCACAGTTCCAGAATAACAGCAGCAACATTTAATTTTATTCTGCCAGCATTTTCCATACAGTCTGTGTGCAGCAGAAATGCATTTTATATTGTATGGGTCATTATGCAGCTCTAGTAGAGTTATGGGGTTATGGGGCGGGGGGGAGATGTCATCCCATCTATTTGTGTGGCAACCCATGGTGTTGTTGTTTTTTTTGCTGTACTTAGTTTCTTTTTAATTCATATAATCACGTCGTGTGATTATTAAAATTATTTTGACCCCTACCAACTAACCCACAGGTTTCTTGGTATGGCTTGCAAATTTTAAAAATACAGTGTAGACAATAAACAGATGAAAGCAAAACCAAAATAGAAGGAAGATTGAAATCATCAGAATCAAGGCTGGCTAAAATCATTCACAAAAGACAGAAAAGGCCATCTTAGGTCTCATTTAAAGTCTGTAAATAAATTAAACCAAAAATTTATCTGTTTCAAGAATAAAGAACAAATGGAAGAGGGAAGAGAGCTTTCCAACAGAGAATAGTCCCAAAATGGTAGTGACCCTGCTGCCCTCCAAAAGTGGTGTCACAGTGCAGGGCTTCTGAAGATCAGCTTAACAAGGGGCATGTATATATGGGAACAGGCGTGTTCTTCAAATATCCTGATCCTTGACCATATGAGGCTTCAGGAGTAAAAGCCAGCACTTTGAATTTTGCCTAGAAACAAACTAATAGACACTTGAGCTGTATAAGTACTAGCATGTTGCCTTCTGTCTTTATCAGTTAATAGCCTGTTTTGAAACCAACCATAGTTTTTGAATGGTCTTCAAAGATAGTCTCTTGTAAGGAAGTACTTTATTTGTAATAGTTTTATTGTTGCTGTAGGATTTTAAAAGGTTTTAAGCTATTATTGGGTTGGCACTGTGTGCCCTTTGCAAGCCGCCCTGAGCCTGCTCATGGGGAGGGTGGGGTAGAAATAGAAAATAATAAATAAATAAATAAATAAATAAATAAATAAATAAATAAATAAGGTGCAATAAATCACACCTATGTATGAAGAGAGCATGGATAAGTAGAATCATACTTCTTTAGGAAGGTTAACCACAGCCTTTTCTGGATTAGAGGAAAAGGAAAAGTGAATTTGTGTGTCATCTTCATACTAATGATTCCTCATTCCAAATTACCAAACATTGTCTTCCAGTTGATTTGTTACTTGTTACATAGTATGGGGAACAAGTTGAGAATATATATTATGAGTATACAGCAAGAAAGTATATCATAAAACCATGGAGTTGAGCAGCAGTTCCACACCTTCAGTAACCGCTCAGCCAGGTAGTGGCAAAAACTGAGTACCTCAGTTCCCATCTCAGAAATTTGGTCTAGGAGGAAGCCATAGTGAATGGAATCACAAGCCACTGATTGGTTCAGGTGAACAAATAGGATTACAATCCTCAAGACAGGTTGTCCATCAGTGTGATATTTAGGGATGGGCACGAACTGGGAAAATGTGACTCAGTTCTGTTTGTGAGGTTTGTGATGCAGTAGAATGGTCCCCCTGGTGTGCTTAAGAAACCAAATTCACAATGGATCTCTAGATGATTCCCCTCTACCTGCCCTTGAAATTTGGTAAGTATTGGACTTAGGGAATCCAAGTTGCAGGCTCCCCCCCTTGAAAGTTCCCCTAGGAAAGTGGTTTCTGGGAAATGACAGATGCAAGTTTAGGAGGTTTAGGAGTATATAGAACAGACCCTATGCAAGCTAGAAGCATCAAACTCACAGGAAACCTCCCCCTGATGTGACTCTATATGCCCTCCAAGTTATGCATAAATTGGACACTGGGGGTCCGAGTTATGGTCCCCCAAAAAAGATGCCTCAAGAAAAAATGTCATGTACAGGTTCAAAAGTGTACAGAATGCAAGCTACACTCACCAAACTCCCAGGGAAGCTCACCCTGCCACTTGCTCCTGTAAAATCTCTCCAAGTTGGAGGCAGATTATGTTTCTGAGGTCTCAGTTACAGACCCCCAAAAAAGGTGGCCCCAGTGCTCTCTCTGGAAATTATAGCTGCAGTTACAAGAGTCTACGGAATGGCTCAGGAACAAGCCAGTGACACCAAACTCACAGTGAAACTTCACCTGGGCAGACCCCTCCCCCAGCCAGACACTGGAAGTAAGGCAAGCATCCTCCCTATGCTTACAGCCCCACCCCCTCAAGTTGCCAAAGGCAGGTTCTGAATGACAGAATGACAGAAAGGCAGACATCCCCAGACTTATTTTATTTATTATTTATTTGTTTCAATTTATATCCCACCTTGCCCGCACAGGCAGGCTCAAGGCGGTGTACAACAAGTTAAAAGCAGATAAAACACAGATGCATAATGCAATTAAATAAATTACACTAAGATTTTCCATACAAACAATATAAAACAAAGTGCAGTTGCATACAGATGGTGATTGCTGAATGATGGTCCAAAATCCGGTAGCAGAAGGGCCATGATGGTTCAAATATGGATAACTCATTCATCAGTGGTGGCTCCTAATCAAAGGCCTGGTGAAAGAACTCCATTTTACAGGCCCTGTGGGACTGTAAAAGGTCCCGCAGGGCTCTGATGTCTCTGGGAGCTCATTCCACCAGTGTGGAGCCACCACTGAGAAGGCCATAGCTCTGGTGGCAGCCAATTTGGCATCCTTCAGATCAGGGAGAGTCAGGCTATTTTGTGACCCTGACCTCAGTGCTCTTTGGGGAACATATGGGGAAAGGCGGTCCCTCAGTTTTAACGGGCTCCCCAAAGTAACTGCATGACAGCGTGGTGGGCACTCTAGCCACACAACATAAGCAAGGGAAGTGTGCCCACAACTCTCACAGCTCCCCCCCCCCAGCTGAAACACACAGGTCCAGGGCATAACATCAATTGGGGCAAGTTCTTCTACTTAGTAAAGGCATGGAAACTGGCAGGTTCTAAATGACAGACAGAAAGGCAGACAGACATCCCCAGAGTTCCAACAGAGTTTCCCCAAAGAAATCCCACAACAGCTTGGTGGGCACCCTAGCCACACCACATGAGCAAGAGAAGCATGCCCACAACTCTTACAGCCCACCATCCGAGCTGAAACACACAAGTAGAGAACACACCCATTAACCGTGGGGGTCCAAGTTATGGACCCCAAAGAAGATGAATCCAGGGAAGTGCTTTGGGGGGAAACGTCAGGAACAGATACAAAAGTTTGGGTCCTTAGTCAAGGCACCCAGTAGCTAAGCCTTCACTGCTTGGCATGAGCAGAGAGACTGGGGTGGTTCAAAAATTAGCTCCTCTGAAAGAAAAGGCAGCTTCGGAGGGTGGGCTCTATAGAATAAGTAATGCCACCAAACTCCACCCCCCATCTTCCTCCGCCTCAGGTACTACCCTCAAATCTACACAAATTTCTCAAGCTGGAGTTAGCAACTCCAATTGTCATCCTATTACTCCCCACCTCACTGAAGCCTGATGAGATCACCAGGTGTTCTGAGCTCTCCAAGAGCTTGGATTTCAGCTCTAATAAAATGAATGTTTTGACTATACAAAATAAAATTCTGTGTGTCAAAAATGGAATCTGAAGCAAGCAGAGGAGTGGCTTTTAACACTTTGTAATGCATAAACCAGATTTTGCAGTATTGGGAGCAATCCTGAGAATGCTGTGCAGTTTTCATTCATTCCAGTGGGATTTTGTGTCCTTGTCAGTTGCATAATAATGGAAATTATTTAGGTAATGATCTAGGAATCATTATCTAGGATCATAGAAAATTACCCCAGTTACCCCATATTTGGAAATGCTAAAATTAGAAAATGCCTGGAGGATCAAGTATCCAAAGGGCAGAGATTTTACATTTTTTAATAGATATCAAACATACTCAAGAATAGATATGTGCTGGATATCAATAAGTCTAACAATAAGTTTAGACAAAGCAGAGATTCAACCAAAGATATTTGCAGATCATAATCCCATAGAAGTACTTTGGAAATGGAACAGAAAACTAAGAGGAAGATGGAGACTAAATGATGCTCTTTTCCTACAAGACGATGTAATAAGCAAGTGTAATAAAAGATCTGGAAGAATTTTTATTAATAAATAGTACACTTACCTTTGCTGGCATAAAAAGGGGGAAAAACCCAAGAAATTACATACAATTACATACAAAAAACAGAATTCTAAGATCATAATCAATAATAGTATGTCAAATATAAAATATCAAAGGGGAGCAGGCATCTTTTAGTTTGTTAAAACCTAAAGGTGTGTTTCAATTTTGATTGTATAAGCTTCAGCTAAAAACTTTGCAACACATATGGTGGTTTTAAGATTTGCATCTTCTAAGAGCTGACTTAGCAGTTCCTCATCTGTGAGATCGTTATTTGGCAAATAATTAGATAAAAATAGACCTTGCTGGGAAACCAGTAATGGGCATTTCAATATAATATAGGATAAGGAATCAAGAATTCCCCATTCACATGGGCACAACCTTTTTTGAAAGGGTATTTGCCTAAATCTGTCATAGAGAACTTTTGATGGAAAGGCATTCAGGCGGGCCAGAGTAAAGGCACAACGTTGGAATGGAGAATCTAAGATGGTAAAGTAGTGAGGCATCGCTCCATGTTTTTGGTAGATATCTAGGCTGGCTGCTGAACAAGCTGGAGGATGCAGGGGGAGCATTTTTTGAAATTCATGATCCGTAAGTCTTTGTTGAACCATTCTTATATGTAGTTCATCACATAAAAGAAGAGAATTTATTGCAATACCTAATTTCTGGAGCTTATTGATAAAAATGAAAAACCAAATGGTACTGTGCCAATCTTTCATTAGACTTCCAGGTTCTGATCTAAAGTGGATTTTTATCCAATACTTAAAAGCCATAGTCTAAGCCCTGGTTTCTAAAAGGTGCAGGCCTAACTCTGTGCCTATAGATAGATAAGGGACACATTTGGGAACACCAAAAATTTGTCTGAAAAAAAGATGCTTGTACACTCTCCATATTGGAATTAAAAGCACTAATCCACAAAGGAATGCCATATAACTGAGGGAGAGCTTTTGCATTATAAATTTTCATGGCTGCTGGAACAAATGGGTTACCTCCTAAAAAACAGAATTTTTTATTTGTGCCATAGATTTGTCAAAGAGGTTCTGGAACTCCATTCTGGTACATTCCTCCAGAAAAAAAAACCCTGCACATAAGGTCAGGAACATGGAGGGGGTAAGGTTAAAGCTTCTTCTCCATGCACATCACAGTTCCTTATGCCTCTATGTGCCTGAGGAGCATGGAATTCCCAGCATACATGTGATCAAAGTCCACAAATACATTGTATCCTGTGAACTGGTCCTCAATAAACATACTGAAAAATAAGAGTTAAACTACTACTTGTTTTCATAGTCCCCAAAGCCCAAAAGTTCCCCACTATGACAAAGAACCATCACAGCTCTGAGTTCATCATATTGAAATGAGCATCTGCATGTTTGTGCTTATGTGGAAAAACACTGAAAAGTTTAAAGCTAAGCAAATGAACATGAGAAATGAAATGGTGAAGAGTTGAAAGTGACAGCTTTTTCAAGAAGGGAGGTTGCTTCTTCCTACCAAGGATTCACTCTCCCAAGGGATATATCAAAGCAACTTTGGGAAAGGGAGCACATAAGTGAAAAGAAGAAGCAGGAAGTATGGATGTAGGAGACATACAAATTCAACTGGTAGGTGGAAACTAGGAACAGTGGAAGCACCAGAACTATTGAAGCTTGGACTAAGAAGCGTGACATGCTGAACCAGAAGGACTGTCAGTGCTCAGCACTTAAAAGAAAGACAGATGATGTATTCCTTCCATTTGCTGGGTCAAACCAAGCATCAGAGACAGCAACATGTGCTATCATAGAAAAATATGAAGGTATATTTCCTTCCATGAGGGAAGGACAAACCTCCTAACCTCCTTATGGACACAGTGGCCAGGCCAAGTTAATTGCTCACTGATATAGCATTTGCAGAGCCTCACCCAAGGGCCAGATAAACAGGCAGACAGATAGACAGATATTTGAATCAGGCT
The DNA here is from genome assembly GCA_029233225.1 of Lepidodactylus listeri. Classification (NCBI taxonomy): domain Eukaryota; kingdom Metazoa; phylum Chordata; class Lepidosauria; order Squamata; family Gekkonidae; genus Lepidodactylus; species Lepidodactylus listeri. The sequence goes on from JARCFY010000002.1 coordinate 107,050,781, forward strand.
ATGATTGCATTATTTGAGTTAAGCAGTGTTTTTATGAAGTGCTTCTGTAACAGCCTTAAACTGAATCCTCAAAGCACAAGGCATAAAACAGCTTTATATATATATATATATATAACTTTAATCATAAAGGCTAGTACCTATAAACAGAGAAATATATTCTCCTTCTTTTATATCTGAAAGGTCAGATATCTATCACATCTCCCCAACTGCCTCTGAGGCAGCATGAGATCACACTATTCTAACTTCTCACACTGCACTCTGATTTATCACTCCTCTACCTCTCAGTGGTACAGCGTTTATTATACGCTGTTCACATAAGCCATGATATATATATGCAGAAAGATAAATTGTAAGCTTCTGTTATATCCCCTATAGTTGCCAGGAGCTCCAAAGCATTTCAGGAATGATTACATCATTCCAAAATGCCATCTAGTCTTGTGAATAGCTTACGTTGATTGGATAAAACACAGGTGTTGCGTACTGGGTTTGACGCATGGAGAGGCTGGACAACAGTGTGATGATCAGCTCATGCTTTATTGGTAACCAACAACAACACAAATACTGGCTGATGCGGCCAACTATATACAATGTTATAATTAGAGACCGCCCAGCTAAATAGCAATCAAAATGACAAATGATGGCTGAGAGTAAGATGCTTAGACAGTCATAATAAAATACCATGCAGGTAAATATAGATAAGTTCCTAATGTTACTTAATAACTTGTAACCACTCTTTATTCCAGGAGCCAAGCCTCTGAGTATTCCTGAAGAGAGTTGCCAGATTTGCCAAATGCCATACAAATAAATACAGATAAGTTCCTAATGTTACTTAATAACTATTACTAATTATACACTTAATGACTCATTAAGTGTATAATAAATACATTTAATAAATAAAGAGTGGTTACAAGTTATTAAGCAACATTAGGAACTTATCTGTATTTACCTGCATGGTATTTTGTTATGACTGTCTAAGCGTCTTACTCTCAGCCATCATTTCTCATTTTGATTGCCAAATATATACAGCCACCTAAGACACACCCATAGTCCTATTGGAGGGTTTGAATCTCCCGCCTAAGTCCCTATTGGTGGACTATAGGTAGTCCAGGATACTTGGCCCCTATTGTTTCCAGGAGCCAAGCATGGACTGCCTGTCGCTGTCACCTGGTGGTGGTCAGCAGACATAACACCCCTCCCCCATTAGTTCAAAGCCAGCCTACATTACGTAGCCCTTCAGAAAGGCTGGCGATCCCTCTGGGAATGCCTGGGTGCAGGAACTGGGGCTTCTGGAATGGCTTCCGATGGTCTGGACTGGGTGCTTTGCGATGGGGGTGTGGATTCCACATCTAGCACCATAGCAGAGGCTGGCATTCCATCGTGCAGTTCAGTGGCCGGAAGATGGGGCAGTTCTGCTTCCCTCGCTTCAGGCAGGCTGACACACTGCTCATCCAGCTGGTTATCTCCTGTGTCGTCCTCTGTCAAAGGCTCTGTGGCCAATGGAAACAGGCATCCCCGCAGCTGGTCCACATGCTTCCACAAGATCTGGCCATCCTCTGTGGAGACCTCATAGGATATGGGGCCCATGGGTCAGTTGATCCGACCTGCCAGCCACGGGGCCCCTTTCCCAAAGTTTTGTATGTACACTGGGTCACCCAGGAAGAACCCTCTGGGGGCAGCTGCCTGTTCAGAGAGCCGCCCGGACTTGGGAGCCCTGTCTGGGTGTAGCTGGTCCAATAGAATGGTGGGCCGCCGGCCCACCAGGAGTTCAGCTGGACAGCAGCCACTGACCAGATTAGGCATTGTTCATTGGATAAGAAGGAAATAGGCCAAGCGGAACTCCCAGTCACCCTCCGTGATGTGACTGAGGGCTTCTTTGGCAGTTCTCACCATCCTCTCTGCCTGTCCATTGGTTGCGGGGTGGAAGGGTGCGGACCTCATGTGACAGATCAAGTTGCCCTTGAAGAATGTCTGGAACTCCTCTGCTGTGAAGCCCATCCCATTATCAGACATGATGGTGTCCGGTAACCCGTGGGTCACAAAGATCCGGCATAGGGTGCAGATTGTGGCCTTAGTTGATGTTGTGATGGGGCTTACCACCAACCATTTTGACTAGGAGTCCATGGGGACTAAGAATAACAGGCTGTGGAAGGGGCCAGCAAAGTCAATACGTAGCCGGGACCAGGGCGTGCGGGTGGACTCCCAAGCCTGGGTTGGCGCACTTGGTGGATTTGGGCAGACAGCCTGACATGATAGGCATTGTTTCACCCATGCCTCGATTTCTGCATTGATCCCCGGCCACCATATGTAACTCCTTGCCAGGGCCTTCATGTGGATGATCCCTGGGTGAGCTTCATGGAGTGCTTTGAGGACTTGGTGATGCAGGGCATCAGGGAAACCAACCCTGTCTCCCCACAATAGGCACCCCTTATATGAGGACAGTTCATCCTTGTGGGTCATGTAGGCTGTAAACTCTGGACTCACAGAGGCAGCAGGCCACCCCTCACCACTCAGCTGCGAACCCAGGAGATGATAGGGTCCCTGGCCAAGTGGTGGGCAACATCCATGGCCTGCAGGGGTGCTTCTGGAAGATCTTCCATCAGCAATATGCGATGCATGGGAGCCGGGTCTTCCTCATTCGAAGGCAACAGCAGGCAGCTGAGGGCATTGGCATGCCCCATTGTCTTCCTGGGGCAGTGTTGCAGGGTGTAATTGTAGCCAGCCAAGAAGAGGGAACAATGAATGACACGAAGAGACAAAACCTGCAGCATCTGCTTGTCTGCAGCAAAGAGGCCAAGAAGCAGGCAATGGTTCATTGTGATGGTGAAGGGCCAGTTGTACAAGAAGTTGTGGAACGTCTTCATACCCGCCATGATCGCCAGGCCCTCACTGGCAATCTGGGCATAGTTCCTCTTGGTGGCCGAAAAGATCCGGGAGTAGTAGGCCATGGAAACTTCGCAGCTGTCAGGCATTTGGTGGCCCAACACAGTGTCCACGCCATGGGGGAGGCGTCACAGGCCAGGATCACTGGCAAGGATTTATCAAAATGTGCCAGTACCACGTTGGAGATCAAGAGTGCCTTGACCCTCAGAATGCTGCAGCCTGGTGGGGGGGCAAGACCAGGGGGCTTTTTTGTCCAACAAACAGTGCAAAGGCTCATCCACTGTCACCTTGTGGGGAAGAAAGGCATGGTAGAAGTTCAAAAGGCTGAGGAACACCTGGAGCTCCACTTTGGACTGGGGCAGAGGAGCCTCCACGATGGCCTTCACTTTGTCTCTCACAGGATGGAGGCCGTCTGCATCAACCATGAACCCCAGGAAGTCCACTTCCAAGACCTCAAGCCTGCACTTTTCTCTCTTCACTTTGAGCCCTGCCTCCTGGAAATGGCAGAGGATGGTGTGCAGGTGGGTCGCAAACTCCTCCAGGGTTGCTGCAGTGATCAGGACATTGTCAAGGAATGGCGTGACCCCTGGTATTCCTTTTAAAAGAGAGTCCATTAGTTCCTGGAAAAGGCCTGGGGCCACACTCACTCTGAATTGCAACCACTTCCCCAGTGCGTTACGATAGTTTGGGTGGCTGCCGTGGCCTCGTCAATGGGCAGCTGCTGGTATGCCTGGGTGAGGTCCAGCTTGACAAAGATTTTTGCTCCCTCCAGAGTGGCTAATACATGGCTTACAACTGGGACCGGGTACACATGGTCTTGAAGGGCCTTATTTAGTGTATTTGTAGTCCACACAGATGTGGACATCACCGTTAGGCTTTACAGGCATGACAATGGGGGTCTCCCAAGCAGCATCGGAGACCGGTTCTAGGATCCCCTGCACCACCAGGAGTCTAGTTCTGCATCTATTTTAGGTCACAGGATGAATGGGACCCAGCAGGATCACATGTGGATGGGGGCCACCTTGGGGTCAAGCTGTAGTGAGATTGGAGGGCCAGTGTAGTGCCCTAGAGACCTGTCAAACACTGCTGGAAACTCCCCACAAACTTTGCTGAAGTCCCGTGGGGCACATTTCTTGACCCCCTCTATGTTGATGCCCAAGGGGGTGAACCATTTGCGGCCCAACAGGCTAACCAGGTTTTCTTTGACTACAATTAAGTCCAAGTAGCCATCGAAGTCCCAGTATTGGACCCAGAGTTTTCTCACACCCCATATTGGAACTCGGTTCCTTTGGAAATTTTCCAGGCTCAGGGGCGAGGGTTTCAGACAGGGGCCTGTGTGAGGACATAGTCTTTTAAGGGTCTTCACTGATATGATGGAGACTGCCGACCCAGAGTCTAGCTCCATGGTGTAGGGGGACCCCTCAAACTTAACCCTAACCTGAATTTGAGGGGCTGAAGTTCAGCTGGGAAGCCGCAGTACCTGGAGTAGAGGTTTGTTCGCTAGGTGGTAGAGCTCCTCGGTGGTGGCATCAGCCTCAAAGTGCACTGTCTCACTGTATGTTGGGTCCAGGGGACCTCCTCACTGTTGGAATCACCAGGGTTGGTGTGGTGCACTGCAACAGCCTGAGGAGCAGTCTGGGCTCCACTGCTGGTCGGATGTGACCTCTCCCAAGTGGTGGTGGTCGAAAGGACTGATGCAAGGGTGCAGGTCTCCACTTCTGTGATGTGCCACCGGAGCTTCTCCTCCCATAACCCACAGACAAATCTGTCTCTGAGGTACATCTCCAGGTGGTTGCCAAACTGACACTTGTCTGCGTAGTTCGGCCAAGTATTCCATCGCTGATTCCCAGGGTTGCTGGTGCCGGTAATGGAAAGCCACATGGCACGACATCTCAGATGGTCAGGGAACAATGTGGTCCTGCAGCACTTGTACAATCTGATCAAACGTGGCTCCACTCAGCTTCGTAAGTGAGAGGAGGTTCTGGGCTAGCTTGATGGTTGCTGGGCCACACAAGCTGATGAGGAGACCCTTCTTCCTCTCTTCTTCGGTGACCTGATAGAATATCAGGATGGACTTGAGTCCCTCAACCCAGGCTCCCTATTGTTGGGGATGAGCTGGGTCGAATAGAGGGACCAGTCCTGTTCCCGGAGCAACTGCCATCATGCCGCATGGCTGTGGTGTGGAAACGGCCTGCGCGCCTTTGGTGCTCATCGGCTGGAGCAGCGGTGGCAGTCCTTCTTCCATGGTGTCCCGGCAGCCCAGCTAGCTCAGCGGGATCTCACCTTCATCACCAGTGTTGCATACTGGGTTCGACACATGGAGAGGCTGGACAACAGCATGATGATCAGCTCATGCTTTATTGGTATCCAACAATACAAATACCGGCCGATGCAACCAACTATATACAGCCACCTAAGACACACCCATAGTCCTATTGAAGGGTTTGACTCTCCCACCAAAGTCTTTATTAGTGGACTCTAGGTGGTCCAGGATCCTTGGCCCCTATTGTTTCCAGGAGCCAAGCTCGGACTGCCTGTCGCTGTCACCTGGTGGTAGTCAGTGGACATAACACCAGGGTTGGCCATCAGCATCCTAGTCTAAATACAGCACCCCCCCCCCAAATGTCTAGGAAGAGTGGGAGGGCCTGATTCATTCTGCACATACTCCCCTGCCTTACATTACCACCAGAAAACTCTAAGCTCTATTGAAATGGGGAAAGTAGATTAAAAGAGGAATATCCCACCTGAGAACAGCAGAAGCAACACCCCACCCAGAGGCCTGGTTCATCTTCTTCTTCTTAACTTGTGACAGGACGGATTCCATTTAAAGAATGGCCACATTCAGACAACAACACAGAGTTTTGTTTCTGATGAGCATGAACTTGATTTATTCCCTGTGCTTCTCACATACACATTCCCTCCTCCTCAATCTCCTCATGCTGGAGTTGCCTGTCATTGGTTGACAACTGGTGGGAGAAGGAGGGGGCAGGGATTAAGTGGAAATCTGGAAGTGATGTCACCACATCAATGTGACGCATTAAGATCCTATAATGTCACACCAGCACAATGATCTCACTTTCAGGTTCTTGCTGGAAGCTGCATCACACTATTGGCATGACAACTACCCCCCTCCATTTTTCTCCCACTGCCCTGCGAAGCAGCAGTGGGGAGTAGCACATGGGTGGCAGGAGGTCTCTGGTAAGCCTACCTCATGTCCACAGCATGACTAAAAATTTCCTAGTTTCAGAAGCCTTCAGTCAGACTCCACTTCACTATGGTGTCTGTATGTAAATTCCTGGGCTTTTTCCTCATCAGCGTCATATTGTTGGCCAGCAAGGCACTTTGAGTGCTCTTATGAATTGTGATATTCATAAGACTGAACTTTGGGCTGCCTTAAATGGAAGGGCCATGTGCTTTCTTCATAATAGGAGCCAGCTCCAGCCCATGCCAGGAGGCTGACACCCTAGATAAGTTCACCAGAGACAAAGGATTCCTCTTGCCATGAGGTTTCTTTCTGTTTCAGCGTTCGCTGGCCAAACCCCTGCCCCCTCTCCTACACATCTGGATAGTTATGCTAACTAGGTTGCCTAGCAACTAATGTGCCAGACATTAACCAACAGGCCAAAGTCATTGATTAACAATGGACTTGGCCAGGTGAGTCATCGGACCCCAGACTCAGTGTCCGCTTCCTGATGAGATCATACTCTTGCAACACTGCCCAACCCCTGGACCTCCTCCCTTTGTTCACCTTTAACCTATAGAAACGTCCAAGAGGGACGGACCGCCTAGCTGGTGTGTTAGTGGGTTGTGGTCTGCAAAGCCCGCCCCAAGACCCCCAATAAAAGTCCAAACCCGGAGTCACTCGCTCTCTTGAGCCTTCGTCCCCTATCTGCTTTCAAACCTCTCTTCAGTCCAGCTTTCTGTACCCAACCCTTGCCTCCATCTTTAACCCTCTCTCTCTGGACTCGTGATCCAGGAGAACCACGTGGTCTCGCAGGTTCGAGCCTCGTGTCCCCATAGCCTTTCTATTTTTCTCCCCATCCAATTCAGCCATCGTTTGGACCACGCATCTAAGGTAAGGCACTGCTTCCCCACCAACGATTACCTGCTCATGCAAAAGTGCTATTTTCTGTCTTTATTTCTTAGGCCTGTGTGAGTGTGTGTGTGATTACGTTTTTGGTGTGCTTGAACAACATTGCCCAGTAAACTACATTTAACTGGCTATCTGCCTCACGTGCCTCTTTCCTTGAGAACTCCTGGGAGGTGTGGGACCCTGGTATAGTTGGCAAGAACCCGTGTATTTTGCTGATTGCTAAACTGTAAATTAAAGCAATTCGGCTAACAATATCTGAGAGCCAGGGTGGTGTAGTGGTATAAGGACTGTGATCTGGGAGACCCAGGTTAAAATTCCCACAGTGCCATGGAAACTTAATGGATGTCCTTGTGTTAGTTACACATTCTCAGCCTAACCTACTGGTTTGTTAGAAGGATAACATGGAGGAGAGGAGAAATTTAAGTACGTTATTCTCCACCATCCCCCAAAAGGAAACAAAAAACCTTCAACCAATGCCTTTAAATTGTTGTAACTCAGCCAATTTTTATCCATTTCTCTAATATGTGGATATCTTATACATCTTGCCAAGTAGAAAATCTACATCAAGTATCACATAGATATGACAAATTGATAAGGAATAGAACTTTTGTGTTTGGTAATGCAGAATGCCAAAAGTGGACACTCATTAGCAATAGAGCTATCACTCTACAGTGTGGACAAGTCAGTTTTGACTGGCAAAACTGTGTTAATGTTGAATGCTACCCCTCCTCCCAGGGTCCTCACACCACAGGACGGAGGACCCCGTATATTAGCTATTCATTTTTTTCCCCAATTCAGGTGGCTCTTTATTTTTAGGTGTTCATTTTGGAAGGTGAAACTTCTGAAGTTAAAATAACTACTCTTCCCCTTATATGATTCTTAGGGTTAAACCTTATGTTGATACTGAGAAATCTGTGACAAATTTTTCTCAGGACTTTTTAGAAAGCTAATACTTGTTACATGATCCCCTGTTTGGATGATGGATGCTCAAACTCCTCTGAGTTTGGATTGCCTCCTAATCACAAGTTATAAATGTAAATCAGATTTACTAGCAGAGAACTGTTTGCTCAGTGAACTGTTTGCTGGAGTTTTTGGTGGCAGTGGCTGCCCAACAGCACTTACACTCACTCTGCTTTAAGGCATGTGTGTTGTCTCTTACATCTACTGCATATACACAATAATTTTCTCTACAACCATGTTTAAAACTGTATTATAAAATGTCAGCCAAACTGAATAAGTTTTAAAGTAGAGTCTACCGTTTGTTGCTCTTATTAATAAATTCTGAGTATAACTGGCCAGCATGGTTTTGCTGCTTAAAAATTAGCTGTTTTGCACAGGAGCTCAGCATAGAGGTTACACCAGGCTCGTAGCTACAGGGGGGCCACTCGGGGCACAGCCCCCCTGACTTCCCATCAAGGCGGCCCCTGACTTCCCATCCAGCCCAGGACTTCCTTTTTAAATTTTATTTGTGGCACTCTCTTGGGGGAGGTGCCCCAAAACTTATTTAAGGGCCCCCTGAATTAAAAAAAATCCTGGCTATGGGCCTGGTTACACTTACCCATAAAGTCAAGAATGGATTTGGAAGAACAAGGGAATTGGTCTAAAGTCATCTCTGAAAGTAGAATGAGGCTGGGTCCTTCTTCTGAGTATACCTGCTTAAATATGGACTGGGAGGCCAAAACACCCTAGCAAAGATACCACCCCTCTAGTCACTATCCTTCCTATCTCCCCTGGTTGGAAGAAAGGGGAAAGAACTCCAACACTCCAGCTACTAGGCAATACCACTTAGTGGTTAGCTTTCTCTCTCAATTTTGTGCTCTTCTACATAAAATATCAATGAACTTAGGTAATAAAAGGTGCAGACTGCAAGTCTTTGCATGCCCACTTGAGAACAATTTCAAGAAAAACATGGGAATGAGTTTATGGTATTTGCAAGTAAATTAAGGATGCACTCCTTCTGACCGGAAGGAAGCACATTAAATAAAAGAGAACTTGCAACTGAGTACACCATTTGGGGGGGTTAGTCCTGGGAAAAACAGCCCTGGAAAAGCACTCAATCCCAGGGAATTTCTTTCTCCTGTGTGGGCTCTCATTCCCTTTTTTTTGGTTCCCTGTTTTATTTGTGCCTTGGTAATGAAGGGAGTAAGTCAATTGTCTTCAGCTGCAAGTGCTGCAAGCTAGTGCCAAATTTGCAAGGTAGTCAGGCCATTAGCTGCACTAAGGAACTAATTTTCAGATTGGCGCACCATATTTGTTACCTTTGATTATGGTAAATTCACGTGGCAAGCTTGTTCATGGTGAAGGTTGTGGCACTGCTTACTTGAATTGGGGTCATTATACAGAAGTGCCTTTGATCATCCTCTAGCTCGAACCTTGCACTTTTGGTAGCTCTGGGAAGTACATTCTCTTTTCTTGTTTTGTCTTGATAGTTTTCCAAGGCTAATCAAATAGGTCTGATTGGTTCCAACGGGTAAAACTATATAGGAGTAGAAGGGGTAAACACTTTTCAACCCATGTCATGGCCTTACCCAAATTATCTCTGGCAAACAGCAGTCTTGGAGAAATATGGGGAAATTATGGCTTTCCCATTTTCATGCCTGGATTGGTCCATGATTTAACAATTCATCAATGCTGACTACCGGTTTCTGGTGACTCAATGGCAGGCATGCTCCCTCGAGGCTCCGAGGAAAGCGACCCATGATGTGGTGGACGGGAGGGGTCCTGAACATTTCCAGCATCCCCAGAGCCCCTGTAGGGGGCTCTCAGCCTGGGGCATGAGAGGTGCCTCTCCTGAGGCCATGGCCAAAGGATTGAGGCTCCCCTTTGCCCTGTAAGGTCTCGCTGTCATGGCTCCATTATGGAATTAAGAGGTGCACACTGGAGAGCGAGCAAGTGATCCAGCGAAGTAAAGTGTTCCAAACTCTGCCAAGATACTTCAAAGAAACAGTGAGTGATCTGAATAAACTGCTATGAGACTAATTTGCACCTGAAGCCTCGATCGGCAGTGTGGGAGCAGGAGGGAACTCAAACATCCCCCCCATCTGACTGTAAGTGGATGGATTAAAAGACTCTTTTGGCTAGGCACAACAGCGTTTCACAATTTGATCAAATAAAATACAGACTTACTTGAAGTGTTCAGCTAAATGGACTTTCTCTTGACTTTTTAAAACTTCTCCCTGGAATGTAAACAATTAGTTGGATGGAGAAAATGGCGACGAGAGTGAAGCAATCCCCTGGAACTGTAAAATTGACACTTCTGGTCACAAGACCAGAAGTAAACATGGACTTTCCTAACATGTTGGCTGTAGCACTGTGCCCTTTGCTGGACCAGATGACAAATTTGAATAACAACTTTGAAGCAGGCCATTTAGTGTCTGTACTGGGGTTTTTTGTGTTTGTAGTGTTTAGTGTTTTGTAATTGGAAAACCCCCCAATAAAATTGTAAAAAATAACAATAATTCATCATTGCTAATACATAAACACTTGGGCTTGGCAACATGGGTGTAGAGGCTTCTATGACTTCTAAGAAAATAGGGAGGAAATGGAATGTATCAAATTCATACAAATAACATTAACATGTATTTATTTTAATGGGAAAATCATCGGCCATTGTTAGCTTCCCATCTGTTCTCCATGGTTTTCTCAACCAGCCCTAGTCTACAAGTCTCCAAACCATATTATTAGTCCCTAAGGTAGACTTACCACTGTCTTTAGCTATATATTTTATCTTGGGGAATGTTGTACTGAAGAGTATGGTATAAGTGCTTAATTAATTAATACCCCCACCCCCAAAAAAGAATCTGATAATCTTCACTTAAATTCCAAATCCACATTGATTTTCAGCACCAATGTAACTTTTCCACATGTATTCTGTATTATTCATTCCAAATGTTCTCCAACAAAAGGAAATACCTGCACTAGAACCAGTCCTGATCTCTTGCTAATAAGGACCTAAGGCTCTAGAATCTAATGGGAATAAAAATAATGCTCTTAAATTGCTTCATCTCTTAAAACGTACAGGAAGTGCAGTTTTTTCAATAAATAGTGTTAGCTTTAACCAAAGCAATACACTACATGGAAACATACCTCGTTACTTTAGATGAGTAGACAAAGTCAGCCTGCTTTTAACCATAGGAAAATGGTATCCACCAGAGTTGTCAAGTTCCTGATTTTCAAAGCATGATCATACTTGTAGAGACTACAAGTAGCTACATCAAAAAGACTCAAAAGTATTATAGAATATAGCTCAATAATTGAACAGGAAAGACAATGTAAAAAGAGAAAAGAAGAACTTCAGGGAAGTTATTTCTGCGTCAGAATATCAATGGGAAAGCTTCAGTACAAAAAAATACATCCTTCAAAGTTTTACAGCTCTCAAGAAGCATAGTTGAATTCACACTGAGTGGTCTTGACCTCTTCCTTGGACTGTATCATTATAATCTGAGATATTTTTAAAAATGGAAATATATCTGACTTTGGTAAAACAATTACAGTAAAACAATGACAACGTTATCCTACATCTTCAATGAAACCATTAGAAAAACTTTTCTTGATTCAGAAAAGGCATTCAAGCAGCTACTTATTTTCAGGCTGACATCCCACAGTATTTAATTGCAAAATCTTGTTTTGGTGTTCATATACTAAATCAAGTAAAGTCAATAATTCATCACTTTCAACAGATGTCATCAAGGTAATAAATATATTCTAATGAGCCACATAATGTTTATTTTAGACTGCAAAACAATAACCTTGGCCCTGTGGGAAGAAATTAAATGAATCTTGCAGCATTATGGGATTTCATTCTCAGCTCCTTGTGAAGGAACCCAAACAACCATAGTTATGCACCAAAATACATTTGCAACCAAGATAAACCTGCAGCCAAAGCATCTAAAGGTTGCCCCTAGTGATCGATGAATGCTTGGCTCAATTTAAAATCAGCTTGTTATTCACATACTTGATGACTGAGTGAAAAAAGTTTGTCACCTGTCATATTAATTAATACATGATTATTGTCTTTAGGAAAGGTAGTTCAATTTCACTTGCCCTGAACCCACTTCATAATTCCAACAATGGCAGAGAACTGCTTTGGAATTAAAATCCCCCTGCCAAGGGACCTGGAAATAAGAGAGAGTTTTAGATTTGGATGTTGAACAACCATATGAAACAGTTGCAAGAATCAATCTAGAAAACTGACTGAAATAAGGAAGATACCTGCCAAAAGTGTGTGTGTGTGTGGGGGGGGGTGTTTAGTTCTGGCCTCATATGACATGACAATAGAACATCATCAAAAGTAGACAAAAGGATCATGGGCTAATGTTCAACCACTTCTGTACATGCGGGCTTTGGGCTCTTGGGGCTGCTGAGCAAAACCCATATATTCCCATTTTATCAGTTCAAAACAAAAGAAAACTTCTGGTGGATTCCTAATAGTGCTCAGCAACATGAGAAGAACAAATTCATATAGCGAGTCAATTGTAAATGTCAGTGCCATCACTTTTTGCCCCAATGATGTTACAATTAGAATATCACAAAGTTAAGCCCTAGTGAAAATAGAGGCACTCTGGTTTGTTCGACTGACTCTCCCTACAAAAATGAAATAATAAAACTCCATTTTAAACCAAACCAATTAAACCAAAATTAAGAATTCTCAACTGTTTCAGTGAGGGAATTATGCATTTGCTTAATAGTCCCCCATTATCATGGGCTGGATCATGGCCTCTATTATTTGCTTATTTTCCCTCATACCTGTCCATATTAAACATTAAGACACTGCCTTTAAGAACTGATTTATGCTTATAAGAATGACTAGCAGCTGAATCTTGACTTGAAGGCCAGGACATAATAAGGCTCGATTAGATATTATTTATCTGAAGCTATGAGGCAGCAAGTATTGTGTTTAATTTTTTTTTCTAATTAACTCTTAACATGATGATTTACTAAAAGGTAATGTCATTTCCAAAAGATAAAGTGTCTTGAAAGACATCATATATGAGCAATTAAAGTACTTTATTACATGCTCATACTTTAAAAAAATTAAAAAGCACAGCATAGGAGATAATATATCCTGGTATGTAGCAGATATGCCTTGATTATCTAACGAAAAGATATATAGTAAGGTGTACAAACATTAAACATTACATATATTGTAATTTTTCATCTCCATAAATGTAATGTACTTTGCTTTTAACGTTCATGGTTAATATATATAAATGTTGCAACTGACCCAGTATTGAGTACTATGTTCCATTAAAAAAATTCTTGATTTGACTTCCTGGTGGCCAAGGTGAGGAATGTGAATGTGAGTAGCTGATACATAAGATTCTAGGGATGGGCACAAACCTAAAAAAGGTGGTTCAGGGTTTGGAGTGGCCCACAAACTGAACTTCAAAGCGAACTGACACAAACAGGCCCAAACCAAACCAGTCCAGAAAGTTCAGTTCCCCCTTTCTCCGCAGCTGGGACAAAGATGGCAAAGACCGCCCTGGAAGGGACATTCCCTCCACCTTTCTGCCCACCATGCCTTGCCAGGGCCAGGAGAAAGGGAGGGGATCACCTGGGAAAGGACTTCCTTTCCACCTGGCAGCCATTTAACCATTTGGTTTTGCTCCCCATCACTTTTATTCAGGGGTCCGTTGGGGCCGAAGCGAGGCAGAGCGAAGTTCCGCCAGCTCAGGAGTGGCCACTAGGGCAGCCATGGGCCGAATCAGATTCTCTGATCTGATTCAGCCTGCTGCCGAATTGCCGCCGAAAATCGGTGGCAAATTTAAAAGCGACTGGAGGGGAGGCGGTTTGAGGGAGAGGCTCCAAACTTGCAGGGTAGCTGCTGGGACCTCTCCCCCAAATACCCACCAAGTTTCAAGAAGATTGGACCAGGGGGTCCAATTCTACGGGCCTCCAAACAGGTTGCCCCCATTCCCTCCATTGTTCTCTATGGTAGAAAAAAGGGTAACATTTTTTCCCACCATAGAGAACAATGGAGGGGATGGGACAACCTGTTTGGGGGCCCATAGAATTGGACCCCGTGGTCCAATATTCTTGAAACTTGGTGGGTATTTGGGGGAGAGGCCCCAGCAGCTACCCTGCAAGTTTGGAGCCTCTCCCTCAAATCTCCTTTCCTCCAGCCCCTCATATACCCTATGAGTTTTTGCCATTGATTTCAATGGCCCATAGGGTATAATGGGGCTGAAACTGACATTCCCTTTCTGACACACTTCCAGTGATGTCAAGGAATGTGGCATATGCTAATGAGTTATGCTAATGAGTTATGCTAATGAGCCCCTGCAGCTCTTTTTCTACGAAAGGACCCCTGCTTTTATTTATTTTATTTATTTATTCGATTTATAGGCTGCTCTCCCCGCTTTTGCAGGCCCAGAGTGGCTTACAAGACTTGGCAGAGCCAAGATTCATAAATACAACAATTAAAACAGTTAAAACATTATAAAACATTCACAATTAAAAAAAAAACATTCACAATTAAACAGTAACAATTTAAATAAAGTGCTCAGTGGAATTAGATGGCATGCCGTATACCCCAGCGTTTTTAGGCCCCGATGTCAGATAGCACTGGAGCCAGATGGTAATACCTGTGGCTGCTCATTGGTGGTCATAGGGTGGGGGGAGAGGAAGAAAGGCGGCGGCCCCTATTTGTAAGCCTGGCAGAAGAGCTCCATCTTGCAGGCCCTGCGGAACTGCATCAGGTCCCACAGGGCCCTGATCTCCTCCGGGAGCTCATTTTACCAGTAAGGGGCCACCACTGAAAAGGCTCTCCCCCTAGTGGCAGCGAGCCTGGCTTCTCTGGGGCCTGGTGTAACCAGGCGGTGTTGGGCCCCAGACCGTAGTGCTCTCTGGGGTAAATATGGGGAAAGGTGGTCCCTCAGGTAGGTCGGACCCAGGCCATTTAGGGCTTTAAAGGTAAGCACCAGCACCTTGAAGCGAATTCAGTACGCTATAGGCAGCCAGTGCAGTGCCTCCAGCGCCGGTCAGATGTGCTCTCATCTAGGGAGACACATCAGCAACCATGGCATTCTGCAGCAGCTGCAGCCTCCAGATTTGCGACAAGGGCAGCCCCATGTAGAGAGAGTTACAACAGTCTAGCCTCGAGGTGACCATTGCATGGATCACTGTAGCCAGGTCGGCGTGGTCCAGGAAGGGAACCAGTTGCCATGCCAGCCTCAGATGGTAAAAGGCCAACTTGGCAGTGGCTGCTACCTGGGCCTCCATAGTCAGGGAGGGATCCAGGAGCACTCCCAAACTCCTAACCACTGGCACAGGCACCAATGGTGCCCCGTTGAAGGCCGGGGGTGGGAGCCCTGACCATGGCCCACCCCGACCCAGGCACAGGACCTCTGTCTTCACCAGGTTCAGCTTCAGCCTACTCAGCCTGAGCCATCCAGCCACAGCG
Organism: Lepidodactylus listeri; assembly: GCA_029233225.1. NCBI lineage: Eukaryota > Metazoa > Chordata > Lepidosauria > Squamata > Gekkonidae > Lepidodactylus > Lepidodactylus listeri. The sequence goes on from JARCFY010000002.1 coordinate 107,066,155, forward strand.
TGCAATGCTCGGTCAAGGTTATCCAGTCCAGAGCCAGACTGGCCACCCAACATCAGATAGAACTGGGTGTCATCAATGTACTGGTGACAACCCAGCTCTGCCCTCTGGACAATCTGGGCAAGTGGGTGCATATAGATGTTAAAAAGCATTGGGGACAGTACAGCCCCCTGAGGCTCTCCACATTCAAGTGGGTGCCTCCGGGACTGCTGCTCCCCTAGCACCACCCTTTGTCCCCAACCCTGGAGAAAGGAAGCAAACCACTGTAAGGCAAGCCCCTGTATCCCCATGTCGGCGAGGCGGCGGGTCAGCAGCCAGTGATCAACCATGTCGAACACTGCTGACAGGTCAAGAAACAGCAATACTGCCACACCACCCCGATCTAGGTGTCCCTGGAGGTCATCAGTAAGGGCTACCAGAGCTGTCTCAGTCCTGAACCCCAGGCAAAAACCTGACTGGAAGGGATCTAACACCAAAGCATCATCCAGGAAGCTCTGCAACTTTGAAGGGAGGGGGAACAAAACCAAAGGGTTAAATGGCTCACAGCCAGGGCTTTTTTTCCAGGGGAATGCACTAGAACAGAGTTCCAGAACCTCTTTGACAAAATTCTTTAGAAATGTTTAAAAGTTCATGAGTTTTTAGTATACAGACTGAAAACTTCATTTCTCTCTTGAGAGTTCTGGCACCGCTTTAAAAAGAAGATGATGAAGCCCTGCTCATAGCTATTTAATGGCAGCCATTTAACCTTTCAGTTTTGCTTCCCCCTGTAGCCATTTAAACCTAAGAGCTCAGTGAGTCCCCCCTTTGAGGGGGAAAATCGAAGGCTTAAATGGCCCGCAGCCATTTAAACCTAACAGCTGAGCAGTGGACCATTTAAGTGTGAAACATTTAACTCTTTGATTTCCCCTCTCAAAGGGAGAGAAGCAAAACTGAAGGGTTAAATGGCTACCATCTCCACTGTTAGGTTTAAATGGCTGGCCCCGAACAGCTGAACTAAACATACTAAAAGTCTGGTAAATGTTCAGGCACCTTCCCTGAACACTGGTTCCCGAGCTTCGAACAGGCCCAAGGTTGTGCTGAATTCTGGCTTGAGAGCTGGTTTGTGCCCTATAAGATACATCTTTAAGTTTTTATAAGTGTACTTGAACAATATTGATCTTCTGAGATAAGTGGTTAAGGCTGGGTCTCATTTTGACAAAGTATTGTCTTTGGGCAGCTTAATATCTTGTTTTACATTTTTTGAGTTTGGGTAATAGGCAAGTAACTAATTATTTTAATGACTTTTCTACGTATTCTTCCACATAATGAGTTACCAGCCTGTTGCAGTATGCCAAGTATGCTGAGAGAAGGTTATACACTAATGTGTCCCAGGACTTCAACTTTCTTTCCCACCATGTGTTTGTATGTGTGTGGTAGTGCTTTGAGGACATGAATGCCACAGTAAAAATGCTCTTAAAAGTAATAAATCCACAGATTTCTAAGTCAGAAAAATGAATATGTGTTGCACAACATTTTGTGCAATTATGTTGAGAATTAATGTAGTGTCCATAGTTAGTCATGTGGGGGTGGACAACAGAAGCCTGTCTCAGCTGGAAAGAGGCTCACAGTGCCAGAACAGATCAGAGCTTGCTGCCATCCCTGTAGTGAAGTAACAAATGCAGATGGCTGGCAGCTCCAAGTAGACCTTCCTCACAGTTCTTTTACCTGTGAAAGTGTATTTGGAAGTTGGGCTGTACTTTGAAGGCTAAATTTAACCAGCGGCCAGTGTCCATGCTAGCTCTCACTTGGATGGCTCAAGACGTTACTGTGTCTGGTCAAGGAGTCTGTGCATCCTGAACATATGACAGAGTGAATGTGACCTAGTTTCCAAGTTAACACAAATCCACACTAAAATAGCCTGAGCATAAGGAAGGATCCATCTGCTACTTCCCACTCCTTAGACCTGCTTGCTTAACTTATACACCTGGCTTAAAGGACTCCCCTCTAAAAGTGGACAGTGACCCACATAAAAACTATAAGGACTCGATAAAGTGTTGAGGTGCCTTAACAAATTTGTACTGAATACTGAGAATAAAAGCAAATAAAACTTGTTGAGCCGAATAATACAAAGAATCAGAAAAGTCAAACATTCAGGAATATTGCCACAATATTCCTTAAAACCCTTCTGGAGCTGGGGGGAAATGGCAGAGGGGAGCTGATGATGGCAAATGATGTGGGCAGGACCTTCCCAAAAGGAGGAGGAGGAGGAGAGGGAGAGAAGGATGAGTTGGTTTTATACTCCACTCTTCACTACCTGAAGACGTCTCAGAGCAGCTTATAATCGCCTTCCCTTCCTCCCCCCACAACAGCCACCCTGTGAGGTAGGTGGGGCTGAGAGAGTTCTGTGAGACCTCTGCTGGTTGCCAGTAACAGAGTTTCCATTCCACTCTGTGGGATCAGAATGCTATATATATATACCCTCAGTTCAACTCAGCTCCACTCCCTTTCCTCTCTTGATTGTTGGAAACTTGTTAAAAAATAAAACACGTTCATATCTTCCTGACTGTGAACACTTCTCCCCTGGTGGGGTTTGGGTTTTAGGTAGACTCAGGGCTCTGAGCCACCCTGTCCGTCTGCTCACACTGAGCAGAGGAGCTTAGCTACAGGGTGCCTCAACTGAAAACCCATATTTTATAGCCTCCCGCCCCTCCAGATTGTGAGTGCCTCTCCCCTGGTGGGGTTTGGGTGTTAGGTGGCTTAGGTACTGGGGACCTTGGCTGAACACCGACATTTATACCTCCCACCCCTCCTGATTGTGAATACCTCTCTCCTGGTGTAGTCTGGGTGGTAGGTGGATTAAGGGCTCTGAGCCACCCCATCTCTCTGCTCACACCAAGCAGAGGGGCTTAGATACTGAGTGCCTTGGCTGAGTACCCACACTTATACCCTCCCACCCCTCCTTATTGTGAACATCACTGTATGACATGAGGGTGAAAATGGGTGCAAAGAAGTCCTCCACCACCAATGTGGAGACCAGTTGTCAGCTGTGCTGTCATTCCCGGGTGGGAGGTGGTATCGGAGGGACTGGGAATCGCTCCACTTTCCCTCCATCAGCCCCTCCTTTGGAATGTCTGGTTCTCACTAGCTCAGCCACTTATCATGCACCTGCCTCCTTCTTAACCTTGAGCTCTTTGCACTCACAGTTTCCCAGCCGAATTCCACCCCCAGGTGCTGTGTCTGTATCTCCCACTTTTTCCCTGGGAAGAAATGTCCAGTATAACTAAGCGCCTTTTTCTCCCCCCTTGATTAGAAGTTGCTTTTGTACTAACCGTTTGAATACCATTTGAATTGAGTTTGGGAGTGCTCCTGGATCCCTCCTTATCAATGGAGGCCCAGGTAGCAGCCACTGCCAAGTTGGCCTTTTACCACCTTTGGCTGGCACGGCAGTTGGTTCCCTACCTCGACCATGACAACCTGGCCACAGTGATCCATGCGACGGTCACCTCGAGGTTGGACTACTGTAACACTCTCTACATGGGGCTGCCCTTGGTGTTAACCCGGAGGCTGCAGCTGGTGCAGAATGCTGCAGCCAGGCTGTTGATGGGCCTCGCAAGGCGAGACCATATCAAGCCTGTGCTGGTGGCGCTGCACTGGCTGCCTATAGCATACCGAGTTCGCTTCAAGGTGCTGGTTCTTACCTATAAAGCCCTATATGGCCAGGGTCCAACATACCTTAGGGACTGCCTTTCTTCGTATATACCCCAGCAGGCACTGCGGTTGGGGTCGAGCCATCGACTATGTGTCCCAGGGCCCAAAGACATCAGGCTCACCAGAACAAGGGCCAGCGCTTTTTTGGTGGCGGCTCCTGTCTGGTGGAATGAGCTCCCGGAGGAGATCAGGGCCCTGCGGGACCTTATGCAGTTCTGCAGGGCCTGCAAGACAGAGCTCTTCTGCCAGGCCTTTGAATAGGAGCCGCCACCGGTGATTCCACCCATCATGTATGTCAGCTGTGATGTAGCTGGCCCAGTATGACCCAGGCATGGTGCCGGGAGGGAGCTTGGACCTACCACTGGGTTGCCACCTGATGTTAATTTATTGGAAGCTTTTAGTAATGCATTTATTCATAGGGATGTGTTTTTAGTGTTTTTATCTGTTTTAATGTATTGTTTTTTGGCCTGTGTGCCCGTGTAAGCCGCCCTGAGCCTGTTCGCGGGGAGGGTGGGGTATAAATTTGTAAAATAAATAAATACAGTATAATATGCCTGGGCAACCACTATTCTCCATTACTGACTCAGGACATGTAGATGACTATTAGATCCGCTGACAATGAAGAATCTTCTAGTTAAGAACTTTGGTTGCAATTTGAAATCTCTTGGTCTCTCATAGAGAGTCAGTAATCTTTTTTTTTTTTTGGAGAGCTTTCCCCATTCCTGACCATGACAGATGACGGTGGAGAACTGCCTAAGACTCTTGACTCGGGACTACCGGTGTCCACAGATGAGGAACCTACAATGGTACCCACTTGCAGCTGGATGGATATCTGGCCTAGAGACACTAGGCAGTCATGGACAGTATTCAGAACTGAGACCATGGAGACTTAGGCTCCCCAGCAGAGTTCGGGTATGAGTCTGGGAATGGCGGCTGAGCTCTGGGAAGGGGCTCGTCTGTGGGATTGTACTCAGGCCTGGGACTCCGGATGGCCCTGAGGGCTGGAGTTTGCAGATGTGAGGTCCCAAATGGACTGGTGCTTTGACGTAATGCAGCAGAGGCTGGAGCAACAGATGATTACCCTCCTGGAGGGGCTCCCGGACGTGATCCAGAAATGACTGATGGAGCCCAAACCGGAGGAGTGGGAGCTGGTGATGGAGGGCCCAGGGACAGAGGCGGAGTGGGCTAGCAACAACCAGGCCAACAACCACCTGCAGGGGTGCCTGTCGTCCTGGCACCCAGACCTCCTGGGCCCACAGCTCCCATGCCCGGGCTGGACAGGCATCCCATCCCACACAAGCTCCTGATGGCAATTTTCGATGGGAATCCGTCCAAGCTGCAATTTTTTATCATCAAGACGGGCTGGTTCCTGCAGACCTGGGGCCACCTTTTCCCCACAGAAGGGGATCAAGTGGGCTATATTGGTTCGAGACTCCGGGATGAGGTGGCCAACTGGTACATGGGTCTTTGCAACCCCCCAGGCCCCGAGCTTGACTGTACTGATGATTTTATGTGAGCTCTCAGATGCCAATATGAGGACCCCATGAGTGAGGAGAAGATGTGAAATCAAATTTGGAGACTGACCCAAGGGAAGGACTCCGTGAGAGAATACATGGTGACTTTTAAACATCATGCTGCTTGGATCCGGGGTTGGCCAGAGGAAGTTTTCATTGAACAATACCACCAGGGGTTGAACGTGGACTTGTACAAGACTACTTTGCAAAATGTTAACCCCATCACATTGGCAGCATGGGTATGAGCGGCCAAAGAGGCAGAGGCTCATTTTACCCTCATCAAGATGTGCACCCCAGCAGGGACCCAGGCAACCCCCGGCCAAGCCTCCACCCTAATGAGGCCAAAACTAAAAACCCCTTTGAAGGATATATGGGACTTTCAGATGAAAAAGGGGTTATGTATGCGGTGTGGGGAGACCAGGCATTATGCTTCTATGTGCCCAGCTGTCTCTCTGCAGGGAGGCCCCTCCACCTCTGCTGCAACCCCAAGGCAGGCCTAGGGGCCCCAATCGATGAAACCAAGAGCTTTGCAACTGGATACTCCTGCGGAAAATGAGAAGGTGGCAGCTGGCGGGAAATGCCAGGGATCTGTTCTAGAAGGCATGCTGCAGCAGGTCCCCATCCCAGCAGTGCCGAAAGCAGTGAGCTCTCCTGCCCCCCTTCTCTATGTAATCATGACTTTAATTAACCCTAGCTCAAGCACCCAAATTAGAGTTTGAGCATTAGTAGACTCGGGATGTGCTAGAGACTTAATAAGCTCCATAGTAGTTGATGGGCTAGGGATGGGAGTTAACTCACTGGAGGAACCCTTGAGATTCACCCAAATGGACAGGTCAGAAATGAAAGAACCTTGCATGTTTGAGACTCAACCATTGCTGGTGGGCATGGGCGAACACTGGGAACAAAGAGATTTAATCATTACACCCCATGCCCAATTCCCTATGGTACTAGGGAGCCCATGGCTAAGCACCCACAACCCTTATATCAAATGGAATGAGAGGAGAATACATTGGGTAGCTCCTGAATGTGAAGGGCACAAGTGGCAGGATGCGTGGGGGCCTCTTCCTACCTCGAGCCCTGTGTGCCTTGCAAAAGAGGAACTTTTATCCATACCTACCACATACTGGGATTTAGCGGAGGTGTCCGGAGAGGCTGAAGCGGATGAATTGCCCCCCCCCCCCCCATCGTAACACTGACTGTGCCATTGAATTGCTACCATGTAAACTCCCTAAGGGAAAACTATACTCCATGAGCCTGGATGAAAGGGTGGAACTTTGCAAATGCATTGACAAAAACTTGGAGAGGGGGTTCATCAGACGTGCCACCTCCCCCTTTGCTGCACCTGTCTTATTCCAGAAAAAGAAAGACAGGGGCCTTAGACTTTGCACTGACTACAGAGGTCCAAACGCAGTCTCTGTTTCCAATGCTTACCCTCTGCCACTGATTAAAGACTTATTGGCAGAGGCGTCAAAAGGAAAAATCTTCTCCAAACTAGATCTTAGGGATGCGTATTTCAGAGTGCGCATACGGGAGGGGGATGAATACAAGACTGCCTTTAACACCCCCCTGGGGCAATTTGAATACCTAGTAATGCCGTTCAGCTTCCAGGGGGCGCTAGGAGTCTTTATGAACTTAATTAACGAAATTTTACATGAGTATTTGTTCGAAGGAGTTTGCTGTTATCTTGATGATATCTTGTTATATTCCTCGGATGAAGCTGCACACATCAACCTGGTGCAGGAGGTCCTGACCACCTTGCAGGCAAACAAACTTTATGCTAAATGGTCTAAATGTGAATTCCACAAAACCAAAATTGACTTTTTGGGGTACTGAATCTCCCTTAGGCTGTGGTTGAGTGGGAGATTCCCCGCACCAGGAGACAGCTCAAAAGTTTCATTGGATTTGTGAACTTTTATCATTCATTCATCAACAACTTTCCAAAAATCACCCTCCCCTTGACAGATCTCTTAAAGACGAAGGGGAAGGGCCCCGATTCTACTAAACTGGGAGCCCAATTGCATTGGACACCTGAACACCAAGCAGCGTTCAACTCCCTAAAGACAATGTTCACTTCGGAACCCATCTTAGCCCACCCCAACAAGAATAAACAATACATTGTACAAGTTGATGCATCAGATGCTGCCGGGGGGGGGGGGGGACATCCTACAGAAAGGTAGTGATGGAAAACTACATCTGCTAGCATGTGTATCAAAAATGTTTGGGGATACAAAAAGGAACTGGGCAGTCTGGGACAAAGAAGCAGCAGCAATCCGTTTATCTCTAACTATGTGGTGGCATTGGCTAGAGAAGACAAGAGTGCCTTTCGAGGTATGGACTGATCATAAAAACCTCAGAGCTCTTAGAACCCAACACTCCCTCAACACTAAACAATTAAGATAGGCCGATTTTTTCTTTAAATTCAACTTCACTCTCCACCATTTCCCTGGCAAATTCCATCCCCTGGCAGACACGCTGTCTCACATCCCACAGCATGAGTGTAAAAGGGACAATGTAACAGACTCAGTGTTCATCCCAGTGCAATTGTGGGGAGCAGTAATGACTAGAAGTCAAGCAAAAACACATGACACTATTACACCCCCAGATTGGAACGTAACCTGTGCCCAGTCCTACACAGTGCATTCCTTTACAGGAGTCTCCCCCTTCAAGGTGACAGGAAGATGGCGGCCCAGGCAGCTCTATCGTAAGCTAGTGCTTCAACTAGCTGAACAAACTTCCAAGTTTTTCAGGCTTGTGAATGCCTGACTCCTCTCACACAAAGAGCGGGGTTGTAAGGGGCTTTTTATACCAGGCAGGGTCGGCTGCAAACCATCTCGAGGCCAGGTATGTCCTGGGACAGAACTTGGAAAGTGTTTTCTCCATCGCTTCAAGACCGTGCCGGACAAGAGAGACCCAAGGCAATCCAAATGAGTCACCAGAAAAAGAAAGAAAGAAACAAACCGAGAGGAGAACAAAAAGCTAAGTAATTCTTAATCTGGGGGGGGGTATAGGTGGGAGAGAAACTAAGGTCCAGTAAGATACTAGTTCTAGCTATTTTGAAAAGAAGAGGAAGGGGTGACTCAGAGAAAAAGCAGCCAGTAAAATAAAGTAAAATAATTAAAGGAGGCCAAGAGACTTACTTAGGCAGAAGGGAGAGGCTGGAAAACAAGCAGAATAACCGTATTTGCTCCAGAAACCTTTTTTCTTTTTGTTTTCTTGGTGGCTCATTGCAGCAATCTGGATGAGGTCCCTTTAAGGCTGTCATTTCACCTGCAGAGGAAAGCGGAGGTCTTCTGGGACTCAGCTGAGTCACAGAGGAGGAGTTTAGCGTGTATGTGTAAGTGGAGACATCAACATGAGAGAGTGATGCGAAGGGAAGTGGTGGAGACGCTGAGTGGCTGACCTTGAGTGGAGACTTTTGGAGATGTCGTTTGAGAGCTGGTGGTCAAGTTTGCCTGATAGCAAAACTCAGTAACAGTAACAGAGAAGGAAAAAGAGAGACGGAAGCAGAGAAGGACAACTGAGGGTGGCTTTTGGAAATCTTTAATAAAGTGTTGGTGTGCAGTCTTATTATTGGTGAAGGGTAGACATAGTAAATAGTAAATAGGCAGATAGATTATAGGTAAATAAACATATTTAAAAAATTAAAAATTAAAAATAACTTAGCATATAATTAGAAGCTTAATAAGGGGGAAAAAGGCTTTAGAGGTAAGTGGCAAGACATTTATAAAATAGAAGACGTGGGATAAGATCTTTAATTATCAAAAAAAGGAAAATATTAATAAAGCCAAAAAGATCATAAAATTTAAAATAAAATAAAATAAACGGGCAAGAAGGTAGAAGAGGAAGTGAAAGTCTAAAAAAATAAGGAAAGAGTGTCAGAATAATAATAATTAGTTGTATTAATTGCTATAACTAGCCCTATTAATTATATATATATATAAAAATAGGAATATTAAAATAGGATTTTTTTGTGATTAATGGCTTCTGGTGTTGGTGGGGCCCCTAGGAAATCTTCTCTTCCTTCTCCAGGACATCTGAAGACAATGAGTCAATTAAAAGCACCTGCGGCAAATATACCCCAAATGTTTCCCAAAGACTTAAAGGTGATAATAGAGGAGAGTGTGTCTGCTGTCTTTAAAAACACAGTGGAAAATACGCTTCCAATGCTGATCAAAAAAGAGATGGAACCTATTCATGCCATCCAAAGTCAAATGGAAGAAATGGCTAAGCAAATTAAAACTGACACAGATGAATTCAGGAAGCAAATTCTGGAAAACAGACAGGACATACAAAAAATAATGAACAGCAGTGCCAGAACTAGTAGAAGAGTATCAGAATTGGAATTAGACATACAGGAACTGAAAGCTAAAAATGAGAGGTCTGAAGAAACTTTGATAAATCTTGAGATGGACAAAGCGGCTATGATACTTCGCTGTCAGAATGTGCCAGAGAAAATCGGCTCTACATTAAAAGAAGAAATCTCAGAAAATTTAGCCGAGCAGTTGGGCCTAGGTTCCAAAGATGAAGTCGAGTCGGAGATAGAATCAATATATCAGAGAAACTCTGCCTTTGCTAGAAAATATAAAGTTCCACGGGAGGTCCACATTAAGTTTTATTTAAAAAAAAGACCTAAAGGAGAAAATCTTAAGAACAACAAGAGAAACTAAGTTAAGTATCCAAGGTGAGGAGATAAAGTTTCTCAAGGAAATCCCATGGCGAGTAAGGGAAAAGAGATTCCCATACCAGAACTTAACGGATTTATTGAGAGCTAAAGGCATCATTTACAAATGGCTTATTCCAGAAGGTCTGCTCTTTGAATATTTAGGGAAAAGGCAAAGGATAGATTCCATATTTAAGCTGGAAAATTTCTTAGAAACATATGGCAAAGAGTTGGGTCTACAGAAAGATCAAGAGCAAGAACCAGAAAGAGAAAAGGAGAAAGAATATGAAGATGAGAGGGAACAAGATAAGGATGCGAGAGAAAAAATGGACGGGAAAAAAGATAGAAGAAGACCGGAAAAAACGATTTCGCAAATGTTGATGAGGTTCCAATATAGAAGCAGGTCGAAAGAAGATAGAAGCAAAGATGAAGCCCATGAAAAAATGTGAAATTCTGTCAATTAATGTGAACGGGTTAAATAGTCCACAGAAGAGGAAGAGAATTTTCCATCAGATTGTTAAATTAAATTCAGATATAACGTGTTTGCAAGAAACATATATTAAAGAAAAAGATAAGAAATACTTAATTGTCAAAAAAATGGGAGAAGCCTTCATAGCATCTGACTCAAAGAAAAAAAGGGGAGTAGTGATATATGCAAAAGAGCATTTATTTCCTCGTTTGATCCACGCCTCTGAAGATGGGAGGATTGTAGCAGTGGTAATAATGAGACAGGGAAAAGAAACTTTACTAATCAACATTTACACACCAAACCAGAACCAAGAAGGCTTCTTTGAGGAGGTCAGGAAAGTGCTTCTTCTTAAGGATTGTAATAATGTGTGTATGTTAGGAGACTACAATGCCATTTTTTACCCCAAACTTGACAGAAAGCATAGAAAGAAAATGAAAAAACAAGGAGGAATTCTGCCTAAAAGCTTTTTGAAGACTGCAGAAGAATATAACTTGTTGGATGTGTGGAGAACTAGAAATTTAGAGAAAAAGGATTTTACTTTCTTTTCCCATAGACACCAGTCTTGGTCCAGGATAGACATGGCCTGGTTATGTTTAATAATGTTAAAGGAAGTAACAGAGGCTGAAATATTGCCGAGCTCATTTGCTGATCATAATCCAATCTTGATTACTTTACAGGATGAGAGGAAAAGAACTAGATGGAATATGGATATTAAATTATTGAAGGATCAGGTGTTTATTGAGAAAACGAAAGTTGAAATTAAGGATTTTTTAAAGAGAAACATTCACCCCAGTATGGAAATGAATGTAATTTGGGATGCTTTTAAAGCCTTTATGTGAGGATACTTTATTAGTCAGCAAGCTTGGAAATCAAAACAAAAAAAATTAAAATATGAGCAATTATATAGACAAATAAAAATTGAAGAAGATAAGGTGAAGGTGGATAATGAATATAGAGAAAGTAAAATTAAATTAAAATCTTTACAACATAAAATAAATTTAATTCTAGCAGATGAAATTGCAAAAAAAAAGAATATACTAAGCAATATCTATTTGAAAATGCCAATAAACCAACTAGGTGGCTTTCATATAGACTTAGAAAAAAAAGAGAAAAGAGGACGATAAAATCACTAAAAGAAGATAATGGTGAGGAAAAATTCTTACCACGGGACCTGAAGAATATTGTGGAAAAATATTATGCAGAATTATATAAATCAGATGCAGGAACTGATGACCAAATCCATGATTATTTAAGGGGCAAAGATAATAGTGAATTCTCTCAAGATCAACAACATTTTCTCAATGAACCTATATCCATGTATGAATTAACTGAAGCAATTAAAAGACAGAAAAACAAAAAAATGCCAGGATCCGATGGGCTTCCATCAGAGATTTATAGAATTTTTGAAGATCAGATAAGTCTTCCATTTAAAGGATTAATAGAAAGTATTGGGAAATCAGGTAAGCTCCCGGACTCCTGGAACCAAGCAATCATAACTTTAATTCCCAAAGATGACGGCAATAAAAATTGATTACTAATTATAGGCCAATATCGTTATTAAATGCCGACTACAAGATCTTTGCTAGTATTTTAGTGAACAGATTAAAAAAAGTTTTGGGGGAGACTATTAATAAAGACCAAGCAGGATTTTTACATAAAAGGCAGTTAAAGGACAATATACGAGTATTGATTGATGCAAAAGAGTATTATGAGACACATCCGGAAAAGCAATCAGCCTTCCTATTTTTGGATGCAAAAAAAGCATTTGACAATCTATCCTGGAAATGTCTATTGCATAAATTAGAAAAACAGAAGCGTGGAAGGCTTTTTCAAACTTGGATATCTGCTATTTATGGCAATCAGCAAGCCAAAATTCTATTAAATGGCGATCTAAGTAAAGATATAGAGATATATAAGGGAACAAGACAAGGTTGCCCTCTATCTCCATTGTTATTTATATTTGCTCTGGAGTCTCTGATTGAGCAAGTTAGACAAAACACACAGATAAATGGTCTTAAGATAAAAGGATATGAATTTAAAGTTCGGGCTTATGTGGATGACTTATTGTTTATTGTGGAAGACCCTCTAAATTTGGTTCCGCACTTGTTCGAATCTATTAAAGTATACGAAAAGGTTGCAGGTCTGAAAATTAATTTAAAAAACCCAAAAATTATAACTAAGAATTGCTTACAGGAAATAATTAAAGAACTACAAGACCTAACAAAGATAGAGGTGGTTTAAAAAGTACGTTATTTAGGCATTTGGGTTTCCAACAAAAATACTATGTTAATAGAGAATAATTATTATAAATTACTAAACGAGATTAAAATCGATCTCGAGAAATGGAAAGATCTCCAAATATCTTGGATGGGCAGAATGGCGACTGTCAAGATGAATATTTTACCTAGATTTTTGTTTTTGGCCCAAAATATTCCTTTTTTATATATATAAATTTTTATTGCATTTTAATCCCTACACCTACACTAAAATCTACACTAACCTACCCTAAGGTATACAGAAAATGCGTTCGTAATGCTTATAATGCTAATGTCTTTAGTTACTGAAAAGCTAAATTATTTCTTGGCATACATTACTAATTCATTCTTGCTGTTTACAAATAAAAATTAAACGTTGGATCCCTGGACTACATACATCAGAGTAAACAATTTGTACTAAATTTTAAAGTTACAAGGCTTGATGTGTTATTACAATGAGGAAAAAAAAATAAGAAAACTGTTTCTCCTTTGATTCTCTTCCTTTCTTCTTATCTTTCTTCTTCTTAGGGGCGCCCCCTTCTTAGAATCCGAATCTTCTCCATCTTCAGTCTCTGAGCTTTCAAATCCATACATACTCTCCTGCTCTGCCAGTGGCCGAGGACAGACTGGCAATGTAAAGCCGGGCAGGCACGCTTCAGAAACGGAAGAAAGGAGCACGTTCAGACATGCGCATCTGTCCGTCGGCTCCATTTCGTACTTACCCGTCTCCCAGTCGCTTTCCATCCGCTTTACCAGGACACCGGGTAAAACCGGTGTTCAGGGGCCGTCCTCCGCATGCCTCCCGCTTCCAAACAGTGTGAACCGCGGCAGTCTGAACGCTCCGTGGCAGTCTGAACGCTCCGTATCGCCACTGGTCCGCATTGCTCTGGCCAGTATAAACGGCCAGCTCCGTGGAGTTTTTCCCCCACACCAGTTCCCTCCGCTTTGCCTCCGCTTTAGATTGCCAGTCTGTCCTCGGCCAGTGAGTCATCTGGTTCAGTCTCTGCTTTCTTCTTTTTGTGTTTTTCCAAAAATGTTCTTGCTTGTTCAATGGAGTCAATTTTCAATTTCTTATCTTTATAGCTGAACAGGATTCCCTCTGTAATGCCCCATTTATAGGGAATAGTCTCTGCCAAACTCCTATACACTTTCCTTTTCTTTCTTATTTCAAATGGAATGTCTTTTAGAACCCTTATTTCTTCTTCCTATATCTTCAGAACTGTTCCATTTGTGGTTTTTAACACCAGATCTCTGGTAGATCTTTTGGAGAATCTCACCACAATCCCACCTGGCAGTCTCTTCTTTTTAACATATTCTGGATATGTCCTGTAGGCCATATCCATATCGCTTTGAATTTCTGCTGCTTGCCATCCTGTCAGAGGTGCCAGTGCCTCACTTAATATTTTCTTCAGATTCTCACCTTTTGACTCAGGAATGTTCTGAAATCTCAGGAAATAGTTTGATTGATCCATTTGAAGCTTTAATAGTTTGATTGATCCATTTGAAGCTTTAATAACTTCTCTTTCTCAATTCTATGCAGTCTTGAGTCTTTTTTTCAGCCATTGTTTTGAGATCCAAGAGTTCCTGCTGCAGCATTTCCTGCTTTTTATTCAACTCCCTCATTTCTGTCTGCATAATTTCCAGCTTAGTGTTGATTGAAGCCAGTTGATCCACTGGGGTCGCAATGCCGCTGTCAATATTGCATTCAGCTCAGATCCACTTTTTAAACTCGAGCTTCCAGGTTTTGGAGATGCCCTCCCCACCATTACTGCGGCCGGCCGTAGCTTGTTTACAATCAGATAAGAGATCTCAAAGGAGACAGTCTCGATTCATCACACCGATGCCTTTCGCAAGCTCTCCCTCTGATGTTTGCGATCCAGCTTTCCAATTCATTTATAACACCTCCAGAACAGCAACAAGCCTGTGAGAAGTCTCCGAGGTAACAAGGGAGGGGGTGGGGGGGATCCAATCCTCCTAGCCCACCCTTTAACGCTTCATATCAAAAGATCAGGAGACTCACGATTCTGCCATTGCATAGCTGGTAAATCATCACTTATCTCAGCTCAGCTGTACATTTTCTGCAGCTTCATGGTGGCGCTTTCAGTGGCCCGAAGGCCTCCTCTGGCAGGTGAACCTCTAGGGGTAAAAAGGAGCCTCAATCCTGCAATCGCCACCGCAGGGAGAGGCTGCCTTCAAGCACCCCAGGCAGGGACCCTTTACTAGGTTCCCTGGGGGTCCGGCGCCAGTCCAGGACCCCTTCAACCTGCCGAGAGCGGGTCGCCTCTCCTGCAGCTGCAGAGAGAAGCGCCCGCCATTAAAGCGCTTGAAACCAAAAGTCCGGCCCAAAATATTCCTGTATTAAAAAAAATAATAAGTTTTTTGAGGAGCTAGATAAATATATTAGGAAATTTGTTTGGTCTGCAAAAAAACCAAGGGTAAAATGGAAGTTGTTGCAAGATAGGAAAGAGAGAGGTGGTTTTGGTCAAATTGGGAGAGTTATTATCAAGCAGCCTACCTTGTATGGATCAAAGACAGGATAACATTAGAGGATAGTAAGGATTGGCACTTGAAGGTCATGATCAATACATGGGTTGGCATGCTTACGTTTGGTATGGGAAGGAGAAAGTTCATACCAACTTTCATCATCATGTGTTAAGAAGTGCCTTACTAAAAACATGGTTGAAAATGAAGTCTAGGTATTATGAGAAAACACCTAGATGGGTTTCTCCACTTGAAGCATTCATAAAACCATCTCTACTTAATTTATCAAAAGCAGTGAGCTAGGAGGTCTTGCTAGATAAACAAAATAAATTAAAATCGAATGATATCTTGGAAAAAATATGTAATATAAATTATCATGGTGGGAAAAACTCCAATTACAAGCAAGATTTGACAGATAAGAAGGTAGGGTTTTTTTCTAGTAGTAATAGTTTTGATAAGGTATGGATATACTCTCAGGAAAAGATGATACAAAAATGTTACAGATTTTTAATGGAAGATAAGATGCTAGATGAAACCGTGAAACCCTGTATGATTTCTTGGATGAAGGACTTTGGCCATTTGATAGAAATAGATAGTTGGACAAGAATTTGGAAATCCCTAAAACTTCTGTCAGCTGTACCTTACAAGGAAAATTTATATAAGATGTTTTTCAGATGGCACTGGACTCCAGAAAAAATTGCTAGATGTTATGATAGTAGGTCAAATAGTTGTTGGAAATGTGGAAAAAACATAGGAACATTTTTTCACATGTGGTGGCGGTGTTCGAAAGCCCAGAAGTTTTGGTACATGATTCAAAAACTAGTAATGGAAATACTTGATATTAGTTTTTCTTTAGTCCCAGAAAACTTTTTGTTGAACTTACTTGATAAGAGAGGTTATGGTAGTAAATATGCTTTTTTGATATATATATTTACAGCTGCCAGAATTTGTTGGGCCACAGATTGGAAATCTGAAAGGATCCCCTCCAGAGCAGAGGTTATAATTAAACTATTAGTTTTAGCTGAAATGGTTAAGTTAAGCATGCACCCACCTCCTTCTTAACCTTGAGCTCTTTGCACTCACGGTTTCCCAAGCCAAATCCCCCCCCCCCCCCCGGCAGGTGCTGCATCTGTATCTCCTGCTTTTTCCCTGGGAAGAAATGTCCAGTATAACTAAGCGCCTTTTTTCTCCCCCCTTGATTGGAAGTTGCTTTTGTACTAACCATTTGAATACAGTATAATATGCCTGGGCAACCATTATTCTCTATTACTGACTCAGGATGTGACTATTAGATCTGCTGACAATAAAGAATCTTCTAGTTAAGAACTTTGGTTGCAGTTTGAAATCTCTTGGACTCTCACATCAGTGACTGGTCTAGCCCTTGAATCGGGGGGAATGACTTGTCCCAAGCCGGCTATATGGATGCAGAGCACATCAGTGGTATCCTGGAAGGGCTTGGAGACACGCACAAATTGGGAGAGGGCTAGGCAGTCATTGGAGCTGATGCTGATCTCCTCTTCCCCATGCAAGATGGTTATGGAGGAAATGACATCTTGCACAGTGCTCTTCTGCTCCATCAAACATGCAGTCATGGCATAGGTGGAGTTCCAGCTAATGGATAAGTCTAGGCTGAGCCAGTGTTCATGCTCATCCTTCTCCCTCTGCCTCTCATGCATCAGATGGGCAGACCTGATGCTGCGCAAGTAGTGGGTGGGCAGGCGTCAGCAGGTTGCAAACAAGGATCACATCTCAAGGGTGACAGCATTCCTGGTAGCCTTGGCAGTGCTCCCCATCCCCAGAGCAACCTTCACCACTAGGTGAAGTATGTCCACCAGGCAGATGTTGCCCTTGAGATGCACAGCCTTCACCACTGCCAGCATGTTGGTGCCAGCATCCATGACCATGTAGCCACAGACAACGTTGCCGCCACCCACCCACTCCCTGAGACTACTCTGTATCACAGTGGTGATGTTTTGCACTGTGTGGTCTGCATCCATTCCTTGCACATAGAGCAGAACCACTTTGTAGCCCAGTTGTAGGAATGTCCCCTTCTGCGGCCTGGTGTTAGAATCTGCTAATTCAGACAATATATTAGTCAGGCCTCCTTCTCTTAGTTTTCTTAGTTTGCATGCATGCCTTTAACTTTCCTTTGTATCTGTCATGTATTGGGATTCTATGTAACCGTAATGTAATAGTGCTTGTCCAGACCGGGAGGATGACAACAATGATTTGCGAGAACAAGGAGGCCTCACATCCCTGCCTCCGCATTCCAGCTGCTCCGGCAGGAACTTCAAGGGAGGATGCCTCTCATCTCTTATCACATGCAAAAACCTTGAAGCCATTGATTGTTATGTGAACTGGTAACATCTGAGGGGTCTGGGTTGGGAGAGGAAATTTACTGCTTAACACCTCACTCTTTTCCTGTGAGAACCAAACGGTCAAGACACCTTTTTGCCCGCCAATTTTCCCTTAAGGGGATTGGCTATCTATGGGTAATTCAAACTCCCGGGAATGGTATAATAGACCCGCTTGTATAATTTGTCTCATCTCTGACAATAATCCGAGATGCTGCACTAATGTAGAGATTGGAAATAAAGAACTGTGGTTAACCAACCAAGATCTGATCCTTGACTACTCTGAGCAGAACTCTCACAGATTGTCAGAGATCTGTGACTGGGGCTTAGCCGTTCCTGACCATGTCAGACGACGACACGGTCCCCATCCCTACACCCGAAGATGTCCCCGTTACCCTGACGGACCCGGGGAACGGTGGTGGAGGCGGCGGAGGGGCCCCCGAAGTGCCGGTGACTACGAGTCAGGGGGCTCACTACCTCCCGCGCCTACCTCCTCGTCAGAGCGTGACCCCCAAGTACGCTTGGAGCCATTTCGGTCGTCGGACCGTGGATTCGTGGGTGCACGACCGGAAAGGGACACGGGTTTCGTTCCCTGGCGACCCGCTCGATCGCGGGAGACCGAGCTACCTGGGAGATGACTGCGAGCCGATCTACCGAGGAGAGCCGAGTCGCCCGCCCTTAGAAGGAGAGAGGACAGGTCCGTATGGGCCCGATCCCTACCGAGGAGAACAGATGCCCCAACTGGACCAGATGATGGGAGAGTTACGGCTCCAACTCACCGCGGAACTACGAGAGTTGGCCCTCGATCTCCAGCACCAATTTCGCGACGCTATGAGGGTCGTGCAAGGAGCCCTCCCCGGTCAGGGGATAGGGGTTCAGCAGCCACCAGTAGCGCCTGGAGGGGCCCCAATTCAGCCTCAGGTGCCCGCCCCACCAGTGCAGCCAGCCCCGCCGGTCGTTCCGCCTCCGGTGCCAGGTCCCGCCCCAGCACCGGCCCCGGCTCCGGCCGCCCCGGCCACCCGCCCAGCCCCCTTCGACCCTCTGATGACTACTTTCGATGGGGACCCAGAGAAGCTGCGTTTCTTCATGTTGGAGATAGAGAGGTTCCTGGACAGCTGGGGCCATCTCTATCCCACCGAGAGAGAACGGATTGGCTACATCGGGTCCAAGCTGAAAGACACCGCCAGCGATTGGTAGGGGAGCCTGCACGATGCCCCCGGACCTGAGCTGCGTTCGTTGAACAACTTCATGTGGGCACTTCGTCATCAATTTGAGGACCCTCTGGGAGAGGAAAAGGCTCGTAATCAACTGCGGAAACTGTTCCAAGGGAGATCTACGGTGAGGGATTACACCGACAAGTTCCGGCGCATCGCGGCCAAAATCCACGGTTGGCCAGAGGAACTCTTCATGGAGAAGTACTGGGAGGGCCTTAACCCGGAGATCTACGAGACGGTGTTGTTGGGGGGCCGCCCGGGCACGTTGGCCACCTGGATGAGGGCCGCAACCGACATGGAAGAGAGATTTACCCTGATCAAGATGGGATCCTCGGCCACGGCGGCTAGCAAAGCAGCGCCGAGAGCAAAACCACGGCCCAACGTGCAAGACATTCGAGATGCCCGGTTTCGGCAAGGGCTGTGCATGAAATGTGGGGAGAGTGGCCACTTTGCCTCAGCGTGCCCAAGAGGAGGAGGGAAAGGCCCGAAGACCTCGACACCGGTGGCGGGGAGCACCCCTAGCCGTGGGAAGACACCAATCAAACCCCGGGCGTTGCAGCTGGAGGGAGCTACAAACGAACAAGGGGAGCTGGAGCTGATGGAAACGCAGATGTCGGGAAACTCCAACGGCCTGCAGTGAGCGGCGCAGAACTGCAGGTCCCCCGCCAAGAAGCGCCATCTCCGCCTACTGAAGAAAGATCCTGGGCCGAATGCCTGGCATCCAGTTCCTCCAGTTCCTCCTCCACTGATGAAGGAGGGGGCCCCTCACTTCGAGATAACTGAAATCCTTGATTCCAAGATGCGGAGAGGCCGATTATATTACTTAGTTAGATGGCTTGATTTCGGCCCGGAACACAATGAATGGATTCGCTCAGAACATGTTCACGCCCCCAAACTGGTGAAATTGTTCCACAAAATGTTTCCTGATAAAGCTAGGTGAAGTTAATTATGAAGAGGGCAGGGTGTCAGAATCTGCTAATTCAGACAATATATTAGTCAGGCCTCCTTCTCTTAGTTTTCTTAGTTTGCATGCATGCCTTTAACTTTCCTTTGTATCTGTCATGTATTGGGATTCTATGTAACCGTAATGTAATAGTGCTTGTCCAGACCGGGAGGATGACAACAAAGATTTGCGAGAACAAGGAGGCCTCACATCCCTGCCTCCGCATTCCAGCTGCTCCGGCAGGAACTTCAAGGGAGGATGCCTCTCATCTCTTATCACATGCAAAAACCTTGAAGCCATTGATTGTTATGTGAACTGGTAACATCTGAGGGGTCTGGGTTGGGAGAGGAAATTTACTGCTTAACACCTCACTCTTTTCCTGTGAGAACCAAACGGTCAAGACACCTTTTTGCCCGCCAATTTTCCCTTAAGGGGATTGGCTATCTATGGGTAATTCAAACTCCCGGGAATGGTATAATAGACCCGCTTGTATAATTTGTCTCATCTCTGACAATAATCCGAGATGCTGCACTAATGTAGAGATTGGAAATAAAGAACTGTGGTTAACCAACCAAGATCTGATCCTTGACTACTCTGAGCAGAACTCTCACACCTGGCTGCGCCCCAGCAGTCTGAACAGAAAGGTCATCTGGTTGCCACCTGTGGATGGTGATGGAGAAGTAGTTCTGTGAAGTGCACAGTTTTGCCAGTTTGTTTGGTGCCTAATAGTTTGTGATGGTTTGTGGCTCATGAACCAGGCACACCACAAATCAAAACGAACCACATTTTCCTGGTACATGCCCATCCCTACTTATTTCTGGATCACACCACCCAGTTAGAGCAAAGGTCCTTTTTATTAGGTCACAGCCTTGCTCAAGATGGTCTGAAGAATCCCCAGACAGGATAAAGGGCCTAACAAGTAGGTTAAGTGGTCCTGCTGTTATGTCAGGGCCCTGTAGGGGCTGCTCATGAGCCAGTGGCCAACAGTTATTTTTTGAGCTTTCATATAAGTTGTTCCCAGGGGTCTAGAAAAATCAATGGTGACTAATAACTACAGCATTTGTGGGGTGTTGAATGTTTTATAGGAACTGATAGAACAAGTATAGCAATGTTTATTAAGGCCTCTATTTTCATCATGAATTTCCCACAACATAATTCCCAGCAAATTAAAAATTAGGAGTGAGAATAAGAAATTACATTCGCATCTTCCTTTTAAATCAATGCCTTTAAGGCATCATAGGCCCTCCGGAGCTCAACCTGAGGCTCAGGTTTCATGAAACTTCAGGAGCTTTTCATCCCCCCAAATCAGACAAGAACTGGCTGCCTGTACCAATCTTGTCAGATCTTGGAAGCTAAGCAGGATCTGCCCTGGCTAGTATTTGGATGGGAACCTCCAAGGAATAGCAGGGTCTTGATGTGGAGCAGGCAATGGCATACCACCTCTGAACATCTCTTGCCTCGAAAACCCTACGGAGTTGCTAGAAATCAGCTGTAACTGATCAGAGGGCACTTTCCACCACTACCACCTAATGCTTCTGCATATCCCTCTGCCATGCAGACATTGTTAGGATGATTCAGGAACTAAATTAATCATTCATCATTAATGCCACGTTTCTAATAAATGAAAAGAACAAATCTCTTTCCTAAAATCAATGGCTTCAGGCAGCTAATCACACTGGTCTGCAGTATAAGAGCAAGTTTGAGTCCAGTAGAGCCTTAGAGACCAACAAAATTTCTAGGGTATAAGCTTTTAAGAGTCCAAGCTCCCTAAATCAGATGAATCAACTTTAGAGAATGCAGTCAGTGAGTTTATTAATCTGCGTTTAACTAGCTTTGAAAAGCAAATGTGTATACATAATTTTACTCATGCCTTAAAAAACCATTAAAATGCTTTTTTCACACATGCCTGGTTTTTTCTTTATTATTAGGTTTAAAGCTCAGAATACTTCTTTCCTCCTATAACTCTCCAGTCCCTACTGACCTATGTAGATCCCTAAAAGTGATCTTCATCTTAGTCTTTTGGAGCAACCACAAAATTTGCTAAGCATTTTATGCTCAAATGTTAATTTTGTAATAATTAATGGTCATCTCATCTAGGATGCAACTTGTTAAATAATTCAAGCTAAGGACCCTAGATGACACCAATAAAGGGCAGCAATTATAGCCACTTTAAAATTGACTTTGTAAAATGTGTGAAGATTTTCCAGATGAAATAATGTCATTTACAACAGTCCATTCATTCTCCCCCAATTAAACTGCTTATTATGTGAACAAATTTTCCTTGCCTACTTAGACCTCGTTATTCAGTGAAAAAGCAGAGTATTAGAAATATGGGCTCTCCTTCTCTCTTTCTTATAGTTACTGCTGTAATGCTAATTATACTAGGCAATATGATACAATTTTTAGTAAAAAATAGGGACATTTAGCTTAATGAACTATATACCGAGCTTTTAAAATGTCCTTATATCTAACATACATGGAGAGACCATGCTTTATCTTTAAAATTACTTGTTTTAAAAACTCACGTAAAAGAACTTCTCTTGTTCGTTGAGGTTCAGTTTGAACTCTGATGGTCTGAGTGGATTTTTTTAAGCTGAGGGCTCAGCATCGCAACTGCTGAACATATTCGACTTTCAGTTGAACTTGGACAGAAAACATAGTCTTTATCAATATAAACTTCAATACAATTGTTGTTAGGGCCTTGGGGGGTTAAGCAACTCCCCCCCTTTCCTTTCCTTTCCTTTCCTTTCCTTTCCTGATACAGCTCTTTGGCCCCAGCCTTAAGCCTAATCACACCTAGAGAAGGGGGGCTCACTCCAGTCACAAAAAGTTTCTTTAAAAAAATGAAACTGGGTTGCTAAAAGGTAAGATGTCAGTGACCTGGTGACATATTGGTCCTTATTTGTAAAAGAAAAGAAAGGCTCTGATTAATATTTGTGAGTTCATTCTTATCAAGTATTGGGGTAATCCATCTCTGTCTGTCCTCAGTTAATTTGGGACATTCAGTAACTAGATGAACCAAGGTACCTATCTTCCCCATATTGCAGCTACACCAGTGTTCTGAGAAGGGAACTCCTGAAAAGCGACCTTTCATTTCTGGGGTTAATATGGCATTCAGTCTTGCAGCCCAAAGAAATATCAATATCCAGGAACTGTCATAGACTTTAAATATATTGGTAAGGTAGCTGGAGATTCAAGTCCATTGTAGGCAAGGAAACATACCTCTTTTGTCTCACTGATCTGTGCTTCTGAAATCTGGCACCAATAGCTGTTTTTTGACTCTTTGGAATGCAATTTTCTTGCTTCCCATCAAGAATAGTAAAGCTGGAGTAAGCCTAGTTGACCAGCCTCTTCCATTTACTCTGGAAGTGATCTTCTCCTAGTCTAAAAGGGGCTTTAATCAGATCTATAGTTTAAAAGAATCTTAAGCTTCCTGAGACTAAATGTGTCCAACCAAGCTACTGATTCCAATGAAGGAATTGCAAATTCTTGGTGAATAGCTATACTAAATACACACTTTGGTAACCTGATTATTTTTCTCAGGAATTTTAATAAGAAGGAATCAAAAGTCTCCGCTATACCTTCTACCCACATTCTGGCACCATAAAGTAAATGTTATGTTCTGCACTTAAATCTAAGCATTTTGGCTGTCTCTGTTTGTACCTAAACGCTGCCATGTGCTCCGATAATGGTGACCGCCATGCGGTCCAAGCACATGGCCAGGTAAATGGCCTGAGCTTGAGGCCAGAATATTCAAATGTACCAACTAGAGTCTCTGCCGGGAAGGGTGTCCTATCACGCTGTATGGGTGTGGTCGGGGGTGAGGCTTCCTTGTGCATAAAAGCAGACCCCCACCTGCCACAGGTATCCTTGAGCTGAACTATCTAATAAACTGAGCTATGCTTGAAATCACTTCTCCGGCCTCCCGAGTCCAGTACTTTTCAGTATCATTTAATTTTACCCCCAAAAGTCCTTATAGCTGCTGGGTAATACCTTCTTCTTTCGGTGTGAAAAAAGTGTCAAGGCATTTAAATATGTTGTTATCTTATAAGACACAGAGTGGAACTGATTTTTCCAAGATAGGTCTTGGGAGAATATCATTCCTAAATATCTAAATGTTGTTACTTGTTCAGTGTTGATATTTGCCATCTTCCAGTTCTTTTTCTTAGATCGACATCCTCTTGCGAAGAGAACTACTTTTGATCTCTAAGCATTTATAGTCAAACCTTCATCAGCACAGTAGGAACCAAAACTAGCCAATATGCATTTCAAACCTATCCATGTACAAGATAATAACACAGTATCATCAGCATAAGTTAGAACTGAAAGATCCTGATTATTAAGGATAAGTGCATGGTGAGTAGGTCCTGAAACTGTCATTGATATATAGATTAAATAAAGATGGGTAACTGTGTTAGCCTGCCTGTAGCAGTAGAAAAGAGCAAGAGTCCAGTAGCATCTTAAAGACTAACAAAATATGTGGCAAGGTTCATGAGCTTTCATGTCTCAGTGCTCACTTCTTCAGAAAATATTTGGGATTTTTTGGGACCACCAGATAGTTGTGTTTAAAGGGACTGTGATCCTTTTAAAAGCTTCTCCCCCCCCTCCACTGGAAACAATGGAGAATGGGGGCAGGAGAAATGAGCTCCTGGGGGTCACTTCTCCAGCAGCCTGGTTTAAACAGGACTGCAAAAGAAAGTGAGCCCAGCCAGGATCTTCAGTGCTGCACAGAGCAACATTCTCTACTGAGTTGGCACCCTTATGGTTAAAGCAAAAAAGTGTCCCTTCAGTGTCTACCTGTTTATTCTGATTGACTATCACCAAGTTATGAGAAAGCACCGGATTTATTAATTGTTTACCAGTGGGTTTACCCCTTGATCCCTTCCTGCCCTATTCTAAAGGGAGTCACTATATGGGAAGTCTTCATTGTCTGGGTCAAACATCTCTAAGATTATATTAAATCCATCTGCACCAATATGAGCATTAAAGTCCCCTGTTATTATTAAGCAACTAGGAATAAGGCCCGTTGTGGAAATAGATACAATGGATTCTAGAAAGAGGCTCTGGATGGGTGCCCTGGCCTTGGGTCCTCAGCATCAATTTGCTGTGATGACCTCAGCAGGGTATAATGATACAAAGCTTACTGTTTTTTCCAGGAGAACTGATCTCTGCCATCTGAAGAGCTGTTGTAATTCTGAGTGATCTCCAGCCCTGGAGATTAGCAACAATGGTTCCCCAAGAGAAAATTGCTGGTTTGGAGGGTAGAGTCTATGGTATTGTACCTGTTTGAGGTCCCACCCCTCCTCAAACCCCACCCTCTTTAGGCTCTACCCCTCAAATCTCAAGAAATGTCCCTATCTGGAGGTGGCAAACCTATTTCCTTCCCAGCCAACCATAAATGTACTGTTATCTGCCCCTCTGACCTCAGGTTTCCATCTCTTCCCCCCTACCTGTAGCCTCTACCTAGGAAAAGTACAGTATTTCTCCACAGTGGTAACCAAAGCAGCTCACATCATTCTCCTCTTCCCCTTTTGATTTGAACAACAACCCTGTGAGGTAGGTTAGGCTGAGAGTCTGTGACTGATCCAAAATCACCCACTCAACTTCCACAGCAAGAACCTGGGTCTGGCAGACCCGGCTCTGAAGCCCTAACTGCTACGCCTAGGGTAGCTAATCTCCAGGTGGAGCCTGAAGATCGTTGGATATTGCAACTGAACTCCAGAAAACAGATCTCTCTCCCCCTGGAGAAAATAACTGCTTTGGAGGGTAGGCTCTATGGCATTCTATTCAGCTGAGGCCTCTCCCCTCCCCAAACTCTTGCTTCCATAGACTTCACCACAGAATATCCAGGAACTTCCCAATCTGGAACTGGAAACCCTAGTCAAGACTGGCTCCAATGAGTTCCCCACAAAGGCCTGGAATGGGCCTCCTGCCTTTACTCCTTTATTGACAGAACCAAGCATGGTTTCCCAGCAACAGCCACTGAGGGAAAACTTAGTCCCACAGGAGCCAAGCAGGAGAAGTGTCTTCGTCAGAAGAGACAGCCATTTTCACAGTTAATTCTGTGAGGGAAGAGTGTCCAGTCTGGAAGGGGGTGGGGGAGAGGAGCAGACCCAGCACCCAGCCAATGGCACATGAGTACTCTTGAATGGCAGTTGATAGGCCAATGGCTGATGAAGCGCAAAGCACAGCCAATGGGAAAGCTGGAAATGGCCAACTCGTTGGGGCAATTATATGTATAGGATGCTTCAGTAACCTTTCTCTTGCTTCTGAGATAAATTCATCTAGATTGTTCCAGTCTCTTATTAACTTTTCTTTCCTTAAGGCAGGGGATAAATACACTGTTATCAATAAAAAGATAGTTGTAAGGACCAACCCTCCTCCGCCCACACAAGTGCTAGAGAGGTAGAAGCCACTGTCCTCACCTCTGTTATATTCAGGGAGTTTGCAATTAGGCATGCTAATCCTCCACAAAAGTATCCCTTTTTACTATATCTTTCAGCACTAACTGAGAAGGTAGTATATACTTTTACAAAAATTTATTCTGAAACCCGTGTTTCCTGGATCAACAAGATATGAAATTTCTTAATCAGGGTATAAATTTCAGGGGTCTGTATTTTCGAGGCCCATCCTGAAGTGTTCCATTTCAGGATTTTTAAAGTTAGGCTTTCCTTTACTCAATTAATGTTTGCAACCTCCTGTTCCTTAATATAACTAGACTTTACAATTATTTTTGGCCAGAAGTTTTTACAGTTCAGGTGTGCCTCTTCCTCTATAGTATCACTAGTTGGAGAAATGGAGGTAACATCTTGGTTGATCAGTGGATCAGATTCCATATTTCTCTCCTCTAGGGCTAAGGGTCTTTTGTCTTCCCTCTCTAACTCCTCCACATTCTGTTGAGTAGAGTAGGTCTTATTCTTGGTTTCTCTTAATATACACAGAACAGTTTGTAGTCTTAAAAGAACACTTTCTTGGACTTCTGCTGCTACCGAACCAAAGGAAGCTATTAACTCAGCCTCCATTTAAAAAACACCATTCTTGGGGGGGGGGGGGTCCATTAGATGTTCTAAGTTGCCTGATATTAGTTGTATTTTTTGAGGTGAACTGAAATTGATCAGTTGGGGTTTAGTGGCCATATCTTCCATCTCCAGTAAATTTAAACTGGTTCCAGGGAGTTTTCCTCTCTTTACCATTGTCTCCTTGAATAATATAGGAGGCTTCCTTTGTTCTTCTCTTGAATGGTGGGCTGAACACTGACTCCTCTCCAGTTGCTTTGCCTCTTACCTTGGTCTTATTTCCCTGTTCTTCAAAAGGCCAAAAGCCTTCATTTCAAATCTTTTGGCCATAATAATTGTGGGATACATCTAGAGTGGAAAATTAGCAAAACTGATTGGTGATATATTGGGCTGCTTAAGCATTCTAATTTCCATAAATCTATTTCTCTTATTGGTATTCCTAATAAATAGTTAAGGTGGGCGTGATCATACGCTCCCATTAGCCACATGAGAGGGATGGTTCACCGGCGGATCAAAGCAGCGCGATCACACCAGCACATCTGGGAGGCGTCGTGCAACCATCGGCAAGCTGTTGCAAACCATTTTGATCCGCTGGAGAAGCAGAGTAAAAAAACTACTAGGTAAACTCCAGTACCAAACAGGTTGCTGTGGCCCACAGCCAGACTTTCCCTGTGTGATCGCTCCAGCGCAGAAGTGTGGTGTCGGGGATAGTCTGATTGCAGGCTATTCTGACACCATGCTGTTGTCCCCCCCCCCCTTCTCAGTGTGTGCATCATTGAAAGCCCTTAGGGTGGAGGAGCGATTCACCAATCCCCCGTTTAAGCGAATCAGAACCCAACTACAAAAAAAAACTCGCCTGCAGTTGCATCTGATCATGCAGCTGCGAGTTGCGCCAGCTGTGTGATCACGCAACTGCAGGGCAAATTGCTCCGGGGCAAAATAGCCTCGCTTCCCCTCCAGATTATCTTGCTCGTATGGCCACGGCCGGTGTCTTTTAGCTTGCCATTTGTTCTGCCAGCATATACCTCTGCCTTGATAAGGGAAAATATCAATAATAATTTTGCTTGGTTTAAAAATCAAATTTTGTTGGCTCATCTTGGTTCCCAGCTGTAGATACTTAGATGGATGAGAATCCTAAGGGACTGCTGGCTGCTTCCTTACCTTGCTTCTTGTTGTGAAGGATGTAAGTCATTAGTACATCTAATTTTTCATAAATTTTATCAAGAAATTTTGCAATAAGATATGTTTGGCCTGCCAAAAACTAAAGTTATCTTCCCTTGTTTTAGCATCTGTATCACTTAATAGAGAGTAACGTAATGGTAGCTCACTTGTTCCCTTGACTGCTTTCCTTAGGTCCTATGCTCTCCTCCAACTTTTGATCGCTATCATGATGTAAGTTTTTTTCAGAGGCATCCAAAACACTGAAATAGTTTTTTGTTTCTAACCCAAAGAAATCCTCTAGCCTGCTCTGTTCTACATTTGATCCCCATCCCAGCCTGAAAAGGAGAGTGTAATATTTAGATGGAGTTAAATATGAGATGACATTAATATAAAATAAAAAAGCAATAAAATAATAAAGCAGTAACATTATTTATTAACTATATTAAAATTGTTGTTAACATTGTTATTAAATAGCTATTACAGCAGTGGCCTGAGGGTGAAGTGTCAATTCTACACTAACATCACTGACCCACACAGCTTTCAAGAGTTTCCAAACTGGCTTGAGACAACACCCTAGTAGGTCATTAATCAGCTTTTTAACTAGCCGCAGGTGTAATTCAGCTTTAAAAACATAAATTAAAAATTTAAAGCTAGGGCTTAAGAGCTTGAAAAGAGGAAATAAATTAAAAGTTAAACTCTTACCTTAGAGGAGAGGAATACAAAGAAAAAGTGTCTCCAGCATTGCCCCCTCAGGCTTTATAGCCTGCTCTCAAGGCAAGAGACTTCGGCCCAATTTACACCTCCCCTCTGAAGTAGTTTGACTGCTGTCTTTTCCCAAGCTCATTTCACGCTGGTTTCAAATTTCACTCCAGGGGGTTTGAAGACTACTAAGCAACAGCATTTGTTTAAAGCAGTATAATGCTAGCTTGACCACAGGAGGGCAATTAACGAATGTAAACATTAATTTATAAACTAGAACAAGTATGGTTTGAAACTAGAAACAGGTATAGACAATTTTTTTGAAACTAGAATGATTCTAGCGGGAAAGTCAGATGTAAATTTGACCTTCAGCATTCACATCAGTGTCAGCCTTGCTCAAGTCTACTTTAAGAATAATTTAGGGAGCCAAAACAGCAAGTGCCAGTAACCAACTCCCTTCTTAACAATGTAGCTACCAGCCAGCAAAACACCTGACAAACAAACATAATATGACTAAAAATAAGATAAAACACTGTGAGAAGTGGATCACAGCCACTGCACTGTTCTCAGCTCAGCTGGAGCTGGAAACCAGCAACTGCCCTCCTTCCCCTAACCTGCAACCTTGCTAGCTGATTATCATTCTTTTGTTATACCAAGGACTCAGAATGAGTGGCCAGAATTTTGTCAATGGTTCTAAATCAAGAGATAGATAAAAGCTCCATGTTACATTTCACAGTTTCGAATATGGCATTTCTAGAAAAGCACTTTGCTTCAGATTTTATATTCTCTAAATCATTCATTGCCATCTTCAGACTTTGCTATCTCACCATTTCTCCTGAATTGTATCTCACAATTACTACATTTTCTGAGCTGCCACCGATAAGGAGAATTTTGGATTCATTATCCTCTATTCTTTTTGCTATGAATTGTGGCGGTAAGAATGAGTCTCAGCAGACGTTAAGTACAATTAGTTTATTGTCTCAGAACACAACCAACAGCAGATAACATAAACACCCACTTCAGCTACCTCCACAATACTACAGTGGCTGAAGAGGTCCAAACAACTCCAATGAAAAGGCACAATACCCTCCTAACATGTGAAACACCCCTTCCCCTGTAGCAGACCTTCATCCAACACGGGGGTACATTTTCTTGGTTAGGACTTGGAGTTCTTCTACCAGGTGTAGTGTCTCCTGGTGATTATACTTCAGTCACTTCTGTTGGCAAGGGTGTATTTACAATTCCAATGTCTGATGGCTCTGGCAACTGAGCATGGGGCATAGCAGGAGGAACAACAACCTCAGACTGCTTTATGGCTGGTGCCTCCAAGGTCTCGGGGTGATGTGGAGCAATGGTGAGGGCTTTAATCAAGTTTCTGTCCACAAATTCCAAGAATTCAGCAGAGCTGGCAACCCTACCAGGACGACCTGGCAATCCTAAACTCCACTCACTTCAGCCACTCCCCCAAAGCTACAGTGGTTGAAGAGGTTCAAACAACTCCAACTAAAAGGTAGAACACATAACACATTTTGAATTCTTAGAGCAGTCCACAAGCATGTAAATTAAAAGGAGTTTAAAAATACTATACATAGATGGCAGTCAGAAGAATCTTGGCAACAGGATCAGCAGTGCTCAGGAAATACACTTTCCGTAATAGTTTCTACTTCTGTCTGGAATTCCTGGAGTTACTCCATACTTTGATTATGATTGTTTCATAGTTTGATTATTATGGAATTAACAGAGGTTGAATTTGCTGAAGGACTTCATGAGGCCCTACATCATTTTGACAAATTACATCTCTGCATGAAAAAAGAAAAATGCAAAATCGGAACTTCAAGTGTTATATTCTTGGGATATTGCATTAATACTTCGGGTATCTACCCCACCGAAGATAGGGTACATGCAGTAGGTGTACCATCTCCAAAAATTAAGCAGAATTTCAAGCCTTCCTAGGTCTCCTCAAAAGGAAACCTAGATTCTGCTTGGAAATAGGTTTACAATACAAAAAGGGAAAGCCAGTCTTCTCTCCCTTTTTTAAAAAATAAGAATATAGTCATTCATTATACAACACTTGATGAACTTTACACTTCAGGAGAGATGGCAATCAATTGGAAAACTACTAAATGCTAAATAATTGTGAAACAAATGGTTATCTAAAATTGATTTTTGGCAAAATAACTAAGAGAAGGATGAAGCAGGACTCCTCCAACATTGATACCCAAGAGGGCAGAAAATTGACAGATGGAACAGCCTCCCAAATGGGAAAAACCCAGAAGTGTACTGAAGACCACCACTACCATTTAGCAACAAAAAGAGGCAGTTCATGTTTCCAATATACCAACAGTGAATAAAATCATTGCAGTTAGGTAGGCTCCAAGAAATCTTTTCACATGTGCAAATTATTCATGATGTAAATAAGATCCTCCCCACCCCACTTTGCTACAATTTGATGTAATTCATCTAATAGTCTTTCACAAATGTAGCATATCAACCTTCAAAATTCAGCAGGTTGAAAGTGGGAAAATGCATTACTATTAGTATAACTTTTATGTTACCGGTTTGAAACTGGCAAGGCAGGATATAAATGGAACAAACAAATAAATAAATAAATAAATACCTCAATTGGTCCCTGTATCAGGATATACACATACGAGTGTCCTCTACTTGTGAAGAATCAGACATGAATTCCAGAAGATCTTTAGAGTATGCTCTAGACTTTAGCAGAATAAGTTTCTCAAGGAACGTAAAAGGGAAAGGACAAAAATAACCAATAAAATAACTTAGTTGTACAGAATAGCCCAGGCTAGCCCAACTTCAACATATCTCAAAAGCTAAGCAGGGTCAGCCCTGGTCAATATTTAGATGGGAGATTACCAAAGAATATCAGGATCACTACACAAAGGCAGGCAATAGCAAACCACCTCTGAACTTCTCTTGTCCCGAAAACCTGCAGGGTTGCTATGAGTTGGCTGTGATATGCCAGCAAAAAACTAAACAACAACAAAACAGAATAGGATAGGATAGGATACAAAAGTAACTTGGTAGCGATACTAGATTTTGGTCACATTATGAGAAGACAAGACTCACCAGAAAAGACAATAATACTAGAAAAAGTTTAACAGTTAAGAAGAAGAAGAGATTGGATTTATACCCCGCCCTTCACTACCCAAGGGAGTCTCAACCTTATCACACTTTCTTACCTGACACATATTTCTGTTCCAACATCTCCTTTGTGATTCCAATATAAAATATGAATATGTATAACAATATATATTGATTAGATAATAATAACAATTAATAAATGATTACCTGAGGGTCCCCTTCTATACTGCACTTTAGAGTACGTAGACATGAGTAAGGGAAGTAGCACTAATTGCTAAAATTTGTGCAGCATGGTTCATGTTCTCTCTGGCTGAGAAGACTTCTGTGATCAGGGCCATTAGGTGAAGTTAGGCAGTAGCCTAGGTGCAGAGACCTCATAGGAGTGCAGAACTGCCTTCCCTCCCTCCCAGAGACACACAGACATGTAGGGCACAGCTCGCCCCAGGGTTGGGCAGGCAAGAACCCCCCCCCCCCAATTGCACACAGCAGCCGGCAGCACACGTCTCCCCTCAGGGCCCTGTGGCCACCTCGTGCACTTAAACCCCCAATCCAGGCTAATCGCCTAGAGAGCGAGCGGGGCTTGCAAGCTGGGGATAGGATGGGGGGGGGGGGAGACAGGCAGCAGGAGAGTGGAGGCTTTGGATACTCCCACCCGCCCTGCAAACATGACTCTGGTGCACACACCCCCTTCTCAGGGGGATGGTTTGGCCCGAAGTCTGCGAAGGCAGCAGGAGAATGTTTATTTTTCCTACTGCCTGTGGCACCAGGCTCTGTGCAAGCTCCCCCTGCACCCCCAGGCTAGTTTGTGCAAAAAGCGAGTCCGGGCAAAGGGCCTGGAAGCAGGCAGGAGCAGCAGCAGAGACACACATGGTGGAAAGCACTGGCTCACCCTTTTCTCTACCCCCCCAGTAGCATTTTCCCCTTCAATTGGTGTAGCAAGCCGAATTAGAGGCCTTTGGCTTTGTATATTGGGTGTGCTAAACTTGCCACTTTAAGAGCGGTGTGTGTTTGTTTGTTTGATGCTGAATTAACATGAGAAATCCACCCTTTCACCAAAGGCTCTCTTTGCATTTTTGTCCTGGGTCCCTTGAATTAGTGAAATGCTCTCTGAGGGTTAAAGAGACAGAGAGAGAACCTGCTCTCCTAGAGAGGTCATTGGGAGCAGCATGGGGAAAACCCATTTCCAGCCCATCTTACAACAGAGTCAGCTTTCTGTTTCTTCGGGTTGCTGCTTGCATGGCTTGACAGGATTAGGGGTGAGTTCAAAGGGGTTTGGAGGGGGGAAATTATGGGTTGGGGCTGCAATGCAAGACCTAAAGCAGAGAGAAAGGAGGGGGGATGCAGCAGGGGGTGAAAGAGTGCCCCCCGATCCTGTCATGAACCTGGGAGAGCCCCCCGGCCCCTCTCCACAGAGCACGATTCGAACGGGTTGCTTCAGGCTCCAGAGATTCATTTAGGAAGGGAGGAGAGGCAGGGGAAGGAAGGACCGAAGGAAGTGGTGGGAGTTCTGAGAGGGAAATTGGGGGGGGGGGGGGGGAGAACTCCAACCAGGAGTTAGCAATCCTAGCAGGAAGGCAAAATTTTGAGCGAGAAATAAGCTTTATTCTATTGCATTTATAATAATAGTAGTTCTTAGTAATCCTCATAACTACCAAGGGTCTGCAATATTTATTTTCATTTTCCATGCCAGGCATAGCTGAGATTATCAGCCCATATTCAGGGGTCATTTCGAGCAGGAGCTCTGGGGAGTGCAGCTCTGGGAGTGGGTGCCAGCCCCCCCCCCACACACACACAGGGGAATGCCTGCTTGGGTCATGGCTGCAGCAAAATGACCCCGTCCCCTGGAAAGTCCTTGTTCCTCCAAGCAGCCTTCTGAAGTCTTCAG
This sequence comes from Lepidodactylus listeri, assembly GCA_029233225.1. Taxonomy (NCBI): domain Eukaryota; kingdom Metazoa; phylum Chordata; class Lepidosauria; order Squamata; family Gekkonidae; genus Lepidodactylus; species Lepidodactylus listeri. The sequence continues at coordinate 107,099,592 of JARCFY010000002.1, forward strand.
CCACCACTGAAGCTGTCCTCCCAGAATAGTGGTATTTCTGAGGCTTGGATTAGTAGTTGTCCCCTTTCTTTCTTTCTTTCTTTCTTTCTTTCTCCTTCTGATATACTTCCGGTGATGTCAGGTGGTGCAGCATATGCAAATAAGTTATGCTAATGAGTTATGCTAATGAGCTCCTGCACCTCTTTTTCTATTAAATGACCCCTGCCCATACACATGCATGAGGTCTGACTGTACAAGAATTTATAGTGGCACTAGTCCTATGCAGATATTCACCATGCAAATGGAGGAGGGGGACTATAGCAGCAAGCTGTGTGTTGGGTCAGGTTGTGCACATTGTGGCCTATGTGACTGTATACAGATAAGAAATCCATGAGCAGTACACTGTAAAACGTTAGGTATTCTAGCGGTATCTGAAGAAGTGAGCAGTGACTAACAAATGCTCATACCCTACCATAAATTTTGTTAGTCTTTAAGGTGCTACTGGAATTTTACTCTTTTCTACTGCTACAGACGGACTAAGGTCAAATTTACATCTGACTTTCCCACTGGAATCATTCTAGTTTCAAAAAACCTGTCTATACCTGTTTCTAGTTTCAAACCATACTTGTTCTAGTTTAAAAATTACTGTTTACATTTGTTAATTGCCCTCCTGTGGTCAAGCTAGCATTTTACTGCTTTAAACAGATCCTGTTGCTTTGTACTCTTCAGACCCAGGGAGTGAAATCTGAAACCAGCGTGAAATGAGCATAGGAAAAGACAGTAGTCAAACTACTTCAAAGTGGAGATGTAAACTGGGCCTAACAAAGCTACCCATCTTCATGTAAAAAGTTAGGGTATACCAAGCACACAATCCTAATCTATTACATGGTCAAAAGAAACAATGGCAGTCAAGTGCACAGATGGGATGGGGCTGGCCAAGCTTCTTCCTCCCTCTTCTGATCTTCAGTTATCTCTGAATGTCCACATACATTCTGCCTGCTGAAGAAAATCATCAGCCATGGAATGTTTCACAACAGTTGGCTAACAGTGGGTGGCTAACAGTTCAGTCTGAAGTACACTTTCCTGGAACTAAGCCCCACAGAATATTCTTGAGTAGACCTGTTTAGGATTGCTCTCTTAAGTAATTTAGGAACAGTCTTCCCGGATGAATGTAGTGGAAGGAAGAGAGACTGAAGAGGGAAGAGACTGAAGTGGGAAGGAAGAGAGACTGAAGTGGGAAGAGATCCTTGTAGCAAGGAAGCTACAAGTGATTGAGAACCCTGAGGCAAAGAAAACTGCTAAAAATCACCATGAGCCCCTGAACAAACTCTCCATCTGCTCCCACACAGGTCTAAAGAACATTTAAAGAAATACAATAGAAGAGAAGAGAAGAGAAGAGAAGAGAAGAGAAGAGAAGAGAAGAGAAGAGAAGAAGAGATTGGATTTATACCCCACTCTTCACTCAGAGTCTCAGAGCGGCTTACAAATTCCTCTCCCTTCCCCTCCCCATAACAGACACCCTGTGAGGTAGGTGGGGTGAGAAAGTTCTGAGAGAACAGCTCTGACAGAACTATGGCTTGCCCAAGATCATCCTGCAGCTGCAAGTGGAAGAGTGGGGAATCAAACCCAGTTCTCTCAGATTAGAGTCCGCACACTTAACCACTACACCAAACTATGTAGTGGTTAATATTAGAAGGAAAGAAAGAGAAGAGGGATGTGCAAACCAGGAAAAAAGTGAAAAGTCTGAACTCTGTGGGGTTTACTTCTCCTTCATTATTGCCTCTAAGCATAGCAAACCAAAAAGACTCACTGATGCTTTCAGAAGAAATCCACTCTAGGAATCTAGGTTCCACCACTTTAACCCTTTTCTTTGCTGTAAAGAATAGCTATAGAAGAGCACTTGCTATGATTTCAAGCCAAGAAAAAGGTTAAACTGATCCATTGTGGATTGATAGGGAGGCTTCTAACTGTTGTTGAAGTGTTGAAATTTAAGGTCTTGGCCAAAACCAACCAGCATTGTGCCTGCTATTTCCATACTGTCTCCCCAAGAACTAATTGAGGCAGGTGGACTGCAGTGTTCCCTCTAAGCTGAGTTAGTGTGAGCTAGCTACAAGCATGGACAGCTTCAAGAGGGAATTGGATAAACATATGGAGCAGAGGTCCATGAGTGGCTATTAGCCACAAGGTATCGATGGGAACTCTTGGTCTGGGGCAAGTGATGCTCTGTATTCTTGGTGCTTGGGGGGGGGGGACAGTGGGAGGGCTTCTAGTGGCCTCACTGGTGGACCTCCTGATGGCACCTAGTATTTTTGGCTAATGTGTGTGACAGAGTGTTGGACTGGATGGGCCACTGTGATTTGTGTTTTTCTGTTTGACAGAGAAAATCAGAGATTGTATTACTTGTTCTCACAATTTAAAAAAAATAGCAATTTCAAATTTTGTGTTTTTCATCCTTCCTAAAAGGCATTTATATTTGAAAATATGTGGGCACCCTGGGGGGGGGGGGGGTGCCAGAAGGTAGCCTCACCTAGTGTGCAAAAAACCCTGGCACCGGCCCTGTCTGTGATAGAACATTTGAGCTTTCTTTTGTGAGGGATACATCTAGGTGATGTAACAGGAAGGGGAGATGGGTACAGTTGATATGACTGAGTTTGTCATCTGGGAAGAATGACTAATGGCTGGCCACAGTAAGTTAGGAAATGGGTGGATGGTTCTCCCCATGCTTCTGAGTAAGTTTCCAGAAAAGTCTATATTGTGAGGTAGGTCCTGAGATGGTAAATTATTGTCCTTTAAACACGGGTTGTTACCAGTGTTCCCTCCAAGCTGAGTTAGTGTGAGCTAGCTCATAGTTTTTTAGCCTCTGGCTCACACATTTTTGTCTTAGCTTAGGAAGGATGGCTCCAGCAAACTAACTCATTCAGTAGCCAAATCGCTCGCTCACAACTTTAATGTCAGAAGCTCACAAAGTAGAATTTTTGCTCACAAGACTCCACAGCTTAGAGGGAGCATTGGTTGTTACTTATTTCCAAGGTATTAGGAGTCATGGAGAGAAGAACCTTGATTAATGCACTTCAGAGTTCTCATTGCAGCCAAGCTACTTCCTTGCACAAGTCCTGGAGTAATATGTGCCTTTGTTAGCCAAATTGCTTTAATTTAAGATTAGCAATTGGCAAAATACCGGGTTCTTGCCAGCTATACCAAGGTCCCACCCCTTCCAGGAGTTCCAGAAAATAGGCAATGAGGCTGAGTGGTTCGTTTGAATGATGTTTACTGTAAAAATGTTGTTCAAGCATACAAAACTGAATCATACACGCATATACACAAGATCTAGGAAACTTAGGTAGAAAAATAGCACTGTTGCATGAGCAGGAAGTTCGTTGGTTGGGTAATACTTTACCTATCCTGGAGATGGGTGATCCTTTTTCCAAAAGAAGATTTGAGGGATAGAAAGGAAAGATGGGGAGCGTGATCTGAACCAGCAGAAACACGTAGAGGGTTAAGAGCTTAAGCTTGAATAGTGTGTAAGAACTTTTAAAAGATGGTATTGGGGCGGGCTGTGCTGACCACATCCCATTGACACACCTACTAGTTGGTCCGTCCCCACTAACCCTACCATTGGTCAGTGTAACAAGGAGGAGGAGATGGGAAGGAGTGGTCAATATTGCAAATCTAGGTGCTAAGCAGGAACTGACACCTGGGCAAGCTGCTAGGATTCATGGCGCCAATCCTTTGTCTCATGATGGCTCTGGCCAGGTCACTCGATGGTCAACGATTAGTTGCCAGGTAACGTCACTTAACATAATCTCTGCAGGAACTTTGGGGGAAGGTGCGAATTGACCAGCGTAAAGGAGACAGAAGGACCCTTTGAAATGGAGTCCTTGTCTCCGTGTCAGTGTGAACTGAGGAGGATGTTTCCTGCTGTGGGCTGGAGCCTCTCACTGCAATAGAGAGTGCATTTCGCCCTTTGCAGAATAACAACCCAAAGTTCAAACTTATGATTTTTAACAGTTCATAAGAGCATATAATATGCCTTGCTGGCTTACACCTTGATAGTGAAGCCTTGATAGTGAAGCTCTGGTTTTATATTAAACAATGGATTTCCTCAAGCCTCTAATGGCACCAGGTTATAGAGACATGGCTCTCAGGTACAGGATCTTGGGGCAATAATTACTACTACTGTTACTCAGAGTAAAATGAAGACCATTTATAATCCAAATTATAAATAAAAACAAATACATGTAGAATCTTTTTTTAAAGATCATGTTGAAACAATATTAAGTATTTACATTCTGTTTCTTGCAAGATTTTTTTGTAAAAATGTTGCCTCTCCATTTTTTTCAAATATTTTCGAGATTTATTGCCGAAGATACTTCAGAAAAAGATGAAAAAAATGGCTGCCCATACTGTTGGTTGAAAGTGCTGTTACTTTCTGAAACATGCTCATCTTTTTTGTTGAGTAATGCTTGTGACCTCAATCTGAGTAGATGTCAAATCATAATGTGATAGGGATAAATTTGCAGATAAAGGCATCTCTTCTGTTTCTCATTTGTATGGACATAATTTCCAGAAGCAGTATTGGTATGCAAAAGGAAAAATCCTTTGATATGAATCTGGTCACTGTACTCAATCTATTATTGCCTACCTGTCTGAAAAGGGATTTTATGTAAAATAATAATTGTTGAATAAAAATATATGTTGAACCATGGCGGCACAGCCTCAGCTTTTGTTGCTTAGTGTAATTTCAATAGAGGGATATGCAAGAATGCACAAATTGACATGCAATTCCTTCAAAAAAGCCCAGTGCACAGGTATCGTAGGTATATAAAAATAATTCCAAAGAAAATGAAGGTCACATGTAATGAAAATCAACCCCTAGTGTTTTATCTAGTAAATCCATGCTGATAATCCCTATTGGACCATTCCTAAGCCAAACATCCATTTTCAATTTGACCCCTCAAAGGGGGAAAAAACAACAACATAGAGGCACGTTAAAGCATTGTTTCCAGAGTAAAGATCAAGATTTCAAAAGTGGGCCAGTCTTAAGTTTTGCCAGCTTTTCAATTGGCCTCTGACACTGATCCCTGCATATCAAGCTGCACAAGACAAAGTGAGGTCATTCTTTTTTTCCTGGTCCAGTTGGCAAGCCTATTTTCTGAAGTTCTGCTGTAAAAGAAACTTCCCTTCATCTTGAAGGCTAGCCTTCTCCCCAGTAGCTTTGTTTTCTAGGTAAAGGAGGAGTTTTTTAAACATATGGGGAAGCATTCAGTCACATAGGCCGAGGACAGACTGAAGGTCTGCCCCGGCACAGTCGTGGGGCCAAAAGCCCCGCAGGAAAAGCAGCTCGCAACGCCCCGTTTGCACTGACTGCGAGGGGTGGAGGTGCACGGCTGCCGGCTGCCTGGGCGAGCCGCGGCTATGTGCAGCCGTGGCCGCCATTCAGACTTCCAGCGGTGTGTGTAATGTGCCATTGGCGCATTCATACCCGCGGGAAGCGCCGGGGATGCATGCGGAGACGCCTGGGGACCAGTTCCCAGGCATCTCCGGCTGAAGCGGCACCAGGGTGCCTCGCGGACGGGTGAGCCCGTGCCGGCGACAGGGGACAGCTGCAGCAGTCTGGACAGCTGTCTTCTAAAGCAGAGGCAGGGCGCTCCAGATCCCCAGTCTGTCCTCGGCCATAGACTCCACATATTATCTGAAGTGTTACAGCCCAGATGCAGGTTTACCACAGCAGCAAGAACTAGGTTCAGTGTCTGGTTTCTGAAGTTAACTCAAGAAATATCCAAAGCTAAATGTTATGAGACATACATGGCTTCTCCTTTTCTATTGTAGGTAGGTAGAATAACTACAAGAGTGGGATCCAAGTAGCTTTTCTGGTGGCAGAAAGAGGAGGCTGGTCCTCTTTGAGCACTAAAAAGGGGATTGTAGGGCCTTCAGGAACAAAAGCCATGTGGAATTGGGTGAGGTTGAATGAACTCCTGACTGTATCCAACACCAAGAGTGGATAGAATGAAATGGTAGCAGTTTTATATGTACTGCATCTTGCAGCTCTTTTAAATAGAAAGTAAATTGACTGAGCTTCATTACATACTCTTAATTACCCATTCCCCAAAATAGATGTTTGTGTGCATGCTTTGGAATACTTGCCACTCATTATGATGGAGCGGTTGTGCAGCACAGTTTTCAATAAACAATGGTGACTTTTCTTTTTTAATATTTGCAACCACACAATTAGTCTTGCAGGCACAATATTTTCAGATTTAAAATGCATGTTCTCCAGCTGTACTGTTTTGATGTGGAATTTCAGAGGCAAACACACATTTCACTGGAATGTAAAGACTTGCACCCTCCTCCTGCCTCTGCCTCTTTCGTTTAATGCTAAACACATTCAAATATGCTCAAAAGTAAATTCAGTGCTTGCCTTTTTATGCACATCCATGTGAAGCAAAAAAAGGAAAAAAGGAGAAATTATGCTGTTAAAATTCTATAGGACTGGTATGTCTCTGTGAGCTCCTTGAGGATTCTCATATTTTGTTATGCATGATCAGCAAAGGCTCTCACTTCAAGGAACTAACAAGGTTGATGATGGCCCAAGAACTTGTGAACAGTTAAAAGTGATTCTCCTCACCAAAGTGGTTCTGTAGCACTGTCAGACTTGTTCAGAGGGTATAAGAGTACATAGCCCCAGCCCTTAGGACAAGGCGGCTTAGCATTCTAAATCACCTTTGCCCAAGGGTTCCCAGCACCTCTGCAATGCTCAGTTCATCTGAGAATGCTGTCTCTGCTCAGCTACCGGGCCCTCAAATCAGGACTATTCAGGTCAAGCTCTGGCTTCAGTCTACCAACCAGCCTTCATACTGAGGTGAGGTGGGCTTTGGTGCCAGTACCTACCTCCTGTGTTTCCTTTGGAACCTGTTGGTTTATATGTGTTAGTGGTAAGAATGGTACATTTGGGAATGACTACTGTCTCCTTCCTCCCTGTCCAGTTACATTTTATATCCTGATTTAGAGGGAAGTCTCACTTCACCACGCTGACTTGTTATATTATTTCTGTCTTGGGCATGGCCACTCACCCACTGTTAAAGAAGACTGCCCAAGAAACATCTGCTATTGGGATTGCACACTCTAGATTAGATCCAAAGTAGATTCAGTAGCAGAAGAGAAGACAATTTTTGTCATTTCTCCCGGCCACTTCACACCCTCAAATCAAACCTAGTGGTGTTCCTTAGAAACTTCTAACCCCATAGAAGCAGCATTTTGAGTAGCACTGTGGGTTGAAGTAGGAAGGATGATGTGGAAGAACTTTACATTTTTGGATATAAGGCTCCAAACCAATGTTCCCCCAGTCTCAGCAACCTTGTTCTTATGCTCATTGGTGAGCAACTCCTTTTTAAGATTTTTGGTTATTTACTTATTACCACAGAATACATGATGACAGGAATTCAAATACTTAAAGAAAATTGAAGAAGTTTCTTCTTATCTTACCTGTCCTGTCTTACCTGTCCTTCTTATCTTGTCTTTTAATCAAAAGACAGTAGAGGACATGTCTGATTGTCAAAGTTGGCTTGAACCTGGAATCTCTTTTAAATGTAAGAGCTCAGACATGGAAGAAAAGTTAATAGTTAAAACTACATTCATGTTTGCCTCAAATTATTTCAGAAATGTGTTTTGGCTAGCAAAAGCTTGGATCCTAGAAATCGTTCACTCTTTTGCCTCAATAGAGAACTTTTCTGGTTTTCTAAATTGCAAAATCAAACAATTACCCTGTGCTGATAGGGGATTTTGTTGGACAGACATGCATATGTATTATTTTTGCAATATTTAGGTGTGTTCCCCAAGTGATTACCTTGTAAGAGCGATATGGTTCCTTGCCACTTGTAGATTTTAGAGGGAATCATATATCCTGCTCATTCATGTGTGTGTGTGTGATTATGGTGACCCAATGAATGTATGGCCTCCAAAGCATCTTCTCATTTACAGCCTTGAACATCTGGCATTTCCCTTTCTGTATATGGTAACAATCTTTGTTGTAATATTTTGAGCATCACATGGCTTGCATGAGAAATTAATGCAATGGTCTGATAATTGCTGCAGTCTTTGACATCTCCTTTTTTTGGAATTGGAATGTAGATCAAGCATTTCCAGTCTATGGGCTATTGTTTTACTTTTACTTTCCATATTTGTTGGCATATTCTTGTTAAGATTTTGATGGACTCCATTTCTTGAAATAGCTTTAATGAGATCCCATCTACTCCTGGTGATTTGTTTCTTCCAATTGCTTTGAGTGCAACTTCCACTTCACTTTCTCAAATTGCAAGTTCTTCCTCAAAAGATTATTCTTTGAAAGAATCTGTCATCCTTTCATCCCTTGATAATATCACTGGTTTCAACCCACAGTTTTTCTAGTTGCCATTCACTTGAACTTAGTAATGCAAATCTGTTCTGTACGTGGTCTTTAAACTCTTCAGGAATGTTGTTTAGGCTATATTTTGGCATTGTGTATGTTTTGGTGTCTTTTTCCGCTTTATTCTAATTTTCAATATTAACTGTTCATGCTCTGTACCACAATCAGTTCCTGGTCTCATTGGAGCAAAGCTATTAGAGCTTCTCCATCTTCTATTTGATTTCTGTATTGGCCATCTGGTGATGTTCACATATACAATCATCTGTTCAGTTGCCTGAAACATATGTTCTCAATGAACAAACTGTTGTTTTCACCTATGATTTTCAGAACATCTTGTTGAGGTGCCTTTCTGGACACTTGCATAAGAGCTTTGTTTCTTCCTCATCAGCATCTGTAGCTAGGTAGTAGACTTGAATGATGGTTATGTTGATAGGCTTTCCATGAAGTCTGATAAATATTTTAGTCAGACTTTGCATTATAGATCCTGAGTGCTTGTGCTATATCCCACCTCAATATCAGAGCAACTCCCTTCCTACCCTTTAAGGATTCCTCCACCCTCATCACCACTGGAACTGTCCATTCTCTTTTACAGATGTGGCTGTTGATTTCTGAAGGGGGTGAATGCATTTTTTTGTCTCGTGCCTCACCTTTGACCATTCCACCTTGAGTGACTCTGCTAGGAGTTCAGCCTCATGACAGTGTCTAAACTCCTGATGGTATCACTCTCAGCTTTGCTGAAACTCTGAAAGCCCCACATCACATTACAGTGTACATACTGGAGGAAAAGAGTGAATTATTGTGTATTTATTTTACTTCCTCAAAATGTCAAGATTTAATATGGATCCAACCTTAGCTCAACTGTTTTAGCAGAGCAACTTTATAGGTGCTTACTGAAATCATAGCACATTTTGACAAATAATGTGTAAATTCTGGGCTAGTAAGTGACTTGGTCTGAATATATAGGGAATTTCTATTGTATTGATAAGGGTGTTCATCAATGCTTTATAGTCTTCAACAACTGCCGATAATTCTCATGCTGAAAGTACTGGCAACATTTTAAACACTGTGAAGATGGAATTTCAAATTGATGCAGTTACATTTCAATTGCACTTAGCTAGCTGCCTTTTAAAAGCAATGCACAAACTTCAAATTGTAATGATAAAACATCACTGCAAACATTTTTCACTTAATGAGCATTACAATATTTTTTCCTTAGACTAAAAGAGCTTTCTGACATTGTGAATACAGCTCTCACCTTCATTTGAAATTGGTGAACTGTCTGAGGGTCCCTAGTGAATACCTCAATAGTGTATTTAATTGGACACCCTGTTTTGTGACAACAGCTGATACAGAGATGAAAGCTATTGATGGAGTTTGTATGTGGACATGTTTCTTGTCCTATTGAAGAGACTGAGAGTAGCATCCCTTTAATTTGATCTATATTAGTATTTACTGATGCTTTACTGCCCTGTCCCAACATTTAGGATAAGTAGCAGCTATACAGTAATAGAAATATTTATGCCTCTAAAGCTTACATATTATACTATATGAGCAAGATTGTAAATCTAGAGGGAAACTAAAAACAATGAATATACCAGAGTATCTCTCTGGCTCTGGCACAGCTTTATTAGAATTGATTAATGTGCATGTCTTTATATGTGCATGTGTATACATATATACACTAACTCACTTTTCCTGCAGTGTTAGCCGGATTGCTTTAATTTACGTTCAGCAATTGGCGTAATAACGGGTTCTTGCCAACTATACCAAGGTCCCGCTTCCCCGGAAGTTCTCAGTGAATAGGCGTTGAGACAAAGCAATTTCTTATAAATGACGTTTACTTAAGGATGTTATTCAAGCATACAAGGAATAATAATAAAAACCACATACACACAAGGTCTAGGGGAAATCAGATAAAAAATAGCACGTTTGCATGAGCAGGAGTATCGTTGAGGGGGAGTTGCGTTACCTGTCTTGATAGAGGATGAATCACTTCCACGAGAAGATTGAGGAGGGATGAGTAGAAAAATAGGGGGAGCGAGATCTGAACCTGCAGACACATGCTCCAGTCCTGGCTGCACAAACCAGGGATCAAAGATGGAGGCAAGGTACTGGGTATAGGAAGCTGGACACGAGAGGTTGGTAAGAAGATAGGGGTTGAGGAGGGTAAAAGGCTAGCTATTTCTGCTGTGCAAGATTTTTTATCAGGCGGCATTTGGGCGGGTTGCACTGACCACATCCCATTGTCACACCCACTAGGTTGTCCGTCCTTTCTAGTGTTTCTATTGGTCAGTGTCATAGTTAGGAGGGGGCAGGAAGGAGTGGGCAATATTGCAAAACTAGGTGCTAATCAGGATCTAACACCTGGGCCATCTGGTTGATCTTCTTGGTGCCAATCTCTGGTCTCATGATGGCTTTGGCCAGGTCACTTGATGGACGACGATTAGTTGCCTAATCTCTTACTGGAACTGTTGGGGGCAGGTGTGAAGAGGCCAGCGTAAAGGAGAAAAGGGCTCTTTGAAATGTAGTCTTGGCTCCCCGGATGGTGGGTGCATGTGAAATAGTTGTGGGAGCTCTTTGAAATGTATTTCATGTTCTTCATGAGAGAGTTCTTTGAAATATATGTCTGTTTCTCATGCAAGTTTGAACTCTGAAGGAAGTCTCCCGCTGTGGGCTGGAGCCTCTCATGGCAATAGAGAGTGCTTTTGCCTTAGGCAGAGAACCAACCCCAAAGGTCAAACTTATGATATTAAAGTTCATAAGAGCATATAAAATGCCTTGCTGGCTTACAGCAGTAACACAGTAGCTGCAGGAAACATCACTGTTAAAGCTTGCAGAAGCTTAGGAAAAATGTGTGTGGGCAGGAGGAGGTCCTGCCTTCCCCCATGTCTTTTTTCTGAGCCCGAACAACCCTTGTAGGGAGTGATTTGCATAACTTTGCAGCTTTCCATGCTCAGAATACCCCATGTGCAGCTCCAGTTATGCCAATAACTCCCTACCAACACTTTTTCAGTCCAGGAAAAAAGTATGAGGAAAGACAGGAACTTCTCCTCCCACAACACCATCCTGAACCAAACTTTTTTGGGGGGGGGGGGGGCGAGGAGAAGTTTGAAAGATTGGACTTCTTCAATAAAAATACATTCACTTTAATACTTTAGTTTTCATAGTTTGCTATGCATTACAATTTAGCACTCTGTCATTCAGTGTTTCAGTAAGGCTGAACTTGAGATTGTAAAACTATTGTTTGTTTTGAGCATTCAGCCCAATAAGGTTAAGGTATTTGAGTTTCTCTAGTAGATGATCATAGTTTGGTTAACACCACATCTGAGGACCTTGGATTTCTCTAGGCCAATAAATCAGGCACTTATTGAAAGTTGATTTGGCTGAAAATAGGGTTGAGCAGAAAAGAACACACACAGAGAGAGATTTAATTCGACATTGATTCCATCAAGTGATTCCATTCAATAAAAACATCATGTTTATGAAATAATGAAGACACTGAATTGGATCCAAAGACCTCCTCATGGAAAACATCCTTTCTGCCAAACTGTATGTTGCAGCAGCCTTGGATCCAACCCATAGACACCAATGCCATTTTAGAGGATAGTATAGTAGGGTTGCCAGATCCCCTCATCGCTCTGGAGGGGGGATTAAGGGGAGTGTTCAGGGGTGGGTGGGGATTCTTTAAAGAGCTTCAGCTGATTGATAGGAACCATGTGGACCGCTGATCAGCTGGAGAGCCCTTTAAATCCAGCAGGAGGGAAGGAGAGGGGCGATCGCAGTCCCCACCCTGCTCCAAAAAGACCCTTTAAAGGGTCTTTTTGTGAGCTGCATGTGCAGCTACAACCATCCCTCTCCCTCCTTCCTGCTAGATTTAAAGGGCCCTCCAGCTGGTCAGCAGGGCATGAGGTCCCCACTGATCAGCTGAAGCCTTTTAAATTGGGCAGGAGGGGAGGGAGAGGGTTGGCAGGGTGGGTGGTCACTCGTGGGGATGGGGCTTGGGGGTGGGGCTTCCCTCAGCAGCCAGCTGGTCGGGGGCAGATTGAAGTTCCCAAAAGCAGGGGAACCCCCACCCAGACCCTAGGGCTGGCAACCCTATAGTTTAGTCATTTATAAATTGCTGTGAGGGTGGCAGAGCAGCAGATATTGATCCTGTCCCCCCACCATGCACCTTTGGTCCCTATGGCTGTTTCAGGTGTGGAGGAAGATCATCTGTTGTAACTGCTCCATGTGCCCTGTCAGAATCAGGCCTTCACAGGAATTTTCAGTTGGCTAAATTATTCCATTAAATGGCATTGCCAGTCACGAGTTGGACCTGTTATCACCATAGCATCTATTTTGGCCCTTAAATACCTAAAGATCAGTGTGGGCTTCAGCCCAGGGAGAGCAGCCAATCCCTTCCTGCTGAAACTGCTTTTTGGTCACACAAGGATACCTTAAGATCTAATAAACAATGTTATTAATATTTCACATGATGTCAAAAACAATTCAGATATGGGTATATGAGTATTAATATCTGACAAGTTCATAAATAGCAAATGGGTAATAGTTTCTGAAAGCTATTTTTGAAAGCACAGCATGCAAATAATAGTAGGTGCCATATAATAGAGAGAATTGGCTTGAGTCAGAACAGGCTACCAAAGTGTAACAGCAAGAAATGGAGGATGACATTCAGAATCCATTAGTTATTGGCTGCCTATTGTCATTTTACAACAGACATAGTGAACAATTCAATAGTAATTAAAATTGCAAGCAAATGGAAAGATCAAAACAAGCAAATTACCATTAATATTCTGTCATCTGGGAAAAACTTTAAAGGGATGACACAGTGATTATATAGTATAGACAGGCATTGGATAAGCATTAAGTGTCTATAGTTTCATAGTCTACCTTTCATTATTATGAATGATGCCAAAGTATGGATGTGTAGCTGGCTGTAATACAAGGGAAGCAGACTCCTTTCTTTATGCCAGTTGAGTAAATTAGGCCTTCTGTTCCCAAAAGAATGTACAGCCCCAGATGCATAGACTCTGAGTCCCCTGGAATGTTTTTATCTTGCTGAGTATGATTGCCATTACTGAATGCCTTTATTTCAGCAATGTTTCTCACACATCAAATATTATTTATTATAGGGCCAGGACTATAAATACTAGTCTATCCATGTAGGTTTTCAGTCGTAATAAAATCCCTCCATGCCAAAAAAAAAAGAAAAAAAAAGCTTGCACATTGCATTTCACTACACTTCTTTTGTGGACAACTACTTGCAATGAACAAAAATTGGTTGTCATTTGGGATGCTGGCAATGATTCTGACTTTTGTATGCAACAGAAGAAACGCTTCATTCAGAGATCTGATGGAGGCCACATTTCAAGTCAGAAAACTTAAAGGAATATCAGTCAGTTTGCCCCCACTGTAGAGCTGTATTGAAAGTTTGCTGGGCAATTATTGTTTGAATAAACCCTTTGAGAACTACCTGTGGCTTTGTTTCTTCTCTGATATTTTTTGCAGGTTATGTTTTGATACATATTTCACTTACCTTGCAATACACCCAAACATACAAAAACCTCTTGCCCCTATTATCAGGCATTAGAGAAATTCTTGGTACACCAGTCTGGTGTAGTGGTTAAGTGCGTGGACTCTAATCTGGGAGAACCGGGTTTGATTCCCCACTCCTCCACTTGCACCTGGCTGGATGACCTTGGGCAAGCCATAGCTCTGTACCAGCTGTTCCCTCAAGGACAGCTTGGGAATAGAGCTCTCTCAGCCCCACCTACCTCACAGGGTGTCTGTTGTGGGGAGGGGAAGGGAAAGGAGTTTGTAAGCCGCTCTGAGACTCTTAAGTGAGTGAAGGGCGGGATATAAATCCAATCTCTTCTTCTTTTTCTTCTTCTTCTTCTTCTTCGAAGTCCACATAAAGACATTAGTTTACCTTTTGATCTTTTTATGTACATTCAAGACATGATGTCTTCTCCTTTCTGATGCTGTTACTTGCTATATACGCTTCACATGAGGAGGAATGTAAAGTTGATGTTTTCTTTTGTATCCAATTGACAGACATAAACATCTAAATTCTAAGAGGTTTTCTTTTGGGTTGGGCCCTCATGTGTCCTTCCATTGGCATAAGTGCTGTTTTGCTAGTAGAACACATTTCCATTAGAAATGTGTAGCCAATGAGAGCTATGCTAAGAAAACTTCATTGTCATTTCATTTGTATTGTGCCTTTCTCCCCATATGGGGACCCAAACCAGCTTACATTATTCTTCCCTTCTCCATTTTATCTTCACAAAAACACTGTGAGGTAAGGTTAGGCTGAGACTATATGGCTGACCCAAGGTCATCCAGTGAACTTTCGTGGCATGAGTGGGGATTCAGACCTGGGTTTCCCAGATACTAGTTTGACACTCAACTATTATACCACTCTGGCTCTTCTATTGTAAGCAATATAGTTCTTCCATTAGTACAAGGTGTTTTACAAAGGCAGAAATCTGCTCTGAGGTAGGTCCCAACTTTCCAAGTAGGAGAAAAATGCAACAGGATCCACCCAAGTCTTCTGGGACCAACCAAGATGAAGTTTCCACCCAAGCTCCCAAGTGTGGCTCTTTCTATGCAGGTCATAGTTGACTAGCTGGTCACCCAAGGCTGATCTGCCCCTACTTATCAGTTTCCACAAAGACCAAGAGAAAATAGATGTACAGCAGGAGAATAGTCACTAGGGGAGTGCATTCTCAAATACCGGAGCCAAAAATATACACAATAATTACTGTTTTGTTTCCATGGCTTTACAGAAGAGAATCTGATTCAGCCCGTAGCTGCCCTACTGGCCAGTCCTGAGCTGGCGGAGCTTCGCTGTGCCTCGCTCCGGCCCCAACGGACCCCTGAATATGATACTTTATGGATCAGATCTTGAAAATGACAGCATTATCAATCAATCAATCAGCTCTCACAATAGTATTACTTATTTTTTGTGATGAAAATTATAATCCATCTGTAAACCAGTGTGGTGTAGTGGTTAAGTGTGTGGAATCTAATCTGGGAGAACTGGGTTTGGTTCCCCACTCCTCCACTTGAACCTGCTGGATGACCTTGGGCAAGCCATAGTTTTGGCACAGCTGTTCTTGAAAAAGAGCAGTTTCTGTCAGAGCTCTCTCAGCTCCACCTATCTCACAGGGTGTCTGTTGTGGGGAGGGGAAGGGGAAGGAGATTGTAAACCGCTCTGAGACTTCTTTGGGTAGTGAACGGCTGGATATAAATCCAATCTCTTCTTCTTCTTTTAAGCACAAAGAAGATACCTCTTTTGCCAGTGCATTTGGAAATATCAGTGCCTGGAAAAATAGGCCGGGGTGGGGGGCAGAAACTGGAGTATTACATAACTTTGGCCTTTCAATCTCATATATACATATGTGGGAAATATATCTGCCATTCTATAAGCCTTCACTCTCCCACTCTAGACATTGGCTGAACATATAGAGAAGTTGAATACTCCATATTGGTGGTTCTGCCCTCAGGTGCTGGGATCACCATGCTGCTTGGTGAGCTCACTCTGGAGCAGACCACATAGAACTGTCCATGTGAGAAGCAGTCATCTGTTAATTCCTGCCACCTTCAGTGTCTGGCAGACCTTGAGGGGAAACTGCAACCTCTTGAACTTTGCTGCATTCTTAAATTGCCTCCTTGTAGTATTGGTGTATCTGGCTCAGTGTTTGCCAGGAGCTTTCTCGGGGGTAGTGAGAAGTGAGGGGTGTGAGGGGGAGTTGGTCCGAGGGAGTGGTGATACGGTGGACATTTCTTCAGGTTCGTGAGGGAGCCATGCATTGAAATGGCTCCTAGAAAGGTCCTTTACAATCTCCCCATGACCATTCATAAATTCAATTGCCATGCCAATTGCCATACGAGAAATGTCTATTCAGGAGTCTTGAATTACTGATTTCTGTAACTGTCTTCAACTGTCTGCAGTCTCCTGTAACTGTTTTTTACCTCAGAACGCTGAGCTCTGCAGCTGACCAATCAGAGAGTGGGGGGGGGGGGCATGGAGGCAGCCATATAGGAATCAATGGGGGGAGCACATTTTCCCCCTTTTGACCCCTCTTAGGGGTCAAATTTCTAAAAATCCCTTCTTAGTGAGCACCTACACCATGGTAGGAGCGCTCTCCCCGAATTTGGTGCTTCTAGGTCCAGCTATTTGGCCTGGGCGTTGATTTTACAGTGAGGGGACTTTTACAGTGGGGACTTTCATAGATAGATAGATAGATAGATAGATAGATAGATAGATAGATAGATAGAATTACTTTGTTTCTTACAGTGGCTTCCCATTAGAATGAGCTGATGTGGTGAAACTTAGCAGTTCTTTCACTTATGGAGAGAGGTGTCTAGATAACATTGAACACATTTGCCAGTATGATATATATTTATTGATGTTGTTCTACATATGTACTGTATTTTATTGATCCAATGAAGTCTTTTAGGATGCAACGCGGGATGTATGATATCCTGGACCTTGTGATCTATTTATACAGATTTGGAAAGTTTCACTGGACATTTTCACCTCTCCATTGTTTATACCAGGGGTCCTCAAACTACGGCCCGGGGACCACATGTGGCCCGCCGAGGGCATTTTTCTGGCCCGCCGGGTGTGTCGCTGCCTGTCCTCCAATTCCCAGCAGCACACAAAGCAGCGGAAAAATTGCAGCCGACTCGTCCCGGGCCACATGACAAAGCCCCGCCCCCCTGCTTCCAGTCAGCCAGGAGGAGGCAAAAGGAAGACTGGAAGAGGGTAAGTGTGGGGTGGCAGGCGCTCCGGCTGGCCCCAAGTCTCCTAGCCGGCTGAGAGGCCTCTCAGCCGGCTAGGAGACCTGTGCCAGTCCCAAGAGCCGGGCAGGGGTCTTTTTCGAGGCTTTTTGTGCTCCTGGGAACCGGAGGGAGAGGGAGAGGGAGAGAGAGAGAGAGGTTTCTCTTTCCCATCATGATGCCTGCAATAGTGGAGTTTCAGGGAGAAGCAGCTGGGGGCTTGCTGCCTTAAAAAGTTTGTGAGGATGCCGAGTTCTTTGTTTCTTCGGAGAGGGAAAGAAAACAGCCCCGTCAAGGGTGCCTTGCTTGCGTGCGCACCCCCCCCCCCCCCGTGTGCCTTCCCTACCCGCAAAATAACATCTGAAATCTCTAACCAGATCTAGACTAACTGATGCACACTTGCATCACTTGTTACGACTAGCAGTGACAAATATGGAACCGGACATTGACCATCTCATGATTAGCCAAAAGCAGGCCCACAGTTCCCATTGAAATACTGGTAAGTTTGTTGATTTAACTTTACTTATTCTTCATTTTAAATATTGTATTTGTTCCCATTTTGTTTTTTTACTTCAAAATAAGATATGTGCAGTGTGCATAGGAATCTGTTCATAGATTTTTTTTTTTAAACTATAGTCCGGCCCTCCAACGGTCTGAGGGACAGTGAACTGGCCCCCTGTTTTAAAAGTTTGAGGACCCCTGGTTTATACTATTCTGATAGAGTTTGTTGTTATTCATTGTAGAGTTATTTGTACTAAGATATATAAATGCGTATTGTACTAACAAGTATGAGTTGAACTTAGCAATTGTTTTTGAGTGTATATATTTATGAACAAATTAAATGGTTTTGGCCCCAATACCAATCCTTATGGGACCCCACTGCCTACTTCCCTCCATTGTGGCAACTGTCTATTTATTCCTACTCTTTGCTTCCTGTCATTTAACTGATTTTTTTTTGGGGGGGGGGGTTGCGTGTGTGTGTGTGTGTGTGCGTGCGTGCCTATAACTGGAAGTCATGGCAACCTCTGGTGACTCCTACAGGGGCATGGAGGATGTTCAGAGAAGTGGCTTGATAGCCTGCCTCTGCCTCCTGACCGTGGTGTTCTCGGGAGGTCTCCCATCCAAATACTTGCCAGGGTCGGTCCTGCTTAGCTTCTGAGATCTGACGAGATCAGGATTGTCTAGGATAGCCAGGTCAGGGCATTTAACTGATTTTTAATTCATAAGAGAACTTGCCCTCTTATCCCATGACTGCTAAGATTACTCAGGAGTCTTTGGTAAGGTACCTTGTCAAAAGCCTTTTAAAGTCCAAGTATATAATGTTTACCAGGTCACCATTGTCTACATGCTTGTTCACTTTCTCAAAGAACCCTAAAAGGCTGGTGAGGCAGGATTTCCCTTTGCAGAAACCATGCTGATTTCTCCATAGCAGGATTTGTCCCCCTATGCGCTTAACAATTCTTTCTTTGATTACACTTGTCTTCTGTGGTCACTTGATTGTAGCATACTGAGGTAAGGGAGATTAGAGTATTCATATTTCCCACCCTGTGTGCCCAACTGCCAAAAGTGTATTTGTTTGTAGAAAAGGATTCAAATCACCTATAGAACTTTTAGGAGTGTGGTACTTACAGTGCTCCTGCTGGGCATGCCACAGTCCTCCCTACAGTATAGCTAGCTAATTTTTGTTTGTTAATTCTCTTGTTGTGTTCTGTGGGTGGTCAGGGGCAGGGTGACATCAAGGAGGCATACTAGTCTTACTGTGCAATATATTAATCACATGGAGGGAGGGGTGCCCTGGCATACCGTTATGTGATACTGGCTAGCTAGATCAGCCTCCAGGATTTATGACTGAGTTGTCCAAATGTACTAAAATGCTTAAAAGAAACAATAGTTTTACCCTCATTAACATAAAAGTCTGCTAAAAGACTCAGCAGCAATAAGAACAGAAAGAGCTGAATAAAAAGTGCATATCAAAGAGATAGGACTGGCTGCAGCTGAATTAGTGCACCTTTGCTTGCAAAAATGAGCTCACTGCTATGTAATATTCTAAGCAGTCTATTTTATGAAACGGACCTGAGTCAGGTAACATGAAAGTACTGCCTAGTAAGACTAGGTGAACAGCCTGCCACCAGAATCTAGTAACTTCACTGAGTGGAATAAAACAGGGATCCCCAGTATTTTTGAGCCTGTGGGCCCTTTTGGAATTCTGACACAGCATTACAGATGCACAAAATGGCTGCCACAGGAGGCAGAGACAGCAACAAAATGTTGCTGCAGCTTACTTTCAGTCACACAAGGACAATCCTTGTCCTGTGGAAACAGCTGCTGCCAAAGCATTTTTCTAAAAATCTGCACAGCCAATCCAATCTCCAATGGCCAATCAGAAGTCTTACTGTTCAACAGTCCCACCTGGTCTTGCCTACTTTTTAAATACACTTGCTGGGCACTAATAAAGGTGCTGATAGGTACCATGGCCCCCATGGGTACCATGTTGAGGACCCCTGGCATAAAATATTGGGAGGCCTGAATGTAAATGCCTTCCCCCCACATTTGTGTAATGGGGAACTAGGTGAGTTAAATGGAAAAACAACAACAGCCCAGATGTCTGAAAAGTAAAGTCTCACCTTTTCATAGTGATTTGAGTGGATATCTTGACCAAAATATTTTAGAGATGACCTGTTTCTGATTCAAAGAATCAAACCTAGATCTCAAACTTTATTTCTGTTCTTGATTTTAAGAGTTCTGCAAGAAAATACTGCTTAACATTTACTATTGCAAATGGCCAAAGGACCAGATAAAATGCCTATGCAACATTTTGAGAAATGTGTGTAAATAACATTTCCCTTCCTGTGTGCAACTGTTCTCCAGTTTGGTGTAGTGTTTAGAAGCACGGACTCTAATCTGGGAGAACTGGGTCTGATTCCCCACTTCTCCACATGCAGCTGCTAGTGTGACCTTGGGTCAGTTACAAGTTCTTTCAGAGATGTTCACTCATGAGCAGTTCTTGAAAGAGCTCTCTCAGCCTCACCTATCTCACAGGGTATCTGTTGTGAGGAGGGGAAGGGGAAGGGATTGTAAATCGCTCTGAGATTCCTTTGGGTAGATTCCTTTGAAGGGCGGGGTATAAATCCAATCTCCTCCTCCTCCTCCTCCTCTTCTTTCTCTTCCTCTTCTTTCTCTTCCTCTTCCTCCAGGGAAGTACATAGGCTGTTTAAGCAAAATTAGTGCCTATATGGAAAAGGGGTTGAAGATGAGAATCCTGGTGAGATGTAAAGCAACTATATTCATCATAGTCTAGCTTCATGCATTCAGTCACGTTTTTCTGGGAGTGGGGAAACATCCAAAGATTGATCCCATATATAGGAAACAGTTTTTAGTTAGCCATGTGCAAAGTTCAGGTAAGAAAACTTGTTATCTTAATCTTACCAAACCAGATCAATCTGTAACAACAAGTGCTCTGTCTTGATACAGAACTGTCTAGCTTATTTGCTATCCTTTAGGTGAGTGGTATTAATTACGCTTGGAATCAATACAGTAACTAGACAGAAAGCAGGATACCATTTGTTCTGGAACTGCCAATAGTCTCCGAAAGTGCTAGCATAGATCATCCAATTCTAAGCACTGATACTAGGTGTGCGCATAATAGTCTTTACAGAGTATGGCCAAGAAACCAGCTACCTCAGTTATTACCGACAAAGAGGATCAATTTAAGCAATGTTCTTAATTGTTTTCAATGCTAAATACCATACTTCAGCAGTCTTTCACTGTGTTCTGTTGGAAGATAAATCCAGCAGGGAACTTTAGGATAAGATCCCTTTTTCAGCTATGCTGATCAAAATCTGTACAAATTTGTTATCAGTTCAATTAAGTTGATAAAAAAATCTGCCAACTGTTTAAGCAGCTAAGTTCCAAACAGGACTGTTTATTTGGAAATCTGTGCAATACACTTTCAGTGAGAAAGATCAAAGTTCAAAGATGCAAAGTCAACCAAATGCAGATCTATGCTGACCCGAGGCCTTGGAGCCTTATCTTGGCTGCAGTCAATCACTAAAATTAGCAGTAATCACTAAAATAATCTGTTTCTTAAAGCAACAAGTGATGCAAGCTCAACATGGCGGCCGGCGTGGAGCTGTAAACGGAGCTCCGCCGAAGAGGGAAAGTTTTAGTGCATTTTAATGCGTAATTTGGACATAATTTGGTTTTAATTCGGCTCTTAGTAGTGCTGACAGTGAAGAGAAAGTAAGAGAGATGGAAGTATGTGTCCAGGCTAGTAATAGCCTATGAAAGAACACAGAAGGAAGAAACCACCTACCACCGGCTTTGCGGCGCTCCGGCTCGTGTGCTCTGGATCGTACTTCGGTCGTACTTCGGTCGTTTCCCCCATCGTCTCTCGCCGGTCATCTTCTCTGGCCTGCCCTGGGTCGTGCTTCACCTATCTGGACGGTATTTTGTCTGTCTGAACAGTTTTCGGCCCCCCTGGGATTGCTTGGTGGGCGGTGCCGCCTGGTTTGCTGGCTTGCTGGTCCGGCTGGCATCCGGGCTGCCTTGGCCGGTCTTGTGGGGCGTGGCTCATGCGGCCGTGTCTCTGGGGGCTGCCGTGCTGTGCGCTGGTGGGCCTGAGTGCTCGTGCCGAGGCTTGGGGCCTTTTGCGGGGGTGACTGAGGTCCCGGAGGTCCCGGGGCTTTCCCCAGGTTGGAACTGGGTAATCGGGACGCCGGTAGATCCTTTTCGGGCCACTGGGGCCTCTTCGGGGGACTCCGGACGCCTTCGGGAAGCATCGGGCCTCTTCGGGAGACTCCGGACGACCTTAGAAGTTATCAGACACCGTCGGGCGCTGCCGAGGGCTGGCGGACGCGCCCAGGAGATGTTGGAGGCCGGTGTCGGAGAGAGCCTGGGCGTGCCGGACAGTGCGAGAGGGTGGATTCTTTCTAGACTTTCTCTAGCCTCCTGGGCTCTCTTTGGACTTTTGGAGAACTGGGAGCTAGTATGTACCATCGGGGGAAGTCTGGAGACACGAAACATTGGTGGGGACTGTGAAGGTCTGTGTGGTCATCGGATGTGGGCTTGGGTGAAGCCCCCAGTCCCGGGACTCTTATTTACTCAAGATTTTGATCTGCTTGAGACAAGTGTTTTTGCCGGTGACTGGGAGATGGCGAAAACATCAGAGCCTTCTACCTTGAAGAGACGCTGTTGCCCTTATGGGGTAACTACCAGGAGCAGGCAGTACAAATGTGGATGGGGCTGCTCCTTGGTTGTGTTCTCCCTTTCTTTTAATGGTTAGCATTAGTGATTAGAGAAGAGTTAGTTAGAGTAGTGGCCCTAGAAATTTATTATTAATTGTTCCTGCCCCTTAGTTAGTTAGTTAGTTAGTATTAGGGAGGGGGGGGATTGGTTGGGAAATTGTTGAATCAGCAGTATAGCTAATGCTGTGCTGATGGGATGCTGCTAACTATATAGGAGCCGAATTGGTGTGGTACCAATTAGCAGGACTGGACGCTCAAAAAAGGGAGGGCCAGGGTACTGTTCCATCGTTGCTGTGAGGGTGCCCTACGATGGCCGAGACTTATTTGGCAAAGGCCGCCAAGGGGCGCTTAAACAGCTTAGGGATTCCGGTGCTCCTGGGGAGGGGGAGGTATGGCAGTGGGACCAGATGGAAAGAGGGAAGGAGACGGAGACACGGACACGCTCGGTCCCCTTCCAATCTGTGTCCCATCCTAAAGGTAGCAGGTTGTGGGGCAAGGAGACAGAACCCCACTCCGACATTGGTGTTGTGTAACGCCAGGTCTATAAATAATAAGACCAGTACCCTCTGCGACTTTTTGTCGGAGCAGGGTGTAGACCTGGCGTGCGTGACTGAGACCTGGGTGCGGGAGGGAGAGACTGTCTCGCTCTCTCAAATGACACCACCTGGGTACTCAGTCCTTCACCAATCCCAGACTCAGGGGCGGGGGGGAGGGGTGGCGGTGTTCATCCGGGAGGGTTACACCTTCAGGGTGCTACAGTCACGGAATTTTGCTGGCATAGAATGTGTCGGCTTTGTGTGGGAGGCTGGGGAGAGTTTGGCTTTTTGGTTGGTGTACCGTCCACCCAACGCGCCGGCAAACAGCCTGCCATCCCTGCTGGAGGCCATATCAGGCTGGGCGCTTGAGCACCCTCGGCTTATAGTCCTGGGTGATTTCAACGTCCACGCCGAGGACGCGACCTCCATGCAGGCAATGGATCTGGTGTCGTCCATGGCGGCACTGGGACTCTCCCAGTTTGTTACAACCCCTACTCACAGAGCCGGTCACATGCTTGACTTGATTTTTGCGATGGGGGTAACGGTGGACCGGATTACGGCTACGGCAGTACCATGGTCGGATCACCAAACCCTGAAGGCCCGGGTGAACCTGCCTCTCCAAGCCTGTTTGGGTGGTGAGCAGATTTTAGCTCGCCCGCGGAGCCAAATGGATCCTGCGCGATTCCAGGAAGCTCTGCGGGGTCCCTCGCCCTCTGGTGGCTCGTTGGATGAGTTGGTCGAAGACTGGCAACATCGTCTTTCGGCGGCCATCGACGAGATCGCTCCCCGGCGTCCTCTGCGCCCCCGTTCCCGACTCGCCCCATGGTATACGGGCGAGTTGAGGATAATGAAACGGGAACTCAGACGACTAGAGAGGCGGTGGCGGCGCGCTCCTGACGAAGCTACAAGAACATCTTATAGGACGTTTATGAAAGCCTATGAGGTGGCTGTCAAAGCTGCAAAAAAAAGTTTTCTATGCAGCTGAGATAGCATCTGCGAGTTCCCACCCAGCCCAATTGTTTAGGACAATTCGGTCATTGACTACTCTGCCAGCGAGCAGACCAAACGATAGAGGATTGGATATCGGCTGTGAGGCTTTTGGGAACTACTTTGCAGATAAAGTCTTGTCGCTCCGCCAAGACCTACCTGCCACAGTTGATACAGTGGCAGAACTTGAGGCTCCAAGCCCGTCTTCTAGTCATGTTTTGGATTACTTTGATCCGCTCTGTCTGGACGAAGTTGACAATTTGCTCTCGCTGGTCCGCCCAACCACCTGTAAGCTCGATCCATGCCCATCATGGCTAATTAAAGCAAGCCATGAGGGGGTGCGAGGGGCACTTAGGGAAATTATCAATACGTCCCTTGCAGAAGGGACATTCCCTAGTGCCCTGAAAGAGGCAGTGGTACGTCCACTCCTTAAAAAACCATCTTTAGACCCGGCCGATTTAGTCAACTATCGGCCGGTTTCTAATCTGCCTTATTTGGGCAAATTAATCGAGAAGGTGGTGGCTGACCAGCTACAGAGCTTTTTGGAAGATACCTCTGTACTAGATCCTTTCCAGTCCAGTTTCCGGCCAGGCCACGGGACGGAGACGGTGCTGGTCGCCCTTACGGATGACCTCCGGAGGCATCTGGATCGAGGTGGCACTGCGGTGCTGGTGCTGTTAGACCTGTCGGCGGCGTTCGACACGGTCGACCACCGGCTACTGTGCTGTCGCCTTGCCGATATTGGAATTCAGGGGTTAGCTTTACAGTGGCTTTCCTTGTTTCTCCAGGATCGGGGACAAAAAGTGGTGGTAGGGGATCAACTCTCCCAAAGACACCCACTGCAGTGTGGTGTTCCGCAGGGAGCGGTTCTTTCCCCTATGTTATTTAACATCTTTATGCGCCCCCTTGCCCAGATTGCATGGAGGTTTGGGCTGGGCTGCCATCAATATGCAAATGACACCCAGCTCTATCTGTTATTGGGCGGGCGGTCCACCTCTAGTCCGGGTGATCTGGATCTGGCGCTGATGGCTGTGGCTGGATGGTTCAGACAGAGCCGAATGAAGTTGAATCCGACGAAGACATAGATCCTTTGCCTGAGTCGGAGTGGGCCAAGGTTGGGGATCCCTCTCCTGACCTTCGGGGGGGTGCCGTTGGTGCCGTCAGCAGAGGTCAGGAGTTTGGGAGTGCTTCTGGACTCCACGTTAACGATGGAGGCCCAGGTAGCAGCCACTGCGAGGTCAGCCTTTTACCATCTGCGGCTAATCAAGCAGTTGGTCCCCTTCCTTGAATGCAATGAACTGGCGACTGTGATCCATGCACTGGTCACCTCAAGGTTGGATTACTGTAACGCCCTCTACATGGGGCTGCCCTTGTGCCAAATCCGGAAGCTGCAGCTAGTGCAGAATGCTGCGGCGCGGCTGTTGTTGGGTTGTATATGTTCCCGCCTTAAAGGCACTGCACTGGCTGCCAATAGCGTACCTGATAAGGTTCAAGGTGCTGGTGCTTACCTATAAAGCCCTATATGGCCTGGGACCTGCTTACCTGAAGGACCGTCTCTCCCCATACGCCCCCCAGCGAGCACTACGGTCAGGAACCCTAAATCGGCTGGTCCTTAATCAATCAATAAATAAATACCATGTCTACTATTGTACCATTTGATTTTATGTTTGCATAAATTTTTGCTTTTAGCTTTATAACTAAGGGTGTTTTTTGTACAATAAATATAATACATTTAAATACAACAAACTGCAGACAAGCTTCTGCAGCTTTTATGTAGGGGGAGGCAAACATTATAATTTAGATAATACAGTAGTTCTAGAAACCAGGATGTATAAAGCACTTCCATTTTCTTTTCATTCTACAGTATCATTGCACTGCTTTTTAAAAAGCTGAAGATATAAAAACAAGGGATAAAGTCAGCAAAGTCAGTGTTTGGTATTTATTTTATAAACAAACATAAGAAAAAACCTGCTGGATCAGACCAGTGGATGGCCATCAACAGGGTATAGAGGCCAAGAGCTTCCCCTGATGTTGCTACCTGGCTCTGGGATTCAGAGGTTTAGTGCTTCTGAATGTGGAGGTTCCCATCAGTCACCGTGGCTATAGACATATTCTCCATGAATCTATCTAATCCCCTTTTAAAGCTGTCTATTCCTGTGGGCATCAGTACATCCTCTGGCAGCAAATTTCACATTTCATACTCTCTGTATGAAGAAGTATTTCCTTTTGTTCATCCTGAATCTACTGCCCATCAGCTTCAAGTTCTGGTATTTTGGGAGAGGGAGAAAAATATATATGTAAACTTCTATCTATCACGCTCCCCTGCGAGTCGTCTCTTGTCTAAACTGAAGCATCCCAGATTCTTCAGCTTTTCCTCATAGCGAAGGTGCTCCAACCCCATAATCATCTTGGTTGCCTTCTTCTGTACTTTTTCCAGCTTGCTAATGGTCTTTTTGAGATGTGGTGTCCTGAACTGCTCACAGTATTCTAAATGAGGCTGCACCATAGATCCAAACAGGGGCATTATAATATTGACTGTTTTATGTTCAATTCCTTTCCTAATAATCCCTAACATAGATTTTGCCTTTTTCACTGCTGCAGCACATTGGGTTGACATTGTCATTGAGCTGTCTACCATGACCCAAGATCTTTTTCCCTCTCAGTCTCAGAAAGTTCCAGCCTCACTAGCCTATACTCAAAGTTGGGATTTTTTTTTTGTCCCAATGTGTATTGCCCTACACTTACCAATACTGAACTTTGTTTGCTACATTGTTGCCCACTCACCCAGTTTGCAGAGACTCTTTTGGAGCTCTTAATAGTCACCCTTGGCCACATCTTGAATAATTTTGTGTCATCTGTGAATTTGGCCACTACACCACTCACCCCCAGTTCCAGATCATTTATGAATAAATTAAATAGTACCAGCCCCAATATCAATCTTTGTGGTACCCCATTGCTTACTCCACTCCACTGTGAGAACTGCCTATTTGTTCCTACTCTTTGCTTCTGGACATTTAACCAATTTTTAATCCATAAGGGAACCCATACTCTTCTTCCATGACTGCTAAGTTTACTCAGGAGTCTCTGGTGAGATACCTTGTCAAAAGCCTTTTGAAAATCCAGAGATATAATGTCTACCAGGTCACTACTGTCTACATACCTGTTCATGTTCTCAAAGAGCTTAAAAACTTTGGTGAGGCAGAACTTTCCATCCCTTCCCTTCCCTTTTATTCTCTTAGAAGCTTGTTGATTCATAAATCTTAGGATCCTTATCCCTAAGCAAAAGAGCCCCTCTGTAGTATGAGGGGATGGTTGGTTAATTAAAGGCTTAATATAGTGATCCCTTCTATTTTCGAAGAACCTACATTCAAGCACAGCATGAAAAGATATATTAATCCTATTAAGGTCACAAGGGCAGATTCTGTCGGAATAGGGCATAGGACTTCCCTTTGCAGAAGCCATGCTGATTTTCCCTCAGCAGATGTTATCCTTCTCTATATCTTTCATTACAGTTTCTCCTAATTTGCCTGTGACAGATGTTAGGCTGACTGGCCTTTAATTTCCTGGTTCCCCTCTGGACCCCTTTTTAGAAAATTGGTATAATATTAGCTTCTCTCCAGTCTTTTGGTACAGAATCAGAATTTAGTGACAGGTTACATATACAGGTTAGTAGATCAATTATTTCACATTTGATTTCCCTAAGACATCTCGGGTTTATGCCATCAGGACCTAGAGACTTATTTGTTTTCAATTTCCCCAATAAGACTAGAACTTCATCTCTCGCCACCTCAATTTGACTCAGTTCTTTGGACTCCTTTCCTGAAAATAGTAGCTGTGGGATGGGTACATGTCCCACACTTTCCACAGTGAACACAGAAGCAAAAAAGTCATTGAGCTTCTCTGTCATCTCTCCATCATAACTTCAAACAATGTAATTATGTACAAACAATCCTATTGGACCTAAGCGAGGCTCAGCAATTGGTTACCTAGAGTGGCTTAAGGACCAATGAGAGTCAATCAGAAAGGGCCTTTTGCATCCCAAAGTCTCTGCAAGCTGTGGCTGTAAAATAATAAGAATACAACACTCTTGTAGGTGGTCATGTGGGTGCTGAGAAGGATCTGCACTGGGACACCATCTATCCAGCATCTCAGACAATGTGCCCTGCTTCCTTGAGTCCTGTGATAACATTTTGTTATGTATTCAAGAGTACCTGTTCTGATTATCCATCTATGCCTACATGCACTCCCAATTCTTCTTCTTCATCACTTGATCAAAGAAGAAAACACGGTTGGTTTGGCAGAACTTGTGGGGAACAAATCCATGCTGACTTCCCCAGAGCACCAAGTTGTACTTTAACTCCTTTAAAATCTGCTCCAGTATCTTCCCTGGGATAGAGGTCAGATTGATTAGCCTGTAGTTTCCTGGGTCATCCTTTCTTCTTTTTTTGAAAACTGGGATAACATTCACCCTCCTCCAGTCCTGTGGCACATCTCCCATCCTCCCAGAGGTCTTGAAGATGATGGACAAAGACACCGTAACCTCTCTAGAAAGTACTTTGAGCACTCTCTGGTGCACACCATCTAGCCTGGAGGATTTGTACTCAACCAGTGCAGCCAGGTGCCTCTCACCAACTTCTGTGTTCTAGTTAACCAGCAGCCTAGACACCATGCCTTAGATAAGCCTGTTAGCTTTTTCAGAGGAAAAACTGAGGCAAAATAGGGATTGAACCTTTCTGCTTTTCCTCTGTCAGAGTTTCTCCATTTTCACCCAACAGTGGGCTTATCACTTCTTTTACCTTACATTTGCTCCTCACATAGCGGAAGAAGCTTTTCTTGTTGCAGTGAACCTCCCTGGCAGCCTTCAGCTCACTCTGCGCTTTGGCCTCCCTGATGGATGACCTGCACTGCCTAGCAACTTTCAGATACTCTTCTTTAGAGGTATGCCCTTTCCTCCATTGCTTGAACATTTCCTTTTGCTTCCTTAGCTCATCACAGAGTTCTCTGTTCATACATATTGGCTTCTTGGATCCCCTACCATGTTTCTGTCTTGTTGAAATGATGGCTTAAGCTTGCAAAAGTTCTTATTTTAGGAGAGTCCACCCTTTGCTTCCTCTTTTCCCTTCCAGCATTCTTGGAATGACTCTCATCATGCCTCTGAGTTCATTAAAGTCTGTCTTACTAAAATTTCACATACACATCTAGCTACGAACTTCCTTGGCCCAGCACAACAAAAGAGACCATATTCATTATGGGCTTACACATTACTACTAACACACTGCACTTGCTATATTTTTAACATGGAATGTATGTGATTACCATCTTTCTAGAACCTTGAAGGAAAAGCTCTGAAAATGTGCAACCAACTCAGAGCAACTAATATTCTCTGGGTAAAGGATTTAACCCTAAAATTTATCAGCACTCTTACTATTAGCTAAGTGCCAAACTAGGCTTCTTCTTCTTCTTTTTAATTGCATACAAGTGCATCTTATGCCACACAGCAGTTTCAGGGAAATTTTTCTTTTTAAAAAATGGTGCTGTGGGGAAAGGAAGGGATCTTGCCTCCCCCACACCCAGCAGTTTTCTTGAGTGAAAACCACATGGGAGGGGTATTTCACTGATTTTCCCTCTCCACATCTATATTCTAATTTCCAAGGGGGGGTTGTGTGGATACTTATTTCTGCCAACAGAGGGCTCACTCTCCCCCAACAGCTTTTCCTACATAGTCAGGGGCCTTTCTGGGTTTGCAGAAAAATCCAAAAATCCAATGTTGCATACTAGGTTCGACACATGGAGAAGCAGGACAACAGTGGGATCATCAGCTCATCGTTTATTCGTACACAACACAAAAATAACCGGCTGAAGGCCAACTATATACACTGTGGTTAGCTCAGGATCCTTGGCCCCTATTGTTCTCTGGGGCCAGGCTCGGGCTTATAGAAGCTGGCACCTGGTGGCAGTCAGTGGTTCCTCGTGAGGAGGTAGAGCTCACTGGTTCCCGCATTGGCCTCATAGTATGTTGAAGTCTGCCGGTGTTGGGACGGCTGTGCAGTCATGGCTCTGGGTCCTCGGGAATGGCAGACACATGTGATGTGGCCCAATCAGCCACAGCTCCAACACGTGGCATCTCAGAAATGGCATGTCTTATGGTTGTGTGTGTCCCTGCAGCTGGTACACTCTTGCCTGGTGGATTCCTTGACTTGATCGAAGCACAGGGCCACACTGGAGCTCTTCCGTCTGGCAGGCTGTTGGGTCTGGTGGACTTCCTCTCTGTTGGAGTCGCTGGAGCTGATGCTTGCTTGGTGTGTAGTGGCCGGGTGATGACTGGCTGGTGGCACTGTCGAGGGAAGATGGGTCCTATCACAAGCCATGGCAGTGGAGAGGACAGATGTGAGGGTGCACTCAACCTCCATGATCCATCCCTGGACCTTCTCTTCTTGTAGACCACAGATGAGCCTGTTGCGGCCATCTCCAAGTGAGGCCTGAAGCTGCACTTTGAGGCTAGCCTTTGGCCGTAATCCATGGCAGATTCTCACAGTTGCTGCAGTTGACAGTGGAATGCCAAATGGTGCGAGATCACCAATGGCCGGGGAATGAAATGGTCCTGGAGCACCTTGACAGTCTGCTTGAACGTGGCATCGGTGATCTTGGTTGGAGACAGAAGGTTGTGAGCCAGCTTGACGGTGGCAGGGCCACATGAGCCGACATGGAGACCCTTCATCCGCTCCTCTTCAGTGACCTGATAGAAGATCAGGATGGACTTGTCCCTCAACCCAAGCTTCTCATTATTAAGGGCAAGTAGGGTCAAATGGAGGGACAAGTCCGGCTCCCAGAGTGACTGCCATCATGCTTCACGGTTGTGGCGCAGAAGCGGCCTGCGTGCCTTCGGTGCTTATTGGCTGGAGCAGTGGCAACGGTCCTTTCTTGGTGCCCCGGCAGTCCAGCTAGCTCAGCGGGATCCCATCCTTGTCGCCAATGTTGTGTACTGGGTTCGATGCATGGAAAAGAAGGACAACAGTGAGATGATCAGCTCATAGTTTATTCATACCCAACACAAGACAAAAATAACTGGCTGAAGGCCAACTATATACACCTTCCCAAGACACACCCACAGTCCCATTGGAGGGTTTGAATTTCCCACCAGAGGTCTTATTGGCTGGCTGTGGGTAGCTCAGGATTCTTGGCTCCTATTGTTCTCTGGGGCCAAGTTTGGGCTTATAGACGGTGGTACATGGTAGCGGTCAGCAGACATAACATACAAAAAGTTTTTAAAAATCCCTTCAGGGATGGTTGAATTTTCCCCAATACCTTTTGAAATGGCCTCTGCAGAGATCTAACTCCAGGCATCAATGGTGAGAGATTAGAATATTTTTTTTGGGGGGGGGGGAGGCTTATAACTGGCTGTGTCAGTAAGAGGGAGGGGAAGGGCCCTTTCCTGACCTTTTTTGGCCTTTGAGGGAGGAAGGGAGCCTTGGGGCCAGGCCTGACAAGGGTTGGTTAGACTGAAAGTGTGTGACTGATGATAATGATAACCAGTCACACACTTTCAGTCTAACCAACCTCACAGGGTTGTTGTGCAGATAACAGGGAGGAAATAATAATGTAAGCTACTTGATCTCCACTATGGAGAAAGATTGTAATTTTCCTACATAGAGGTTGTAAGGAAGGGGGGTGGAGACAGAAAGCTGAAGACAGAGAGGCAGATAAAGGTACTTTGGCTGTTGGGTGGGAAGGAAATAAGGTTACCAACTCCAGGTTGGGAAATTTGTGGACATGTGAGGGGTGGAACCTGGGGAGGGGAAGGTTTGAGAAGGGGAGGAACTTTAGACTGATATAATGCCATGGACTCCACCCTCCAAACCAGCCATTTCCTCCACAAGAACTACCATTGCCAGCCTCCAGGGGAGGGCTGGAGATCACCCAGAATAACAACTGTTGTCCAGGTGACAGAGATTAGTTCCCCTTGACAAAATGGCTGCTTTGGAGCATTGAGTCTATGCATGGAGGAGAGAGAAAGAGTAAGAAAGGGGGGCAGAAAAGAGAAAGAGTGTGAGAGAGGTAGGGGGAGAGGGGAGGAAGCAAAGGTGTGAGGAATGGGATACCGTCACGCAAGTTTCTTGCGGGTCTCCACTTGTTAACATATATTCAACATGTAGCAGAAAATTCAGCCAAAGAACTCTTGTTCCCCCCCCCCAAAGCAGGTTTGCTCAAAAAAGTGGGGCTGTGGGGAATATTTCAATGCACTTGTCTGCAAGCATAAAAAAGTAATGTCTAATTTGGCTCTAAGGCAAACATAACAATAATAGATCAATGAAGGTCATCTTTTGCTCCATTTTTCTCTGATAATTTGATTATTTTTCTTCTTACATTTGTGGTTTTGCCAAAGATTATTATTCATTTATTTACTTCATAGTCTGCGTTCTCACTGAGATTTAAGGGTATTTTAATGTCAGACTTGGGTTGAGGGATGAAGATCTGTTGGGCTCTAAGTTTTAGAGAGAGTTGGGTCAGGACAGTCAAAAGATAATAAGTTTAATTTAGCAGGTGTCAGGTTGGCCCAACTTCCTTAGACAGGGGGTTTGGGCATTCTTAATGGCTACCAGGAACTGGATGGCCAAAAAGATTATACTGTTTTCTCTGACTGGGGGAGGTGTTATTAAAAACTGAGCCCGCACGCGGGGAGGGCGGGATATAAATACGAAAAAATAAATAAATAAATAAATAAATAAATAAATAAATAAATTATGGTTTACTCTCACAATCTATTTTGGGTTGGGTGAGGAGTTTTGAGGTGGGGGAATTTTATGGCAGTGGTCATCTACCCCTTCAGCTAGTGTTAGAACTTCCTCAGGTTGTTTGTCTCATTAGGTCTATGGGTCCCCTAGTGAAGCTGAGCAGGGCAGAGGTTTAGCTAATTAGATGGACTCAGGCACATTCTTATTGGGATAAGGCACTCCTTAATTCCCAGTCTAACCACTGCCTTTCAGTTATTGCAACTCCCACAGTGGAACTGGGGCAACAAAATTTTGTGGCGCTATTGCATATTTTACAACCTCTATATGCTAGGGTCTGAAGACCCTCCTTTCCCAATGTTTTCAAATAAGATAGTGGTTGGTTTGATGATAAATGTCAGCAAACAAAGAGGGAGGTGCAGATCGCCCAAGAATATTCTGAGCAGTTTAATTCAGCCATTATTTTGCATAAATTGTTCTTGGTGAAAAGGATCCATAAAGCCCTTATTTCTTCCAAGAAAAGACAGTATCATAGTGACAAGTGCCAGCAGCTTATAGTAGTATCTTGCAACAATGACTCTAGGACTTTCTGGACCATGGTTTGTGATTCTCTTGTTCCTGTCTGGACTCCATACTCTCGTATTCCAGCTGAGATTAATACATGAGACTGGTGTCAATTAAAAATCTTCCCGAACAGACCAAGATTCTGAACTGGTTTGAAATAATATTTACTCCTGTGAAAACACACATTATGGAATTAAAGGCAGTAGAACCTATATGAGTTCTTACATGTCAGGATGTGAATCTACAAACAATCAGTTCTGACAGCATTCATCATCCATAAAGGCATGAACAAAGAAGAGAAGGCAGGGTTCGATCCCTCACCTTTCCCTCCTGGATGCTCTATTACTGTAGATCACACCGAATTTCTTTTATGGAACATGTGTACAGAGATCCAGTCCAGAAATCTGCTGAAGCTTGAGCTCCAGGTGTTGAGTGCAAGAGCTTTATCATCATTCTTTGATGCATATGAGGCCTGACTGGAATGGGATCTGTGAGCAAATAATCCTTGTTGGCCAAATGATTTCTGCTCTTGTGTGAACCTTGAAGGAACTTTTCATCACAACGGTAGCAAACTCTTGATTTTAACTATATCTAGCTGTTTTTCTTATTTATTTAGTACACCCAGAGGTATAATGCTCCATTAGACATTGTTACTGCGTTTCAACAGACATAATGCATCAAATGATTTTCCCCCTACCAGACTGTGATACCGTTTCACACCAGGATTACATTTTAAATGGGAGAGTGGTGGATTCATTTTTGATGTCCGTTCTTATAATCAGTAGTGACAAACAGGTCATTAAAAAATTGCTTGCTGGACTGAATATCCTGTCATTTAGCACTGCTCTATGGAAAGAGAATATGATGGTTCACAGAGATCATTAAAAGAGCCACCAATATTTCACACCTCAGTAAGAAACCGGAGGAATAAGAATGAAGACTCTTCAGTTTCATAAACGCATAAGAGGCTTAGAAGAAATGGAAGGTATGAACTGGAAATAATAAGAAAGGGTTTTTTTCCCCTTTGACATTATACAATGTAATTATTTTAATCCTCCATAAAGGGTTTAAGGATTCATGGAACTAGCAGTAATAAATATACCTGAAACAGTTTCAGGTGGGTAGCCTTGTCGCTCTGCAGTAGAAGAGCCAGATTTGAGTCCAGTAGCATCTTGAAGACCAGCAAGATTTCCAGGGTATAAGCTTTTGAGAGTCAAAGCTCTGATGAAGACAGCTTTGATTCTTGAAAGCTTATACCCTGGAAGTCATGTTGGTCTTTAAAATGGTAATTGAAATAGAATCTGAAACACACCTAGTGTGATCCAAATTCCTTTCAACTACTATTAACTTCAATAGATTGTGGATCGGACCTCCAGAAGTCTATAGCTGTGTACAGGCATGTTAACATGTTAGAGTATTCATTAGGGTAAATGAAAACACAACTATGTTCAGCTGTAAAAAATGAGGGCTGTCTGTGAAGAAGCCCTTAAAATCTGTTTCACAGGAATGGATGAGCAGAAGGGCATTGTACCAAGCCCCCTGCTCCCAACTGCACCATAACTATTAGAACAAGAAAATTTTAATTGGAGCTATAGGGCCAGAGATAGAAACTGCACACAGGGCCCTCTTGCACATGTTATTTATAATCACATTGAGACACATGCATGGAAGTAGCTCCTATCCATATTGTGATTAGGGCAAAATGTTTTCAGATTGTGCCCTTGGTCATTATAACCGCTTTATGCCACTATGTTTTTACAGTTGAGCACTATGGATGAAAGTGCAAAATGAAGAGGGCTTTTATTGTTAAATGCATCTAATTTTTGCAGGTTTCTGTCCTCTTAATTATACACAAAAGAGAAATATTGCATCTTAAAGGAGACTGGGTCAAAGAGGTTCAGCAACATAAAAGAAAGTTTTGAAAGATGTGAAAACATATCTCCTGTAGTACTTAAAAGCAAGCAAATGAGAGTGAACAAAATAACACATTACTTTGGACCATTATCTATGAAACACATTAATCGCACCAATTCAGCATCAGCAGGTTGTGTGAAGAATTCCTTTACTGAGTATACCTGTTTGAAACGAAAGAGGCAACATCCATCAATGGGTTAATTCACATGATTATTTCTCTGTAGAGACTTAATGTCATTGTGCTAGGTCACAGGCAGCCTTGGAAAGCTGGCAGAGTAAACAGTTAGAGGCACAAGTCCTCAGGATTGGGGCAATGGTGAATCCAGCAGTGATCCCAAGCAAAGCTCAAGCCTTATCCAAAACCGAATAATCATACCAGATCATGAAAGCCAGTCAGTTACATGGGTAGATCCTGCAAGCATCACAGTAATTGAACCATTTACTCTGGCTCACCATACATCTGAAGATTTCTGGTTGAGACACCTCCTAACAATTGTCTCTGGGGTATCTGCTGATTTAATTAATCAACAGTTTACCAAGAACCAGTTTTGGTGGCCACCTCCTGGAGGTAAGAGACATCCCACACAAACGGAGGAAACAGTGAGGGAAGATGTGTAGAGCTTGACATGCATTGATCTTCAGCATGTCTAAGTGTATGTCTTTTATTTCTGCTCATCATCTTTTTAAAAATCCACTTAACATTATAATCGGCCTACTGAATCAGCTTCTACAAGATAATCATAGTGTTTATTGATTGTACCTTGGACCCAACTGGATTCCTAAATGTATTTTTATTTTAGAAATGTTTAATTGAAATTCACACCAATTATATTCTGAAATGTGGTCACCAGAGGTATATCCAGTACTCAGTAAATTGTAAACAAAGTTATCAATGAATGAGAAACCAAAGCATTCATTTCTATGAGATTTGCTTCAATTAAGTTACCAAGGGGACGCAATACTGACATTTGTGAGAAAGAATCAGGGCATTTTTAAATGGCGGTAGCAATCTTTGTATGCCCGTGATTTACTTACTTTTCATCTCTTCTTCTTGAAGAATATGTAATTTTTTTTTGAAGTTATATAGAAGTCGTGTCAATTGCTCTGATTAATTTCATACACAAGAATTCTGGAGACATCCTGATCTTATGGTCTACGTTCAGATGAAGTTTCCTTCGAAACGAAGATCCCTTCTGGAGACTTTCGTCAACTGATTGTTTCTATGGACCATTCTTCTAATAATAATTATGCACTATTTCTTTAATATTTAAATTATAGAATTTTGATTGAATATAGCGTTTTATGTACAGTTTCTTTTTGCATTGCATATAAAGGTAGCCTTCAAATACTGTAACATGTTATACTTGCTACTAATTTCCACTGTCTATTTAAATCTTTTAATTTATCACATTGACATATGTCAAAGTAATTCTGGGAAATAAAAAAAAAATCATAACCTACTTTTTCCAGCTGAACTATATAATAGAACTGCTAATACAATAAATTCTGACAGATGGCTAAAAAGGTATAAAATGTAACTATGTCAAAACAATGATTGTTTTCTGGGATTAATTTTATCATGCGTGTTGATGCTCTGATTCAAGAGAGCTGATTTTAAAAAAAAAAAATTGGACCAGCCACCCTAATTCTTTGGTAAGAAACAAGAACTCCAGAGGACAGGTGTAGACAAGGAAACTGTATTATATAATTTCTTGTTATGAGGAATATTTATCCCAATTTTCCATTTCCCTCCACAGGTGTTTAGTCTGATTAAAGAAATCTTAGTAGCCATGTGTGTTTAAATCCATCAGTGAAATCTTTAAAAAAAAATCTACAAAAGGGGGGGACATACTTTCAGTGTTAGATGGTGCATGTATTGGTCACAGCGGATGAGCTGATGAGTTCTAAAATCCACTTCAGTCATATTATTACTGCATCCCACATCAGAAAACTTAGATTTGATAAGAGTTCTCTCTTTTTTTGCCATCAAGTTGCAGCTGACTTATGGCAACCCCGTGAGGTCAATAGAAGATAGGAATTCAATAGAAGTACTGCTATTCAAACCTGATAACTATTTTGTGGTAGAAAGCCTTTTGCTGGCAGCTGTCCTTGCCTGCTGCCACTCCAAATGATGGCATGAAAAAATCATGTGCTCCACAACATCACTTTCAAGGAAAATCGAGAACTGACAGAGAGTAGCTCTAAGAATCACCAAAAATTCTATGGTAAAACCACAGTTTCTGGCAATTCCTAAAGCTATCCTATGCCACTTCTAGGTTCCCCCCCCCCAAAAAAAAATCTCCTGCCAGTTGTCAGGTGTAGCCTCTTGCACAGCCAGGCACAGCACAGCCTGGCAACCCTACTTGCTAACAGCCAGTTCAGATCAAGGCTTCCTCCTCTGTGTACTTTTGGTAGCTACAATAAAGTTACCCATGGGGGCGGGGGGTTGTGTGTTTTGTTTCTTTACCTACTGTGTGGCCTCTTCATGATTCTTAACACAATCCATGAATGAAAATTAAATTCAATGAAAATTGTTTAGACATACATCTTTTGAGGATAAAATACTCTGTGGGGACCCACAAAAAACTTTTGGGAGCAGCTATCCCATTCCCCCACCTCTGCTTCTTCTCCTCTCCCCCTACTTCTCTCACACACTCTCTCCTTCCTGCCACCCCTTTTCTTACTCCCCCTCTCTCTTCTACATGCCTGTCACTTCCTTTCTGTCCCCACCCCATCACTCTTTCTGTCCCTGTCACTATCCCAGCCTCCCACCAACTTCCTCCCTCCCCCACAGCAGCAAAAGACTATTTTGGGGGGTGGAGCACACCAGAATGACGTTCTGGCTGGCTTCCGAGCCCGCCCCTCCCTGCTGGTGGGAAAGGGCCCCTCCTGATCTCTGCATGGAGATTGAGTATGCAAGGCCTTCTGGCTCCCTGCCCGTGTGCCCCCCCACGGATGTGTGCTGCCCATCTGGCTGGGGGAGAGGGGAGGGAGAACACCT
The DNA here is from genome assembly GCA_029233225.1 of Lepidodactylus listeri. NCBI lineage: Eukaryota > Metazoa > Chordata > Lepidosauria > Squamata > Gekkonidae > Lepidodactylus > Lepidodactylus listeri. The sequence goes on from JARCFY010000002.1 coordinate 107,137,730, forward strand.
GGTTGGCCCCACCCCTCCTCCTGGGCTAGCCACAAGCCAGCTGGGTGGGAGCCCCAGCAGCAGGAGCCAGAGGAGAAGCTGGGGAGCGTGGTACTGGGGACACCACAGGGAGCGCCGGGGAGGATGGAGGAGGCGGCACTGGCATTGGGCATTGTTCCCTCCTCTTGCCCCGCCCCCACTGGCCAGGCTGCCATGGTGGGGCATGGGCAGTTGTACAAGAGAGTCAGGAAGGGGGAGTGAGCTGAGGGAGGACTCCCCCACCTCAGGGGGGCTCCTCCTCCTCTGGCAACACTGCACCCACCCACACTGTAACTACCACAAAACCAAAAGCACCAGCAGAGCAGCGGCAGCAGGCTGGCCAGACCTAGCCTGGCTGCAGCACTGGTTCCTTGCTGCCACCGCTCTCCTGGCCCGAAGCACTCTCTCACTGGGCGGGGGCCAGGCCAGGTTGAGCGGGGGGCAACATATGAGAATGCCATGCACCACTGCACTGGACCCTCTGATGATGACGATGCGGCTTCTCAAGCTGGCCCAGGGCTTGGGCGGTTGAGGGAGGGAGGGAGGGAGTGCAGGCTGTGCACAGTCTCAGTGGCTGGTGTGGAGAGGTGACTCCGGAGTTGCTGAACTGTGCCCCGCTTGTTCCACCACCTGCACTCCCAGCACCCACCCTCGTATTCATCCATCCCCGAAGGCCCCTGTCTTAAAGACGCCCACCATCCGGGCAACGGAATCTGCACCGCAGCAGTGCTCACAGGCCACAGGGATGGGAGAGTCAACCACAGCACTGGCCACAAAGGGGGGGCACACATTGATCGGGGGGGAGAGCCTTCCTCCATCTCCATCTCTTTGCCCTCTTTCTTTCCCTCATTTCCTTCTCTCTCTCTTTCTTTCCCTCTTTCCCTCCTTTCCTTCTCTATTTTTCCCTCTTCCTTTCTTTCCTTCTCTCTCTCTCTTTCCATCTTTCCCTCCTACTTTCCTTCTCTCTCTCTTTCCGCTGTCAGGAGTGTGCCCTAATATGCTAATGAGTTCCTGCTGTTAAGTGTGGTCTATTATGCTAATAAGTTCCTGCTGGGCTTTTTTTTACAAAAAGAGCCTTGCCTAGAATTACAACTGAACTCTAGGCATCAAGAGATATATCCCCTGGATAACATGGGTGGACTCTGTGGCATTATATATAGCTGAGGCATCTCCCTCCCCAAACTCTGCACTCCTCAGACATCACCACAAAATATCCAGAAATCTCCCAACTCAGAGTGGGCAATCCTAGACTCAGGCCTGACTCCAACCCCCCTGCTATTTAGTCATTCATAATGCTGGAGGAATCTTCCCCAATCCCAGATCCAGTCCTGCTTTTGCTTCCTCCCCCCCCCCCACTCTCCAGCTATCAGCCCAGTCTGTCTCTCACTGTTGAAGTGGCAGGGCCTGGAGTAGATCCCTGCGGTGGCCATTTCCAAAGGTATTTGGAGGGGATTCAACCCTCTCTGAGGTTTGTTTTTTCCCACTTTTTGGATTTTTCTGCAGACCCATGGAGTCCCCTGAATCTGTAGAAAAACCTGTTGGGGGAGCATGAGCCCCCTATCTGCAGAAATAAGTATCCACACACAGAGGGAACTTTTGAGAATTAGATATATAGATATTTGGGCTCTGAAACAATTTCAACAGTTTAGTTAAAAATCCACAAATTTTGACTGGCCTTGACAGCCAGTCTTTTTTTTTTTTTTTTTGCAGCTGCTACTTTCCCCAAACCCACAAGTATATGCAGATGACTGGGTTGGTCTTTTACTTCATGCCAGGGCTGAGAGACACCCAGATGCATAAGTTCTGTGCATATATCAGAGATTTAAAATGAGTAAAGGCTTTCTCTCTGCTCAGCAGAACTGTCGATTCCCTCTCCATTCCCTTTCAAACTTGGGTAAAGACTGGAGTTTCACAGTTAGGACAATGCTCAAATTACATCAGGAGAGAATGAACATGTATAGTGGAAATACAGGATTGCACTGGACAGCCTGCCACATCTGTAAATTCAATATAGCTTGAGGACAGAGACTACTTGAATGAAAAGTGTACGAAAATAGGCTTTCTGCATATAGCTGTTATCTCAAAGTACTGTGCACTGGATTTTAAGGTTGATTTTAATGTCTTTTGTTTGTCACCTTGAGATCTCTAAATGGGCAGAAAAGTGGGATGCAAATGCTTTAAATAACTCAATAAAGAAGACCTCAACCATAGGCGTAGAATATGAGGGGGCTCGAGCCATCCCCGAAATTTCCCCGGGGGGCTCAGCCACCCCCAGCAAAACAGAGCGCCTGCTGCCACGCCTCCCTGGGTCCTTCTGAGGCCTGGCCACCGCTGCTGGAGAGGGGGAGGGAAGAGGTGGCCAGGGGGAAGAGAGGCACTGACAGCAGCGGCTGGTGGGCTTTGGAAGGGCCCAGGGAGGTGCGGCGGTTTCCCGGGGGGGGGAGAACATCACCCCAGCAAGCGCTCACGCAAAGTGCACATGCTAAGGAGCCCCCGGCCCCCTGCCCCTGGAATTTCCAAAAGTCTATGCCCCTGACCTCAACATATGTTGTACAAGGCAAGGGATCTTACATACAATTTTGTCACAGACCTACGTCTGTCTGGAAAGCTTTTCATGGTCTTAGTGTGAAAGAAAGGTCCAGGTGGGTAGCCATGTTGGTCTGAAGCAGTGTTAGCCAAATTGCTTTAATTTACATTTAGCAATTGGCGAAATACACGGGTTCTTGCCAACTATACCAAGGTCCCACCCCTTCCGGGAGTTCCCAGTAAATAGGCGGTGAGGCTATTGTTCAGTTTAAATGGGATTTACTGAAAATATGTATTTCAAGCACACGAAATCGTAAACACACACACACTCACACAGGCCTAAGAAACAAAGACAGAAAATAGCACATTTGCATGAGCAGGATTTCGATGGGAGGCGATACGTTACCTTCCTGAAAAGCAGTTGTCTGACCGAAGGAAGAATTGGATGGGGAAGGAAAATATAGAAAAATATGGGACACGAGGCTCGAACCTGCAAGACCACGTGGTTCTCTCTGTTCCAGGATTCAGAGATCCAGAGATTTAAAGATGGAGGCAAGGGTATTGGTATAGCAAGCTGGGCATAAGGGGTAGCAAAGCAGATAGGGGACGATGGCTCAAGAGAGTGAGTGCCTCTGTGCAGGGTCTTTTATTAGGCAGTCTTGGGGTGGGCAGCATAGGCGCAAACTACGGGGGGGCTCGAGGGCTCAAGCCACCCCCGAAATTTCCCGGGGGGGCTCAGCCACCCCCGGGAAAATGCAGTGCCCAGGCCGGCTGGCTGGCTGGCTGCCGCTGTCACCGCCTCTCCCCCTGCTCCATTCCTCCCTCCCTCAGTCCAGGAACCAGCTGGGCAAATGCCCAGTGTGCTGGACGGAGGGATGGAGACAGGAGCAGGCGGGGGAGGCGGCGGGGATATCGAACTTGTGCCAACAGGTGTGGGCTGCCACCTCATTTGCCCGCCTGCCGGCTGCTGCCGCCACCACCTCCCCCCCCGGGACTGACCTGACACGCTGGGCCAGCTGGCCCCATGGAGGCAGGAGTGGCCAGGCTAGGCCAGTCCGGGGGAGATGGCACACATGCACACAAATGCTCATACCTTGAATAAAATTTTGTTGGTCTTAAAAGTGCTACTGGACTCAAGGTTTGTGAAAGAAAGGCCAAGTGACAACAACATGACATATTAACAGTTTCTTCTCTGATTCTGCACAGAACAGATACTAAGCTCAAATAAAAAGATCCTTAGAAAAATGCTTTGCTAACTGGTTTAGAAAAGCCACCTGGAAGCACTAACACAGGAGTAAAAAAAGAAACATTTCCTAAAAAATGCTCCTTCCCTTAAGTTTGCAGAAAAGAGGGGATATTATGAATCTGTGTTCCTGCCTTTACACCAATGTATTTTAACAGACTGAAGTATCTAGAGGCAGTTCTTAAAGGGCCTGCAAAATCCTGCTGTAGTTGAGACAAACTGATATTGCTGCTGCTGTTGACATATCTCTATATGTTCCCCAGCGAGCACTTTGGTCTGGATCCCAGAACTGCCTGACCATCCCATGGCCAAAGGAGGCCCGCCTGGCAGTTACAAGGGCCAGGGTGTTCTCTGTGGCGGCACCTTACTGGTGGAATGAGCTCCCGGATAACATCAAGGCCCTGTGAGATCTACTACAATTCCGCAGGGCCTGTAAGACGGAGCTCTTCTGCCAGGCTTTTCAAATAGGGGCCACCTAACATTTACATCTCGGCGCTGGCACGATTCCCATCTGCCAGTGTCTGACCAGATATGATGGGTACATGTGGGTGCTGCTTTGATACTTAACTGAAGATACGCCATCTATCTGTTATTAATATGTTTTAATGTCCGCTTAATATGTTTTTAATTATCTTAAGAAATTATATTGTTGCCATTTTGGCTTGTTGTTAGCTGCCCTGAGCCCGCTGTATGGCGATGAGGGCGGGATAAAAATCTCAACAAATACATAAACAAACAAACAAACAAACAAACAAACAAAATATTGAAAAGAGAAAGAGCACAACATTCCACACAGCTTATCCACCTGCCAGATGGTTCTTTGCTTGAAGGTAATACAAATGGCATTAGGAATTTTAATAAGGTCCTTTAGGCACTGGTATCAGATTCACACATTACACTGCAATCCTTTGTAGAGTAACTCCAGTCTAAACCCATTGAAACCATACAACTACAGAAATGTTGCTGTTTGAAAGTAACCTTCTATCAGCTGCATCTGTTTTGCCAGCTCTTTCCAATCTTAGACTCCCGTGATCTGGTCATGCTGATTCATGCTTTTGTTACCTCATGGTTGGATTACTGTAATATGGTCTACATTGGACAGCCCTTGAAGACAGTCCAGAAACTGTAGCTGGTCCAGAAAATGGCAGCTTGATTATTGTCAGAGGCTATAGAATGGGAGCATATGTTACGCATTTTGAAACAGCTACAATGGTTGCCTGTTTGCTGAGTTCAGTTCAAGATGCTGGTTATGATCTTTAAAGCCTTTCATAGCCTGGGACCCAGATGTCTGAAGGACAATCTATTCCAATATATTCCCATTTGCAAACAATGGCCTTCAGGCTGCCCCTGCTGGTTGTTGACCCCCTTAGGTTGGCATGCCTGGCATTGATCACAGCCTGGATTTTTCCCACTGCACTCTCACTCTGTGCAATGGGCTCCCTAGAAGTGAGGGAAGTCCTATTGTTGGAGATTTTCAGGAGGTGCCATACGGTCTGTTTGCCAGGGCTTTTGATGGTGTGTGAACAGCAGGCATCATTTTGAGGTAGGAAATATTTGATTCCCCTTGGTACAGGTGTTCACATAAGGGCCACTTAGGATCCAATCCAATGGTGCAGTTAGGTAACTTGAGATTCTGGACTTAATGGTATTGGGGGGGGGGCGTTAGGAGTTAAGGTATACTTCAAGTGCAAAGCTACAATCCGGTTCCTTCCCCCTGACCCTGTGAGCTAGGTCCCTGGACTTCATCACCAAAATCCATTCCTGCCAGCACCACTGATCCAGCCCATTGTCCTCTTGGCTAACCCATTTTAACTTCTTAGTATGTGCTTCAAAGTAGTAGACAATATTGTCAGGCAGTCTACAAATGGGAAGGCAACATAAAAACTACACAGTATGCTTCTGTTTCCTCAACCTATTATGCAGTGAGTTGACCAAGGGCCATCATTCCAAGGGCAGATTTTGGCAGCTACACAGAAACACCAAGCCTTACATTGCCTATCTACAGTGTAGTTTTTGAGTGAAATTCTTTTATGCAATGGGTATGTCTATGTCTGTGAAGGCTTTCTCTATAGACTCAAGAATCTCTCCTAAATCTTCCCAGTTTTTCTAAGATTTAAAGACATTTATAAATCTGGAGAATATGTTAGGGCGCTTTTAATATTTATGTGTACTTGTAACTTAGGAAATAAAAACCTCAGATGTTCTTGGGAGAAATACACTCAATTCTCCAGGCAAAGAAGTTAAAAAAAATAGATAATGAGTTGGAGAATAAAATCACTTCTCTTCCAGCTGATATTCTTATTAAGAGAATTGTTCTTTGAAGGCTAGAGTGCATTTTTTTTTAATGGCAAAATTGTTGTAAATTTACTATGTTGGATTTTGTCAGTTTGTGGACTATAACTCCATGAGAAATTAGTAACAAGGCATCTCCGATTACATTGAAATCATAGCAGAGAAAGGTCTGAAGATGGATGAATGGTATCGCCTGCACAAATGAAGGTGCTGCTCCTTTATGAAGAACCCTTTTGACCACACATTCCATTCTTATATCTCTTTGAGAAGCAGGGTGCTCTTTAAACAAGCATCTGTTCTGCAAGATAAAAAGAGAATGGAGTTATTTCTGCCGTTCCTTTCTCTTTTTTTTTGCCATATCAGTAACAGATATTAGCAAACTGAACAACAATGAAGCTATGTTTTATAACTGCCCATTCCAAAAAGGTCTTCCTTCCCTCCACTCCTGTCTTTTTAGGTGCAGTTCGAGCTACAGTCATCCATGATCCTAACTTAGCATTTGATTTGGAGGTTGAACTTTGCATGATAATATCTTTGTCAATGTCAAGTGAATGTTCGAAAGGCTTGTTCGCAGTTTTCATCTGCATGATTTTTGGCACAGAAAATCTGAAGGAAATGTGAACACTTTCATTCTAACCCACGCAGACACAATTTCAATGGCTACCTGATGAATCCAGGATCATGAATGCGAATATATGGTCGCCTTCTTGACTGCCTTGATGTCATGCCCCTTGAAATGAAAAGACTCCTACTGATTTCAGTGGCCTTTGGAATCAAGTCCAAATATTAAGCTGGTATTATTATGCATAATGGTGTTGAGGGCTCAATTATGTCCCTTGTGTGGCTAGGCAATGCTGGCAGGGAATGAAGGAACCTCCCGAGGCCTTCTATTAACAAGCATTGTTTCCTTTCAAAGGATCATTCTTCCATATTTGGAAAGGTAGCAAGATCACTGGAGCAAGCTGCAAAGCCAAGAAAGCTTCCACCAGAGGAAGTACAACGATTATCTCTGCAAAGTGGTGTTTCAAGGAAGCAAAAGAGGGGGAAAAACAGTTTACCAGCAAGCGTCTTTGGACTCTGACAAAACCAACAGCAACTTCTCTTCCTCTGGGAAGTTATACATTGAAATTAGGCAGAGTGTATAATGTTCCCTTTTGCTTATGAGTCAGGATTAGGGTAGTCATTCAAAACAACATGCATTCATTAGCAAGGAGTAGGGTTGCCAACTTCCTGGCAGGGCCTGGAGATCTCTCAGAATTACAACTGATCTCCAGAGTCCAGAATACAGAGGTCAGTTTCCCTGGAAAAAATGGTTACTTTGGAAGGTGGACTTCACTCTGTTGAGGTCCCTCCTGTTAGGACTTTTGTCCAATATTCAAGAAAATTCAGAGTAATGGATCTTGCTTTTCTGGAAAGAAGAGATTGCTTCTTTTAGTTTAAAAGAAACTTTATTACTAAAGGAAAAAGGGAAAGGGGATTAGCTACAAATAAACAAAACATGCTTACTAAGCAGCATTGTGCTGCGTCTGCACACTAAGACATCCTACTACAGAGAGAGATTATAAAATGGAGGATCTCTCCTTCTTCTTGACCCCTGAAAGGAAACACCTGTTATCATTGACCAATTAGCAAAACAGTACACCTTTAGGTTTCCCCCGGGCTTAGAGTTAATTGGCCAGCCGCCAGGCACTTCCAGGTTAAACTAAGAAACACAACAAGTTGCATAGGTTAACCCTATAATGACTGAAATCCCAGGTCTTGTCTTTCATACTCATTTCTCCAACACCTCCCCTCCCCAAACTCCATCCTCCCCAGGTTCCAGGAATTTCCCAACCCAGGGTAAGCTGGTCCAAATGGCCTGTGAATCCAAACATTGAATGAACTAAGACTGCAATCCTAAAAACACTTTCCTGGAAGTAGAGCCCACTGAATAAAAATAAGTCTTACTTCTGAGAAGGCCTGCTTAGCACTGTTCCCTAAGGATTGTAAAGCACTTTGTACATTAACAGTACACATGACAGTAAATGATAATGTAGATGATCATGCAAAAGGCATATGTTTTTTGGGCTGAAATAATTCAAAAGTACACATGTATTAGAGTAAGCGCCATTTAATAAAGGGAAAATTGTTTTGGAACAAAATGCAGAGTATAGTCTGCAAACCAAAGCATATTTATTTATTTTATCTTTGTTTATAGCTTGTCTTTGTCACTGACTCAAGGCAGATTGTAGAATTTAAAAACAAAACTGAAAAAGCAATGCAGTGATACATCATAAGAAAGTCAATGAATAATGCAATAGAATAGGATTGCAGAATTAGAAGACAACAAATGGGAATCCACAAGAAACTTTTCGGCAGGGAGCATTCCCCAGAATTTGCTTCCTTCCTTCTCTGTCAAGGTTCCCCCCTTTATCTTCCTGCCCCTACCCCTTTATCTATCAATCTTTTCATATCCCCTTTTCCCCTCAACCCTTCTGTCAGTTTTCCACCCACTCTTCCTTCTGCACCCCCATCTCTAGCAATCCTCTTACCCCCTTTCTTCTCTCACCTCTTTATGTCAACCCTTTTCACTCTTCCCCCACCCCTTTTCAAACTGCCTCCTCTTTCTCTTCCCTTGTTTTCTTCCCCTCCCCTCCCCTTTCTTTCTCTTTCTTTCCCTCCTTCTTTTTCCCTAACTTTGAGCCTGGCAACAACAGTAGTGCCTGGGAGACTCGCCAAGCCAGTTTAGTGTAGTGGTTAAGGCTGCAGTCACACAGCCCTTTAAATCCAGGAGCCCCCCCAGATTTAAAGGGGCCGCATTTTTTTATTTCGGGTTTATTTCCCAACCCCGCGGGCAGAGGAGTCTGGAGGAGGAGGAGGCAGCAGAAGCGTGCGGTGGTGGCGGCGTGTGGCAGTGTTAGAGGTGTGTGGCAGAGGAGGAGGAGGAGGCTGGTGGTGGCTTTCTACAGCGGTGGCTGGCAGTGGTGATGGCCAGAGGAGGCACCCTTCCCCGAGCCCCGCCGGCCACCTGGTAAGTTTGGGAGGGTTTTCCCCCCCCTTTTGCACTTGGGCGCTTGAGTGCCCAAGCGCCCGAGTGCAAAAGGGGGAAAAATGGAGGAGGGACAATTGATAGGCTCAATTGTGGGCTCCTCGCGCGACCACTGGGAAAACTTGATTTTTCCGGGGTCGGAAAATGCGGGAGGAACCCGCATTTGAGCCCGCTTTAGCTCAGGACTAGCCGCGGCCATTGTGAATGGTCCCTTTAAATGCAGGAGGAAACAGCACTTCCTCCCACATTAAAGGGCCGTGTGACCGCGGCCTAAGTGCGTGGACTCTAATCTGGGAGAACCAGGTTTGATTCCCCACTCCTCCACTTGCAACTGCTGGATGACCTTGGGCAAGCCATAGTTCCATCAGAGCTGTTCTTGAAAGAGCTCTCTCAGCCCCACCTACCCCACAAGGGTGTCTGTTGTGGGTAGGGGAAGGGAAAGGAGTTTGAAGGGTGGGGTATAAATTCAATCTCTTCTCCTCTTCTTCTTTTTCAAGCCTGGAGCACATCCTAGTGTCAAACAGGCTTGGAGTTTCTCCTGATATCTGCCACCGCTGTGGCTGGAACAGTTCCTGACATCGATCGAAGCCAGATCTGGAGCAGCTTCCTGAAGCCATGCCTGGAACAGCTCCTTGAAGGAGCTACCAACAGTTCTACAGGTCAGTCCATTGTCTGCAAATGTGCAGGCAACCCTGTTTTATTGGGGGGGGGGGCTAATTCTCCATTTATTTTTTTTTAAGTTTTCAGTTTTTTCTGCAAACCTGGGGAGTCCCCCAAGTTTTCAGAACTATCTGTTCTGGGTAAGTGTGCTACTGATCTGCAGGTTTAGATTTCCGGAGAAGGGGGTCACATTTGAGAAATAGATATATTGATGCAAATAATGCTGCTTACAGAACAAGAAGGAAACAACAATCATTCATACAGCGTAAGACATCCAGTGCAATATTTATGAGTCAGATCTCCAGAGTCACAACTGAAGCTAATTCTTAAGCCTAGTCTATTCTCAATTTTTGAGCAATGTGTACCTCTTTTAAATGAACCAAGTTAAGTCATAGGCTGACCAAGATGGTTATCTGAAAGGGGGGGGGGAGGAATATTCATTTTCTTTGGCAAGAATGTTGTCATCAGTGATCTGACTGCATTAATTTAAATTCTTTGTTCTAACAGCAGTAGTCATTTTGAAGACCCTCCCTTCGTCTTGGAATCTTAGGCTGATTTTACATCTGACTTTCCCGCTGGAATCATTCTAGTTCCAAAAAAACCTGCCCATACCTCTGTGCGGTGTGAAACCATGCTGCCACTGAAATGTCCATATCTACTAATTGCCCTCCTGTGGTCAAGCTAGTATTAAACCGCTTTATTCTGCTTTAAACAATTGTGGTTTCTTAGTGCACTTAAACCCCCTGGAGTGAAATTTCACACCACTGTGAAATCAGCACAGGAAAAGACAGCAGTCAAACTACTTTAGAGGGGAAGTGTAAAATCAGCCTTAGTGTGTGTATGTGTGCATGCATGCATGCATGCATGTGCACAGGGGGTGGGGTTTGAGCACCTCAGTACTTCTTAGTAAAGTCCCTCTTGTTGAATTACAGTTTGATCACTAATGCCAGGAAACAGCAGATCAGTATATACTGGATTTTGACTAATACCTTTGACTATCCCCAATACAATAACAGACCTTGTAGACACTGGGCAGCATTTATTCATACCTTGCTATGTAGCAAAAGAGACAACAATGGTCCCTGAAACCTGCTTTATTTAAAAGAAAGAGCCTGCAATGATTCCCAATTGAGTTTTATGTTATCTACTTTGTAAATCCTGCATAATTTTGCCCCAGTATATTAGTGATCTCAGAAGCTTAATGGAGTTTGATTTTTTTCCAGCAGTTCCTTGATGGTGGAATGTTTGAGAAGGCTGGCTTCCTCAGCTCTGATTCAGCAGCTGTCTGCCTCCCTTAACAACAGCTGGCAGTAACATGCCTGGGGCTCTACCCAGCAGTGTGTAAGAGAAGATAGCAAGTAGCCAGAGCTCTGAAGATTTTTCTTCCCTGTTCTTGTGGTTAATCTGTCTGGCATCCTACTCCTTTCTTATATTACTAGCAGTGTCAAGGAATTCATCTGCCTATCTGCCAGTGGTTTCACTGAAACAGCATCAGAACAAGAGACCCACACCTCTCAGACAAAGGATTTACAGAGGAGTCACCTTAGGTTCGTTAACAGTGATATGACAGGATCCACACTTTTTTACCTCAACTCCTTCCTTTTTTACAAAGAAAATTTACATCTGAAAGACATGTGACAGATTGCTCACTAGCCTGTAATGCTGATTGGAGAGGCATGACAAATTATTGATGGGGCACCACCACCCTTTTGCACCACTGTGGCTACAGACCTGCTCTGGACAGAGATGGCAATCCAAGGACAAACAGGCCAGTGGTGAGGCTTTGAAAAGATAGAACTGGCAGAGAAGGTGACCCCAGGAAGTCTCTGGACACACAGATGCCACCTCAAGGATAAGCAGGTCAGGAGGATTGAAATGAAGAGCTGGAAGTCAAGGGGAGTCACTACACTACCTCTGGACATGATCATCCCCCAAATTGAACAAGATCAGGGGGGTTAAAATGGAGAACTGTTAGTAAAGGGAAGGCTGAATCCACCTAAAGTATAGGCTGTGATCATACGCACAGTTAGACCCGACATAGGCACAAATGCCGGGCGGATTTAAAGGGAGCTGTCATGACCCAGCCTGTTACAGCCGGGCCTGGTAGTCTGGGGGAGCCTGACTGGCAATAGAAAGTGCTGGGCCTACAACTCCCAGGGGCCCCTGCGTGTGTTTTGGTGCCAAAACGGGCCAATAGGAGGGAGGAGAGTATTGCAAAGAAAGAGCTGAGACTGGTTGGGAGTTGTTCTTTTCCCCAGAAAGCAGGGCCAGAAGAAAGGCTGCTGCAGGGAAGAGGCCCTCACCCTGATAGAAGGGTGAGCAGACTCAGGCCTAATGAAGACAGAGAGCTAGGGACTCTGAGCCTAGTCGCATTAGGGCATTTGGTTTCTTTTCTTTTCACCCACTTACTGTTATTATTCATGCAGCTTGTTTATTTTCCTGTTTGACTGACCTCCTATACAATAAGCCTTTTGTTGTTGCTCACTCTGCCTGGTCCTCATGCTCTTTTATTTGGCCAAACAAGTATCTCTGGACACACAGATTACCTCCTAAGTAGAACAAGACTGGGGGGGGGGGGTAATGTGAAATGGGGAACTGACAGTAAAAGGAAGACACCCCAGCACCTCTAGACACACAAATCAGCCCCTAAATAGAAACATATCAGGGGGGTTGAAAAGGAGAACTGACAAAAAAGGGAAGACGCCCAGTAACTCTGGAACAAGTCCCTGAAGGTAGGCTGGGTGCAGGGAGGCAGGCTGACAAACACAGATCAGATCCCAAGAAAAAGCAGGTAAGTAGGGGGGGGGGGTTCAAATGAAGAGAAGCAAAGTCGGTGGGCAGTAAAGACAAACACAGATCATCCCAAAACAAACAGCAGCCCAGTGAGTGGTGAGAGGATAAAATGGCAGAGAACTGAGTTGAAGCTCTCCCCCCAATCCCAAAGATCAATCCCTCCACTGCAACTCAAAGTGAGGGGGGGGGGGGACTAAATGAAAAGAAAGGAGAAGGGAAACCTGCAAGAAAGTAGACAGGAAAAAACTCCCACTGAACCAAATGCTTGCTATGTGAAAGAGGAATCCAGTCCTGACTTTCCCTCCCTTTGCACCAAACAAACAAACAAAAACCGAATCACAACATAGAGGAACCCTGGGCAAAGCTAAGCCTCATAGCCCCTGACTAAAAGTAAGCTAGCTAAGCAAAAACAAACAAACAAACAAACAAAAAACAGGCATTGCCCGTCAAGCTTGGAGGGTTCTTTACCTTTACCTGTTATTCATGTTTCTAAAGCTAGAAAACATCATTACCCCCACCATTACCTAACATTTTTGTGCCAGCTTTTGTGGGTGGGTTTTGCTGTCTGAGCCACTTTGAGCTGCACCCAAAAGCTTGGAGATTTGTTTGGTGAACACATGGGTGATGAACCTCGGCTTGTGAGCAGCAAACCAGGCAAAGTTCGGATTGACTTTTGGCTCATCATGTGATTTGTGCCCATCCCTTCCAGCCAATAGATGGCTCTACATATGGATTTTTACCTATCCAAACGGAACCATTAAAAAAACTGCATAGAACTGGTTCTCCCCCCCCCCCCCCCCACAGGACTGTTAAGAGAATTTAGGGCTACAGTATAACAGAATGGTTCAGGAAGGGGCTTTTATAAAGGGAACAGGACTGTAGTATATGCCACTGTGTATGGTATGTATTATCCATTTGCTGTATTGTCTGTCTGTTTATGCATTAACCTGATCTTACTACATTGTTTTTTGTTTTTGTAATTCCATTTTATGTATTGTTTGACATATCATTTCAATATTTCCCCTACTGTTTCTAATTTGTAATCCTGACTGGTTGAATTGTTTATTAGATGACTCATGTTATTGGACGAAATTGTTTTCAGATGTTCTCTGATTGTTATTAGATGTCTCATGCTATCAGATTGCATTGTATTACACCACGTAATCCACCTTAAATCTGAGTGAGAAAGGTGAGCTATAAATAAATAAAATTATTTGACCATTGTTCCAAGGAAAGATTTACAGATGACAAATATTTGCAATAAGGGAATGTATTACAATTAACAAATCAGTTTTCTCATTGTTTCATGATACCTAGATCTTCCCATAGTTCTGTTCAAATTCTAGTTACAGATATGTATTATATTGTTTAGTGAGAAAAATACAGTACTAATGTACCAATTGTATAGGAAAATAAGCGGTATGATGAATACAGAATACTGTATACACAGTTGTAAATGCAATAGCCATTGATGAATAACAAGGTTAACAGTTGGACTGTTCTCATGGAGTTTTTTTTTAATCAGTATACACTCAGGTTCTTAACAGGTATTATCTTGCTAACTGTCACATCATATACCTGAAGTGGATGATATGACTACTATTCTCATTTTACCACTGGAAAGCTGAGGGTAAAATTTAGAAGCAGGCTAAGGTCATAGTTCATTCATAACTGAGCTGGAACTGAACCCATCTCACTGACTGTCCTATATGCTGGAACTCTCAAAGGACAATACTCCTAGGAACCTAGATCTCTCTAAGTGGGCATCAGCTGTCTTCTCCATCGGTTCCCACACCCCGACATGCCATTCTACATTTCCTCATCACATCACTGAGAAAGTTAAACCCAAATTCTTAGCCTGCAAATGTCATTTCATGGTGGGCTCCAGCTCTTGCTGCATTATTCACTTGGATCGATCTCACAGCCTGTATTCTGAAGGATTGGGGAATGGCTATTGTCACCCCATTTTTTTTTAAGACTGCAGACATGATCCAGCAAATTATCACCCAGTCAGCTTACTGAGTATCATTAGTAAATTATATGCAAGCCAGCTACAGAGGAAGTTATTGGACTGGCTAGATCTTAAAAAAATTTCAAAGAAGGAGCAGGCTGGTTTCAGAGCAGGCTATTCAGTCTTATTCTTCAGCACTTGGTAAATAACTACTGCTCACCAAGAGGCAGAGTACTTTATGCAGCTTTCATTGATTTTAAGTCAGCATTTGATCTTATCCCTCTTGCTAGATTCTGGAGTAAATCTGAGAAGTCCAATAGATGGCTACTAATTCTTATCTGTTGCCTATATGAATACACATGACTAGGGGTTAACTGTAACCATGCTGGGCATCAGCTTCTGTTCCTGTACAAAATACAGGGCTGTATTTTGGCACCCACTTTGTTCAATTTCTATATTAACTCAGTGGTTAACAGTTTATCTGACCCCAGCATTCATCCCCCTATACTGGCCTCTAGACCACTCTCAATTTTACTTTATGCAGAGAATGCAGTCCTGCTGTCTTGTACCAGTTTACATTTAAGTTGTATGCTGAGGTCTCTTGCATTGTATTGTGATATCTTCTATTGACTACAGTAAGTCTAAAATAGTGGTGTTCTGTAGAAGAAGACATAAGCACAGATGGATAATTAACAGGAAGAATGTAATTGAGCAAGTGGCATGCTTTAAGTACATATGTGTGGTTTTCATTCTTCTGGGTTTTGGCACACTCAAATAAATAGCATGGCTGGAAATGCCCAGAGAAGCATTTCTGTGCTTTTTTTTTTTTTTTTACCCTAGAGGTGTCCAACATATTCCTTCAGCTTTGCACATTTTTTTGGCCAAGGGTTACTACACAGTTGCTATACGGCTCTCAGTTATGCACATATACTACTTATAGGCCTCTTGAAATTGTGCAGACTAAATTTCCGAGAACAATATTTGCAGTTCTCTGCTGTGTGCCCAATGTAGTTTTGTGTTTAGAAACTGGCTTACTTTCTCTGGAAGCCTGGACATTGATACACAGGATTAATTACTGGCTGAAGCTTATTTTCTCCCCTGTGGATCTTGCACCTTTAACACTAACAGACACCTTCCAATCAAAATGGAAAAGGTCCCTTTTAGAGAAATTACAATCCATTGATTACTCTCCTAGCAGCTTAATAACCTTGGGTTATTTAAAAGCCAAATCAGTAATTAAGCAAAGGATCTGGGACATTGAACTTCAGCACCATCTATGCTCTACTGCAAAATACCATTATCTTAGGAACAAGAAATTGGTGTTGTCAGATTACTTAGCTAGTTTACTGATTCCCAAGCATAGGATAGTTCATTTCAATGTTTTGTCATCTGCACTACTAGATGGGAGATACCCATGGTGTCCTGTTCCATGAGTGTCGATGTCCTTACACCTCTGGATAAATTGAAATGGTAAGTCATGTATTGCTGCAGTGCCCCTTGTATGATGACCTCAGATGCACATTTATCCATCCTATCCTTCAAAGGATTCCAGGAAGATCAGAGGAATGGTATACCTCCTTTCTGCTAGCCAGCCTTGAGCCTGGAATCTTGGGTGCAGTTGCCAGATTCTGTGCTGCTGCCAGAGCCTACTGGGCCACAATGCTGACAGTGAATGTTATTGTAAGTATTTTCTAAATATTTTATTGTACCTTTTATATATATCTTCTTGGAATTACATTGTTAACATATGTTTGTTATGCTGATCTTTGGCTGTAATAAATATCAACCAATCAAAAGTCAGTTCATTATAACTGCACAGAAACCCTTGGTCTGGACAGGTTCCTTGGGACCAAAAATATACCAGAATTCTGTAGAGTCAGACCACTTGTGTTCCTCTCTGCTCCAAAGTTGCAGTCCTGTTACAAAATATCAACAGTTGCTGCCAGGCAATCCTCTGCACATCAGGGACAGAGCATCACATTACAGGATCAGGCCATTACCAATCAACATAACTATAAAATACTGGGTCCAGAGACGCATTGCAGTGAAATCAGCTCATAAGTTTATTGATGGTACAAGACACGACTGCTGAATGGGGCTCGGGGTTCTGCTTAAATGTCCGTCTAAACTGCACCCCCGGCCTCACCCAATCTCCCTGATAGGGTTAATTACGAGTGACTTTACACCATAAGTCCCCTGATGGATTCTGGGTGGCCAATTGGTCTCATTTACAATCTGCCTGGGCTATTGTCTCCCAAAGTGAAGCTCCGGTAGCCAGCCCAGCCACATGCGTTTACCTGACCGTGTGCGCGGTCACATTAGGACATAACAATCACACAAAGATTTTTTATAAAGTTAGTTAGGAACACAATATATGGGAAAAAAATTAAAAGCTCATTATCAACATAGTTCCCAACCCCCTGTGGAAGTAACTGTTTCTTGTTTCAACCCTCATACTATCCTCAGAGGAAGACAAAGGTTCTGATGTGATACTGGCTGGCTGCTTGCCTGTCTATAGCTGGTCAAATATGGCATCCATACCCTTAAGCTTTTCTCTCTGCGACAGCATATTGTGCAATGAAGATAACATATCAATATGAGATAAGATAATGATGAAAATGTTCCGCCTGAAAGATAATGGTTTGTTTTGATTTATTTTTCTGTGTTCTTTGAGTACTTGGAATTAGAGTTCTTTCCTACAGCAAAGCATAAGAGCATAGACAATTTTTCTTATTGTCACTAACTAGCTGGCTAGCTTACCAATATGATTTTTTTTTGGCAGAGGGATTTCAAGACCCATGCTAAAGTTGCATTCTTTTTATATCCAGGAAGGTGGGAGATAAGATGGGATGTTAGCTGAGATTGCATAAGAACACCTTACCTATTTGCCACATACTTTGTACCTGCATTAAGTAAATGTAATTTTGTAATACATGTGAAACAAGCAGGAAAGGGGAGAGGCATTCATGCAAAGCTGCAAAGCTGCCTGTTCTGTAGGTCAGAGTCACATCTGTTTGGTCTGATGCTATGAAAATATACAATAGCAGCAGTTTTTCTCCCCCCTTTGATCAAACACCTTTATACCTTTATACTCATTGGACTGCTAATACTGTGCTTAGATGGCACTTACATGCAGGGGTCATTTCGAGCAGGAGCTTGGGGGAGCTCAGCTCTGGGAGTTGGTTCCAGCCCCCCCCCCCCCCCGCACCAGTGGAATGCCTGCTTGTGTCATGGCTGGAAAGGTCCTTGTTCCTCCGACCAGCCTTCTGAAGGCTTCAGCCATCACTGAAGCTATCCTCCCAGAATAGTGGTATTTCTGAGGCTTGGATTAGTAGCTGTCCCCTCTGCCAGCTCTCTCTCTTTCCCTCTCTCTCTTCTTTCTTTCTTGCCTTCTGACATACTTCCGGTGATGTCAGGTGGTGTAGCATATGCAAATAAGTTATGCTAATGAGTTATGCTGATGAGCTCTTGCACCTCTTTTTCTACGAAATGACCCCTGCTTACATGTACTCCTAAGTACCACTGAATCCATTGAAACATTTTCCCCATCACTCCAGGGACTCAAGCTCAGACAAATTAAGCTGTTTGCTGATATACTGGGAAATAGTTCATTTTATCACAGCCTTGATTCTGATTCTGAGAGCTTGGGTAAGCTTTGCTTACCTTCAGGAGCACATGCAATTTTACCCTCCTCATCAATCCAACCCAACATATATGCTACCCGGGGGGGGGGGGGGGGTAGCACCAGCAGCTGGCTTTGAAGAGAAAAAAATCCTGGTGCCTCCTTCCATGCTTCTTTCCTTCTTGTCTCTCCTGTGTTGTACTGTTATAGGAAATGGGATTTCTTTCTCTGAAATTCACTTTTTGTAGATATAGCCATTGACTCCTCTCTTTGTCAAAAGAGAAATTTCTCTTTAATTTCTCTTTGTAGTTTTCTGTTACAGCACACAGTGGTGCTCTATGCATGCTTTCGTAATTTCAGTCTTTGCGGGGGGGGGGGGGTTGGCATTATTCACCACAAGTTGGTGCTCTCATAGACAGGCAGGAAAGTTGGAGAAGACATTGTATGCCCCTGAGCATGTGCCGAGTAAAATTCTGAAGATTGGCAGAAGCTCCCTTCCTAACCCCTCCTCTCTTCATATTTCACTTTTGATCAAAATAGAAGTGATTCTGAACAACCTCCAAATTCCTCTTTAAAAGGTTTTTTTGGGGGGAAGGGATTTCAGGGAAAAATTGCAACACTACTTCCCTGAATGACCTGGAAACATCCATGGCATCCCATCAATTCTGGGAATTCCATTTCCCAGAGTGCCTCAGGTGCCGATACCTTCTGGGAACTGTGCATCTCATCTGCCTACTGCATTTTTGGAATGTAATTCCCAGGAAGTACTGGGCACCATGGACATTGTTTGTCCAGGTCACTTGGGAAGATAAAGAGGGAGAAAAGGATGGAGGGAGACAGAAAAAAAGCCCTTTCTCTCAGATAACTACTGGCCCCACCACATCACTCCCCATCAGTGGGGCAGATAAGTTAGGATGTGTGAAAATGGAGAGAGGAAGGAAGCAGGAATTCTGTGGTTTAAATTTCCCATCTGAGCCTAAGAAGAATTTGGCTATGAGGCTCATGTCACTTTGAAGGAGAGCTTTCCAGTCTGCTGATGTTAGTATTCTGTGCTAAACCAGTGCAAATTTGGAAAGCATAACTAAAAATAAGCATGCATTGGATTGTCCTGTAAGTCTGGAATGGGTCTCAACTGAATATCATTAATGCATTATAGAAAGTAGAAACAGAAACCAGATTAATCAGTCCACATTATGATGTATGTTTCATTTAAATTACAAAGAGAACTGCACTACTGCTTTTAACATTACTTATGGAAATACCCATGAAAATTACATATCAAACATTGATTCTCAAATATCTCCAAGATATTGCTGTTACTTATGCTTCCAAGTAGTGTCCAAATATATATTTCATGCATGTTCAATTAAGGGGGAAATGTTCAACTGTGAATTCTGCTTTGATCACTTGTAAGATTGCTCCATGTTTTTCATTGTAACGAAGATTTCTATTTGATTTGCATGACACTGTAACCACTCAGGCATTTATATTTCTGCAAGTGTGGAGTAAGTAATAAACGACTCTTTATACTGTGGGGAATGCCTTTTTAAAAAGTGTAATTTCAGCTTGACAAAAAGCTGCTAATTTGCTTTGTGTGATCTCATTACTACCCAGATTTGTCATTTAAAAAAAAACTTTGATCAACCTAATGCACAGTTCAAGAGACCTCCCATGAAACGTTAAACTGCAACGTGTTGCTCCCCTTATTTGGACTCATCGGATTTAGATGCCTTGATAGCCTGAAAGGATTAAATATTTCCAAAGCTGAAACATTTAGCTACATGAACTCTTCCTTTATATTATTCAAAGATGAATGAATCATTTTTGTAAGCTTCATAATTATTGCCTTATACTCTTGAACTGAGCGTGAATGAGATACATCTCTTTCACTTTTACATTGCTGTTCCCAGGCCACTCTAATACATGCTACCACAGATCTCCCAGGGGCTCATCCCATTGAGTACAATCTGTGGAAATGAAAGGGGAAAGCCTTAGAAACAGGAAGTGAATCCAATGGGGCCTTTAATAAAGTTATCAGTTTTGCATTTCATTGAATATGTGACATAGAAAAAAAGCGCCTCCATAAATCTAAAGGCTATTACAGAAGCACTCTTGGAAATGTTATAGCAACCAGCTTATTATATTTACATGAACATCTGTTGCAGGTTCACTAAAACCCTACAAGCAGATGGACATGAAGAAAAAAGCTAGTAATTAACAAAGCTATATGTTGATTAAATCAGCATGTGGTTAATTTTAATGACTGCTGGTCCTTAGTAGGATTTGCAAGCAAATGTCTGTGCTGACTTGTTGATTGGTCACAGAAAGCAAGCAAGCAAATGTGACTTGTTCTTGTATGAGTATGACAATCTTGCCACATCAGCATATGAAGGGCCAAGTCCACTCCTCTGGAAAAGTAGCAAGTAATTAGCGTTACATCATGTGTCCTTTAATATAGACATCTACTCTGATATGAGTAGGCATGTTGCTTGTTTCCAAAAGTAACAGAAATTTGAATGTCAGAGATCCGTGGAAACATTTGATGCCTAGAACTTTCATTTCTAGATAACTTTACATGCAAAGACTGAATGTGGGTTACATGACAAGCATCATTATAACTGAGTTACAAATGCATAAAGTGTATTGAAAACTAATTTCTAACTGATTTCGTCTGATTGCATGGTTTTCTCCTGTAATTCGTCTTGAGTCTCAGTGAAAAAGGCAGATTATAAATAAAGTGCATAAATTCATTTATAAAGGTTAGACAGGATACAAGTTGTCTAGTCCAGCTGTAGGATCCTTCACAATCAAACAGCTCATTCAATTGCAGTTTGCATTAAAATATAACTGATTATCATCCATTATAGTGCAGTAACAGAGTAAAACAGGACAGAAAAAGCTGTGTAATTGCCAGAGCTTTAGAGAGCAATCCTAAACAGGACTACTCAGAACCCTTTCAGGCCTATTCACTGGTGTTTATGCCAAGGAAAGTGTTTTTAGGATTCTACTGTTATTGTAGTACAATGAATAATAACTCAGTGTGATTCATGCATATTTCCTCTGGTTTGATTTTAATTAATCAGTTTATGAGCTGCTTCACTGAAATTCTCGAAACAGCTTTCTAACATTCTGAAATACATTAAAAACATTATGACAGTAATATGGTATAAAATGTAAATTGTTATTGTTCAGTGGCACAGTCAAGTCCAACTCTCCGTGACCCCATGGACCACATCACGCCAGGCCCTCCTGTCTTCCGTAGTGCTACAGAGTTTGCTGAACTTCATGTTTGTTGCATCGATGACACTGTCCAACCATCTCATCCTTTGCCATCCCCTTCTTCTTTTACCTTAGTTAGTTAGTTAGTTAGTTCAACTTATTTCCCAGCATCAGGATCTTCTCCAGTGAGTGCTCCCTTCTCATTTGGTGGCCAAAGTATTTGAGCTTCAGCTTCAATATCTGGCCTTCCAGGGAACAGTCAGGGTTGATTTCTTTTAGGATTGACTGATTTGATCTCCTTGCAGTCCAAGGGACTCTCAAGAGTCTTCTCCAGCGCCATAATTCAAAAGCATCTATTCTTCAGCATTTGGCCTTCCTTATAGTCCAACTCTCGCAGCCATACATTACTACTGGGAATACCGTTGCTTTGACCATACAGACTTTTGTTGGCAGGGTGATGTCTCTACTGTTTATTATGCTGTCTAGGTTTGCCATTGCTTTCCTCCCAAGGAGCAGGCATCTTTTAATTTCATGCATCTTTCACTGCTTCCATGACTTCCCATTCTGTTTGCCAAGGGGTGATGGGGCCAGATGCCATGATCTTAATTTTTTTGATGTTGAGTTTCAAACCAACTTTTGTGCTCTTTTCCTTTACCCTTAGCAAGAGGCTCTTTAGATCCTCTTCACCTTCTGCCATTAGAGTGGTATCATCTGCATATCTGAGGTTGCTGATGTTTTCCCCAGCAATCTTAATTCTGGCTTGTGATTCATCCAGGATGGCATTTCGCATGATGTACTCTGCATATGAATTAAATAAGCAGGGTGACAATATACATCTTTGTCGTACTCCTTTTCCTATGCCAAACCAATCAGTTGTTCCATATCAGTTCTTACTGTATCCCATATCGGTTCTAGCTTCTTGATCCTTATACAGGTTTTTCAAGAGACATGTGAGGTGGTCTGGTACTCCCATCTCTTTAAGGACTTGCCATAGTTTGTTGTGATCCACACAATCAAAGGGTTTAGCATAGTCAGTGAAGCAGAAGTACTCCCTTGCTTTCTCCATAATCCAGCAAATGTTGGCAATTTGATCTCTAGTTCCTCTACCTCTTTGAAACCCAGCTTGTACTTCTGTCAGTTCTCTATCCACGTACTGCTGAAGCCTAGCTTGTAGGATCTTCAACATTACCTTGCTAGTGTGTGAAATGAGTGCAATTGTGCAATAGTTTGAACATTCCTTGGCATTGCCCTTCTTTGGGATTGGAATGTAAACTGACCTTTTCCAATCCTGTGGCCACTGTTGCATTTTTCAAATTTGCTGGCATATGGAGCACTTTAACATCATCTTATAAGACTTTGAATAGCTCAGTTGGGATACCATCACCTCCACTAGCTTTGTTGTTAGTAATGCTTTCTAAGGCCCATTTGACTTTGTGCTCCAGGATGGATCACTGCTTTGACATGGTGAGGGGGCTTGCATGGTTTGATGAGGCTGTGGGCTATGCTATGGAGAACCACCCAGGATGGACAGGCCACAGTAGAGAACTCAGACAAAATGTGATC
The DNA here is from genome assembly GCA_029233225.1 of Lepidodactylus listeri. NCBI lineage: Eukaryota > Metazoa > Chordata > Lepidosauria > Squamata > Gekkonidae > Lepidodactylus > Lepidodactylus listeri. The sequence goes on from JARCFY010000002.1 coordinate 107,160,645, forward strand.
CACTGGAGAAGGAAATGGCAACCGACTCCAGTATCTTTGCCAAGAAAACCCCATGGACAGTAACAAAAGGCTAAAAGATATGATACCGGAAGATGAACCCCTCAGGTTGGAAGGTGTCCAGTATACTACTGGGGAAGAACAGAGGGCAAATACAAGTAACCCCAGAAAGAGTGAAGTAGCTGGGCCAAAGCCAAAAGGACACTCAGTTGTGGATGTGTCTGATGGTGAATGGAAAGTCCGATGCTGCAAAGAACAATGTAATGTAAATAAAAGTATATAAAGTCTGACAATAATTAGGATGAAAGGAACAAAACCTAAGTATACCTAGTACCACAGTGCCTGTAATATAGCCAAGGATGTATGCTGTGGCCTGAATATGATAATAACACAGTAGTGTCAATCATCTGTTCAAATGTCAAGGAAGCAGATCAGAACTGTCATGAATTTTCTGGCCAAGGCTATACCCAAGCAATCAGCTGGGTCAGCATAATCATATATAGAGGATGTCATATAGAGTTGTTTTCTGTTGCCCCAGAAAGTCGGACCAGAACCAATGGGTTGAAAATAAATCAAAAGAGTTTTTGGCTAAACATTAGGAAGAAGTTCCTGACAGAGCGGTTCCTCAGTGCAATAGGCTTCCTAGGGAGGTAGTAGGCTCTCCTTCCTTGGAGGTTTTCAAACAGAGGCTAGAGGGCCATCTGACAGCAATGCTGATTCTGTGAACTTAGAAAGATCATGAGAGGGAGGAAGGGTTGCATCAGTGCTTAGTTTGTGTGGCCCTTTTCTTACACGCCCAGGGAAATTCTGATTGCTACTTTGGGGTAAGGAAGCAATTTTTCTCCAGGCCAGTTTGGCTAGGGATCCTGGAAGTTTTTTGTCATCTTCTGGGCATGGAATAGGGCTCACTGGGGTGGGCGGGGAGGTATTTGTGAATTTCCTGCATTGTGCAGGGGGTTGGACTAGATGACCCTGGCAGTCCCTTCCAACTCTATGATTCTGTTATTCTAATTTTGTAGAAACATCAGTTGTTTCCTACTTAAAACAACTGGCTATTTCAAATCCTGACCAAAAAAAAATGCTTTCCAACTTTCATGCTGCATTGGATTTTACAGCACCCATTGCCGTAATTTTGCTATAAATATTCATTCTTATAGATGTTACAAATAACATATAGTAGCATTTAAAATGTAGTCTTAACAAAGGGGAAAACATGCCAAAGTAGCCTTTTTTTTCTTAGCCATAAGTTCTATTCCAATTAAGAAGAGGTTTGGTTTTTTAAAATCCAAAATGCTAAATGGAAAGCTTGCAGATAAGAAATCCTGCCATATGTTACAGACCCGCTTTATACTCATTCAGAGGATACAGGGATCAACAAAATACAGTTAGAAATAATTTGGGTTCATTTGGCTACTGAAGAGATTAGATTAATTAAATTGATAAATCCCTACTGCAATTTTTTTTTAAATGATGAGAAAGAGAACCAAAGATGAAGCAAAAAAAAATAAAATAAACGCCATTGCCAAGAAGCAAGATGATTGGCAAACTTACAGCATTAAAGAAAGCAGCAACAGACATAATGCCAGGTAAGTACATACACTGAAGTCTGATTTGTATTGTACAACTGGCACTAAAAAACAAAAGGGACTTATCATGGCAAAAACAGGACTTGAGTGTTTCATATGAACAAGAAGCTATTTTGTCTCCCTTTCATGAGGGTGATGCTTTCAAATGCCATTTAGTGAATTCCAGTGGAATGTTGTTTTTTTTAAGTGAGATGTTAAAAATAAGAAATGGGACAATTTCCCAGTTTTCCCCTCTTAGAATTAAATATAGAGTCAATAAAGGGATAGCCGTGTTAGTCTGAATTCTAGGAGAATTTTATGTAGGTCATGGCTTTTTAAGTGCAACCTACAGCCTTGCCCCCTGCATGCTGCTGCATGCTTTATTCTGCTTTCACTTCTGCTGAGCATCCTATTCTTCTGTCTCTACTTCTTTTAGGCAAGAAGAGAGGGACTATCACATATTGGGTTAGTAGTTTGTGCTGTGCTGGGCACCTTTGATGGGTAGAAAGAGCAGAGAGAAGAACTTTGATTGTTGCCTGAGAGGTTATAGATGCCACTGGGAATTTCACAGAGGCTTTAGAAGAGCAGAAGAAGCAGACTAGGCTGAGCATGGACTCCATGGTCCCTTGTCAAAATCATATAGCCCATGTGAAATATCCCATACTGTTCCCCTCAACATCACTGCAATGATCTCAAGTACCATTAAGCAACCATTAAGCCATCTTTCAGTAGGTTTTTTTTATGGGATGGCACCAGTTTTTGAATGATAGCTTCAGTGTTCAAAGGATCCATCACATTTTAGAACAGATAGTAAATAGCAGTGGCAGAATGTTATCTCACTGTGAGCTTTATATCACCATGTAAGTAAAATTGGAATCCTCCCTCTTTCAAAGTTCATTCCCATGAGTTTTTGACATGAGACCAAGGTCACATTCCCCCATACTGATATGGGCCAAAACTTCGTGAAATGCCTGTCTTATTGCTACCAGTGTGTACTGGACTCAACCTTGATAGGCTGTTGCCCTTAGCTCAGTTTTATAATTCACTCAAAAGAAAGACTGTATGATAAGCCTTATAGAATAAACAAAAGGATAATTCATCACCATATTTTTAGCACTTAGTTCTAAAGTGCTTTGTAAGAATATTCCCTGCCTTGCAACAGTGCCATCAAGTAGGTTAGATGAGAGATAATGACTTAGGCTGAGGACAGACTGGCAATCTGCCCCGGGATAGGTCCGCATGGGAAGCGGGGGAAGGGAGCCTGTTCAGACATGTGCAGCTGTCCCTCGGCTCCCTTCTGCACTTACCCGCTTTGAAGCCGGTTTTCTTGCGCTTTAGAAGGACACCAGGAGAAACCGGTGTCCGGAGGCCGTCTTGCGCTTGCCTCCCGCTTCCAGGCAGTGTGAACTGGAAGAAGGCGGAAGGCAAGCGGAGGCGGCAGTGTGAACGCGGCGTTTTGCCAGTTTGCGTATGAGCGCACATGCGCAAATTGCCGAAACAGCCCTATCACGAGCTGTGGAGGCCGGCCCACCTGGGGCCACTCCGCAGCAGTCTGAACGCTCTGTAATGGCATCCTTGCACAATACCCTGGCCAATGTGGACAGCCAGCCCCGGGGATTTTCCCCCCGCAGCTTTTGCCTCTGGATTCATCCCACTCCAGATTGCCAGTCTGTCCTCAGCCTTACTCAAGGACCACACAATGGGCTTTATGGCAGAGCAGAGCTTTGAACCTCAGCCTTCCAAATCTAAATTCAATATTCTCTTCACTGCAGCATATTGTCAAGATCACTTGCATCATCAAGCCTATGCAGAGTTAGAATCAAGCAGCAGCAAGGTTACGCAAGCAATGGAAGAAAGAATACAGAGCCTAACCTAGAGATTTGTCTTGCACAACAAAACAAGACACAGAGAGGTACAAAGACCAGAAAGTGAGTTCAGAGATATGGAATCAACCCAGTGGAAACAACATATAGGCACACCAAGGCAAGAGTGAATACAAAGGTGATGAATCAGTACAAACGAAAGAGAAGGGTTGCTTGCAGGGTATAGTTCTAACATCACATCATTTTTGTTAAGCCAATTTCTGTTTCCTGTGAAGGAAACAATGCAGAAGCAAAAAGTGCAGAATGAATCCAGAGCACTGAAAATAGGATATGAAAATTTGAGTTTCAGTGCCTTAAGCTTTTTAAAAGTATTTTTGGGCTGTAGGTTTTGTGGATAAAGGGATAAAATCATACCTACTTCAGAAAACTTGGCTTCAGCAATGAAACATGAGAGTAAATATCCCAAGCCATAGCTGGTAGGCAGGAAACAGAGAGCCATTTAAAAAAAAAGTTGCAATGCTGAAGGGAACCCAAGGCTGGAGAAGATAGCAAATTAGACATGAAATTGCAATGCAATTTGGCAGCAGAAAAGGTCAATGCAATTTGAGACTGCCTATGCCAAGAATTCCTGTCACAGATCAGGAAGGTTATGGCCTATTACCAATTTTGCATACTTAAAAGGCTTGGCCACTTGAATAAGCTTCCCTTTAAAATGCCTTGGTGTTTAACCAAACTAGATTACAAACCTTTCTGTCTTTTTCTTTTATTCCATAACTGCTTTATTAAAGCAACTCTTTTATTCATCTGTATATCTGTTTCTCAAATATGGGCCAGTCTGCGAATATCAAAATCCACAGATTGGGGCTGGACTGACATTGAAAGAAAGGAAATTTTTCTTCAGACTTGGAGAGCCCTCCAGGTTTGCGGGAAAATATTTAAACTTACAAAAATTATATTGGGTGTTTAAACACCTCCCTCAAATAACGTTATATGTACATGATGAAATTAATTATCTGAACATCCTACACCATGGTGCATAAAGACCCTGCTGGCTGCCAGAGAGGGAGAAGGAGTGGGTGGAAGATAAGCAAGGGGAGAGATAAGCAAGCAAGCTAAGGCTGCTTGGAGTTCGAGTGCATGGCCCGCAGCTGCCCCCTCCCTCTTTCTATCAAGAGTAACAGGAGAGGGGTGGCTGTGGGTGTTGGGGCTTCGGGGCAGGGCTTCCCCCACTGGTCAGCTGGCCGGCGGCAAGTTAAACCCATTCCAAAAGTTGGTAAACTCTGCCAAATCAGGGGGACTGACAATCCTAATTGATCTTTATTGCATTTGTTGTATTATTTTGCAGCTTACTATATCCCCCCATCCCATATTCTATTCCATAAGAGGATGTCCACCCACTAAGAAGGATAAGAGTGAATGGGTGTCATAGCTTCTTTGAGGGATAATTAAACCATGAATAAGATTTTAGCAGTAACTGAGAGAAAAAGGTAGACCTTAGAAATGAGCGATGAAAGTATATAGCAAAGATTTGGATATCAAAATCTTTCAGGATTTCAGAGTTTATATACTAATAAAAACATGTCAGTGATTCAAAACTCTTTTTTTACATACATTATCACCAGTTGTAACTAGAAGTGTCTTTTAAATCCAATGAGGGTTTTTTCTGGCAATTAGCTTTTAAATATAACACTTATATTTATCTCAGTACTGAGAGTCCCTCACTGCTGAAATGTGCAGACTCTGTGCTTGTTTTTACATATAAAATTTCACCTCTCAACTGTTCATTATTGTCTCACATAACTAAATCTTCATTGTCAAGGAAGTTAAAATCACTTCATCCCTTGACATTCACTAGCAATTTTCTTTGAAGGAGGCAAGAATTTTATTTGGCCTGATCTAATCATTGAACTAAATAGGTTTTCTTTAAACTGTCTGACAAAACAGACTTCAGATTGTTTACTTTTCTCATGCACTAGAGTCACATTAATGGCCAATCCTATGAGCTCCTGCACTGATAAGTGAAGGCTACTTTACGCAAGATCTTTCTCCTGCATGGATGTTTTCCTTACATACAAAAGGCATACACACTTTCCAGCATGAAGAACGCACAGGCTCCATTTTGCCAGACAGTCTTTGAAAGCTGGAATGGTCATTCATTGACCAGGATCCCAAGATCATTTTCATTTTGTACAGAATCTCCAGAAAGTCACAGACTTTTCATATTAAACAGTGTACCTTGCTCATGGATCTCATAAATCATACAGCAAGCTTATGTTACCATTTGTTTGGGTTTAATTCTGGGGGACAACGTAGTGAAGGAAATATATATGTCAAAACTGGAGATTGATGAGCAGATGTATCCTTAGCTGTGGAATACTGAGCGTAATTAACTGAGACCCTGCCATGCCAGGCAATCATCCTCCTAGCTGTGGCACTGTGCAGTTGTGATGTTCCCATTTGCTTGCATGTCAGGAATAGGGTACTTATTCAGGTTCTTCTGCTTAGGTTCACACAGCAGGGTTGGGTGTGTTCAAAACAATATCCATTTGTTAGCAAGAAAAAACAACCATAGGAGCAACTGGTTTTAGGACAAGAGAGCTCATGCAAACTGGAGAGCCAGTTTGGTATAGTGGTTAGGAATGTAGACTCTAATTTGGGAGAACCGAGTTTGATTCCCCACTCCTCTACATGCAGCTGCTAATGTGACCTTGGGTCAGTCATAAATTCTTTCTGAACTGTTCTCTCAAGGACAGTACTTGGGAGAACTCTCTCAGCCCATCTACCTCACTGGGTGTCTGTTGCAGGGAGGGGATGGGGAAGGGATTGTGAGCCGCTCTGAGACTCCTTCGGGTAGTGAAGGGCAGGATATAAATCCAATCTCCTCCTCCTCCTCTTCTTCTAATTCTAACTAACAAACAGAACCAATGAGCAGGGATTCTGCCCCATTAGGCTAAACCAACACACAAATATCAGTGTGTGGGTGGGTGGGGGGAATCTGTTCCATTGCAATATATACAATAAACATACCACATTAGTGAGAGCAAATGCAAAAGACCATTGTTATCTCAAGGAGGTGTTACTCAGTAAATTATTCCCAGGTCCCATGTTTGTCCTTATATGAATTTACAACTCCACAGAAGTTGAGGCCTTGGGTGCATGAAGTAAAACGTATTATTAGGTTAATTCCACTGAGGTCATAACATAGTGGGTATCAGGAGCATGTGATTCCCTGTTATGCACCCAATATGCATGATAAAATATCTTATGAATTAGGCAATGTATGTATTTTCCATGTGCTTACTGCCTCTGTACATACAGCTTTAGCCGTATGGAGGTAGTCCATGCATGGAAAATCTATGTGCTGCCCAGTTCACATGGCACAGCAATCACACATATTGGGTTATGTTCCATGGTTTTTTTACAATACTGTGAGTCCCAATATGGATGGGGTCATAGTGTTGGGGAATGAAGGAGTTAATTCTTCGGACCTGAACTGTTTCCTTGATCAAAAATGTACCCCAGTCTGTTTTTATTCCTGGCAGGGGAAAAATAAAAACAGGTACCAGTGCTGGGGACCCCCCCACACACACACACCAGAAAAAGTCTAGAGAAATGGCATATGGGAGGAGGAGTTGATGCTTTTTTCTCAGAGCCACAGCCCTGATCCCTATCATGCACACACCCCCACTGGTTTTTAGGATTAAATTATGTATCAGAAAAACTGATCACAGATCCTCAACATCAAATTTTGTTTCTCAGTACAGAAATCAACTTACTCTTTAGTGCTATTGTACCTTGGGGAAAAGTTAGGCTTCCTGGGAGATGGAAAATAACACATTTGTTGGGAAAGTATTGTTTGGATGCCACCTAAAAGTTCCAGGGGCAGAAGGGGGGTAATTTTTGCTGATTTCCCATCTTCCTTGGCAGACCTGTGAGTACCCCCCAAACTATTCCTGGGGTTGCCTTCATCTACCCTGAACAGCCTTTCAAGTGCATTTGGAGCTCCTGCAGGTTGTGGGAGGCAGAGAAGTCATGCTTCACAGATGGAAGTTCTTTTGTTCATGAAAACATTAGGCCGGACCCAAACCATTATTTTTAGCAGTAGACTGTATGGGAGAAAAGGGATGGGGAAACAAAAGCATCTGGCTCTGACAGTGTCCATAGCTTAGTGAACCATTAAAAGGGATAAAGCTGGAGAGGAAAATTTGGATAGGCAAAGCCTGGATACCCGATGGTTAGGACAAGAGCTCAGAAAGCCCAGGATAAGTACACATTTTCCAGTATGTTCATAATTTTGTGAATTTTATTATTACAATTATAAAAGTTTTGGAAATTGTTGAAAATATTGATCCTTGTAAGATAAGAAATATAAATGTAATTGAATATATATTTTTAAAAAATCAGTATGATGGAGATTTATTGAATTGTCAAGAAACACAGTTAATAACTTTAAGTGCCTTTGATCCCTATTTGCCACATTTTGTCCTAATCTGCTGTGTTTCATTTCCATCAGAGTGTTGAAAGAAGAAATATTTATCCATGAAATATTCAGTGTTAGCTGTACAGTGCATTATGTCTGTACAAAATGAACAGAAGTGTTTAAATGCAGGGTTTAAATGGTAATTTATTAATAGGGGAGGGGGGAAATCCTTTTCTCCCCCTACAGGTCACCTATTCAAATTCAGGTGCCCACCTTTACAAAATCACTATCATAATTAGTACCCTTGCTGTCAGTCTCATGTTAGAGGCCAAAGATTAATGGGTATGGAGGACAGATTACACTTACATTACTAGGGAATATAATATTGAAATATATTGTGAGGGCCATATGGGGAAATTAGCCCATTGTGCCATTGGCCCCTTACTTGTATTTGCAGATCATTAGAGATGTTCATTTTCATAGTCTTCCATTTTGATGCATTTTAGGAGCAGGGCATTAGCGAAATTTAAATTACAGCTTCATTTTATACCTCTGGGTTTGACTGTGTTGTATTGAACATGTTACACCTTTACTTCATTTGCAATGTTCAGAAAAGAGTTTCCTAAAGAAATTAGCCCTCTTGCAAGGAGAATGCTCTTCCCCATTCCATGCATGAGAAATCCTGCATTCAGCAATATGCATGGCACTCAAAAGCCTCCCAGGGTTCTCAAAGCACCAGAGGTGTGTCAGCTGTTGGAGAGGGTTGCTTTTTTCAGACTCCAGGGTGCTTATGACCTACACCAAATGTTTTGCTGGCATAACTTTCCACCAGTTCTGGAGGACATTCCTTGACTGGAGTGGCTTAGGGAGCCAATTAACTCCTGCTACAGCCTGGGCCTACCTCCCCTCCCGCTGGTGCGGACAGTTGCACTGGTAGCACTCCAGCAGGGAAGGCCTGGGTGCTGCTCCAGCACACCTCCAAGATATCTCCAGTGTACACTGTTGTATCTCCAAGATATGCTGGGAATAAAAGCAAGTTGGCTCCCTATCCTATTCCTCCCACTGAGGGTTGCACTGAAAATGTAATTTAGGCTTTTTGGTATCAGATGTAAAATCTCCACTGGTGAAAAGGATTTCCACTAAAGAAGCAGAGACTCCTATCCTCATCCACCAGCCCAAAATATACTATGAAAAGATACTCCTGGGGGATGTAAGCCTCAGAAACATCATGAGGAGAGACAAAAATCTTCTCTCCCCTTCCATCAGTGGATTTTTCTGCTGGATCCAACCCACTGTATGTTGTCTATAAAATGCAGCTAGATACTAAATATCATTGCATGCCAACTATCATATACATCAAATAAATACTAAATGACACGACATTTTATTTATCAAATACTGAAATCAAATATTATTAGGTGTCAAATACATATATTTTTAATGGCTTGAAAGCTATGCTAAGCAACTGCAGTAATACGCACAGAATGGACCTTTCTTACTTTCCCACTCCTGGTGTGGGCTGTCATGCACCTCAAAATCTTGTCTATGGGGCCCTGACCTGGATAGCCCAGGCAAGCCCAGTCTCATTAGGTCTTGGAAGCTAAGCAGGGTCAGCTCTGGCAAGTACTTGGATGGGATACCTCCTTGAAATACCAGAGGTGGGAGGTGGGGGCAGGCTTTATTCAGCCACCTCTCTTTTTTTTTTTTTGTAAAGAAATTTTTATTTTTCAAAAAAAAACATCAAAAATAATACATTTACCTTATACAAATCCCTTTTTCCATATTATATAACATTTTGTTCTATTTGTACATTCTATTTTTATCTTGTTTTGGTGGTTTCCCACCACCTCTGAAGCATAACACATTTTCCATTTTATTCAAAATAGTAATACTATATCTATGTTTCATTTCTGGTAACGGTTATATATCTTTAAAATACTTATACACCAATTCTTATTTTCTATATTCTTATATATTTCTAAATAAAAACAGCTTCATTGTCTAATTTTAACTAAAACCTTCATATAATATATTTCTATTCCTTTATGCTATTATAACCATGTATAAATGTAGTTTTTCATATCCCAGTATTTTTCAACATATTCTTTCAAATCTTTCCAGTCTTCTAGAAAGGTCTCTGAGTAGAGATTATTCAATTTTCTAGTCCATTTATCCATTTCAGCCATATATAACAGTTTTTTCAACCATTCCCACACCTCTGGTATTTTTTCATTTTCCCAATTTTGTGCATACACCATTCTTGCTGTTGTAATCATATACCATATTATTATCCTTTTCTTTACATTTATCTCTTCTAGTTTAAGTCCTAGCAATAACATTTCAGGCAACTTCTTAAATGTACATTTCAAGATTTTTTTCCATTTCTGCATGTATTTTGGACCAATAAATCTTTGCTTTATCACAAGTCCACCACATATGATAAAAAGAACCTTCTTTCTTTTTACACTTCCAACATTTGTTAGACATATTCTGACCAATATTTGCAAATTTTTTTGGTGTCATATACCATCTATACATCATTTTAAAACAATTTTCTTTTAAGTTATAACACGTAGATATACTCATAGCATTTTTCCATAAAAATTCCCAAGATTCCATTTCAATATCTTTGTTAAAGTTTATCGCCCATTTTACCATTTGTTCTTTTACCATTTCATCTGCATTAAACCATTTTAGCAAGACTTTATACATTTTAGAAATCATTTTTTTTCTGCCTTCCTCCCAAACTTGTTCTATTTCATTATTTTTTCCCTGAAACCGTGTTTTTTATCACTTCTATACAAATCATATATTTGACTATATCTTAACCAACCATAATCAAAGTCAATCTGATGCTGCTCCTTCAGTTTGAAATCTTTACCATGTCTCATTAATAAGTCTCTATACTTCAGCCAATCTTGTCCTTTATATCTTGATGTTGGATGTAAGACTTCTGCGGGTACAATCCACATGAGTATCTCTTCTGAAAAAAAGTTTTTATATCTTGTCCACGTATCCATTAGTGTTCTTCTCAAATAGTGATGATTAAACATATTGTCCATTTTTGTTTTGCCATAATACAAATATGCATGCCACCCAAATCTACAATCATGACCTTCCAGGGACAATAACATTCTATCTTGTAACATAGTCCATGTCCCTACCCAGGTCAAACATATTGCATCATGGTATAACCTTAGATTTGGTAGTTGAAACTCTCCTCTTTCTTTGGCATCACACATTATTTTCATCTTAATTCTTGGTTTTTTCCCTCCCCACACAAATTTAGACAGCTCCTTCTGCCAACATTTGAATGTTTTTACATCTTTCACAATTGGAATAGTTTGAAACAAAAACATTAATCGTGGTAACACATTCATCTTGACCAACGCAATTCTACCCAGCAATGACAAATTCAATACATTCCACTTTTTAATATCCTGCTATTCAGCCACCTCTCTGAACATCTTCTAAGCCCCCAGTAGGGGCCAGTCACCAGAGGTCGCCATGACTTCCAGGTTCACATACACTCACACACACATGCATATATTAAAAATACCCCCCAAAAAAGCCAATCAAAAGAAACCTTTCCTATGGGGGATATGATTATAGGAGTCAGAGTAAAGAAAACTTTAGTAGAGATGTTCTGAATTTAAACAAGAGAGGAAACATAACAGAAAAAAGGATGCCAGGGAGGGGGGTGAGTTAGTTAGGCCAAACTGAATCTTACTCTCTACCTATTTCCCTCAAGACTCAGACTCATTTGGGAGGATGGGAGCTTCTAAGCTATTGGCTTTTGGAGGGCAGTACTGGGGAACTCTGTTACTTTCCCTGGAGTTCTCAAACCTATGTTCTGCTCTGAGATGAGCAAGGTGAGTTTTAAGGAGTCTAGTGAACAAAACAAGTGTTTATAATCATATTAGCTGCACACAGTTAAGCAAAAAAGTTCTGATTCAGTGACATTGTTCCTGTGAGTTTTTGCATGAAATGGCAGCAAAATGAAAAACTGGTCTAGATTCCATAGTGGGTACATAAGTGCAATCTCTTTGATATAGATTGATTAACTCATTAGAAAACCAGTTGTAGGCCTACCACTGGTCATATCAGTCATTTATAGATTATTATTATTATTCATAGCACTGCAAAATGTCCTTCTGTTGAGTCAGCAGCACCTAATCAAAGTGGTAGCTCATACCAATTTTAAATTGCCTGACATTTAGCAAAGAAAGATTATAGAGACAGAGAAGGACAATTGAAGTCTGTGCTAAGCAAGAGACACTGGGTAGTGGTGAGCCAAAATGGGTATGTGTGTTTTCACAAAAAAGCACTTCCAATTTCTGCTGTTCTCCCATACTTTGCCAAGTAACTGGACCAGCTTTCCCTGATCTAATCAAACTTAGTACACTAGGCATGACAGAATGTCAGTGGGAATGTGTACAATGCACATATAATTGAATGTCAAGCATTCTGAGATTATCTATCAACATTCAAATGAAAATGCACAAATCTGTACATTTTTGGTTCTTTAAGAGTTGAAGGAGTACAAACTCTTCCTGCTTAATTTTTTTCTAAACTTAGATATTCCCCCAAAATTTACTCAGTTGTTCTACACCTATCATTGGGGGGACGCAGTTCTTTTTCAAGTCACTGTAAATAATGTCTTCTTAATACACAAATTGCCTTGCTAAGGAGAGGAGGCATCACCTCATGTTATACATTTGATTATATCTAAGTGAATCTGCGGTGATGTTTCCCACCAGAACACCCTTCCAATGTATAGTAAGCTCTCCTCATAACTTTTCATTTGCAATTCGGTTTATTACATTCTAACGGGAGGGGGGGTAGATATTTGCATGTGCCTAAGTGAATCTGTACTAACCAGGGGAGTTTAGCTTCCACTATCTGATGAGGACAGGAAGAAAATAAGGCTGCACCAGTAGATAGGAGAGAAAAAGAGAACAAGGTGCAAGGGAGAGCAGTTTATTAGATTGTTTAAATCTCACTGCCTTCCTTCTACAAGTTGCAACTAGAGAAACAAATGAGTTAGAGGCATGCCACTGAGTGTGGATGCCTGTAGGATTTGACAGTGGAGGGAGTTGATGAATGCCAAGTACCTCTTCAGCCTGCTCCTTTCAGTCTCAGATGTGTGCCAGAGACAAGCCTACAGCCCATAGGCCTGTGTGTCCCACTCATTCCATGATGGACTGACCTGTGGAAGCTGCTTGAATGGCTGATAGCCAGTGCTGGGCCCAATTGCCCCAACTCATCCTTGTGAAGGCAACACCCTGAGGGTGCTAAGGTTCTTTGACTTGTGTGGCTAGCCAATAAACCACACAGTAAGACAGACAATTCCTGGCAATAAAGGGTCGGAAAATAATTTATTCAAATAAAGGAAAATGTCACAGCTAATAATTCAGTATAGATGTTCAGTGAGTAGCAGCAGGGATCTTGCTTATATGCTCTTCTTGCTCCTCCTCACTTTACATAATTTTTGACATCATTTGCACATACTCAGTTTAGATTTCTTTGTCTGGTCAGTCATCAATTACATATTTGACCAACAAGGTGTTACTTGGCCACGTCTCAACTTTACAATGCAGGTGCTTGTCTCATTAAAATTGATTAATACAGGTGCTCGTTTTCTTGGCTGCCTACCTAGACTTATTTCACCTTTGAATGAACTCTCAGGCTGAGTTAATTTTCAGTACAAAATTTAGATGTTTTCATTACAAAAATGGTTTCTTTACATTGATACATGCATATAAAAGTGTAACAATATTCTTAATATCATTCTATAGGTTATTTCTATTGAAAATGTATAAAGGATACATTGAATTATGAAAAATAGCACTATTTTAAATATTAAAGTCTTTATAAGCACTTTTTAATTGGCTTCTAATGAATGACAGGTGTGCATGATTAATTCCTGTAACTTCATAAACTTCTTGGAACATCTCCCAACTTTCTGCTTATTAGCAGCTTGTTAGTTTTAAACACAATTTCTTAACAGGTGATTAAAAACTTAACTAGTTTTCTCTTTCTTCATAAACATTCAGAAACATTTTTTCCATAAGCTTTCATTCTCAGCTATAAACATTCAGAGATATTTACTCTTTAACAGTTATTCTTTGCTAACTTTTCACTGTTCTTTAAAAGCACACCATGAGTTAGATCTATTTTTCATAGAGAATACAACTGAACTTCTATTCAATCAACCCTATCAATCTTCTTGACATCCTTTTTAATCTTAGCTTGTGGATCTTTGCCAGGTTAGTTCTAAGTGTATAACTGTTTCTCTTAAGCAAGCACCTTTCTGCCTTAAAAATAAGCTTGATAATCCTTTAGCAAAGCTTAAAATTAATATTCCAGATAGCTGCTTCTCTTACAAACATCTTTATGCCATAGTCTTAGTAAATATTCAGCTTTAAACAAAATATAAAGTCTAAAAACACACAAGTCAGAAGAGGGGTTTTTCTCTCTTACAATACAGCTATCCTTTCGCTCACCCCAATTAGGCTTCTCTAGACTCATCTTGACCAATTATTCCTAATTCTCTTTGAAGTAAAGGATCCCACCATAAATCTTTAACTTTGGCAGTGGTGCTCCATGCCATCCCAATTAAAAAGGCTGATGCAAGAACCCCTGGTCCAATTAGTAAATTCTTTGTTGTCAATTAAATTAGATTTAGAACACATGTTTCTACAATTCTGCTTAGTGGTTAACAATTCACCACTTCTTCCTGGAGAATCCCAAAGAATCTTTCCCAAAGACTCCTGGAATGCCAGCAATAATCAATAGACAATCATTTGAACCCTTGAATGTCCTCTACACTTGCTTTTCTCTTCCTTCCACGCAGGCATAAATGGCCCCCCAGCCCATGTCTGGGAGCCTGTCTTCCATTGTATTTACTAGTTTTACTTAGTGTGCTTGTTACTCAATAGAATACACTTATTTATGAACCCAGCTTTTCCTGTGAGTCTTATTGAGCTAGTTATAAGATAAATAGCCAATATCTTATACCTCCCAGTTTTAGAAGGGGGTAGTATTGGTAGATTATTTGCTAACAAGAAGATACATTACTTTCTATAATTATCATAACAGTTACTTCAGCCATTAGGAAATTATCTTCCCTGACAATATCAATTGAGAAATATCAGAAAAGTTATTGAAAATACTATGCTATTGCATTTCAACCACCGTTCTAAAAGAACCAATATAAATCACAAAAATTTCACTCAAAGCAGCGAACCTACAAAATTCTGCTGCATCCTTAATTCAGATGCACATTGAATAGTGCCTACAAATCTGGACATCACTTAGCCATGTTGCATTACCTATAATGTATGGTGCCCTTCAGATTAAGACAATGGAAGGGCTGAGTTTGTCCTGTAACGTCATCACATAGCCAGCTCTGCTGGGATGCTCACTATGTGATCTCTGAGCTACTAGATTCCCTGGTAGGATGAGAAAGAAACAGAAAAAGCCCTTTCAAGTAAAAGACCTATGGTGATGCAGTAGCAAATTAAGGGAACTATGGCTGTGAAAGGCACAATAATGCATTGATGACTAGGCAGCAGCAGTTTATTGCAAACATTTTCACACTCCTTGAAATGGTCATTTGCTTGGCACTATCCTTATGAGAATTTGAGCACTACCTTCATGATAAATCTATTCTCATGAGAATTTGGCTCCACACTAACATGGGCTGTGGTCACACACACTAAATAATCCATTTTCAAATCACTTTCAGTGCACTTTCCAATGGGATTTTACTGTGTGAACTGGCAAAATCCAGTTGGAAAGTGCATTGAAAGTAGATTGTTTAGTGTGTGTGCCATTTTATATAGGTCAAGTTGATTCACATCTAATTTGTCCTGCCCTTTTTTAGCTTAAATTAAGTATTTACAGGTGTGTGGATGTGGAATTTCCTTTGTGTCTGATGCTCATAGCTGCATCTTAGAATTCTGTCCTGGTTTAACTGATTTTCTAACTGTATGACAGTGAAAATTTGCTGGAAGAGTTTTCTTTTTCTGTGCTACCACACATTACCTGGGTTAAATATCTAATAGCTTATCTCCATAAAACTTATGATTCTGAACACTGACATGTGCTTGATGTAAATTATCTTCCTTTTCACTATTCCTTGTGATTAGGTGCCTTAATTCTTTCTCTTAATCAATGACACATTTGCCAGCCAAACCAGTCAGTCTACAGGAAGTGTCTCTAAATTTGGCTCTTCTTGTCTGGGAAAAGAAGGTAGAGGACTCAGAACTGTTCTCTGGGCTTTTGGAACTTTTCAGGGGATCCAGCCAACATGGGTGAACTTCCTGCTTCTTTTCCACTTGATGGCTGCATGGACGTATTTCACTTTTGTATCAAGCCTTGAACAAAGAAAGAGACTGCACTGCACATTAAAACCCTGCCAGGATTTTTGTCTGGCAACAGTCACTGTTGAATATATGTATTTTCCACCAGTTGGTTACCTTTTGCTGGTTTTAGAAGTTTCCTGGTTTCAGCCTTTTTCAATGCCATGTAAATGTTGAATTTTGTTTTAATAATGCATACCTTTTACATTTTGAATATGAGCTTGTGACTTTAACTTATTCCCCCTCTGCCTACAAAGATTAAAACCACTGTAATCATGTTATCAATATTTGTTCACAGATAATGCTGTGTTTCTTTGATTATTTTTTTTAAAGAGTATTGAATAGGTAACTCACAGCCTTTAATATTCAAAGCGGTGACAGGCTATAGGAGTTTTTAAAGGTTTTTGATTTTTGCTTGGTTTAAGGAAAGAAGGTCTGGGAGTGCATGAATTTGTGCTAGAAGGCACTTAGTACACTGCCTGGGGGCTTGAATCTGCATCACAACGGAGTGGTTATAATTTTACCCTGCTCTTCTTTCAGGGAGTTCAGGATGGCATGCATGGTCCTTATCTTCTCCTATTTTTTATCATCACAACAGGTTAGGTTGACAGCAAGTGAATAGTTCAGGTTCATCCAGGGAGCATCATGGCTGTATATATTTGAACCGAGGGCTCCCCAGTCCTATTCCAACACCACTCTAACCACTGTGCTACACTGGTTTTATTCCATCATGTACCTAGAAACTGACCCAAGCCAGCTACATTTTGTTGTCACTAAGGTCCTCTGAAAAGCAAGGGTACTTAATTGAGTCTTGGCTAACTTTGTAATAATTGGTTCTGAACTTTAGACAAGAGTTACCTTAGCAGTACTGGGACCAATTCCTTTGTTTTGAGTACATCAGGATTTTAAAAATCCAGGCCCTGACCTGGATAGCCCAGGTCAGACCTGGTTAATATTTGGATGAGAAAGCACCAAGGAAGTCCTGGGTTACTATACAGAAGCACACACAATGGTAAAACACTTCTGTTCATCTCTTGCCTTGAAAACCCTAAGGGGCAGGGGTCATTTCAAGCAGGGGCTTAGGGGAGCTCAGCTCCAGGAGTTGATGCCAGCCCCTCCCCCCCACAGGGAAATGCCTGCTTGTGTCATGGCTGCAGCAAAATGACCCTGCCCCCTGGAAAGGTACTTGCTTCTCCGAACAGCCTTTTGAAGGCTTCAGCCACCACTGAAGCTATCCTTCCAGAATAGTGGTATTTCTGAGGCTTCGATTAGTAGCTGTCCCCTCTCTGCCAGCTCTTTCTTTTCTTTTCTTTTCTTTTCTTTTCTTTCTTTCTTTCCTTTTTCTTTCTTTCTTTCTTTCTTTCACTCTCACTCCCTTCTCTCTCCTTCCCTTCTCTCTCTCTCCTTTTTGCCTTCTGACATACTTCTGGTGATGTCAGGTGGTGTAGCATATGCAAATAAGTTATGCTAATGAGCTCCTGTGCCTCTTTTTCTATGAAATGACCCCCGCTAAGGGGTCACCATAAGTCAGCTGTGACTTGATGGCACTTTACACAGAGAGAGAGAGAGAGAGAGGATACAGGCTGCCTAAACATGTTATGAAATTCAAGCAGAACCTCATATAGGCACACTAAGGATGAAGCGATTCCTTTCCACCTACTTCTGTCTGGAGCCAGAAAGTGTCCATATAATCTATAACCACCAATGCATTTCAAGTCCTACTTACATTTTATGTTGCAATAAAGAAGAAAAAAATACTGGAAATGAGGAATAAACACCTTGAAGGGCATAAATCTTTTCTGCTCAGGACTACTGCCCATTTATAATTATGCATGGATTTTTCAACTTTTCAGGATCCATAGTAATAATTACAGTGATGACAACATAATTTGCCTCTTTCTTTCTTTCTTTCTTTCTTTCTTTCTTTCTTTCTTTCTTTCTTTCTTTCTTTCTTTCTTTCTTTCTTTCTTTTGCAAAGGGTGTGTATCAGAACACAGCATTGGTCAATATTCAAGCTAAAAATATGTGTTAAGGACCAAAGGACCTCTTGAAGCCTACAGGAAATTATAGCTATAAGTATGGTGGTGTTTTTTTAAGGATAAATAAGCTTTTTGTGGGGGGGGGGGGGGCGGGGCGGGGCATGGGCAGCAAAGATGGCTGATGCTAGATGAGAGAGCTCTGTGCCTGACCTCCTTTCCCACCCAACATTAGCCAGTACCACAGCGCAGTTAAAGTGAAGTAGCATGGGAAAAAATGGTGGTAATCGCAACAAGCAGAACGAACCCGAAAAAGCCACTATCAGAGCTTATTTTATGTCTAAGTCAGACAGTGGGGCCGAGAAAGGCACCACCTGAAGCAGGGACAAAATGGCTGCCACAAATAAGGTGAAAACAAATCAAAACTCAATACTATCTATGCAAGATAAACAAGACCTTACGGAAATGTTCTGAAAAGTCATGCTAGAAGAACTAACAGCAAAGCTTCAACCATTAGAGATGAAAATGGAATCCTTACACACAGCGCTTCAAAAAGTATCCCAATCTGCTGAAATGGCGCTTGAAGCAGCAATTACAAATCAAGGAGACATCCGCAAACTTCAACAAAATGAAACATGGAGCAAAGAATGTATATTTGCACTGGAGTTCAGAACAAGAGAGTGTTTTTTGAAGTTCAGAGGCATAGCTGAACAAACGGAAGGAAACACTGAGCTTACCTCTTTTCTGTCATCCTGGCTCGCTAGCATACTTAAAATGGACGACGGAGTAGCACCTTCGATCGTTAGAGCCTACAGGCTAGGAACAGCAGCAGCAGCTTAGAGAAGAGGCCCAAGGGACATTGTGGCAGTTTTACGACCAACGAACAAAAAACACCATTTTACGAGAAGCATGGAACTCCAGTTCTCTCAAACTCAAAGATATGGATGTCTTTGTCTTCCCGGACATCCCACCGGATCCCTTGCAGCTCCGTAGGAATTTAAAACCCATCACTCAAAAGCTTAATGAAGCGGGCATTTGCTATCACTGGTCCCAGATGGGGTACCTTCAAGTAAGATTCCAAGGCAATAATTATCAAGCAGATGATGTAGCATCAGGGAACAATTTGCTCAACGCACTTGGCCTGGAAACACCTATGGATGAAGAACCATCTCTGCTTATTATTTATTTATTTATTTATTATTTCACATTTATATCCCGCCCTCCCCGCAAGCGGGCTCAGGGCGACTCACTTAGAAAACGAAAAAGGCAAACCCCAGGGACACCACACAAATGGAGCAAGATCCCAGTGTGAGCAGATCAGAACACTTGAATCTGTGCAATACCCTAGACTCTCACAATTAATCTCTTAAGCGACTTACTGCTTCAATGGCTTTAACTATTCTTGTTGGTACTAGGTGGTGATGTATAACAAACATTGGCTATGGAAGGGAGGGAAAGGGATGGTCTCTTTCTGAAAACCCTCCAAGAGGATGGTGGTTTTTCTTTTATTGTTTAGATTTTCAATTTTATTTTCAACCCTGAATGAGGAGTCTTTTTGGCTCCGTGCAGACAATATCTGCACAAGGAGGGTTGGGGGAGGGGAGAGGAAATGTATATTCTGAAAGAAGGGCTTGTTTCACTTTATTTACTACACTTTTATTAGGCTATAAAGGGGGTGAGAAAAAGTGGGGGAGAAGGGGAATCTGGAAAAGAAAGGGAAAATGTGGGTGGGACGATGTTCTATCTGTTACATGTTCACCATTATAAGTATGTTAGGCTTTATAGTTTTGAGAAATGTGGTTAGATTTTCAAGAAGTTTGTTTGTTGAGATATTTATGGCTACATGTTTCAGTTCTGAGCAAAAGACATACAATTGGATTTTGCGAAGTGGATTCTTAAGTCTTTGTCGTGCACTATATAAATTTACAATACACAAGCTTAACAGAGAAAAAACTTGATGGAAAGGACTGAAATCAAAGTTTTCACACTGAACTGTAAAAGGATGAACAGTAAAATCAAATGCAAATGAACTGCAACAGACTTAAGACAACAGAGGACTACCATAGCATTTTTACAAGAGACACACCTAAAGAAAGTATCAAAAATCTTTCCAAAAAATTGGTTTTCACAGCAATATGCAGCACACGGCACCTCCAAATCAAGGGGAGTGGCAGTTCTGATTGCTAAAAGCTGCAAGTTCCAGCTAGAAGTATTAGAAGCAGATGAAGAGGGCAGGTATCTATTCTTGAGAGGCATGCTTAACAATGACTATATCACTTTAGCTACTGTTTACATGCCCAATAAAGGACAGGGAAAATTCCTTCAAATGACTTTAACTAAACTCAAGGCTTTCCAAAAAGGGCTAATTATTATGGGAGGAGATCTTAATTGCTTGCTTGATGCAACTCTTGACAGAACCAACTATAACCCTAAACAAACAAACAAAAAGACAATAGCCAAAATGACACATCCTCCAAAATAAAAGACTTGCTAATTTCATTAGACCTAATTGACATTTGGAGATTGAAACATGGCTTAGAAAGGGACTACACACACTTCTCACACATTCACCAAGTTTATTCCAGACTAGATTACATCCTGCTTTCTCAACAACTAACCCATAAAGTTACATCAACAGAAACCAGGTTACAGAAATGGTCCGACCATGCCCTGGTTAAATGTATGCTTTCCCTGACAACTAATAAATCAGACAGGTTCTCCTGGAAAATAAACAAAATCCTACTTACAGATACCAAGCTAACAAGTCAAATTAAACAAGAATTAAAGGAATTTTTATCAACAACAGGGAGTTTGGAGTGTCAACTGAGACTGTCTGGAACGCTTCCAAGGTGGTTATTCAAGGGAAGGGCATCTCCCTTCTAGCGACCTATAAGAGACAGCACAAAAAACAGCAAGAGGAGTTAACACTTCATATTAAAGACCTAGAACAACAACACAAACAAACCTGCAGCAAAAAAATCTACACAAGACTACTACATCTAAGAAAGCAACTTGAAGAGTTAGAGATCACACACATCAATAAGGAATATTTTACCTACAGGCATGACCAAAAAAACAAAGGGCCCAGAGCAATAAGAAACTTGGCATGGAGACTTAAGAAACAATGCCAAGAGAGATACATTGCCACTCTCAAAGACAAACAAGGGTGACTACACACCACCAACACAGAAATTCTCCACACTTTGGAGAGTTTCTATTCCAAACTCTATTCCTCCACCAACCCTACAGCGGAACAAATAGACAACTATCTATCAACACTCCATATACCGAAGCTCTTTCATCAGCACCAAGAATACCTGGACTCACCAGTAACCACAACTGAACTAAAGGCAACAATCAAAGCTCTAAAAGCTAACAAGGCCTCAGGGCCAGATGGCTATACCTCTGAATATTATAAGTTATTTGCCGAAGACCTAATGGAGCCTATGAAAGAGGTATGCAACAATATACTGACCCAGGGAGTCATGCCCAAGTCATGGAGCCAAGCTAATGTCATTTTGATCCCCCCAAAAGACAGAGACTTGTCTGACCCTAAATCATATAGACCTATGTCTTTATTGAACCTCGATTATAAGATCTTCACGGCCGTTCTGGCAAAGAGGCTGCAAACAATTATTGGACATTATATCCACCCGGATCAAACCGGCTTCATACCATCTAGAGACATAATGGACAACATCGGAAAAACGCTTAACCTGATTCATTATGGTCAAAGATCCAAAACTCAAGATTCCCTTTTGCTTTCCATCAACATAGAAAAAGCGTTTGATACGGCTGAGACTCTATATTTTAGAAAATTGTTGCACTCAGTGGGAATGGAAGAAGCATTTCTAACAGCAATTACCACAATTTATGCAACTCCAACAGCTACTCTCCTAGTGAATGGAGGCAGATCAACTGCCATTAAACTACACAGGGGAACCCACCAAGGGTGCACTTTATCACCAACCCTGTTTGCGCTAACAATGGAACCTCTGGTGAATGCTATAAGAGCAAATCAACCATGCACCAGCATCACAATTGGCGATAAAGAATACAAAATAAGTTTGTTTGCTGACGATATGGTAGCCTATGTTACAAACCCCGTAAAATCTCTTCAAATGCTATAAAACATCTTAGATCAATTTGACAAAATTTCTGGCCTAAAAGTTAACCATGCCAAGAGCATATTATACCCAATAAAGTTAACTACAGCAGCAGCAACAACCATAAAACAAAACTTCCCGTACAACTGGACTCAAAAAACCTGGCACTACCTAGGAGTCAATGTCCCCTTAGATCTGTCCCAATTAATCAGATACAACCACACAATGATAGCGAAAGAAATACACACTCTGTTCAAATCATGGGAATATAAATTTCTGTCTCTGTTTGATAGCGTAGCCATCTTAAAAACATTTATTTTCCCAAAGTTTTTATATTGCTTCAAAGCCCTACCGAGAGAGATACCTACTCAATTTGTCAAAAAATGGCAGAAAATGCTAACTGCATTCCTATGGCAAAATAAAAATCACAGGATAAATTTTCACACAATCCAATTGCCTACAAAATTCAGAGGCTTAGCTATTCCCAACCTGCAACTTTACAGACAAGCTGCTATCCTGTCCTCCATAGTTGGACAACAACAACACAAGACCAAGTTACCTGACTGGTGTTCCATCAAAGCAAGCACCCAAGCAGATCAGACATTCAGTGAAGTACTATGGAAAGAATATAAAAGAAAACAAATTAACCTACTAAAAAAATCCCTATCTCAAAATGACTATAATGACTTGTTTAAACACAAAATAACACATGTTTAAACACAAAATAACACATGTAGATTCATTATTAAAAGTTTTTACATCTCAAGACTGGTTTCTACCAGCCAAAGAATCCACCTCATTCCTCAGGTGGAAGACAGCTGGCGTAAGCAGATTGATAGATTTAACAATAGCAGGGTGAATGGACACCAAGGCTGAACTGGAAAACAAATTCAAAGTAAACATGAAATGGTATGAATACTTGCAAATTCAAAACCTTATCACTCAGAAGACAACTAAAAGAAATTTAAAACATCCTCTCAAGCCGTTTGAACAATTGCTATATAATTCAGCTCCAAAGAAAGGCCTTATAGCTTCCATATACCAGATACTATTAGATATTAATGCTGCTCCTTTACAACACTACCAAAAAGCCTGGCATTCAGACTTAAACTCATCAATCTTAGAAGAACAATGGCAAGATATCTGGAAAGCACATGTCAAACACACCAAATCAATTACCGTTCAAGAGATTCTAACTAAAGTTCTTCTCCAATGGTACATCACTCCCATGATGCTCTCTCACTTCAAGCCCACGTACTCACCACTATGTTGGAAGCAATGTGGCCACAGAGCTACTTATTTTCATAATTGGTGGACGTGCAAGGTAATTTCCAGCTTCTGGAAAGAAGTTCTGTCACACATCGAAGAAATAACTGGATATGAAATCCCTCAGGACCCAAAGATTATCCTTCGACATCTCTGGCAAGATGAGCCAATACCAACCAAAACAAAAGAACTGATCACAATACTTGTAGCAGCAGCAGTCAGTGATCGCCAGAAATTGCAAAAACGACAAACCAACCTCCATAAATCAATAGTGGAACAAGGTGTGGGACTTTTTCTTAGAAGAGAAATGTCAAACATACTTCGACCTAACAGCGAGAGAGACAGAGCTCAAAAACCCAGCGGATAAATGGTATCCCTTTTTAGACAAGTTTCACATGTAAAAACACTGCAGGTGCACACTCCTTTGTAAGGATATTGCCTCAGAACAGGTATAACAACAAGTGGTTAACAACCTTAGTGAAACTAAGTATATCTCTCTTTTCTTCCAACTCTCTTTCCTTTCATTGATACTTTAGACACGACCATTTATTTGATGAGTTTCCTAATGTATGTAAGTATTCAAACAATGGTTAACTGTAAAACTGTAAAAAAAACAGGTTGCCTACCTGTAACTGATGATCTTCGAGTGGTCATCTGTGCATTCACACTGATGGGTTTCTGCGCCTGCGCAGGAATCCTTTGGTATGGTAGAAAGCTCTCGATGGATTTTTGCGCCCAGCACCTCCAGACATGCACAGAGCCCCCACTGCGCATGCTTAGAGGAGCAGGTGCAGGCATCCCGCCAGTTCCTTCTGACCGCTGCAACCAAGCATGAGAATAGCAGGAAAGCCTGTCAGCAGAGGGGAAGGATGGGCGGGTAGTGTGAATGCACAGATGACCACTTGAAGATCATCAGTTACAGGTAGGCAACCTGTTTATCTTCGACGTGGTCTCTGTGCTTCACACTGATGGGGGAGTAGTGAGCAGTGTCCTACCTGGAGGAGGGAGCAGGCAGGCTGTCACTGAGAAGCAGCGGATAAAATCAGGTGACCCATCTTAGAGTGGGCAGCTACTCGAGTGTCCAGTGCATAGTGCCTGATGAAGGTGTTCGGAGTAGCCCAAGTCACAGCTGTGCAAATACCAGTCAGAAAGGCACCCTTAAAGAATGCCATAGAGGCTGCTATAGACCTGGTGGAGTGTGCCCTGATGGGCCCTGGGAGTGGGGTCTTAGCCAGTTTGTAAGCAAGTTTGATAAGCCCCACAATCCATCTGGACAGTCTCTGAGCAGTGATAGGTCTGCCCATTCTGTGTGACACATAGGAGACAAAGAGCCTTGGCGTTTTCCTAGTAGGCTTAGTACGAGCCAGATAGAAGAGAAATGCTCGTTTAACATCAAGGGTATGTAAGAGATGTTCCTCCTCAGAAACGTAAGAGGGGTAGAAGTCCAGTAAGATGATCTCAGACTGCAGGTGGAAGTCAGAGATTACTTTAGGGAGGAACAAAATGTCTGGTACCATGCGAACTGCGTTTGATAGGAAGCAGAGGAATGGAGGATCATGTCGGAGGGCCAGGAGTTCACCAACTCATCTTGCTGAAGTAATGGCGAGTAAAAAAGCCATTTTCCAAGCCAAGAGGCTGAAATCACAGGAAGCCAAGGGTTCGAATGGCTTTCGAGTGAGTGCACGGAGGACCAACGGCAGATCCCAGGGTTGTGGCGGAACTCTGGTGGGTGGATAGAAATGAAAAAGGCCCTTCAGAAAGCGTTTTGAATGGGGGTGGGCAAAAACAGAGAAAGTGTCAATTCTGTTGTGGAAAGCCGAGATTGCAGACAGGTACACTCTTAGAGAGGAATGTGAAAGTCCAGCGTCTGCTAGGGACAGAAGGAAATCAAAATACAGGATAGGACCGCAGAGCAGGGTTGTATGTCGGACGAGGCTAGGTAGGTACAGAAGCGAGTCTATTTGTAAGAGTATGACTGGTGAGTGGATGCCTTGCAGGAAATAAGCAGGACATTATTCACTCTGTCGGGGAATTTGGGGGGGGAGAGTCTCCATGCTGTGAGCCTGAGACAAGGGATGTCGTGCTGGAGGATGGGAGAGTTGGAGAGTATCAGAAGATCTGGTTGTAAGGGAAAGTGATAAAATTTCCCCTGGGCCAGCGAGAGGAGAACTGGGAACCAGGTTTGCCTGGGCCACCACGGAGTGATAAATATGCATCCCACTGTCTCTTGTAGTATCTTGTGTACTACTCGTGTCAGTAGTGGTAGAGGAGGAAAGGCATAGATGAAGTCGTGGCTTTATGGGTAAAGTGGGTCATCTCCCAGGGAGAGGGGTCAATTCCGCCTTGCGTGCAGAATGCCGTGCACTTCTTGTTTTGACAGGCGGCAAAGACATCCACCTCTGGGGTTCCGCAGAGAAGGAATACATGGTGGAGATAGGTGGGATTCACCTCCCATTCGTGATGGGCGGCGTGTCCCCTGCTCAGGAGGTCGGCTTGGCTTTTTACGGAGCCGGGGATGTGAGTGGCCCTCCAGAAAATGCCGTTGGACATGCTCCAGTCTCAGAGTTGGATTGCCAGGTGGCAGAAGCTGTGGGAAATCATGCTGCCCTGGCAGTTCACATAACAGACCGCAGTGGTATTGTCTGTAAGAATAGCCACACAACGTCCCTTTACTATGGGCAGGAAGGTCTGAAGTGCAAAGAAGATAGCCAGGAGTTCAAGGGAATTGATGTGATGGGACCTCAGATCCTGTTCCCAGGAAGCACCTGTGTTGTGGCCATTGAGATGCCCACCCCACCCCCATGTCGACGTGTCGGTGGGTGGTTAGGGTAAATTGCGGCAATGGGAGATGAAAGGGGGATCCTTGGAGGAGGTTGGATGGTAGAGTCCACCAGAGGAGAGAGTCCCGGACCTCGTGGGGGGGAGAGGTGGAGGTACTGTGGGTCCCAGTGTGGGCGAAAGGAGTGAACAAACCATAGCTGAAGAGGGCACATTTTGAGTTTTGTGAAGAGCAGTACTGCCGTGGTGGCGGCCATGTGCCCCAATAATTTTTGGATCACAAGAGCTGAGGAGTCGGAATCAGAGTGCACATGTGAGGCTAATGTGACTATTGGTGACATCCTGTCTTCCGGGAGATAAGCCCAGAGGGATATGGAGTCCAGTAGTGCTCATATGAACTGCACTCTCTGAGCAGGAACGAGATGGGACTTGGCCTCATTGATTTTTAGACCGAGATTTTGGAGGACAGTTCAGGTGATGGAAATGTCAGCCAGTAAGCCTGGGGCAAGGATTCCACTATGAGCCAGTCGTCTATGTAAGGAAAAATAGTAATCCCTTGGAGACAGAGGAAGGCTGCCGTGACTACCATTGTCTTTGTGAAGATGCGGGGAGCTGTGGAAAGGTCAAACGGTAGGGCTTTGTATTGATAGTGTTGAAGTCCAATGGCAAAACGCAGGTATTTCCAGTGGGGGGAGCATATTGTGATGTGGAAGTAAGCATCCTGCAGGTCGAGGGTGGCCATCCAGGCACGCCTGTGCAGTAAGGGGAGAATGGAATGTAGTGTCATCATCCTGAACCAGCAATATTGTATGAAGAGGTTGAGGCCTCGAAGGTCCAAGATGGGTCTGGTGCCCCCGTCCCTTTTGGGAACTGCAAAGTACCTTGAATAGAAACCCATGCCCTGGTGGTGAGCAGGGATGGGTTCTATGGCACCCTTGTCAAGGAGGACACTGACTTCTTGAAGGATGACAGGTGAGGGGACGGTAGTGACAAAGGTAGGGGTCAGTGGGGGCTGAAGAAATTCTACAAGGTATCCCCTTGAGACGACGGTGAGGACCCAAGAGTCTGATGTGACTCTGTTCCACTTAGGAAGGAAGGGTGCAAGACAAGTGAGAGAGAAGGTAGGATGGATAGAGTCAAAGGCCCTGCTTGGCCTGCCGAGACTGCTTGGAGTGGGCTGGTTGTTGGGCTGGCGAGAACTTTTGTCGTGGCAGATAGGACTGTTTCTGCCCACCTGAAGATGTGTGTGGATGCCAGGATCTATCCAGGGAACTCCGGGTGGATGACCTGTGAGACCAGGATCAAGACCAACTTCGTGGCTTAAATTGGTGAGGGGCGGAAGAGACTCCCAGTGTGCACGAGGCCTTGATGCTTTTGTCAGGGTCCTGAAGGATGGCATCAGTGGTAGCGTGGAAGAGGCCGACCCCATCAAAGGGAAGATCTTCGACTAGGGACCTGGTGTCCTGCTGCAATGTGGTTGAACATAGCCAAGAGTGGTGCCTCAGGGCTATGGCTGACATCATTGTCTTGGAAAAGGTGTCCAAGGAGTGTTTGGAAGTGTTTACCTGCTGTTTAGCAAGGGTGAGACCCTCTTTTTGTATTCTCCATGCAGCAGTCTCTGGTCCTCGGGGAGCGAACTGATGGTTTCTGACAACTGCTCCCACAAGGCGTAGTGGTACCTTGCCACACAGGCAGAATAATTGCTAACCTGCAGTCCCAGCACTCCGGCAGAGTAGAAATGCCGTCCGAAGGCATCAAGCTTGCGTCCTTCCTTGTCTGCAGGGGTAGAGTGCATCTTCCTCGATCTGGAAGCAGAGGTGATGACCATCGAGTTGGGACGAGGATGGTTGGTGAGGAACTCGGCATCTGCCTCCTGAACCCTGTACATGTGGTCCAGGTATCTAGTGGAAACCGGTGTCAACGAAGGTTTGTCCCATCCGGCTTTGGCCACTTGAAGGAGGACAACAGACATAGGGAGTGCGATAGAGTTGGAAGTGTCCATCCGGACGATATCGAACACCGGATCTGTTACCACAGGCCTCGGCCGGACAATCAGGAGACCAAGGGAAAGGGCCATCCGTTTAATCAAATCCTCATAAGAAGTGAGATCCTCTGATGGGGAAATTGGGAGATTGTCAGCCACATCCGGTTTCGGAGAAGGGTCAACTGGGGAACTGCGGTCCAACTGTTCTGCATCTGAGTCCTGTTCCGACAAGGAAGAGGTGGGCAGTACTTCCATCGGAATCAGCTGTGCCAGTTGTGGGGTCATCGGGATCAGTGTCGGGTCTATTACAGTTAGTTTCGACGTCGTGGCCCTTGCTGACACAGTGGCATTCAGTGCGATGGGGTCGTGGGCAATGTTCCCTCTAAGCTGTGGAGTCTTGTGAGCAAGATTTCTACTTTGTGAGCTACTGGCATTCAAGTTGTGAGCACGCAATTTGGCTACTGCATAAATTAGTTTGCTCTGGAGCCATCCTTCCTGAGCAAAGACAAAAATGTGTGAGCCAGAGGCTAAAAAACTGTGAGCTAGCTCACACTAACTCAGCTTAGAGGGAACATTGGTCGTGGGCTGAGCAGGAGGTCTGGACTGTGAAGCCGACAGAGGTGGCCTTGATCCCACTGGTGATCGGGATTGACCCCTGGCAGAAGAAGTGTCCCAGTTGGATTAAGTGACTAGAGGGACCCATGGCATCGACGTCAATGGTGGGCAGCCTCCATATGGGTAGGGAGGATGGTGCCAATCCCAGTGTGGTACCGCAGGGAGATATGCCCAGTGTGTCGTCATAGGAGATCGGGGTCCAGGAGGAGGAGACCTGTGCCTTGAGGAATGTATCGAGGAGACCTGTGCCTTGAGGAATGGTGTCGAGATCGTGGAGACCCATGTCCACGTCGATCACCACGATGTGGAGAATGATCCTCTTCGGCACAGGAGAGGGATCCTACCAATGGCGACCAAGAATGAGAGCTAGGGCGTCTCGGTGGCAGTGCATAGAGTTGCACCAGATCGGTCTTGAGGAACTCCTGCGCCTCAAGGATGTGGTCCGGTGGTGCCTCAAGGGGTTGCTGAATTGGAGAATCCAAGACCGTGATAGTTAGGTCAGTAGGCGGCAGAGGCACAGCCAAGGGAGTCATCGGCACCAAGGCAACAACAGATGGGAGTGCTCCTAGTTCGGAAGCCAAATACGGAGCCTTGGCTGGAGGCTTGCCAACGGCAGCAGACAGCTTCTTGTGGCGCTTCTCTGACTTCTCCGTCTTCTTCTTTTTGGCAGGCGTCGATGTGGCAGACTGCATCGGAGCCCAATGTTTGGCTGAGGGATGAGCAATGTCTGAAGACGGTCTCGACATTGACACAGCCCCAAAATTGGCCGTCGATACCGACAAGACCAATGGAATGGAGGTCATGGTGGTCGATCTGGGAAGCAGCACCAACTCTAATAATGCAACCTTCAGCCGAGCCTCCCTGTTCTTGCCGGTCTGGTTGCTAAATTTAGCACAGTGAGGGCAGGAGTCTGGCCAGTGAGACTCTCCAAGGCAAATGATGCACAGAGAGTGGCCGTCAGGAGCTGTCAATTTGCTGCCACAAGCTGAACAGCACTTGAAGCAGCCCCACTTCAGAGCCATAAAGTGGGAAACTAGAGGTGAAAGAAAGAAGGGATGGGGGAGCCCAAAGGCAGGAATGGAAGAACCCCCACCACCTCAGAGAAAGGATTTTTTAAAGAGAAAGTGAAGTGTTGAACTTAGAGAGACGAGATAAAGGAAGAGACAGGAAGCGATCCGAAGAGAGAGCTTTCCTCGAAGGACTCCACTGAACGACAGAAGCTGTTAACAGCGCGGCAGTCAAAAGAGAACTGGCAGGATGTCCGCACCCGCTCCTCTAGGCATGCACAGTGGGGGCTCCACACATGCCCAAAGGTGCTGGACACAAAAATGCATCGAGAGCTTTCTACCATACTGAAGGATTCCTGCGCAGGCGCAGAAACCCATCAGTGTGAAGCACAGAGATCATGTCGAAGATCTATAAAATCCAATAAATGGTGTTATAAAAAAAAATAGGCTTTTTGTAAAAAAAAAAAAGTTTAGATCCAGACTAAATCCACAATTTTTACCACTTCCTCTTTCTCACTGCAAACCTTTCTCATGTCATCCCTCAGGGTCTGTATCCCCCAGGAGTAGCATTTTGTGGCAAGGAAGAGGAAGCAGGAAAGGTCTGTCCTATTGTTGGAAAATTTAGCTTGGATCTAACCTGTTGAGTAGTGTTGTTTTTATGCACACAGTGAAAGCAACTATTACTATGTAGATTAATAAAGAGATAATGACCCTTTAATAAAATTTGTTCCCCAGCTCCACATTTAAAAACAAAACCCATTAAACCATGTGATGGGATTCCCATGATTTATATTGTGGGAAGCATTAAGCCACTTGATATCTAACTCATTTCCCCCTACACATACAGTGAATGGCTGTTCTGTGTTAGATCTATCAGGCTAAGGAGTACCAACATTACTTTACATTTGCTTTGTCAGGAAAATATCAGAAACTGCATGAAAAACTGAGCTACTCATAAAGATTCCTTCAAAAATCTGTTACAGTCTTCATAATTGGTTCAATGCATGTAAGCATATAGAAAAGAGATGCAAAGAATGCCAGTCCATGTCCTTCTCCATTCTCACTAAAAGATGCCAACCAGATTTTCCCTAAAGCAATATTCACAAAGAATTGGGGTGGGGGTGTCTTCAGGGAAAATGTCTTGAGACATTCTGAGAGAAGCCGAAACAACCAATACATTTCTGGAGTCAAAATAGCGATATTTGCCAGGGTTAGCTCCAGATCCATAGCTACTCCTACTTGAATTCCTAGATTTCATTTTTAAAAGTAAGCCTCTGTTTTGGAGATATGAGACAAAATGATAACCATGGAAAGAAAACGTCAAGATGGCTAGAGATCGGTCAGTTAATCCTTCACTGGCCAAATTAATTCTCTTCTGCTGTGACCAGAGCCTTTTCATCTGGCCCTCTTGCTTCTTTCAGGTTTGTTTCTGTTGGGATATGCAAGTGCCATTCCTTTCTTTCATGAATGTCCATGCATGCTAATTTTTAGCTTAAAACCAATTAGGTATTAGGCACATATTCCTTGCCAGAGAAAAGGAGGTGCCACTCCTAATGAGCTGAGTTTGGGAATGGCTATTGACTAATCAATTTATTGAAGATGCTACATGTTGTTTGCTACAGGTACACAAGAGGTGGGTCCTTGGGGAGGTAAACTTTCTCTCCTTTGTTCTCCCTCTCAGAATGCAGAATATAGAATATACACTCACGAGTTTGAACTTATAGCCAGACAAGATGGAACTAAGATACTTAGGATGTCGTTATTTTTATTCCATGTAACCCTTCCCTATTTTATAGTAAACTTTTTTTAAAGCTAATTACACACATGTGCAGCATTGCTTTTACTCTGCTAAGTACCCAGCAGTTTCTTTGCCTTTTGAGTGAGATTTTATACATTGGTTTGACATTGGTTCTGTTGGACTGGAAATAGTGTCCTTTCCCTGGTTTGACATTGTATGTATTGGGTTTGCCACATTGGCCTGTGGTTCTGCTGGTCTTCTCTGGTTTGATGTTGGTTCTTTAGGACAAAACATGGAATTCCTCCCCCCCATAGGAAGCAGTAGAGGATAGTTGGGGGCACCTTGTTCCGGGGACATAGAATTGGACCCCTTGGTACAATTCACTTGGAACTTGGGAGAGGAGTCTTTTGTGGACAGGCAGCACTAACTCCACTGCAATGTTGGTGTTACTTGCTTGAAAAGCAGACACTCCCACCTTCCCTGGAAATATTCCCCATATGAAACAATGGTCCCAAATAATTTCAGAATTCTGGGGAAAATCTAAATCTGAATATTGAGTCAATATTGAACACCTGATTCATCAAGAATATGCCCTCCCCAAAAACTGGATCCAAAAAATTCTGATTTTTTCCTGATCCACATTCTTAGTTGTGGCCTTAAGTTTGTGAAGTGTAAATGTTATTTTGTAAAACAACACTCTACTGGATAGTGCTGTAAATAAAATATCAGTCAGAGGTTACCCCAGAATGTTGGGCCTGAATACTGGGGCAATGAATTAGATAACTGATCCATCAAAGTTGAATATTCTCTAATCTTACTGGCCATAGCTCTCCACAGTCTAAGGTTTACATTACATGGCACCTGGCCATTGAATTCATGTCCAGAACTGAATCTTGGACCCTCCAATTAGCCATGGCCACTCCCCAAAGGGAAGTACACTAAGAGTAGTATTGTGACTCTTGAAATGTGAAAGAACACATAACAAGGTAGCCAAATGTTAGAGTCAACTCTCATCAGTTATACTCCTTACCAGTAAATTTCTTTCTGACTTAAATAAGATGAAAAAGAATTGGGAAAGAATCTGCCCAATTATCAAGTACCAGCCCCACCAACAGCACGTGAACATTGTTTGTTTGACACCGTCTAACTGAACAGCAAATAAGGCTAAAGGAATCTTTGCTTGAAGTTACCATTAAATGTTTTTCAATTCTGTCCAAACCACACTATCTAATGAGAATGCTAAAATGATGTTGTGGGTTATTGCAACAAGGCAAGAAACTCTTTAAAGGACTCCCAGAAGACAATAGTCATTCAGCAATTTGATGTGCAGTAGGTCAGAATTGATGGACCCTTTGTTTCCAAGCTTTTCATAATAATGAGGTAGAAATTCAAGACACCCTCTCCTCCTTGCTATTTAGCTGAGGAAATAAAGCTTTGCTTCGTTTCCTGACTGTGCACCTTTGATTGCCACAGAGACTTGTTTCATACTTTGCACTCTGGTGAATTTAATTACCAGTCATTGCCAAAGTTATATTAGGGGTCTGACTATTAAAAATTCCTCTTAACATAATGCTGAGCACTTAATACCACTTAAAGAAGCAAATGAAGCTGCATTACAAGAAAGCACTAATCAGAAGGCCAGAAAAGCCCCAGTCATCTGGAGTAGTTAGTTTCATTTAAGAGCATATATGATTTAATTTAAAACCCACAAAACTGAAATATTGCTGAGGAGGACATTACACAAATCAAATATATGATAGAGAATTAAAAAGCCATAGTTAAAAAGCTGTGGTGTTTGCTTAGCTAAACAAAATTAAAATTATTTAGATTTACAAACCAATGGCTATTGCACTACTGTATTTGTTTACCCCCTGGATTTCCCTGTCCTGTTACAACAGTGCAATTGACATTGAATTGCAGATCAAACCTGGCTTGGATCCAAAGGTGCCCTTCTCCTCATTAAGAACTGCCATCCATTCACACATGACTCCTCCCAAGACTGGAAGCTCCCTCCATGTGTGAAAGAACTTTAGACAACCCACTGGAAGAAGAAAATTAATAAAATTAAATTTAAAAATATAATTTGGTAAATGGTAAATTTTTGTGTTTTAAATTAAGATCCATTTTATTTATAATCCTTTGCAATTTTATGCGTGTGCAAATAACATGCTGAACAGAGTTCCATACATACCCTGCTGCTACTTTTTGAAATCTCAGCCCCAAGAGACTGAATTCCTTGCTTTCATATGCCCCTTAGATTCAATTGATTTTGAGATGGATTTTCTATTCCATGCACTCCCAGTGATAATTGTCATCATTTGCTGAGGCTGCTCCGCAACTAATTCTGGAGGAGGGGCTAAATCCGATTGGCTCCCTCAAATGTTACAAGAAACTATCTGGAGCAGCAAGACTGTCTGAGAGCTGGGTAAGCTTTTATTAGCTTTGTTCTCCCAAGTTCTCTAGCAGTACTGAAAGATTCGAAAAAGCACTTTAGCCTCCTTTTGAATTTTTAAAAAGCTTTTTATAGTATTTTAAGCTTCACTGGATGTTTAGATTGGCCAAAAGTGGGGTTATAAATGTTCAAAATAAATATAAAATAAATAAATATTAAAGCAGTCAATCTATTCAGTTGCTGTATGAATGAAGTCATCCAGAAATTGAGACCACCATGCAATGTCTATAATAGGCATCTCACACTAACAGATTGATTTTAAGATGAGCTTTCATGTGCAAGAGCTCACTTTGTTGAATGAATGAAGTATTATATTCAGTAAGCCAATGGATGGGGTGCTGTGAGCAGTGTAGTGAAAAGCCCATAAAATAAAAGAACTATATGACATGTACACGCAAAATTCAAAGGACTATAAGATAAGCACTGTGACCATTTATAACAAGCAGGCCACCCTTTGAGGAAACAAAACAGCTAATGCAGAAAGCTGTGGCCAATGGAGCCTATCCTTTTTAGAATACATTCTTGCACACATGGGGACTGAAAGAGTGAGTGCACTAGGCCCCATTACCTAGGGCTGCCAATTCCATGTTGGGAAATTCCTGGAGGCTTTGAGGGGAAGGGTGGGGTTTGGGAAGCATAGGGCGCCGTAGAGTACATTCTCCAAATCAGCCATTTTCTCCAGGGGAATTGATTTTTGTAGTCAGGAGCTCAGTTGTAATTCTGGGTGATCTCCTCATCCTGCCTAGAGATTCTCAACCCTATAGCGTCCACATGTACAGATGAGCATGCACATATTTACTACTCTGTATACATGACTGAAAATCACAATACTATGTGAGTACAAATGTACGCACATGTAAATTCACTGGAACGCATTGTGCTAGGGAGTAGGAGCCATAGGCATGATCAGTTCTTACCACACATGTTTATGGACGTGGGTACATAATGTGTACAAAATTAAAATATTCCAGAAAGATTTACTAAACATTAAACTATAATCATAATTACATTCTAATAAATACCTCAGATTTCTTAAAATACATTTGGGCAAGGAGAACAGGAAATATGGGGTATCACAAACATAGGCATGAGCAAAAGAAAAAAGAAATAATGTATATTGAAAAAAAACTTGTTTTATGCTTCTTAATAGTGGGATTAAAGCTTGTTATATTAGGAAACCAATCTGATAGTTATTTTAATTGATTTGGGAAACACCCATAATCACCAAACATCAGGCATATAGGACAAAGTGTTACCATTCTACAGGCAATTTTTTTTTACTTGCAGGGCAGGCACAAAGTCTACTACAAGGATGCTGTAAGCCAGCAAGGCATTTTATATGCTCTTATGAACTTTAATATCATAAGTTTGACCTTTGGGGTGGTTCTCTGCCTAAGGCAAAAGCACTCTCTATTGCCATGAGAGGCTCCAGCCCACAGCAGGAGACTTCCTTCGGAGTTCACACTTGCATGAGAAACAGAAATACATTTCAAAGAACTCTCTCATGAAGAACATGAAATACATTTCAAAGTGCTCTCACATCTACTTCACATGTACCCACCATCCGGGGAGCCAAAACTACATTTCAAAGAGCCTTTTCTCCCTGCACTGGCCCTCTTCACACCTGCCCCCAACAGTTCCAGAAAGAGATTAGGTTGCCCGGCAACTAATCGTCATCCATCAAGTGACCTGGCTGAAACCATCATGAGACCAGAGATTGGCGCCAAGAAGACCGACCAGATGGCCCAGGTGTTAGTTCCTGATTAGCACCTAGTGTTGCAATATTGCCCACTCCTTCCTGCCTCCTCCTAACTATGACACTGACCAATAGAAAGATTAGAAAGGACGGACAACCTAGTGGGTGTGACAATGGGATGTGGTCAGCGCAACCCGCCCAAATGCTACCTGATAAAAGATCTTGCACAGTTTTTGCTTTAGCTTTTTACCCTCTCCGACCTCTGTCTTCTTATCAACCTCTCATGTCCAGCTTCCTCTACCCAGTACCCAGCCTCCATCTTTAATCCCTGGTCTGTGCAGCCAGGACTGGAGCGCGTATCTGCAGATTCATATCTCGCTCCCCCTATTTTTATACTCATCCCTCCTCAATCTTCTCATGGAAGTATTCAACCTCTATCAAGCCAGGTAACGCAACTCCCCCTCAACGATACTCCTGCTCATGCAAACGTGCTATTTTCTAACTAATTTCCCCTAGACCTTGTATGTATGTGGTTTTATTATTATTCCTTGTATGTTTGAATAACATCTTATAGTAAACATCATTTATAAGAAACTGCTTTGTCTCAACGCCTATTTACTGAGAACTTCCGGGGAAGCGGGACCTTGGTATAGTTGGCAAGAACCCATCATAGTGCCAATTGCTAAACATAAATTAAAGCAATTAGGCCAACAATGCTTCTACAAGGATGTGATTCTCTGTGTAGCTTTTGTTGCTGCTACTAATGTGTAGTGATGTTGGAACATCCACACACCTTTGTTTTCCAGCATTTCCTTTCCTCTGATCTCCATGACTGCCATTTCTCCCTCCGCCATGAAGGATGGGCATGGACTGGCTTACAAACTAAAGTTTGTGATGAACTTTTACCAGTTTGTGGTTTGTGAGCTCATGTTCATGAACATGAGAACTGCCTTGAACTTCAACAAACTTTGATGCAGTTTGTGGTGGTTTGTGAAGAGCAGAAAACAGGGGTTTAAATGGCTCCAAGCTATTTAAACTCCTGCTTTCTGCTTTTCCCAAAAAAAGCTGAGTGGGGGAACTTTCCACTACTCAGCTGTTAGGTTTAAATGGCTCTAAACCATTTGAACCCTTCAATTCTGCTCCCCCCCCCCAAGCAGTGGGGAACAGATCCAGAAGATTTAAATGGCTCTGAGTCAACAGAAATCTGGGAGTGAAGTGCCTCCCAGTGAAGTGCTGCACAGGGGGCACTTCAGCCCTTCCTTTCGGAGAGCTGCAGACAGCAGAAAGAAGGGTGTGAAGTGCCCCCTGGGAGGAACTTCACCCTCATATTTAACACTCTGGGTTTGCTCTCCTTCCCGCTTCAAAGCAGTGGAGAGTAAAACCAGAGCTTCAAATGACTCGGTTTTGCTCTCCCTTGCTTCAAAGCGGCAGGTAGCAAAACTGGATGTTTTAATGGTTCCCAGCTATTTAAACTCTCTCAAGCTGCTCCACCCTGCTTCGTGGGGGGAGCAGAACCAGAGGGTTTAAATGGCTTGGAGCCATTTAAACCCCTGATTTTTCCTCCCTCCTGCCTTTGCAGGGAGCAGAAAGAGGCTTAACCTTTAAACGGTTCACAAACCTATATGAACCAATTCAGTTTATGAACTGGCATATCAGTTCACGTAGGTTCATGGTTCGCTTCATGGTTCAGTCACAAACCATGAACTGAACTGCAATAATGTGGTTTGTTCCCATCCCTATCCACCACTGGATGACTTTTTTCAGAATTTTTTAAAAAAATTGGTAATAGGTATATCTGTACAGCATTAAAAATCATAACATTCTACTAGACCAATATAGAGGGGGGAAGAGCAGCTCCTCAACTCCACGCTCTCCAGCCACCATACCTATTCAGCCAATCAGAGGGCAGATAATGGCCATGATGAACAGTAGTCCTTTAGCAGTATCTGCAACAGTTGCCCAGGTGTTGCATTTAAACTAAAGCTTTTCCTCCCACTCTGGTGAACCTCTCTGGTGGACTCAAGCTTTGTTCTCACATCAGTTTGTTAGCTCTCAGATTTGTGTGCTAATTTGCTGCCGTTCATTGATTCTTACTGGCTGCCTTGATACAATCTCATTGTATCTTATGCATCTTGGCTCTGACCCCCCCCCCCCCCAATCTTTCTGTATGTAGGGTCTGAGGAAATTCTGTTTCAGTCTGTATCTGAGGAAGTGTACTTGCACACAAAAGCTCATACCTCAATTAAACTCTAGGCTTAAAGGTGCCACTGGACTCAAACTATGTTTCACAATTAACATACTACTACAACAAAAGAACTTTGATTCAGTACTATGCACAATCACATCATGACCTTTTTTGGGGGGGGGGGTTGTGTTAGCCTGACTGCTCTATTTATTATCAATATTTGGGGAAATATTAGCTCTTAGCAATATGCAGTCAGCTCTGCAGATCCCGCTTATGTATACAGAGGCTGTGCTAAACTGAGGCTTCTCACAAACTGACACAGGACTCGAGTTAAGAGTATAGAAGATAGTTTGTTTACTAAAAATATAATAAAAGGTTTATAAACAATGTTACACAATCATACACACACTTATACAGATCTAGGAAATTAGGTAGAAATACAGAGACTTTTGCATGAGCAGGGTGTTGATGGTATCCGTCGAGGGTGATTTTTACCTCTATATGAATCAGTGAAATCCGTCTGGAAAAAGAAGAGAAGTCTTCAGGCAAAGGACAAAGGACCGTGGTTCTGGACCAGCAGAAAGCCATGTGGCAGATCCAAGTGGTGCACCCAAGGATCCGGGAGGGAGGATGGGAGACAAGCAGGAATAGGAGGAGAAAGCTAGACTGGCCTGTGATTCTTGGGGAGCAGTATTTATTGGGGGTTGTCCCCGGGAGGATGGCAAGATATGAGGCCATCCCAGGAGAGCTTATAGATGGTCCATTCTCTATCTCTAGCCACTAAGAGGGTCCTATGGGAGTGGTCAATATTCAGATCTACCTGATAGTCAGGACAGAATGTTGACGTCAGCTGCCTCTGGCATCTGTCTTCTGGATGACAGGGAGTCTGGGCAGCAGAACTGGTTCTCAGGAAGCACTCTGCTGTCCTTTGATGTAGCAAATGGTGAGGGGGACTTGTAGGAGGGGGTATAAGCCTGTGTGCATGCATGGAATTTGTACCTTCATGGAGTTGTTGGTATATGTCCCTAGCCTCATGGCTTTGTGTGTGAGAGAGTGTCTTTGTGTCCTATGTTAACCTCCCAGCTGGAGGTGGCAACCTCAGAAAATGGTACTCTGACCCCTTATTGTAGGTATCTGTTCCCATCTTCCCACTGGTCACCTAATATACTTTTATGGCTCACATAACTGGTATTGTAGTCCATTCACTGCTCTCATAAATCATCAGAAAAGTTCATAAGAATGGTGCGCAGGCTTACAGCTGCTGTAACTTACCAATGCAACCTTATATACCTAGATAATGCAAGAAGAGGGATGAGGGCACTTAACTGAATGGACTGAACACTGCTGCACATGCCTCAGTTGCAAAATTCTAGCTAAGATGGAATGAAAGAGAGGGGGAACACAGCACAGAGAAAACTGCCTGAACCATCAAGGAACAAGATGTGAGAAATCTGTCCTCCATGCCAGGGACTTCCAGGAGGTCTTTGCAGATTGCACTATGGTTTCTGAGAATTAGATATGATGAGTCA
This sequence comes from Lepidodactylus listeri, assembly GCA_029233225.1. Taxonomy (NCBI): domain Eukaryota; kingdom Metazoa; phylum Chordata; class Lepidosauria; order Squamata; family Gekkonidae; genus Lepidodactylus; species Lepidodactylus listeri. Next base: position 107,200,148 of record JARCFY010000002.1, read on the forward strand.
GCAATGAATCAACAGAATCCTCCTCCAGTCCCTTTGCATACAAATGAGCCAAGAGCACACCTTTATATTACAAGAGGCCAGGTTTGATGGACCTCTGGTGAAAAATGAACTGGCTGTATTTTCTTGTTTCCTTCTTCGTTCCTGTTCTAATTGATATCCGTAAGCCCATGTCATCCATCACTTAAATACTGGCTCAAGATTTCAGAGCAATATTCTGATTCCAAATCTCAGTTGTCATGCTGCATGACAAGTCCACATGCCAGTTCTGAAAAAGCTGCAGTCAGCCAAAACTCAGCTTTGGTTAGCCAGGAAATTTTTTTTTAAGAGAGCCCTTTCTCCACAAGCATATTAGGCTGCATTAAAAGAAGAGAGTGAGCTCATCATGTTTGCTTTCCAAACAGCTGTTTCCAAAGAAAGCTAATGCTTGCTAATTCCATTCTAAGAAATAGACAAGTGCAAGGGGCAACCCACAAGAAATTTTTTTTAAAATACATTTTTATTGCATTTTTATAAAAGAAAAGAAAAGGGAAAAATATACAAAGATAAAAACATACTAACAGATACGGAGTCCATACCATATATATCTATATTAACATTTCTACTAGAATCAATTTCTAATTCACCCGATTAACTTATCCCAATTTTATAGGAGTATACAGTTAAAATTAGTTCATTTTTAAAATATTCTTCCAACCATTTATAAAACAGTTATTTTTGAAGATTTCATCTCTCATATCTGCTAATTTTAATGTTAAATTGTCCATTTCTTCAGTCTTCAATAGTTTATAGATTATTTCCTCCTTAGAAGGAACTTTTTCTCCTTTCCAGTGCTTTGCATAAAGAATTCTGGTAGCAGTTATTACATGGATAATTTATCTAATTTGTTAAAAGTTTCTGGAATCATATTCAAAAAAAAAAATTCTGGCACAAATGGTATAGTCAAATGCAACATATTTTGCAATATTTCATGAATCCAGGTCCAATATTTTTTTACACATTTACACGTTCACCACATATGGAAAAAGGAACCAACAGTTTGTTTATGCTTCCAACATTCATTTGACATATTTGGATACCACTTTGCTAAGTTCTCGGGTGTCATATACCACCTATAAAACATCTTATAAATATTCTCTTTAAACACCATACATTTTGTAAATTTTATATTTGTTTTCCATACTCTTAACCATTGATCTAGTTGAATATTACGTTCTATACTTTGTACCCATTTTATCAAAGCAGTTTTTACTATTTCATCCTGCATTCTCATTTCTAATAATACTGTATAAAATGCTTTTATATATTTAACATCATTTGCCAGCAATATTTTATCTAGCCCATTTAGTTTCTCAGCAAAATCAATTGGTTTATCTTTCGCAGATCTAGAGTTGTAACCTTTCCCACCAGTTTAAATTAATCCCTTGTTCTTGTAGTGTGTCTTGCGACTTCAAAGGGTTATCTTTTTGTAAAAGTTCTTCATATCTCCAAAGTTGTTCTTTAATAAAAACTGTGGGATATATGAATGCTTCCAATGGTGAAATCCATTTGGGAATTTTTGTATAAAATGTGTTCTTAGTCTCTTCCCATACTTTTAGAAGAGATGCCCCTAACATGTGTTGTTTAAAATATTTATGAGCTCCACTCTTCTCGTACCATATAAAGGTGTGCCAGCCCAGCTTCAGATCATGTCCCTCTAATTTTAGCAATCTAGAATTTTCTAAAGTGGCCCATTCTTTCAGCCATGTCAAAGCTGCTGCCTTGTAATAAAGGTGCCAATTTGGTACAGCAAAGCTGTCTCTTTTTTGTAACACCTTCATTTTAATTCTTGGTCGTTTACCTTGCCTAATAAATTGTTGTGTGAATCTTTCAATTTCATTAAGACATTCTTGATTCTTTAAAATAGGAATTGTTTGAAATAAAAAAAGAAATCTTGATAATAGATTCATTTTTACAGTCACCATTCTTTCCGTAAAGGATACTTGTAGTTGTTTCCAGTTCTCCAGATCTTTTTTAATAGCCAAAAAAAGTTTCACATAATAGTTTTTTAACAAGGAACTACACTTATTTGTTAACGTAATTCCTGAGTATTTGATTTGTTTATGTATTTCCATACCAGATACCTTCTGAAGATGTTGAGTCTGCTTTTCTACAATTTTTAACCAGGAGTTTAATTTTCTTAAAGTTAATTTTTAAACCTTTAATTGTCTACGGTTTAGATCTGATCATAGACACAAAAATCTCCTCTCTACTCTATATGGGGAAGGCTCCACTTGGGGATTTACAAAGAAGTGTTAATAAAGAAGAATTTAAAAACTCCTTTTTTGGCTTGTAGCCACGGCAGAGAAAGTGAAAGCACAACAAACCTCTAGCTGTAGCACTCAAAGAGAAAAGGCTGCACTCAAAGAGAACTGGGCTCCTGGGTGCCCAGCAACGCCGGTAGTGCCCAGGGGCCACTTTGCCACTACACTGGGAGATGGGCAGTAACAGCTGTGCCCAGCACGTGGCTTGGAGCTGCCGGGGGCAGGGCTAGCCACTTGAAGAGGTGGCGCCCTGCCCCCGCTCTTGGCAGTTGCTCCGCATGCTCGTGAGAGGGAGCACGCTGATGGAGGAACTGCCAAGGCCGAATTGGGCCTACCTTGGCTTGAAGCTTGGCTTGAAGCTCAGCGGCAGCGGCCTTTGCATGGAAGCAGGGGTGGCATAATGGCGGTCATGTGGCACAAGGCTTCGCGGCACTGGTCTTGTGGCGCAGTGGCGGCAGGAGTTTCGAGGTAGAGGAGGCAGCCCAATGGCAGAGGCAGCTTAGCGGCAGTCGCATTGTGGCCTTCATGGTGGTGGCATCAGCAGCACGATTGCTTAGGTAGCGGATTTGGGCTCCCCGTGCACCTCCCGGGCACAGGGGAGTCGGGTCAGCCACGGCAGTGCGCTTCTGAAGGGATGCCCCTCGTCTGCCTAGAGCCCCGGCCGGGTAGATTAGCAGCTACTGCCCCCAGGAGCACAGCCTGCCTGGGACTGTGGCTGCACCGGCACTGAGCCAGCCCTGGGCTGGAGGCAGAAGTGGCAACTTTCTCCCCTCTTTTCGAGAGTCCTTCCCTCTCTCAAGGGAAGCGCTGGACAGGACACGCCGTCTGTGGCACAACGAGTGCCCTGCCGGGGGGGGGGGCAGCACTTTACTTGAGACGCCAATCTCTCTCTTTCGAGTTTTCGTGGTCATTCAGGTAGGAAGCTGACAGAGTTACCATCTCCTACAGGCTTTGAAAGAGAAGGGAGGGATTGGATTATTACTGCATCCTTTGCGAGTGTTTGCACCTACCTTTGTGCCCGCTAAAGGGTTCCTGGACAATGGATCTTTGCAGGGAGATTTTGGAATCTATCCCAAACTACAGAAGCCCCCCCACACACACCGTCTGGTAGCCAGGTGTCAAGAGGGGCTGTGCAACTGGGCATCCCAGCACAGTCCAAATAACTGACGGTGTACCTGCTGCTTAATCCAGCCCTGTCTACAAAGGTGGTGCAGCACAAAGTAATGAGAAGTGGGTAGAAGTGGAAATCCCTCCTCCGGGTCTGCTGCTCCTGTGTGCTGTGGCTTTGGAGACAGTTCTGAGTCTCCTCCATGTCCCCACCTGTAAACGGCAAGGGGGTGTGTTTCTCTTTTCTCCTGAGCTCAGGCTTGCTTGCTCTTCAGTGCAACACCAGGTGCCCTCAGGAAGTCCAGCAGTGGGGCCAGGACACTAGAAGCCCTCCTACTGTTGCCCCCCCAGCACCAGGAGTGCAAAGCATCACTTGCCCCGGATTGAGTGTTCCTATCTCTGCCTTGTGGCTAATGGTTACTGATGGACCTCTGCTCCATATGTTTATCTGGTTCCCTCTTGAAGCTGTCCACGCTTGTGGCCACCGCCACCTCCTGTGGCAGTGAATTCCATGTGTTAATCACTCTTTGGGTGAAGTGGGCCAGAGTGGGCCCTTCGGTGGGACTGAGGCTTTGCCGGCACATGCAGACGGCGGCAGCTGGTGGCGGCACATGGTGGTGGCAGCCACTCATCTTTTATGCAGGCAGTTGAGCAGGTTCCCTCAGGGGCTGCGTGTAGGGGCCAATTTTGGCGGTGGCAGGCCCCTGTGTGGGCAGTACACCTCAGACTCCAGCCCGCAGATTATACCTGGCAATTGGGAGTGGTCTCCCTGGGGGTTGGTAAGCAAAAATCGCCCCCCCAACCACAGCAGGCCACCTTGCGAGGAGCATTCCCGGCGACCATTTGGTTCTACAGTCAGCTGAGGGCCCCCTAAGGAGGAATAAAATACCCTCCTTATTAGTAACCCCCCTTCATTTTATGTCCCAGCCTGTAGTGGGCAATTTTAATTGAACCGACTGTTGTGGAGTGAGGCCATTTGAGGTGGCCATCTTGGGAGGGACTTTCAATCAGGTCTTACGTTGGCCATTTTGAGTGGGCCATAGCTCATCAGTGGTCATTTTGCAGAGGTATTGCTGGGCGGCCATTGTGACTGTGGCATTCTGGTGGTGGCCATTTTAGGTGTGCCTTCAGGCTCACACTTGGTGGCCATCTTGGTGATGTCCAGTCACCCTGGGTCTGGCAGCCATTTTGTGAAGCTGGGTGGTGGCCATTTTAAATCAATCTGTTCTCAGCTTTTTGGCCTACTGGGGTATCGCACAGGCCTAGGCAGGAAGCATAGTTTTCTGGAAAGTGTACATTTTCCCACTTTTTAGTCTTATTCTCAATCTGGTTGCAATTTGTTTTATTAACATTTTCTTGCTATAGCTTCTAGGAAGGGGCAAGGCAAAGGAACGGGTAAGCAACCGGCTCCCAAAAGGCCTCCAGCGCGGCCTGCACCAGTGATTCCATCCGATGATGATGAGGAAGATGATCCTGTTAATGCAGCCATTTTAGAACGGCTTGAGGCGTTGGAGAAAGAGCGGGGTTTGTCATCCAAGGGCACGAAGGCAAAAGGGGATTTTAATGTGTCATTTCAAGCCCAGGTTTTAGTGCGACTAGCCTTCTTAGAGGACAAAAGAGAGGTAGATGCTCTGGAGAGAGGCGAAGGATCGGCTTCTGGATAGTGAGGACAAGGCATGGAGGATCAGCAGGTGGCACTTTATTCGGTGCCTTATGATCAAGGAGATAAGGAGGCTGGAATAGGAGGGGATGGGTCAAGGTGGCCATGGGGCCCTGGTTATCAGGGTACGGCCACCTCTCCCATGCCTCCAGCTAGTTGGCCACTCTACATTACACTGGGTGCTCCGTCCATTTCTCATGGGTCTTGGTCGGCTTGGGGTTACCCTCAGCCTAGTTTGGGCTATCCGTACCTAGGGGGACCTTCGTATGAAGCGGTTCCTGTGGGGGCGGTGCTGAGTGGGGACACGGATTTGCCTTGGGCGATCATCTTTCCATTGCCACCAAGGAGAGGATCCTCTGGGGTGAATATGTGGATTTTTTAGTTTGCTCTATCGCGAGATGGAGAAGAAGGATAAGGATAACCTGGATGAGTGAGAGAAAGAGTGCTTAATGTGACGCGTAGTGGACGGTACATGGGCAAACTGGTACCCCAGATTTCTGATATACACTGCTGTCATCGAGGGCTTCAGCGATGATCCAGTACATGGACATCATCTATAAAGCTTTTACAGACTTCCCAAGCCCGGCTTGGTTGCAGTGTGATGAGGAGTTTGGGATGTGGGCAGCCATGAACCCATCCATGCTGTGGGACAAAATTAACCCTAACCTGTGGGTGCAAATTATGTCGCTGAATAGAGCGTTGTGGGGCAAGAGGTCGCACAGTGGTCACTCAGTGAAGAGAGCTCATGTACAGTCAGGTTCATGCACGCAAGTGGGGCAGGCGGTTCAACGACGCCCACTTTGTTGGGAGTTTAAATGGGAAGTTTCAGGGCTCGGGTTAAGTTGTTACCCGAAGATCCATGTTCGCACATACCTCTTTCAGGGGTTTACGTTAAGTTTTGGATACCTTTCCCAGGGAAGCAGGGCACCTTTTTAAGCTCCCTAGCGGAGTTTCATGAACCAAAATCATTTGTACCCTGTGAAATGGCAAACTTTGTATAAAAATCTGCATATTGGGAACTTTCAGCTCAGCGCCAGTATTTTGCAATGGGAAGCAGTTATTTTAAGCTGATTAATTGGGATTCAACTTACAAAGCTTTGTTTTTGTCTAAAACCACACTCTTCCTCCTTCCAGCAATCCTGTCAGATGGTTTAAACTGAGAGGTATTGACTGGACTATGGTAATTAACTGAACTTAAAGGTAAAAATTCACTCCACAGCTTTGCTGGACTAACAGTATCCACTATACCATATTATCTCTGTCAAAGCTCCAGTATTAGACCCTGTGTCACTAACAGGAAGAAAATTATGGAGTTGGGTGGTTGGGACAGAACAGCAAGAGCAGTAACACATCTTTCAGTGTCAGCAACAGGGGAATCTTTTTTGGTATGCATGTTGCGACATTTAGAGGCAGGTGGCATTGGAAATCCCGGTGTTATATGGGTTATGTTAGGATCTGCAATGTTTAAGCCTGTCAAGGCCCTTTAAGTTGTTATCCCAGTTATTAATGACGCTCCTCTTACAGGTGCTGCAGGCCATGAGACGAGATGAAGGGTCACAGTCTGCCGCCACAGCATTATCTTTTGGGCAGCTCAGCGGGCATGGAGGACACCTGTCAGTTATCAGTGCGACCTTAGTGAGCATGCATTGGTTGAATGGTGGGGAAGGAATGGCAGGAGCTGGCTTGTACTCCTTCCCTTGCTATTTGAGGAGGGGACCTTCTCCTCACGTTCAGGCAGTACACCTGGGGGACAATGTATGGGCTGATGGAGGGCCTGGCCCTTATGTGGCAGTCCAGGGCCGACCTTGTGAGGATAAGAGCAAGGTGGCCTGGCATACGGATAGTGTTGCAGGCCAGGGTCGACCATGTGAGGACAAGAGCATGGTGGCCTGGCGTGCCGATGGCGTGGTTAGCCGTGCTTCCCCGCCAAGTGTGGCAGAAAGTTGGGGACCCCAGGTGTATTGACCATGCCAGGCACAAGGCCAGTGGACAGATGAGGATGCCCATGGAATCTGGGTTGGGTTTGTTTTTGCAGCACCCTGACATGTGGGTCGAGTTTCAAAACCTGCATAGGCCCCATGGGGTGCGTCTGTCAGACAAGGGCGATGGGTAATTTTTAGAGGACTTGCAGCACGGGATCTGGTTGGCATTTGGTTGCTGAATGGGGTAGCAAAGGCCAAAGCAGAGGCTTGGCCTTGGCTGTGGCAGGTTTATGCAAGCAAGAAAATGGAACTGGTGAGCGCCTTACGGCATATCCTGTTTGGGAACAGGAGGTCATTAGGAACTGCCCTAGGGCTGTGCGGTCTGGGGTGGACAATGGTGATCACCTCTGGGAACCTCTCCGGCTAGGCTCCTCCCTGAAGGTCTGTGCGGCCTCAGGGGTAGGCGCTCCTCCGGGGCAACCAGTATGCTGGGCTGCCGGTTACGAGTCAGAATTTGGCGGGCTCAAAACTGGAGCTAGGTGACCCACCCATATCAAGGGCAAGGAGGTTGTGTCAGGGAGTGATGCCTGCCTTGCCTGTTCCTGTGCTTGCTTAGTTTTGCCCGTTTCTGCAATGTTCTGTTAAATAGTTAATAAAGTGGCCCTTGTTTAATTCCAAACTGTTGTCTGTCTCGTTATTCCGGCTGGGGTGGCAACTGGGCTCCCGGGTGCCTGGCAATGCCGGTAGCACCCGGGGGCCGCTTTGCTGCTGCGCCGGGAGATGGGCAGCAACAGCTGCACCCAGCACGCTGTTCGGAGCTGGCAGGGGTGGGGCTAGCCACTTGAAGAGGTGGTGCCCTGCCCCCGCTCTTGACAGTTGCTCCGCGTGTTTGCCCACCCGCCCGCCCTGTTCTCAGTGTAGGCTGTTGCTGGTCACCAATGGGGCCAGGTAGGAATTTTTCGCCTTTACCAGGATTGGCTACTTTGGTGGGGGTGTTTTTGCCTACCTTACACTGAGGGCAGTGGGATAAAGCTCTTAGGTGGTGGATGAGTGTTAAATAGCTTGGTCACGTGGCAGATTTGTGCAAGCAAGAAAACGAAGCTGGTGAGCGCCTTACGGCATATCCCGTTTGGGAACAGGAGGTCATCAGGAACTGCCCTAGGGCTGTGCAGTCCGGGGTGGAGAATGGAGATCGCCTCTGGGAACCTTTCTGGCTAGGCTCCTCCCTGAAGGTCTGTGCGGCCTCAGGGGTAGGCACTCCTGCGGGGCAACCAGTATGCTGGGCTGCCGGTTATGAGCCAGAATTTGGCTGGCTCAAGACCGGAGCTAGGTGACCCGCCCATATCAAGGGCAAGGAGGTTGTGTCTGGGAGTGACGCCTGCCTTGCCTGTTCCTGTGCTTGCTTAGTTTTGCCCATTGCTGCAGTGTTCTGTTAAATAGTTAATAAAGTGGCCCTTGTTTAATTCCAAACTGTTGTCTGTCTTGGTATTCTGGCTGGGGTGGCAAAGGCTGTAAGCTGAAATATAGGTACTGCAGCAGAGCATGGTACTTTGGAACTCTTATTCTGTGTTTTCTTATTGAAACTAATATTAATACTGATGACTATTCCTTGGAACCCTTTGGAGTATATTTTTATTCTATTTTTACTCCTACTTGCATTCACCTTATCCCACTTTGGATCTATAGATATGCTATTTGGTTTCTGGCTGTTTTTGAAAGCAACTTTTTAAAGGCTTCCTTTCCTTTCCCCCTCTGAAGATATTAAATGTATAAGGGCTTTTCTTATTTTTGACTCTCCCTCTTACTGTCTGGGACTAAGACTTCTGTGTGCATCCATCCCCAACTAAAAGGAAGGTGGGAGGCATCCGCCACCACCTCCTTCTCAGTGGTCTCAGATGCATTTAACCATCAACCCACAAGAAACTTGCGGGGAGGAAGCATCCCCCACCTTTGCTTCCTTCCCCCTCCCCCTTTCTTTCTCTCCCCAAGCCAATTCCTCCTTTTTCTTTACAATCCTCCACCAAGTTGATCCCTCTTTCTTTTCTTTCTCTCCCCCGCCGCAAGCCAATCCCCCTTCTTTTCTCCCCCCCAAGCAAATACCCCCATCTTCCCCTTTCTCTTTCTCCCCCAAGACAATCCTGTCTCCCTTCTTTCTCCCCTCCTTTCCCCCGAACTTTGAGTCTGGCAGCGGTGGCAGTCCCTGGGAGGCTGAGCAAGTGTAGGCTCAGCCATAGAGCTACCTGCCGCTTTCCCTGTCTCTCTTCGCTCCCGGCTTCCCAAAAGAGGGAAAGCCTGCAAAGGCCTCGTTGCTAGGAAAGCCGTTGCTAAGGGCAGCCATGTGCTCAAAACAGCCACTTTCCAAGGAGGGGGAGAGAAGGCTCCTCATCTTCGATAAGTCCATTCTCTGTGCATGAGCAGAAAAACCTGTTGTACTTTTGTAGGGATTTAAGTATTCCCCGTATCCTTTTTAAAAGTTTTTAGATTTTTCTGCACACCTGGGGATTGCCCCAAGTATGCAGGATAATCTCTTTTCCCTCCATGTGCCCCTGATCTGCAGAAATAAGTGTCTGCAAGCAGGGGGCCATGTTGGGAATTAGATATATAGATATATCATGCTTGAAATGGGCAACCCTTCCTATTGTTGTCCTAAATGGATATTTGTGTGTTGTTTGTCTAAATTATTTATTTATTTATTTGCTTCATTTATTCCCTATCTTTCTTCTCAATGGGGACCCGAAGCAGTTTACATTGTTCTTCTCTCCTCCATTTTATCCTCACAAGCCTGTGTGGTAGGTTAGACTTAGAGTCTGTGGCTGGTCCAAGATCACCTAGCAAGCTTCCATGGCAGAGTAGTATTTGAAACCTGCATCTCCCAGATCCTACACTAGTAGTTTAACCACTATACTACACTGTCACTCTATATTTATACTTTTTTTGTAAGCCACCTTAAGTCCCCAGTGTGGAAGAAAGTGAGATAGAAATACTTAAATAAAACTACTCCTGCCATCAAAGATGGATGGAGGAATGAGATTCTTAAGTCTGCCTAGATGACAATATTTCCAAACTAATTTGTATTAAGCTTTAATTTCCCAAGCATGTTAAAGTGTTAGTCTTTTTGTTTTGTTTCTATGTTGTTGTATGACCCCTAGCTTGTTTTTGTCATTTGCATCATTATTCATAATTTCTCAAGTTGTTTTCATTATTTTATTGTACTGCGTGTGAGTGAGCCACCTTAAGAAGGTCTCTGGAGAGGTGGCATATACAATTTCTAAATAAATAAATATGCTTCCTATATATATAAAATTCCTTTATGTATTCGCCATTTCCAGCTCTCCTATTGGCTGTGTTGTGTGCTCCATCAGTCACTGACCCATCAACTGCCACTCAAGAGAACTCATGTGCCATTGGCTGGGGGCTAAGCCCGCTCCTGTTCCCCACCCAATGCCAGCCTGGACACTCATCCCTCACAGAATAAACTGCAAAAACGGCTCTCTCCTGCTTGGCTCATCAATGGCTGGCTGGCTACTTAGGTAGGCCAGTGGCCATCAAACCAGTCTCTTCAACCTCCTGCTGTGCAGCTGACTTTCCTGTAGGGTTGCCAATCTTCAGGTGGGACCTGGAGATATCCCGCTGTTACAATTGATCTCCAGATGACAGAGATCAGTTCCCCTGAAGAAAATGGCTGCTTGGTGGGTAGACCCTATGACATTATACCCTGCTGAGTCCTTCCCCTTCCCAAATGCTGCCCTTCACAGGATCCACCCTCAAATCTCCAGGTATTTCCCTACTCAGAGCTGGCAACTCTACTCCCCCCCCCAGTGCCTGTTGCTAGGCAACCAAGCTTTGTTCTGTCAGTAAAAGGCCTATTTTGGCCTTTGGGAGAAAACTCATTGGGGCCAGTCCTGATTAGGGTTGCCAGCTCCAGGTTGGGAAATTCCTGGAGATGTTTGTGGTGGAGTCTATGGAAGCCAGAGTTTAGGGAGGGGAGCAGCCTCAGCTGAGCAGTATCCCATAGAGGCCACCCTCCAAAGCAGTTATTTTTTTCCAGGGGAAGAGAGAGATCTGTTGTGTGGAGTTAAGTTGTGATACTAGGTGTCATGACCCCTTGTGGGTTGCCACCTTCTGCTGCCACCACCCTGTACTTAGGGTCTCTTGAGAAGGCCCAGAGTACCCTCTCAAGTCCAACCAAATGCCCTCTTTTAACTGAGAAACATAAGGCATAATGACCAGGCAGAACACTTAAACAACAAGGTTTATTTAAACAATACTGGGGCAGGGAAAACAAGACGAGGTGCAGTAAAATCAATAACAGTGTTTTACAGGTAAACTAAAATGAATCTAACGTGACTATTTTTTCTTAACTGGTACTACTTAAGGCCTACAGCCTCTTATACCAGGCCTCTTGCCTGTACTCACTCCATCCCACTGAGGGACTTCTCTCCCAGCCCAGGCTTTTCCCTCAGCTTGACTCCCTGTCTGAGAAAAGGCCACAGTAAAGAAAAAAAGAACCATTTGTCAGTTACACCTAAAGTTCTGTCGCCTCACATATTCCCCAAGCTCCCATTGGCTAACACCACCGCCAAGCATCATGGGAATTGTAGGCTGACAGCTAGGGTTGCCAAGTCTGTTGAACTTACTGGCGGGGGGGAGTCCTCCGCTGGCCGGGAGCTTCACCGGCAGTGACGTCAGCACGTTGGGGGCATTGCCAGGGCGACGCTCTGGCAATCGCCCCAAAACTCTATCATATTGTAGAGTTTTGGGGCTATTGCCAGAGCATCACCCTGGCAACACCCCCAATGTAGTGGCATCACTTCCGGGTGACATCATTACGTGGGGGAAGTCGTCCAGGATGGACGACTTCGAGGGCGGGGTTTCCCCCACCAGCCGAATGCTGGCCTGCGGATCGGGAACCCCTGTAGCGGGGGATCCCCCGCCCCCCGGGCTGACTTGGCAGCCGTACTGACAGCCCTCTACAGGTCTCTCCTGGGCCTAGGCCACACTAGGCCTTTCTCCCCGCCTGGCACAGTTCATGACACTAGGCAATACCCAGCCAGTGTGGCATAGCAGTTAGCTCTTCAGAGCAGGGTTTGAAAGCCTAATCCAGTACAAATATGTCTGTTTTTGTTAGCTTTAGAAGAGCAACCAATGCAAATGAAATGTCTTCCAACTTTTGGATCTGAACCAAGAGAGAATTTATTCCATTTGCTAATATGTGTATCATGAACATTCTGACATGTCAATTAGTGAATGAAAAGAGAACTTCCTATTCGCTACTAAAATGTGATATTTCAGATTATCTATCTGCCAGTAAATTCAAAACTAAAAAACTATAAAAAACATTTAAGGATGGTGTGGAGAAAAGAGATACTTCCAATTGCAACTGGATCTCAGTTGGGAGCCAGACACCTTCATACACTGTCCCTTACAATGACATCTTTCAAACAGCAGTATTCTACTTCACATACCTCTGTCATTTCAGAATTCTTCAGCTTTACTTCAAGTGCACATGTTTAGATCTACCACATGTTTATTTCAGAGCAGCCAACAAATGGTGGGAAAGTAATCTGAGATCATGAGGAGTTTCTGGCCTTTAATGGTTGTGGAGAAATTTTTACATTGTATATAATTTAATTTAGGATCTGAATATCCTGTGTTAACACCAGTAAGTGTATTAACATTACAACAGAGAACAGAGATATATCATTTTGCTGTCACCTTTCTGCAGCACTTCACTTTTATTGGTTTATCTGCTGTGATGTCACAGAACTTAGATACACCCTAAGAGCTGAGAGTGAGGGGTCAATGACAGCATGCTGTCAATTGGGTATATATAATGAGAGAAGTGGATGATCATTTCAGGTGGGTAAAAACCTTACACAGGGGCCAGCAACTAGAGCTGCCAAGTCCCCCGGTAGAGCGGGGGAAACACCGATTTTTAAAGCTTTCCCCCGCTTTTCCAAAATTGGCCACCGGGGGGACAAAATGGCTGCCAGCAGGGGAACCTCGGAGCCTGCCCTGCTGGCCTCTTGAACTTCTTAAAAGGGAAATTTCCCCTTTAAGAGCTGAGCAAGACAGCCCCGCCCAGAGATTAAGGAGGGACTAGGCTCTTTCTACTGAAGGGCTTCCGTGCAAGGTTGCTACTGAGTAAACTGCTGGGGTAAGTTGGTGTCTGCGAGCTCTTTTCCTTCTCTGTCTCTCCCCCTCCCCCTCTTTCTTTTTTCTGTCTGTCTGTCCACTGTGGTTTTGTCAAAGGAATAAACTGTCACTTCCAAAGAGGTAAACATCACAAGGAGAGGTTGCCTGTAGAAGGTCTGGGAGTGGGATTGTTTAAAATGTCTTGTCGTGACTGTTTGGGTCCCCCCAATCCTCATTTCCCTTCTGCAAATAAAAGTTGGGATTCCTCATTTTTATGCCAATTTGCTGTTTCTTTCAACCATGCCCCCCCTCCAGCAGTAAAAATCTGCATTTTTAAAAGCATTTGTACATCAAGTAACCGGTATTTTAAGTTAGGGATGGATCCAACTAGCTTTTCTGCTGGCGAAAAGGGGAGGACAAAGGTCCTCTTTAGCCACCAAAAAGCCTATGCTGGGGGGGGGGGAGAAGTTATGGGACTTACATGGACAACAGCTGGGTGAAACAAGGGCCAGAAATAAAGCCTGGGAATTGGGCAAGAGTAAGTGAAAAAGCTGACTGTCTGTCTGTCTCTCTCTCTCTCTCTCTGTCCCCATCCAGCAGAGGTCTATCAGTGGCTATTATAGCCACAAGGTCTAAATGGAACCCTTTGTCTGGGGCAGTGATGCTCTGCATTCTTGGTGCTTGGGGGGCAACAGTGGGAGGGCTTCTGGAGTTCTGGCCCCGCTGCTGGACCTCCTGAGGGCACCTGGTATTTTTGGCCACTGTTGTGACACAGAGTGTTGTACTGGATGGGCTGTACTGGATGGGCTGATCCACTGTGGCTTCTCTCCTGTTCTTATGATATGAAAATCATATTTAGCACTTGTGTAGCACTTAGGGCTTCATATTCTGCCGAGATGAGGAAGGATTCAGTAGGGCCGTTGCTCAGTGATAGAGCATCTGCTTGACATGCAGGAGGTATCAGCCTCTTCAGCTAAAAAAGGATCAGGTAATAGGTGACATTAAAGATCTCAGCCTGAGACCCTGGAGAGCCACTACCAGTCTGAGTAGTCAATACTGACCTTGATGGACCAATGGCCTGATTCAGGATTAGGAAACTTCATGAGTTCATGTGTCAGCATGTGGAAGCAACATCACAGGATGTGACATCACAAAATGATGTCACTTCCTTTCTCCTGGCTCCACCCCCAAAGTCTCCTGGCTCCACCCCCAAAGTCCCCAGATATTTCCCAAGTTGGACTTGGCAGCCCTACCAGCAACAGAAATGTATATTTGGACTGAAGGATATTTAGAAGCATGGGAGAGGGATTTGGATATAGGGCAGCTGAAATGTAGAACAATGATGCCACAAGAATGCCATCTATTATTTCCAAATAGCCCAGCAAATCTTTGGCTGCAGGCCTCAACCATCCCTATAGCATTCTCTTTAAAATTCTTCTTGAACATACAATATGTGTTTCAATTACAATACCTCATTACAGCATCCAGTTTACATTTCAACCATCCAATTATTCAATTAAGCACTTGCATGCAAAATGACCTTCATGCCTGTCTCTCTTAAAGTGCCCAGCCACAACAGCATGAATGGCATGTTCAAACTAGTCCAACTCCAAGCCAACTCCCAGTCCAATTATAAAAGCAGATAGAGTGAGGAAGAGAAATATGGAAGGAATAGCTCTTGTGTGCAGAAATGACAACATGACCTCTGAAAACTTCATGATGCCGTATGCCAACAAAAACAGCTGGGATGGAGTGGACAAATGTTATGATCAACAAGTTGTAAAGAGATCCAACAAATCCTTCAGACTGGCAAGCTATGACATGCCAAGAATGGCTGCACAAGTTGTTATAGCATAACATGAAATGACATCTCTGTGTGTGTGTGTGTGGATCAATCATCTCTCTCTCTCTCTCTCTCTGCAGCTTGGCCTTCTTTAGCAAAGCCATTATTCTTTAATAAGCAATTATTAGCAACATGAAGTGAGGGAGGTAATCTTTTCCTTCAAAAGCATCCCAGCATTTTGACATATTGAAATTAACAGCCACGTGTTCACAGCTGACTTTCGTGTGACTATGTTCTGTCCTGGGACCCATTTTGTATATAAGTATCACCACTGAAGGAAATTAAAAACAAAAGGAAAAATGTATCTTTTTTAGAATTTTTTAAATTTTATTTTCTACATCCTACAGACACTATAACTAAAAACACTAAAAACTATCCCTACATATACAGAGATCAAGTTGTTACTAAATAATAAGTAAATGGCTTCAATTACTTCAAAGGAAATAATTAATATATCCAGGCATCCTTAGCTTTCGATCCATTAATAGCCCTAAAAACATAAAATAAACAAAATAACTGGTTTCAAAGCAAGTGCATACAAATACAACAATTTCAACTTTCTAGTTAAGAGAATATTTTTTTCTACTTTCTTTTTAATTCTTTTACAAATTTTTATTTGACTTTTCGAGGTTTTGGAGCTGCTGCTCTTTTTTCAGCATCAGAGACTTCTCCGTCAAATTTATTACTCACTGAGGAATCAGAACTTTCCAGTCCATAGATACTTTCTTGTTGATCCAGTTCTTCCTCTGTGGATATTTTCTCTTTACCATCTCAACATTGTTCCAACAATTTTTTTGCCTTTGCGACAGAGTCAATCTTTTGCTTCTTATCTTTATAGGTGAAAACCAGGCCCTCAGGTGTAATCCATCTGTACATGGTGGCACTTGCTTGCAAAAACATTAGAAAGAAGAAGAAACCTTATAAAAATTTAACTAATTTTGAATGCAATGTCTTTTAACACTTTAACTTCTTCATCTTTAATTTTCAAGGTTGTCCTGTTGGTGGCCTTGAGCACCACATCTCTGGTAGATCTCTTAGAGAATCTCACCATGATCTCACCTGGCAGGTTTTTTTTTTCTTTAGAAATTCAGGATAGGTTCTGTAAACCATATCCATGTCACTTTTGAGTAATTGCTCCTGTAAACCTGTCATTAGAGCTAAGACTTCACTTAACAGCTTCTTGAGATTCTCATCTTCCTGTTCAGGGACACCTTGAAATCTTAGAAAAAAGTTTGACCTTTCCATTTGAAGGTTCAGAAGATGTTCTTTATCAGAGGACCTTTCTTTTTCTACCATGTCCAGTCTTTGGTCAATAGTTTCTGTCTTGGCTTTGACTTTCTCCATCCCTTTAGCTGTTTGTTCAGATCTACTGTTAGCATCAGCAATCTGCTTTTGCAAGTTATCCAGCTTAGAATTCACTACAGTCATCTGCTCCACTGGAGGGTGCAGATTTAGCCGCCAGAAGTGCTGATGCAGTCTTTGGGGAAAGCTTTGGTCTCATCACCATTTTCTCTCCCCTCCCAGTCATTGTTGTTTAAAGTTCCAGAAAGTTTTAAACATAGTCACAATTCCAGAAAGTTAGAAGTAAAAGTTTTTAAATCTTCTTATATAAGCTTTGCAGCCACTTGCTCAGAGCCCAGCCATTTAAAAGTAATTTTTTTCCAGAGCAGATCCAAGAATCACCATATTTAAAGAGGGGGGATTGAAACCCCCTACTCTTGCCGCTTCGCCTTAAAACCAAAGAATCTGAGCCAGGAACTTACAGGTCTTGCAGGAGTTGCCCCGCATCTCCAGGTAGTAATATTTTCTTGCTTTTACAGCCACAATCTCTGCAGCTGTCCAATATGTGCTTCCCCATGCCATCCGGTGCCACAGCAGCAGGACCCATGGAAGCAAAGGGGAGCCTCAATCCCTTGGTCACCACCTTGGGAGAGGCTTCCCCTTGGGCAGGATGCCTCCTACAACGGCTCCTGAGGGGGCTGAAAGCCAGTCAGCACCCCTCCGAGCTGCCGGGTTCAGGTCATGTCCCCCGGAGCTCTCCAGAGATGTGCCCACTATTGAAACACCAAAACCGGAAGTTGGAAAATTCTATCTTAAGTCAGAAAGTTTTTTAAATGGATGTTTTATAAATTGTTGTCACCTGCTCTGAGCCAGTTTCAGGGAGAGTGGGATATAAATTAAATTAAATAAAAAATAAAATATTAATAATTTTAAAACCAATGTCTGGATGTAAATTGAAGAAAACGAGGACTTCTCTAGAGGTGTTGTTGAACTGACATGCATTGACTCTGGCATTGTCTACAGCAGGAGTGGCCAAACTTACTCAATGTAAGAGCCACATAGAATAAACGTCAGATGTTTGAGAGCCACAAAACAGGAACAAATATTACACACACATTTTAATTTTTTTTAAAATATGCAAATTTGCTTGTTATTAACATTAAATGAGTCTGCCAAAAATAAAAACAAAAGGTGATAAAAACAGATATTAATAATGATACTTATTTGTTTACTAATGATATTTATTTGTCTAAGGGAGAGAGAAAAAGACAGAGAGATGGAAAGAAAGAATGAGGTGGAAAGAAAGAGAGACAGAGAGAAACAAAGAAAGCAAATAGATGAAAAGGAGGGACAGAGAAAAAGTATGCCTCCCCTTCATTTTCCCAGCTGCCCTGCTGGGAGCCATACAATATGTGTGAAAGAGCTACATGTGGCTCCCGAGCCACAGTTTGGCCACCCCTGGTCTACAGTCTTCCTCATTTGTAGTTCTGTAGTTCCATTGTATGAATATTTCTTGATCTAGGAGATCAATGAGATTTACTCCCTAGTAAGTGTGCCTAGAATTGTAGCTCCAGAGTGCAATCCTAAAAAGGTCTATACAGAATCCTTTTCAGGTCTATTCAGTGGGCCTCAGTTCCAATAAGGTGTCCTTAGGATGGTACTGTAAATTATATAAATGGGAATGAGATTATACTGAAGCCAGTGATCCATAGATTGCCATATTAGGACAATTATTTTGTAAAGTCCATGTTACGGCTCTTGTCCAGTGGTAATACAGACAAGGCACTCTGAGATGCTCTGCTTAAGACCCGGTGGAGGACAAGACTGCCAATGATGGCCTGCAAGCGCCTGGGCCTGGGGTCAGGCTGTACTAGCCCATATGACAGCCAGGGCATGGCCAGGACAGCAAAAGCAAGCATTCAGTTGTTAGGACTGGGGATCTGCTTACCAACTCTGGCAGTGGTGGTTGGCTTGAGGCAAGTTTGGGACTAAAAGGAAGGACCAGGGCTCTTATGACTTCTTCTTTGAGTTGGAGAAGAAAGGAGATCAGCAAGACAGAAGAATGGAAAAGGAAGAGGCAGAACCAGGAGAGGTAGTGATGGGGGTTTGGGTATAAGAAAAAACATCAGGCAAAAAAAAATGGTTAGGAGACTTCCAGAAAGGATAGAGGAGGAGGAGGCAATGACAAAAGAGAAACATAGAAAGAGAGGAACACAGCTGGAGTGAAGAGAACAAGCAGAAGCCATGGCAGTCATGAGCAGTGAAGGTTCTTCTCATGGAACAGAGGCTCACAGCTGAGGAGCTAGAAGGAACAAACCACCCTGAAGACTAAAGTTCAGAGTCAAGTGGGTGAAGCCAACTGTGCTTTCAGTGTTGTGCTCTTTGGAGAGGGGAGGTAATGTACTGTTCTCCCCAAACCTCCTTACCAGTAACTCTCCATTCCCTTGCCCCCCTTCAGGCCCCAGGTTCAGTGACAAAATCTGATAATGAAAAAGAGAAGAAAATACAATTACTGCATAAGTAGATAAATAAGTAAACATAAGTGAGCATGCATTATTGTTTCTACTCTGTGGCGATGATGGCACTGAAACATTCATATTTCTTCACCACCACTGAACCTGCAGATAGTCATCCAGCCTCCCATCTCTGGAATGCCATCCCACTGGAAGTCCATATGTCCCCTTCCTATTGTCAGTGGTTGGTAAAGACATAACTAATTGGCCAAACATTTGGCTATCAGATTCTCTTTTAGATTAATTACTGATGACTTTCACTTTTATTGATGAAATTTTCTTATTTGATTTTAGTGTAAGCTACCTCAAACATATCGTAGAGAGGCAGGATATAAATATTTTAATCAGATAGGTAGCTAGATAGATTTAAAAGCCAACTAATCTATCCTATTTCATTCTAACTTTTTAAAGAATGTGTTGCATTTCTGTGCCAAAAACTCAAGGTTAGTATTACAGACCAGGAATTTGTGCATTAGGATGTGCAAGATCACCTTACACTACGTATATTCATGATGGTAGCAGGACAAATTCAATTTATGTATTTGTAATAAAATTTATCCTGTTGCTGGCATCTAGCTAGTACAAATCAAAAGATTACCATATGTTTGGCTTTGAGCAGTGGTGATTTATTAACACCAGTCTGCTGAGTCTGACTATCAAACTCATGTTCTGGCATCTGTTGCTATCTACTTTGCTAATGAGTCTAGATGGTTAAAAATTTTGTGCATTCACAATGCATTGCTGAATCAAACATTTAAAGATGTAATGAAACCAGGTGACTAGCACAGTGCAGTGTGGAGGCCAGTATCTGATCTACATGTTCTTCTACTTTAAAGTAACTACCCTTGCCAAGAAATTCTTCTCAGTCTTTGCTTCTAATGTTGTAGAACCAAAGGGCTCTTCTTTTGCCGACCAGCTGTTATAACTGAGTAGGGTTGGCCACAAACAAGAAAAATATTGTTCAAGTCAGTTTGTGGTTCGTGGCCAAACCACGAGCTAAACTAAGAGGTTCATTTGCAAATTGAGCCAGGGGTTTGTAGAAAGCCCCCAAAACAGCTGAGTGGTGTGGAGCAGCCTGCTCCCTACCACTCAGCTATTTCAGGCTGTCTTGTGGAGTCCCTTTAAACTTTAAGCATGTAAAACAGCTGAGTATTTAAAAGGACTGCACAAGACAGCCTATAACAGCTGAGTGGAGGGAGTAGGCACTCCCCACTGCTCAGCTTTTTTTGGGGGGGGGGATTTCATGAGGAACAGAAAGCAGGGGTTTAAAAAGGGACTCTGAGTCCCTTGAAACCTCTGATTTCTGCTGTATTCACAAATCACCACAAACTGCTTTAAAAGTTCATAGAAGTTTGTGGCAGTAGACCCATCACAAACTTTGGTCCACAAACCATGAACAGGGCAAATTCATCACAAATTTTGGTTTGTGGTTCGGTTTGTACCCATCCTTATGACAGAGTAGATATAGCAATTGGCTTGTAAAACAGGGCAGCTGCCCCCAAAGTCCGGTACCTTTATATTCTGCTGTCATTCCTCATCTAAAGTCATAATACTCCAAAAAGAGAACAATGCTCAATGGAACAGGAACTTCTGGACTTGCCACCCTATCATTTATAAAATGACATTCCATAAGGAATCTAGAGGTGCTTTTATTCCTTATTCCTTTTATTTCTATTACAAATAGATTACAGAGGATCTATCTGTTTTTAAATATATACCTTTTACCTTTTTATATATAGACAAGAGGCGGAACCATGATACTCGTGGGGGGGGGGAGAAGAAGCTTCACAGAGTGGAGCCAGCCACAGGTGAGTCTTCTCCCCCACCTCCCCCTGGCCCCTACAGCGAGGCCTGGGCCCACCAATCCTTCTCCCCCGCCCCCCCACCGACAGTGAGGCCTGAGGCTTTTAGCCGCCAGGCCCACCGATTCCCCCCACATGGGCACTGGTGAGGCCTGAGTGGCTCTTGCTGGGCCTGCTAATCTCCCTCCCACCCCCCCACCCCACCGGCGGCTAGGCTGGGATGCCTCCCAACCACCAGGCTGAAACAGTTCCTGCACATGCGCAGCGAATGCTCTTTAACTTTGGGGGGAATTTAAATATCCCCCAAAAGTTTTTTTAAGTGTTAGGATTTTTCTGCATTTGGAGGGCAAACACTATGGTACATGTAGGGATGCCAGCCTCCAGGTGAAAACTGGGGATCCACCAGAGTGACATCTTATCCCGAAACTACAGAGATCAGTTCCCCTGCAGAAAATAGATGCTGGGAGGGGGGGAACTCTATGGCATTGTACCCCACTGAGGCCACTGCCCTCCCCAGGCTCCATTCCCAAGTCTCTAAGACTTTCCCAACCTGGAGCTGGCAATTCCATCCCCTGACACACACATGCTCCTCACTGGTTGCTAAGAGGACCTGGCAACCCTGAGGGGAACTGATCTCTGTTTTCTGAACCTCAATAGTAACTCCAGCAGATCTCCACGCCTCAGCTGCAGGCTGACAACCATAGCCCCATTTCTTCAGGTTGCAAGCCTGATGTGTGGCAGAGATTGTCCAGCCAGGCAATGGTTCTATGGCAAGTAAACACAGGCAGAACAGAAGCACTGGTGTCTCTGGAAAATAATTCACCCCACTCACCACGAGCCGTAAAAGGGCATCAGAACCGCCGAGACTGGGGGAAGTGGGAGGCCCTCTGGCCGGAACGTGAACAACAGGAGATGGATTTTGACCCCTTTGGAGAGAAATGGTGGGCCAAAGGAAGCACAAAATGTGAGGAAGGGTATTCAGGTCTCTCCTGGACCTTTGAGAAGTGGGGCGCCACAACAGGAGCCCCTGCAGACAGGACAGATGCAAGTTGTCTCAAGCCAGGTCTGCATCCCTTTCGTGCCTGAAGCCCTGCCCCCAAGCCCCACCAGCTGCCCCAAACCTCTCCAGCCCTCCCGAGAGACTTCAAAGGCGAGCTGATCTGTAGAGACAGGAACCCGTGATACTCACGGGGGGGGGGGGGAAGATTCCTGAAGGCTGCAGCCCCAGGTAAGTCTTCTTCCCCACCCCACCCCCTGGCTCCAAGGCCTGAGTGGCTGAGGGCCGCTTGGGCTGGCAATTCCCCCCCTGGTGATTCCCCCTCCCCCCAGCAATTCCCCCCTCCCCGGCGATTCCCTCTCCCCCTCAGCAATTCCCCCCAGTGATCCCCCCCCAGCTCCAAGGCCCAAGTGGCTGAGGGCTGCTCGGGCTGGCGATCCCCCTCCAGTAATTACCCCCAGCTCAGCCTGAGTGGCTCTCAGCTGCTGGGCCACCGGAGAGTTCCCAGAGCGTTCCCTGCTCATGCGCAGGGAACACTCTTTAACTTTTGGGGGGATTTAAATATCCCCCTGAATTTTTAAAGATTTTTTGCAGAAAAATCTCCCTGCCCCCCAGGTGCCTGGACAAATTTAGATATACGCACGCAGGGGGTGCCTTCACTATTAGAATATAGATAATGGATAAAAGAGTAAGCTTACTACAGGACAGAACCTAAAGTGACAAAGTATCATGTATCCTAGTCCTGTGTATATTTATTCAAAAACAGGTTTCGAGGTTTTTTTCCCAGATGTTTGTTCAGTGATTGTTTACCTCTGAAAACCAATAACTGGAGAGCAACAACAGGAGGAGGTTTTGACATCTATGGTCTTGATTTTGAGCCTTTGGGGATATATAATTAGCTGCTATGGAAAATAAGATGCTGGACTAGATGAACCAGCAGTTTTTTTCTTCTGTTCTTAGAAGAAAGAGCCATGAGACTCACTTGTAAGTGTGCATCTGATCATGCGTTTATGCTGTAATTCACAATTTTTTAAATCCACAGTACCTGCAATAGAATCCAGTAGGATTATTCGGGGGGGGGGGGGGGTGGTTCCACTACAAAAGGTAGCTTCAAAGAAACAATGGGCTGTGCTAATCCTGAAGAGTTACTTCTAATATGGAAAACTTTTCTACTTTACATGGAAACTGATGAGCCATTTTCTAATTGTACCCCACCCCTCTTCATTTACTGAATCTTTATTTTTAATCTACCATAAAGATGCTTATCACATCAGAGATAATCTTCAAGTGGTTGTTTAGAGATGCCAGAGGAATTAAGAATATACATATTTTAGGTAAATTAAAATAATGTAATGGGTTATACTAATTGTCCTTTTAATTTTTGTTATTACTTTGGTTTTTAAAAAAATATTGATATAAATGGAAATTATTGACAACAACCAAATTAGTGTCCTCCACTATGAAAAGTACATGTATATTGAGAACTATAATAATGTAATTATGTTTCATAGATCTAAAATGGAGACTGTAGACTTACTGAACTGCACAAACAACACACACACACACACACACACTTGATGGAAGTGCTTCAAATGCATTGTTATACATAACTTCTTGCTTCATTAAAATGTCCTTGGTAAAAACAACATAATTCATTTGTGTCATCATGTTCTGCAAAATGGAAACATGATCTCAGCAATACAGAGAAGAACGGCACCTGAATCAAAGCCCATCTCCAATGGTGGTATTAAATATGACAAGGCAAGTACAAGCCAGGTTTAATAGCAAAAGACTTTTGCCTTTTTTAAAAAAGAGATGCTCAATGGAACATTTAAAAAGCTTAGTCTGTATCAGATCTAGAAAGCACCCCTGGGGCAGGCTTAAGTAACTATGCCATTAGGCACAGAGCTGCAAATTGCCTATTAAGCCTGACTGAAACTGTAAAATTGCTTTTCACAATGCAAATTAATGTAAATAAGAACAATTGGTTACACATATCACAGAC
The DNA here is from genome assembly GCA_029233225.1 of Lepidodactylus listeri. Lineage (NCBI taxonomy): Eukaryota > Metazoa > Chordata > Lepidosauria > Squamata > Gekkonidae > Lepidodactylus > Lepidodactylus listeri. The sequence continues at coordinate 107,223,713 of JARCFY010000002.1, forward strand.
TATCAAACTGTCAACAGATGACACACTTTGCTTTTTCCCTTGGAATTAGCATTACTTTAAAGTTATATTTGGTTCATGTTGAGTCCTGGGAAATCCTATGATGTGTTCTTCAGAAGAATTATAAACCGCTACATTCACTCACCAAAGCGTGGCTTCTATTGTGTGAAAGATTAAAAATCCTCCTTTTTATACAAGACTGTAATTCTTTACCCAGGCCAGTAAAGTAAAACAAGACAATTTGTAAGAGACAAAATATAAAACCATTTCATACAAAAATAGGTGAGTTTTTTTTTAAATGGTCAGAGAATGATCAATACCCAACTGCTAACCCACTGGGCAGCAACTACACGTCTTTGCTAACACAGCTGTTTCCTGAGAGACTTCTGCATTTTGTGTGTTGTTTAAAGCCACTTCACAATGATGTATCATAGTTCAAAAGCCTCTCCCTCGCAAGTCTACTTCTTCTGTAAATTCAGTCAATTTATTATATGTCGGCACTCACACCTAGAAGACCAAAGCTGAATCACACTATGATAGAGCTTCTGGTTTGCTGGGTCCCAAATAGGTCGCCCATAAATTCTAGAATTATGCCATGAAAAGGAAGCATTATAGCAGTTCTAAAAAAAAAAAAACGCTTAAGTTTTCATTATTTTGATGAAGCCATGACTTCTGGAGGCCAATGCAGTTACAGAGCTTCTTGGGTGACACTTCCGTATTAGACCTCTTCCAGTCCGTCTTCTGCCCAGGTCACGGAACGGAGATGGCTCTGGTCACCCTCACGGATGATTTCCAGAGGCATCTGGATTGAGGCAGGATGGCAGTGCTGTTTCTGTTAGATCTGTTGGCTGCGTTTGACATGGTCAACCACCAGCTACTGGTCTGCCACCTCACTGACACTGGAGTGCAGGAGCTGGCCTTGCAGTGGCTTGCCTCCTTCCTCCATGGTCGGGGACAGAGAGTGGCACTAGGGGATCAACTGTCCCAAAGGCACCCACTTAATTGTCGTATGCTTCAAGGGGTGGTACTGTCCCTGATGTTATTCAACATCTATATGCGCCCTCTTGCTCAGATTGCCTGGAGGCATGGGCTGGGCTGTCACCAGTATGCTGAAGACACCTAGCTCTATCTGATGTTGGGTGGCCAGTCCAATTCCAAACCAGAAGACCTGGATTGAGCACTGCAAGCTGTGGCTGGTTGGCTTAGGCTGAGCCAGTTGAAATTGAATCCGACAAAGACGGAGGTCCTGTGTCTGAGTTGGACCAGTCTGGGGGTAGGGATCCCACTCCTGGCCTTCGATGGGGCACCACTGGTGCCAGTGCTGAGGGTTAGGAGTTTGGGAGTGCTCCTAGACGTCTCCTTAACAATGGAGGCGCAGGTAGCAGCCACTACCAAGTCGGCCTTTTACCATCTTAGGCTGATTAGGCAGCTGGTTCCCTTTCTTGACTGCAAGGACCTGGCAACAGTGATCCATGCGATGGTCACCTTGAGATTGGATTGCTGCAATGCCCTCTACATGGGGCTGCCTTTGTCCCAAATCCGGAAGCTGCAGCTAGTGAAGAATGCAGCGGCCTGTGCGGGAACACATCCAGCCCGCCCTGAAAACGCTGCACTGGCTGCCTATAGCATACCAGATTCAGTTCAAGGTGCTGGTACTCACCTTTAAATCCCTTTATGGCCAGGGACCTGCATACCTGAGGGACTGCCTTTCCCCATACATCCCACAGAGAGCACTGCGGTTGGGGACCCAGAACCAGCTGGTCCTCCTGTATATCAAAGAGGCCAGGTTGACTACAACCAGGACAATGGCTTTTTCGGTGGTGGCCCCTTTCTGGTGGAACAAGCTCCCAGAGGAGATCAGGGCCCTGCGGGACTTGTTGCAATTCCACAGGGCCTGTTGCAATTCCACGGAGCTCTTCCACCAGGCTTTTGGGGCCACCACCGCTACTACCACCATTACTACCATCGCCACTGTCCTTGTGACATCGGACAGTGCACAATGAATGAGCCCGACCTGCTGGGTCCCCCTCTTTCAATCAGAGCCTGACCTAAATATCAAACAGCGAGCACTGTGACCAGTTGACAGGAAAGACAACAAAAGATGGCTGTATGCTGAAGAATCCACTAGCACTTTAATATGTTTTATATTCTGTTTTAAAACCTGTATTAATGAATTTTATTATATATGGAATTACTATTCCACATTGTTTATATTGTTGTAAGCCGCCCTGGGCCGGCCTTGCTGGAAGGGCAGGATAAAAGTGCAATAAAATAAACAAACAAACAAACAAACAATGAGTGTGCTAGACTACACAGCCCAAGAAGGGAGATGCACCAGCCAAAACAAGGGAAATGAGCCATGAGAACATCTTTGATTAGCCTGCTAAATGCAGTTGTGATGTTTGGGAAAGACAGCATTACACCCAGCGACTAGTGTAGCTGGGCAAGAACAGAGCCATTTATCATCCTCTCTGTCATGCTTACAGTTACAGAAACCCTCAAAAAAGGGACAGAAAGAAGTATGCTGAGAGCTTTAATATAAACACAATTGCCAGGCAAACTTGCCTTATCTGAATTTCCTTGCTTATACACAAGGGGAACTCCAGATATGATCATCCTGAGCTTGGAAACATGCCAAAAATCCTTGCACCTGTACAGTGAGAGAAAGAAGGAGAGATTAAGAAGTTAGATCATAAAGTAGAAGCTGTACAGTAGCTGCTCATAGGGGACTAGAAATGTATAGGACAGGCCTGTCACTGACTATTAGCTATAACAGTTAGATGGGACCATAACATCCCCCCCCCCCCGATACTTCTGGCCTCTCTCCTAGATATTTAGTTTTCATTTTTTAAAAAAACCTAAAAAACCTTAGCCCTTTTGGTTATAGTGACATTAGGAAAAACAAAGGCAGAATTCTAAATAATTGCTTAATAAGAAATAAACTAGCCTTCTACTATTTGAGTCACTGGTGAGAAAAAAGATGTCTGACAGGTACTCTTTATGGACCACAAATAAATTTTCTTAATGGTGCTACTGGAATCTAGAATCCTGCTTTTAAAAAAGAAATCCTGAGTATGCACTCTTGCTTTATAAATTTGAAACAAATAACAAATGTAACGAAGATCTTATTTAAAACACATATACACACACACACACAGAGAGAAAGTTAAGTCACCTCACTGCTGATCAATGAGCAGGTGAGGTTTGTCCTTTTCAAACTCCATGACAGAGGTGTTAAAAGCCAGTGATCAATAACAGGCTGCAGTTCCTCTGTTTATTCTACTAATGATGTAGCAGCAAAGAAGATGGTCAACAGACCAGTCTTCAAATAGATATAATTACCGGTCACTAGTTGCACTAACAGTAGTAAAAAAGTTTCACGATTTCACTAAAATAGATGAATGCACAGAGCTGCTTCTAAAAATACTGTCATTCTTACATGGTACAGCAAGAGAGATAAAATCAGATATTAATACAGAATAAAAACTAAACTGATTTTTCTCCCTTGGATTTTGTTGTCCCAAACACTCATTTTGAATCTTAAAAACAAACAAACAAACAGAGTGTCATCCTATCAGAGCACAGTTGAATGTTCTTACTCATCTCACAGTACTGAAGGCCTGGGGGGGGGGGGGAGAGATTACCACAAAAACTAATCTATATGAATAATCATGACTCTGCTTCATCCTTTCTCCTTCACAATATTATTTTTTTGTCTGCTACCTGCCCTTATAACCCTTCAGTGTTTGACGTCTCCCTTTTCCGGCCATTACCCTGTGAAGACTTCACCAGGTCCCCTTCCCTGTTCAGCAGAATGTTCAGATAAGTGGAGCCAGCCTGGTAGTTGCTCTTTGTGAATATAACTGAGGGCATCACCTCACCAGACAACACTTGAGGCCAAAGGAGATGTGACAAACAAGGACCTGCAAGGAATTTGAAAGGAGGGGAATCCCATTCCCCCTGCCATTGCTTCCTCCCCTCTTCCCCACCCTTTCTGTCACTTATGCCGCTCCCATTTTCCCCACACTGTCCACCCATGCCTTGTTTCTTTTTCTCCTCCCACCCCTGTCATGCTTCCCCCTCCTTCTTTCTTCCAGCCTTCACTGTCATTCCCCTCTACACACACACATACTGGGCTGTTTTTGTTCCCTTTACCCTACTCAAATGTTGCTTCCTTGGTGCTGGGGCAGGAGGCAGAACAATGACTCTCAGGAATGACAGTTTCAGCAGCTGGGGGATGAGGGGTGACAATAGCTGAGTGCCCTAACAGAGACTCTCCCCACACACAAACACTAAGGCAGAGCAAAAAATTATCAATAGATACTTCTGCTCAGCCTCCCTGATGGGCAGGAAGTGGTTCAAGGGACAGAAAGAGTCCCCATCCTTAAGTGGCTGATCCCTCAGGCAGCTCCGAGGAGATGAAGGGAATGTCATGCTGACCCAGTGAAGCCCCAGGGGAAAGGGAGGAAAGAGTGCTCACAGCTGGTTTGTGGGCAGATTGGCAGCAATTAATGCACTGGTACTGGGATCAAGTCCCCCTCCCATGTTGGGCAGCTCTGTGCAACCCTCCCCCTGTGCCTCTACTATGACTGATTGAAACCAGGCAGCTTGGGGGGTGGGAAAGAAAGACCAGGCATGCCTCTCTTTCAATATTAAAAAAAATGTACAACAGTCTCTAATCCTTGGACCTATAATTAACTAATGTGATTTGATTTTAGGGCAAACCCACAAATTAGCAGTTGTTTAATACTGTTAAATACAAAGGAATGTCTCATAAATTATATCATTATGCTCCATACTACATTAAAAAAAAGAAATCTTGTCAAGAAATTGTGTGTGCCATTTTGTGAAGTCCTGCAGTTAAGAATGTTTGGGGGCATGTTGTCTTGAGAATAGCTGATGATCTGAGCAATTGGAAGGCGACACTGAAATACAACTGCAGGGCCATTTCTATAGGCTGATTTGTACTTAATGTCATCTAAGAAACACGAAAGCAGCTATTCTACCACCACATCAAGGAACACACTAAATATATCTGAAAGCATTTTATGAGCAAATTTTGGACATGGCATCAGCAGGAATGCATTAGGGAACCAGCAGGTGGACAGAGAAGCCATGAACGACTGGCACCCATCAGACTAACAAACCCAAATGCTTCAAACAGGTATAAGCTGGCCACAAAGTGGACTGGCACAAACCAGGAAATAAACTAAAATAACTTTTGCATGTGGAGAGTTCATTATTTTGTTGTCAAATAGAAAAGACATTCCCAATATTAAATGTTGGGTAATAAAAGTTAGAGAAGGTCTGCTACTCCCTATTATGGGAATATTTGGAGTCTATAGCAACACCAAGCAAGTGCTGTACACATGACCACAAAATTCACATTACAACACATTTTAACATAATCCAGTTGAGTTACAGGTGAAATGCTTGTATTTATGCCTGTTTAATTCCATTGATCATCTGTGCTGCACAATCTATGTTTACTCAGAATTGTCCCACTGTATTCCTAACCTTATACCCAAATAACTGAACATAGGGTTGCCATCTTAATCTACTTGGTTCAACAGGAAATCAAATGTAGAAAAGAAAATTTCCATGGAGAGTCAGCCTGGTTTATGGAGGTGTACACACATACACACACACACACACACACAAGCAGCAAAGCCCGTTGTAGAAACAATACAACGGGCTCTGGAAAGATGTGGCCTCCCCCCCCCCCATATGTGAAGCCTTGGTGGCCCAGGCTGGCTGGCAGCGGCTCTTCCCCACCCCCCCGTCCAAGGCCCCTGCATCCCAGCCAGCTGGCCGTGTCTCTCCCCCCTGTTCAAGGGCCCGGCAACTCAGGCCACCCGGCTGCCAGCTCACCCCCAGCCCCCGTTCCAGGGCCCTGCTGCCCTGCCCAGCCACCCGTGGCTCCCCCTTGCCTCAGTGCAGGCTGAGGCCAGGCTGGGAACAGCGGCAGTGCCAGACTCATCGAAATCTTCATCCTCTCTCCAGAGGTGAAGTTGTCTTCTGAGGTGAGTTTTCGTGGCTGCTACTTCTGTGGCTGTGACTGCAGCAATGCAGCCAGTGGCCAGGGACCCCTTTTGATTGGCAGTTCAGGCAGCCAACTGATTTTGGTGTGCATAGATCGTTGCCCCTCAAAATAAGGATTATATATAAGGGAGATATATATCTATATCGAGATCGAGATAGAGATAGAGATAGAGATAGATATAGATATAGAGATAGATAGATAGATATACACACACATATACATATACATACATACATACATTCTACTTGTACATAGCTGGATCCAAGTAATATAGGGCTATAGAATTCTAAGTCTGTTGAAGTAAATAGATTTAGAAGTTGAAACTCTGCTTAAGATGGCACTGGTACTTATTTAGGAGAACCAAAAAAAGAAATGGGCACAAACTGCATATCTGTGGTTCGGTTCATGTTTCTTTGCTGAACCACAAACTGATAGGCCAGTTTGTGAACCAAACTGGTTTGTATCAGCTTGTGAGCCATTTAAAGTTTAAACCTTTGCTTTCTGCCACCCATAAAAAGTGCAAGGAGCAGAAAGCAGGAGTTTAAGTGGCTCTGAGCCATTACACCCACAGCTTTCTGCTGGCTGTGGCTTTTGCCAGCAAATAAAAAGCAGAGGGTGAAATGGCTGGGAGGCATTTTACCTCCTGCTTTCTGCTCATCGCAAGAAGCCATGGCCAATAGAAAGCAGGAGATGAAATGCCTCCCAGCCATTTCACCCCTTGCTTTTTGCTCACAATTAAGAGCCACAGTGAGCAGAAGGCTGGGGGTGAAATGGCTCAGAGCCATTTAAACCTAACAGCTGAGTGGCAAGGAACTCTCTGCAACTCAGCTATTTTTCACGAAGAGGAGAAAGCAGGGGTTTAAATGGCTCAGAGCCATTTAAACCTGTTTTCTGCTCTTCATAAACCACCACAAACTGCATCACCATTAATGGAAGTTTCATGACAAACTGTAGTTTGTCAGCCAGTTCATGTCAGAATCTGCTGATTCAGACAAGATGTTCTATTGCTTTTCTATTGCTTGCTGCTATGGTTTCTGTCTTGCTGCTATGATCTCTGTCGCTATGTATGGTTCTACAGCACCTGCTATGTAGTTGCCCCCCCCTACCATGTAAACCCCTACTTTGGCCAGTATGTATGTAAGCTAAATGACCCCAGGTTTATGACCCTGACCAGGCCTGGTTTGTGTAACTGTCAGCCCGGGAGGATGACAACTTCAAAGTATGGGAACAATGGGCCTCTCACACTCCTGCCTCCGCATTCCATTCGTCTCGGCTGGGACAGCAAGGGAGGACAGGTCCCATCTCTTATCAACGTGCGAAAGCCTTGAGGCCAATGATTGTTATGTGAAATGGTAACATCTAAGGGGTCTGGTTTGGGAAGGGAAATTTACAACTTAACACCTCACTTTCTTTCCTGTGGGAAGCAAATGGCCAGAGACCCTTTTTGCCCGCCGTTTTTCCCCTTTAGTGATTGGTTACCTATGGGCAATTCAAACTGTTCTGAAAGGTATAATAGACCTGCTTCTGTCATATGCGTTATCTCTGACAATAATCCGAGAACCTGTACTAATGCAGAGATTGGAAATAAAGAACTGTGTTTCATCAACAAAGATCTGATCCTTGACTACTTTGAGCAGAAGTCTCACAGATTGTCAGAGATCTGTGACTGGGACTTGGCCGTTCCTGACCATGTCGGACGATGGTACTCTTCCCATCCCTACTCCCGAAGACCCGCCGGCCACCCCTGGGGATCAGGGTGCCAGTGGTGGAGGCGGCGGCGGGGAGCCCGAAGTGCCAGTGACTACGATTCAAGGGGCTCACTACATCCCGTGCCCACCTCCTCATCAGAGCGTGACCCCGAGGTACTCATGGAGCAATTTCGGTCGCGGGACCGTAGACTCCTGGGTGCACGAACGGAAAGGGGCACGGGTGTCGTTCCAGGGGGATCACCTCGACCGCGGGAAGCCGAGTTTCCTGGGAGACGAGCGCGAGACGACCTACGGAGGAGAGTCGCGTCCCCCGTCCCTGGAAGGAGAGAGAATGGGGCCGTATGGGCCCGATCCCTACAGGGAAGACCAGACTCAAGCCCTCAACCGGATGGTGGGAGATTTGCAGTTCCAGCTTACCACCGAATTGCGCGAGCTAGCCCTCGATCTCCAGTATCAGTTCCGGGACGCCCTCACAGCTATGCAAGCAGCTCAACCAGCCCCGGCTGGGGTAGGACCCCCCACGGGGGGAGTCCAGCAACCGGTGGTTCCTCCCGGAGGAGTCCCCGCACAAGTGCCGCCGCAAGTGCCGCCGCCGGTCCCTCCGCCCGTTCCCGCCAGGTGCCCGCACCCATACCTGCGCCGGCCCCCGTGCCGGCAGGGCCGATGGTTCGCCCGGCCCCCGCCGATCCGTTGACGGCTAGTTTTGATGGGGACCCCGAGAAGTTGCGGTTCTTCCTGCTAGAGATCGAGCAGTTCCTAGACACCTGGGGGCATCTCTACCCCACCGAGAGGGACCAGATTGGTTACATCGGGTCCAAGCTGAGGGACACCGCCAGCGATTGGTACGTGAGCCTGCACAACGCCCCCGGGCCTGAGTTGCGCTCGGTGAACAACTTCATGTGGGCCCTCCGACACCACTACGAGGACCCCTTGGGAGAAGAAAAAGCCCAGAACCAACTGCGGAGGCTGACCCAAGGGCGGTCCTTGGTGAGGGACTACACCGATAAGTTCCGGCGCATCGCAGCCAAGATTCGCGGCTGGACCCAAGACCTGTTCATTGAAAAATACTGAGAGGGCTTGAGCCACAAGGTGTACGAGACGGTGCTGCGGGGGGGAAGACCCGGATCGTTGGCCGCCTGGATGAGAGCGGCCGCGGACGTGGAAGAACGCTTCACCCTCATTAAGATGGGAACTTCAGCGATGGTTCAAGCTAAAGCAGTGCAGAAGGCGAAACCCAAGCCCAACCTGCAAGAGATTCGGGATGCCCGCTTCAAGCAGGGGCTCTGCATGCGATGCGGGGAGAGTGGCCACTTCGCCTCGGCGTGCCCTAAGGGAGGGGGAAAAGTTCCGAAGACCTCCACCCCGGTGGCCGGGAGCACCCCTAGCAGAGGGAAGACCTCGTTCAAACCCCGGGCTTTGCAGCTGGAAGGGGCAGCGAGCGAGCAGGGAGAGCTGGAGCTGACAGAAGCGCAGATGTCAGGAAACTCCAACGGCCTGCAGTGAGCGGCGCAGAACTGCAGGTCCCCATCCACGACGCGCCATCTCCGGTGAGCATCCCTGGCCCCTTACTGTATATGGTAGTGACTGTAATAGCCCCCGGGACCGGGACCCATGTCCGGGTCCGAGCCCTAATTGACTCTGGGTGCGCCCGTGACTTGATTAGCCCTTTAGTGGTAGAGGGGCTGGGACCCAAGGTCGCCCCGTTGGGGGAGCCACTCACGCTCACGCAAACGGACGGTTCAGAAATGAAAGAGGCGTGTGTGGCGGAGACCGAGAGACTAATTGTGGGGACGGGGGAGCATTGGGAGAAAAGAGCCTTTGTCATCACCCCCAACACCCAATTCCCATGGTGTTGGGGAGCCCCTGGTTAAGCTCCCATGACCCTTATATCAAATGGAGCGAGGGGAAGATATCCTGGGTGGACGAAAAGTGCCAATACCACAAATGGGACCGGGAGTGGGGGCCAGGACCTCCGGCGCCCCTCCGGGTGGCGGCACTCACTCTGGTGCCCACGGCCGTCCCCCGGGAATACCGAGACTTAATGGGAGTGTTCAGTGAGACCGAAGCGGACGAACTACCCCCCCACAGGCTTTCGGATTGTGCCATAGAGCTGATCCCGGGCGAGAAACTACCAAAGGGAAAACTTTACTCCATGAGCCCTCCAGAGCGGGAGGAGCTAAGGAAATTCCTAGACAAAAATTTGGAGCGTGGCTTCATCCGCCCCACTAAGTCCCCCTTCGCGGCCCCCATCCTGTTCCGGAAAAAGAAAGACGGGGGGCTACGCTTGTGCACGGACTACAGAGGACTAAATGCGGTGTCTGCCTCCAACGCTTACCCCCTCCCCCTTATTAAAGACTTGTTAACGGAGGCGGCCAAGGGGAAAGTGTTTGCTAAGTTGGACCTCCGAGACGCATATTTCCAGGTGCGCATCAGGGAGGGGGATGAGTTCAAGACTGCTTTTAATACACCGTTGGGACAGTTCGAATACCTGGTGATGCCGTTCGGTTTGAGTGGCGTGCCCGGGGTCTTTATGAGTTTGATAAATGAAGTGTTGCACAAGCATTTATTCAAGGGGGTGTTATGTTACTTAGATGATATCTTGATCTACTCTGCTGATAAGAAAGAACATGTGCAGCTGGTCCGAGAAGTGCTCTCAACCCTGTTGAAAAATCAGTTATATGCAAAGTTGTCTAAATGTGAATTCCATCGGGACTCCGTAGATTTCCTAGGGTACCGCATTTCTCAGAAGGGACTGGAGATGGACCCTGCCAAGGTAGAGGCAGTGGTTCAGTGGGAAGCCCCCCGAATGAGAAAACAACTCCAAAGTCTGTTGGGATTTTGTAACTTTTACCGCACCTTCATAAAAGACTTTGCCACAGTCACCCTCCCGTTGACTGAGTTGCTAAAAACCAAGGGAAGGGGCCCAGAAGCGGGGAAGCCCGGGGAGAGAATAGCCTGGACTGGAGAATGCCAGAGGGCGTTCGAGACTCTTTAGACTCTTTTTACCTCAGAGCCCATTTTGGCTCACCCCGATGAGACCAAGGAGTTTGTAGTTCATGTAGACGCTTCAGATGTGGCCATGGGGGGGGCCATCCTACAGGGAGGGCCGGATGGGAAGCTGCACCCTCTCGCTTACATCTCGAAAAAATTTAACAAGACAGAAAGGAATTGGTCAGTTTGGGATAAAGAAGCCGCCGCCATCCGACTGGCCCTCACCACTTGGTGGCATTGGTTGGAGGGAGCGCAAACCCCTTTTGAAATTTGGACAGATCACAAAAACCTAGAAGCACTGCGCACCCAGAGATCCCTGAATGCGAAGCAGCTCCGCTGGGCAGATTTTTTCTCAAAATTCAATTTTGTGCTTAAACACTTCCCCGGGAAGGCCAACTCATTAGCAGACGCACTCTCCCGATTGCCCCAGCACGAAAGCTTAAAAGAGGAGGTGTTCGACTCCATGTTCTCCCCCCAGCAGCTGGGAGGTGCGGTGACCACCAGGAGTCAGAGTAAGCAGACAACGGTAGGGCCGGGGAACAGTGACTGGGGGGGGGGATTATTCCCCGGAAGAAATCGAAGAATTAGAGACCTTAGGAGACTGCTCCCTCCGGGAAAATAAATGCTGGTACCACGGGGATAAACTGGTGGTACCCCGAAGCAGAAGGAAAGACATATTACTGACATGCCATTCCTCTAAATTGGCAGGACATTTTGGATATCTAAAGACGCTTAACTTAATTCAGAGACAGTTCTGGTGGCCGCGCATGCGCAAGGATGTCTCGGACTTTGTAACTGCCTGCCAGACCTGTTTGATGTGCAAAAGATGGGGGGGGGGAAGTCCCGGGATTATTGCACCCGCTGCCCACCCCCTCTCGCCCCTGGGAGGCGATAGCTATGGACTTCATCACCAACCTGCCACCCTCAAAGGGAAAGACTGTAATTTGGGTGGTGGTAGACATGTTTTCGAAGCAAGCCCACTTTACCCCCTTCAAGCAGCTGCCTACGGCAAAGGGAATGGCTAAAGCTTTCTTCAACCACGTGATAAAGCTCCATGCTTTCCCCAAACGTGTGGTATCCGATAGGGGCAGTCAGTTCGTTGCCAACTTCTGGCGGGAGCTTCTAAAACTTATGGACATTGAACCAGCCCTGAGTTCAGGGTACCATCCAGAGACCGATGGACAGTCCGAACGAACTAATCAAATTTTGGAGCAATTTCTAAGGTGTTACACTAACTACCACCAGGATAACTGGGTGGAGTTACTACCGTTCGCTGAATATAGCTATAACAATGCGGTGCATTCCTCTACTGGCGTTTCTCCATTCATGGTAGTAGGAGGCTTTGAAGGAAAACCACTGCCCACAGTAGAAAACGCGTCAAGCACTCCCCCCACAGACTTTAAGCGATGGTGGGCAGCCTTGCAAGAGTCATGGCCCCTGATAGCCAAGACATTGGACCAGGCAAAAGAGGACTACAAGAAATATGCGGACCGTGGCAGAGCAGAGGGCTGGGGCCTCCAGCCCGGGGACTCAGTTTATCTCTCCACAAAGAATATACATGGCTTACAACCTAGTAGGAAGTTGGGTTGGAAATTTGTGGGCCCTTACAATGTGTTGCGCAAAATCTCTGATGTGTCTTTTGAACTGGAGTTGCCCAAATCACTGAGTTCTGTGCACCCTGTTTTTCATTTCAGCTTGCTGAAGAAGAATCCTGGGCCGAATGCATGGCATCCAGTTCCTCCGACTCCTCCTCCACTGATGAAGGGGGAGGCACCCCATTTTGAAATTTCAGAAATTCTTGATTCTAAACTACGCAGGGGCCAAGTGTATTATTTAGTTAGATGGCTTGACTTTGGCCCGGAACAAAATGAGTGGGTTCGTTCTGAAAATGTGCATGCTCCTAAATTAGTTAAAGCTTTTCATAAAAAGTTCCCGGATAAACCCGGGTAGATTTATTTTCGAGGTGGCAGTGTGTCAGAATCTGCTGATTCAGACAAGATGTTCTATTGCTTTTCTATTGCTTGCTGCTATGGTTTCTGTCTTGCTGCTATGATCTCTGTCGCTATGTATGGTTCTACAGCACCTGCTATGTAGTTGCCCCCCCCACCATGTAAACCCCTACTTTGGCCAGTATGTATGTAAGCTAAATGACCCCAGGTTTATGACCCTGACCAGGCCTGGTTTGTGTAACTGTCAGCCCGGGAGGATGACAACTTCAAAGTATGGGAACAATGGGCCTCTCACACTCCTGCCTCCGCATTCCATTCGTCTCGGCTGGGACAGCAAGGGAGGACAGGTCCCATCTCTTATCAACGTGCGAAAGCCTTGAGGCCAACGATTGTTATGTGAAATGGTAACATCTAAGGGGTCTGGTTTGGGAAGGGAAATTTACAACTTAACACCTCACTTTCTTTCCTGTGGGAAGCAAATGGCCAGAGACCCTTTTTGCCCGCCGTTTTTCCCCGTTAGTGATTGGTTACCTATGGGCAATTCAAACTGTTCTGAAAGGTATAATAGACCTGCTTCTGTCATATGCGTTATCTCTGACAATAATCCGAGAACCTGTACTAATGTAGAGATTGGAAATAAAGAACTGTGTTTCATCAACAAAGATCTGATCCTTGACTACTTTGAGCAGAAGTCTCACAGTTCATGCCCATCCCTACTGCCAATGCCTACTGACTTTACCATTGCCCATGAGAGATAACTTTGAAGCACAGAGTGGGGGTTTGATACAATGGGAAAGAACATGGAGATCCAAAACTGATCTCCAGTTTGAGTTGGGTAATCCATCAATCTTAGCCTGACCTACCTCTTGGGTGGGTCCAACCCTCTTCCAGCAATAAATAGATAAATAGGTAGCAAACATAATAGATGTTCTAGCCAAGATTGATGGTAATGCAAGAGAACTTGGTAGTGCAAGAGCACTTCCATGCACTATTGACACTACATCTATACCAACTCAAAAAAAATGTGCTGCAGGACAGCAACAGGTATGAACCACAATCCTAGTTAATTAATAGAAATTAATAGTTGTTTCTGAACAATCATTTTGACTGTATGTTTGCTGCTTTATTCATCACTACAGGTGGCACCAAGTATTCATTTTTTTTATTTTATTGGGCTTTTAGCCTGCCCTCCCCTGCACAGCAAGGCTCAAGGCAGGTAACAAGTTAAAAAAAACATTTTGTAGATTAATTGTTAAAAATGGATTAACACAACAACAAATCAAATTTTTAAAATCAGACAGCAACTTAAGTCACTAATAACAAAATTATCCAAAGTAAGGTTGTACCTCCTGATGTGTCAGTGGAGACTGGTAAAGTGATTGAGTAGATGGTGAAGAAGCGATTGGTGAATGGGGGAGGCCAGTTTAAATGGAAACTTTGCCACCTCATCCGTATGCCTGGCAAAACATTTCTGTTTTACAGACCCCAAAGAATTGAATCAGATTATGCAGGGCCTGGATCTCATCTGGAAGGGCATTCCACCAGGCTGGGGCCAGAGCTGAAAAGACTCTGGCCTGGGTTGAGGCTAGATGAACACTTTTGGAGCTGGGGACCACCAGAAGATTAGTATTCATAGACAGCAATGCTCTCTGGAGGCCATATCAGAAGAGATGGTCCCAAAAATATATTGGTCCCAGACCATGTAGGGCTTTGAAGGTTAAAACCAAAACCTTGAATCTGATCCAGTAATCAACTTGGTGACATCCCAGCCCAAAGCTCTGCATCAGCTGGAGAAAGAGGTACATATAGATGTTAAATAACATTGGGGAGAGGATTGCCTCCTGGGGGACTCCACACACCAAAAAGTGTCACGTTGAGACCCTCTCCCCAAATGCCACCCTCTGTCCCTGACCGTGGAGAAATGAGACAAACCATTTTAAGGCTGCCTCTCAAACCCCCACATCGGCAAGGTGGTAGGTGATTAGGTAATAATCGACCATGTGAAATGGTGCTGTGAGATTGAGCAAAAACAGCAGCACTGACCTGTTTTACTGACCTGATCTATGGAGGTCATCTGTGAGGGTGACCAGTGCTGTCTCAGTCCCATAGCCAGGGTGAAAGCTGGACTGGAAAGGATCAAGGACCGAGGTGTCATCCAGGTATACCTGAAGCTGTTTAGCTGTCGCTCTCTCAAATACTTTGCCCAGGAATGAAAGATTAGAAACTGGGCAGTAGTTGGATGGATCAGTGGGATCCAAGGATGGCTTCTTTAGGAGTGGTCTCACCACTGCTTCCTTTAAAGTCCCCAAGAAGATTTCTGAGTTTAGGGATAGATTTATAATATTCACCGGGGGGGGGGGGGGGTGATATTCTGTCAACTTGTCTTGAGAAGTTTTTGCTTCAGGGTAAGTAAGCGAAGTCACCAGCACTTGATTTTAATCCCTTTTCAGGGAACATTCTTAAGTTAAAAACAACCATACTCCTTTTCTTAGTGAATGAATGTTTACAGTGTTATATTATTTACTCAAAACTTGATTCCAGCACATTTTTCAAGATCTGTTATGGAAATATGCCATCTGCATCTGTGAAGAATCTAAGAGCTGTATTTATGCAAAGAGATCTGTGGAGACTAATATACTAAAATGATATTGAAACAGCCTTTTTTCTATCTTGGAAGCACTACGAGAATTAAATCTTGTCTGGCCCCTTGCTGATCTGAAAACAGTTTTACATGATTTAACAACATCTAGACAGGATTACTGTAATTCGCACTTCACAGTTTTGCCAGCGTCATCATTACGGAAACTGCCTTTGCTTTTGAATGCAGCAGTAGCAGCAGCTTGAGTGATCTCTGCCACCTTTTGAAATGAGCACACATTACCTTGATCACCAAGCCTTTTTTGCTGGGAAAAGACTATAAGCTTTCCTTTCAGAATTACAAGCCCATAATAGTTTGGGAATTGATTATTTCAGTCAACTTTTTAAATACAATTTTGCCATTATAGGCCTAACCCAGCAGCCCAATAGGTGACTTTATCATGAACTCAGGACCATTAACTCTGAATGATATCCTATGGGGAAAGAAGGGGATTAGGGTGCTCAGTGTGAAGATCAATATCTGTAATGCTGGCCTATTTATTTCATCTGTATCTCTAAAAAGTCTCATGTTGGAAGAACAGTTTACAGTTGTTCATTACATTTACATTTTTTTAAATTTATAAATGCATTCCTATAATTCTCCCCCTCCCTCACAATTTCTTGTCTACATATGTTCATACAATGAGGTTTTTAATTGTCGAATTTCATCAGAATCACTGCAATGGTCCATATGGATTGTATGTCCCTTGGGCATAAACTAGCCAGAGTGAATCACTTTCATGACCCATTAATTTCAATGAGAAAATTAAAGACATATTTTAAAACCTTCCACTGAAATCAATTGGTATACAAGTGCTTAACTTTGGCTGCAATGAGTCTCTTAAGATGTCACAGTTTTATCTTGTGAATCTCTGATTGGAATAATATTAACCTTAAACATTCACATATAGTTTAACAACAAGGTTTGAGTCCCGTGGCACCTTTAAGACCAACAAAGTTTTATTCAAGGTATAAACTTCCATGTATATGCAGACTTCTTCAGATAAAGTGAAACAAGACATCCTCAACCATTACATATGGGTAGAGGGGTTGCGTTAGTTGCCAGGAAGGGCTAGTTAGAGTCAAGATGCATAAGTAACTGGACGACTATAGCTGAATAGCAGTAAATTAGTATACAAATACAAGAGTTAATAAACAGATGTGAGAACTGAATTTGAGTCCAGTAGCACCTCCAAGACCAACGAAGTTCAATTCTGAATATAAGCAAGAACTGAGAGACTTAGCATGTGTAGATGCATACTTCTTAGATACATTGAAACAGATTTCTTTAAGAAGACAATAATGCTAGGAAAAGTTGAAGACAGCAGGAAAAGAGGGAGACTCAACAAGAGATGGAGCGACTCAGGCCGAGGACAGACTGCAGATCTGCCCCGGGACAGACGCGGGGCCAAAAGCCCCACGGGAAAAGCAGCCTGGTGTGGCCCGTTCGCACTGGCTGCGATGTCCCGGGGAGGAGGCGGGGAAGAGGCGTGCGGGCGCGGGTCCGTTCAGACTTCCGCCCCCGCTTCCGGCATGCTGCCGACGCATCCACACTGCCAGGAAGCGGCAGGGATGCGCGGCCGGAGAGCTGGAGACCTGTTGAAAGTGGTCTCCGGCTGGGTTTCCGGTCGGAGGAATGGAAGTCTGACACGCTTTGCAAATGCGCAGGGCGGACAGCGGCTCTTCTTGACAGCTTGGGTGGATAAATCCACCTGACGCAACCTCACACAGGTAGTGTAAGGACCAGCAAGCAATATAATCCAGGTTTGAGCAAGCTTGGTGAAGGAAAAGCCTCGGAGGAGACTTTTACAACACCTTGAGCACTGCAGCCGAAGAAGATTTTTGCAAGTATCTCTAAGGAGCCGAGCTGGGCTGATTAATCAGCATAAAATCTCCAATACCCCTGATTCCTTAACAAAGAAGACAAAGTTTAAACATTGGGACCACATCTGAAGAGAAGTAACAACATAAGGTAACGGGAAAAAACTTTTTGCCTTACCATTACCGTGTTTTGGAAGACGAAAAGCAGATCTGGTGAAGCAATAGACTGTTGCAGATTGGATGAGTGTAGTTTTGAAACGTTAAAAAGCTGAATTTGAACTTAAAAAGCCAAAAAAACAAGTTGTTTAACATTCCTGCGGTTAAGAAGAGTCGGGAGGGGGAGCCAAGCATCGCGAGACAAAGAGGGGAGGAGGGAACCAAGCATCGCGAGACCAAGCTGTGAGGACTGAGACAGGAAGTGACGGCTTGAGGAGCAGACAAGAAGGGAAGCGGAGAAGAACCGGAAGAGAGCAAAGGGGACTGTAAAAACTGCCGGACCAAAAGGACTACAACAGGAAGTGACGTGCGGAGAGCAGACAAGTAAGCAAGAGGAAGGGACAAAAGGAAACTACGGCAAGCCAGAAGCAAGGTAAAAAGACTATAACCTTTGACACAAACCATAGAGAAGTTGCGCCCGCCATTTTGGATTTATAAAATTTTTAAACAGTAATATCTCATAAACTATATAACTTAGAAGGCTGAAACCAACGAAATTTGACTTGGCAAGACTAGCTTGTGTGATTACACTAAACGGTGTTTGATTTGGAAAATAAAATAAAATCGATCTTTTTTAAAGAGACAAGACGGATCGCGGGCTAAGATCGAGAGCAGCTACATGGTCCTCTCCTACAATGGCAGCAAAAAAAGAAAAAGAATTACTAGCTGTTATGGAAGCAATGGAAAAAAAATGTTAGACGCTATAGGAGAGGTAAATGTTAAAATGAATGGTATAGCTGCACAAGCAGACAAAAATTTTATAGATTTAAAAGCTGAATTACAAAAGTTAACCACTAGAACACAAGACATAGAAATTAAAGTAAAAGAACTGGAAGAAAATACTCAAAAAACAATGAAGGAAAATGACAGAATGGAAAAGATGATGCACTATAGAGACATGCAAAACCATCTGAGATTTAGAGGTATAGAGGAAAAATTAGGTGAAGACATTTTTACAAGAATGCAAGAAGCATTAGCAGATTTTTTACAAGAGGAAGAGGAAGTTTTTAAAGAACATATGGATCTTGTTTACAGAGTCAATTCTACATACGCGAGAGACAAAAATATACCAAGGGACGTGGTAGTTCAATTTACAATGAAGAGAACAAAAGAACAAATCTACAAGAAATGTTTTACAGACTCTTTTGAAATAGGTGGAAAAAAAGTTATCGTAATGAAAGAATTGCCCAGAGCAATTTTGCAAGACAGGAAAAAATTCAAGCGTCTGACAGACAAACTGAAAGAGAAAAAAATAAGATTTCGTTGGGAAATACCACAAGGACTGAGTTTTTATTATGGTAACAACAGAATGGTGATTAAAAATTCAGCAGAAATGTACGCCTTTATTGGTGAGAACAAGGAAGAATTTGGTGATATTTAAGACTACAACAAGATGGATTACAAAGTAGTCTCATGGAATGTAAATGGACTTAATTCAGCCCAAAAACGTAGAATGGTAGGACACTGGCTGGAGTAACAAAAATGTAGTATAGTTTGTATACAAGAGGCCCATCTTAAGAAACAAGACTACAAATATTTAATAAGAAAAAAGTTGGGAGAAGAATTTTTTTCATTGGCAAGTAATAAAAAGAATGGAGTGGTAACATATGCCAAAAAAGACTTGGAACCTAAACTAATATTTAAAGATAAAGAAGGAAGATACTTAGCTATTGAAATTCTGTTACACGGACAGAAGACTTTGATTGTAAATATTTACGCCCCCAACGGAGCTAAAGAAATCTTTTTTAAAGAACTACAAATGAAACTGGACAGTGTAAACTATGAACAAATCATAATGTTGGGAGACTTTAATGGGACTGTGAATAATAAAATAGATAGGCGCTCAAAGAGAAAAGACGACACACTAGGGAAACTTCCAAAAAAAATTTTTGAACTGATAAAACAGGAAAAGCTGGAGGATATTTGGAGGAAGGTTAACCCACAAGGGAAAGACTATACTTTTTACTCTAACAGACATGATTCACATTCAAGAATCGATATGATCTGGATGTCTATTAATCTAACACTTAAGACAAAAAAAGTTGAAATTCTACCTAGGATAATCTCAGACCACAATCCTTGTCTATGGACTTCTGGGCAAATAAAAAGGCAAAGGAGATGGAGAATAAATGAGGACTTATTAGACAACCAAGAAATAGTTAAAAAATTACATGAAGAGACAGATTTATATTTTCAAGCGAACATACAAAAAGAAGTAAAAATTCAAACTGTGTGGGATGCGTACAAAGCAGTTATGAGAGGATTATTGATATCATTGAACGCTAAAGACAATAAAAAGAAAAGAGAACAATATGAAAACATTGTACAAGCCATTAAAATAAAAGAAAAGGAACTGAAGAACAGACCAGGAAAAAAGAAACTGCAAAAGGAAATTTGGATGTTACAAGACCAAGCAAAAGCTATTTTGAATCAAGAGACTTACTGGAACCTGAAAAAATTGCAACAAAAAGCATTTGAAGGTGCAAATAAACCTGGAAAGTACTTAGCATGGCAATTAAAGAAAAAACGTGAAAATAAATTTATTACTAAAGTGATACGGGACAATATTGAGATAATAGACAATAAGGGAATAAAAAGAGAATTTTTTAAATATTATGCAAAGCTTTTTAAGAAGGAAAATAAAGACCGAAGAAGGATTAAAGAATACCTACAGTCATTAAAATTACCAAAACCAATGGAGAAAATCAAAGAACTACTTAACTGCCCAATGTCACTACAAGAGATTAAAAATGCAATAAATGATTCAAAATTAGGGAAAGCACCTGGATCAGATGGATTTACAGCTAAGTTTTATAAATCACTACAGGATTCGATCTCACCAGTGTTATTGCTATTAATGAATGACATAGGAGTGACAGGTGAGGTCCCGGAGACTTGGAAAGAAGCAACCATTTCACTCATTCCGAAAGAAGGTCAAGATTTAACCAATGTTAAAAATTATAGACCAATTTCTTTGTTAAACAATGGCTATAAGATTTTTGCCAAGATTATAGCTGATAGGCTTAAGGAACATCTTAAAGAGACTATACAGGCAGAACAAGCAGGATTTTTACCTAATCGCCAAATAAGAGACAATATAAGAGTAGTAGTGGATGCTGTAGAGTACTATGATAAACATCCGGAGAAGGAAGTGGGCTTTCTTTTTTTAGACGCGGAAAAAGCGTTTGACAATTTAAATTGGGATTTTATGTTTGAAGTGTTGGAACATCTTGAAATTGGAGACTATATGCTTAATTTTATTAAGTCAATATATAGAGAACAGAAATCCTCTTTAATAATTAATACTGAAAAAACGGATTACTTTAAAGTGGAAAAAGGAACACGACAAGGATGCCCACTCTCGCCTTTGCTATTTATTTGGATTTTGGAAGTCTTGTTACTAAATTTGAAAGAAGATAAAGAAATTAAAGGCTTAACAATAAAAGGTTTCTCTTTTAAATATAGAGCCTTTGCAGACGACGTGATGTTTATAGCTGAAGACCCTATGACTACACTACCATATTTGTTGCAGAAAGTAAGAGAGTTTGGTGATTTGGCTGGGTTTTATGTAAATAAGAACAAATCGAAAGTGATGTGTAAAAATATGCCAAATAATAAGCAAATTGAATTACAAAATCTTATAGAATGTGAAGTGGTGAAAAAGACAAAATATCTAGGTGTAAACCTAACAATGAAAAACATTGATTTGTATAAGAATAATTATGAGAAATTATGGCAGCAAGTTATGCAAGATATTAAAAGGTGGAATGTATTAAATTTGTCACTGCTGGTTAGAATTGCAGTGGTTAAAATGAATGTGTTACCAAGAATAATGTTTCTGTTTCAAACTATTCCAATTGTGAAAGATGTAAAAACATTCAAATGCTGGCAGAAGGAATTGACTAAGTTTGTGTGGGGAGGGAAAAAACCAAGAATTAAGATGAAAATAATGTGTGATGCTAAAGAGAGAGGTGGGTTTCAGTTACCAAACTTAAGGCTATATCATGATGCAGTATGTTTGACTTGGATAGGGACATGGACTATGTTACAAGACAGAAAGTTATTGTTCCTGGAAGGTCATGACTGTAGGTTTGGGTGGCACGCATATCTGTATTATGGTAAAACAAAAATGGACAATATGTTTAAGCATCATTATTTGAGAAGAACAAGATATAAAAACTTTTTTCCAGAAGAAATACCTATGTGGATTGTACCTGCAGAAGTTTTAAATCCATCATCTCACTACAAAGGACAAGACTGGTTGAAATATAGAGACCTGTTAACAAGACATGGTAAAGACTTTAAATTGAAGGAGCAGCAGCAGATGGACTTTGATTATGGCTGGTTAAGGTACAGACAAATATATGATATGTACAGAAGTGATAAAAAATCTGGTTTTAGAGAAAAAAGCAATGAAATAGAACAAATTTGGGAGGAAGATGGGAAAAAATGATTTCTAAAATGTATAAAGTATTGTTAAAATGGTTTAATGCTGATGAAATGGTAAAGGAACAAATGATAAAATGGGCGATAAACCTAAACAAAGACATTGAAATGGAATCTTGGGAATTTTTATGGAAAAATGCAATGAGTATTTCTACATGTTATAATCTAAAAGAGAACTGTTTTAAAATGATGTACAGATGGTATATGACACCAAAAAAATTGCAAATATTAATCAAAATATGTCTAACAAATGTTGGAAATGTAAAAAGAAAGAAGGTTCTTTCTATCATATGTGGTGGACTTGTGATAAAGCGAAGACTTACATGCAGAAATGGAAAATTTTTTGAAATGTACATTTAAGAAGTTGCCTGAAATGTTACTGCTTGGACTTAAACTAGAAGAGATAAATGTAAAGAAAAGGACAATAATATGGTATATGATTACAACAGCAAGAATGGTGTATGCACAAAATTGGAAAAATGAAAAAATACCAGAAGTGTGGGAATGGTTGAAAAAATTGTTATATATGGCTGAAATGGATAAATGGACTAGAAAGTTGAATAATCTGTACTCAGAGACTTTTTTAGAAGATTGGGAGGATTTGAAAGAATATGTTGAAAAATACTGGGACATGAAAAACTACATTTATACATGGTTATAGTAGCATAAAGGAATAGAAATTGAGTATATGAATGTACTAAGGATAATTAGATAATGAACTTGTTTTTTAGAATTATATAAGAATATAGAAAATAAGAATTGGTATTTTAAAGATATATAACCGTTACCAGAAATGTAAACATAGAGATAAATATTACTATTTTGGATAAAGTGGAAAATGTGTTATGCTTCAGATGTGGTGGGAAACCACCAATACAAGATAAAAGCAAGACTATACAAATAGAACAAAATGTTATATAATATGGAAAAAAGGATTTGTATAAAACAAATGTATTAATTTTAATGTTTTGAAAAATAAAAACTTCCTTACAAAAAAAAGAAAGTGGTCTCCGGCTGAAGCGGACGGACGGCGCCGCGCGGACGGGTGAGTCCGTGCTGACGACGGGGGGCAGATGCGGCAATCTGAACGCCCCCTCTGCCTCCGCTTTAGAAGCGGAGGCAGAGCGGGGCAGATTGCCAGTCTGTCCTCGGCCTCAGTAAAGGAAACCATAGACCTCAGTTTGCAAGGCCTGAGCAAGGCTGTTTACAATATGATGTTTTGGAGAACATTAATTCACAGGGTTGCCATAAATGACTTGATAGCACATCACATATACAGGTAGGAACCAGAACTTTGAATTTCACCCAGAAACAAATGGGCAACAAGTGAAGATTTTTATTCACTGAAAAAATAAAAACATGTTTTTAAAGGGCAATTTTATGATGTATATGATTTATTCTAATTTTACAATTAATAAAGTGTTGTGATTTTAGTGCAAAGGAATTTGTGTATTCACTGTTGCTTCTTGTTTTGCATTGTTTTTTTAAAATCAAGCTTTGGTTTTTTAATATGTTGTTGAAGGTTTTTTAAAATTAAAAATTTTAAAATAATTTTTTTTGTTTTTAAATAGGAGACAAATACGCTTATTAGAGTTGTATCAAATTACAGCATATTTTCACTTTATAAACTATATGGTTTATCTAAAGATTTGAATGAGTTAAGATTTTCTTAGACACCTCAGAGTGCTGGCCAATGTACCAACTTCCAACCCCCCCCCCCAAAAAAAAACATAACTTGCAGTAATCCTGAAAATCCTAATAGAGTTCTAACCAGCCTCATTGAAATCCAACCTAATAAATTAGTAAACTCCCTCTCCAAGCCAATTTGAAAATAATCCATAAGCATTTCTGCTTGACCCCAGCCTGTACTAGCTGGTGTGAGTTCCATCCTACAGGTTCCTCAGTCAATCACTTTTTAAATGGCAGATTGGAAGGCTGAAAGGAGGGCGGGAAGTTTGGCTGTTAAACTGCTAGCCAAATGATAGAATTCAAGGATGTTTGGCTTTGGTGGAATAAAGGTTAAAAGGTCCGCTGGTTAGGCAGGGAGTCAATTAGGGATTTCAGGTATTTGCAGATAGGCAGGGTTTGTGTGCCATTGCTGTCAAAAACAGTTAAAAGTAAAAAGCTTTTCTGTTCCATGTTATTAATCTGAATTTGAAAAACCGGAAACCAACTTTGTAACTGTTAGTCTTTCTCAGGCCCCAGTTTTCCAGTAACTTTGTCACTGTAATACTAAGAGGTCTGGACGAAGGGAAAACAAAGAAAAAACCAAGCCACACATACCACTGGAATAAACCTGTTTTTTCAGTTGTTTTCATCAAGCCTACAGTGTGGTTTTTGTCAAACCTATAATCCCCCTCATAATAAGCCAAACAAATGCTGGGTGGCACCCTCAGTCCATTGAGGACTAGAACACTAAACAGTCCCCAAAGCCTCAATTATAAAAAAAAACAATATTTAAAAAAAATAAGTTTATAGGGTGTGAAATTTAAGCCTACTTCTAGGCTTGGAGACAGGTTGTCAGCACAGCTAGGTCAGCACAGCTAGGAAATTTGGAAGGGTTGTGGCAACTCTGGAGGCAAAAGGCCCTGCACAACAGGATGGGTTCATTTTAAATAGCCTTTCCTTACAGTCACTCTGATAGGCTACGCTGCACAAGATAACCTGCCAGATTCCTACTTCCCAATGGTCCTGCATGTGTCTTTCTTCCAAAATGGAGATACTATCATCAATGGCTCCAGTGCCAAGAAGGTGGGAACTGAACTTGTTATAATTCTAATAAAACATCTTTGTTTCCTTAGATGATACCTCCCCAATTCATATTTTATTCCTTTGGGAAAGACCCTTTTCTGCCTAAGTCCTGGGAAACACCAAGGTAATGGACTAATGCTTTGATTTAGGATAACAGAACTTTTTATATCCTCATATCCTTTCATAAAAGGTTGCCTGAAACCCAAAACACATTTATCCTTTTGAATTGTCTGTTTTTGAAATATGAATTAATCTGCTTCTGCATACACTTGCAGTTTATTCTGATAATGAACTAAAACTGGACAATTTCAGAAGCAAGGGAGCTTGCCGGTGCTTAGAAATATCAACTGTGCAGAACCCTGTCTCATCAGGGATTCCCTTGTTCAGCAGTCTCCTTGTTTCTTCATAGGGTAGCCAACTAGGAATGGGAACGAACCGCATTTTTGCGGTTTCGTTTCGTTTGGTTTGTAGTTTGTAGCTGGGCTACGAACCAAACCACAAACACATATGAACAAGGAGGTTGTTTATGAATCAACCTGTTTTGTATCAGTTTGTGATCCATTTAAAGTTCAAACCCCTACTTTCTGCTCCCTGAAGCTTTTCACAGGGAGCAGAAAGCATGGAATTAAATGGCTTTCTGCTCTCCATGAACTGCATCAATATTTGTGGAAGTTCATGGCAGTTCTTCAGTTTGTGAACATAGCTTTGCAGATCACGAACTAGCCAAAATTCATGATGAACTTTAGTTCATCAGCCAGTTCATGCCCATCCCTTTTGCCAACTCTAGGTTAAGAAATGCCTGGACATTTGGGGCTGGAGTCTGGGGTGGGTGGGGTAGAATATAATGCCAGAAGAGTCCACCCTCAAAAGCTGTCATTTTCTCTAGGGGACCTGATCTCCATAGTCTGTAAATCAATTGTAATTCCAGGAGATCTCCATGGGCCACTTGGACGTTGGCAACCCTATTATTTCAGGTTTTTATTTTGTTCTCTCCTCATTCTCCATCACAACACAATCATGTTTTCCTTCACTGTTACAGTTAAGTAACACTGTACATCTCAAGACTGCCTACATTCACTGAGATAATACCTCTTCCAAATGCCCTCCTCTTTTATTTTAGTATAGAGTTTTAAAATCATAACCTGCAACTCATGTGCCCTTTTCTATATGCCTCCTTGACACCCCTCTCTGCCTGCAGTAACACCAGGGCTATTTTTGGGCAGGAGCGCACAGGAACGAAGTTCCGGCTGGCTCCTGAGCTGGCCACACCCAGCAGGAACTCATTAGAATAATAGGCCACTCCCAACAGCAAAAACTCATTAGGATTGGCTACATTAGGGGTATGTGGCCGAACATGCAAATTAATTCCTGCTACAAGAAAAGCCCTGGGTTTGACAACAAACAAGGTAAACAGAATAAGAAGCAAAAGGTGGGTGTGGCTGGATGACCACTCTTCTGGTAACACGGGGGTGTGGCCTAATATGCTAATGAGTTTCTGCTGTTGGGTGTGGCCTATTATGCTAATGAGTTCCTGCTGGGCTTTTTCTACAAAAAAACCCCTGAGTAACACCTTTTTCTACCTCCACAACTCTGGAGAACAGATGAGTAGCATTTGCAAGAGAAGTGTTAGTTTTGTTTAACACTCATAGTTGAAGACAAGTAGCTTGCTGCTCTTGACAGTGGGATCAGATGCCTAGGGAGGAGGTGAGCTCCCCCTCACTGGCAGTCTTTAAGCAGTGGCTGGACAAACACTTGACAGGGATGCTCTAGGCTGATCCTAGATGGCCGTATGGCCCCTTCCAACTCTGTGATTCTGTGATTCTATGACCACCTATTCTGATATGAATCTACCCAACCATTAAAGTCATCTGGGTAATCACACCATCAAAGTTAGATGGTTGACCACAAAAGGCCTTCTCAGTCATGGCCCCAGTTTTATGGAATTCCCTCCCCAGTGAAATTTATCTGCCCCCCTCTATCATTATCTCCCACCAGCAGATGGAGACTTATGTTTGTCTGGCATTCCCTCACTAACTCTTAATGACCCTTCCTCCCATTCATGTGCTTGCATCTTTTGTTTTAATTGTTTTAATTATTTTATATACTTATATGTGTTTTTATTCTTGCAGTCTTTAAGCAGTGGCTGGACAAACACTTGTCAGGGATGCTCTAGGCTGATCCTGCATTGAACAGGGGGTTAGAATAGATGGCCTGTATGGCCCCTTCCAACTCTGTGATTCTATGATTCTATTTATTTATTTACAAAATTTATAACCCGCTTTTTTGCCCTCATCAGGGGGACCAAGGCAGCTAACAGATTAAAAAATACATAATAAAATTACATCTTATAAACCATTAGAACCAACCCCAACCCTTACTTTATTAAAATAACTAAAACCAAAAGCTAAAATACACATAAGAAACATTTTTAAACCAACAATTAAAACATAGGGCAGGAAGAAGGGATCACTGAGGGAACACCAAATGAACCAAAGTCCTCATCCACTGGCAGAAGATGGCAACAGAAGACAAATTGCCCTGGGGAGAGAGTTCCAGAGTTTTGGTGCCATAAATGAGAAGGTCCTCAACCAGGTTGCCATTCCTCTAAAGGTAGACACACCCAAATCAAGCCCTCAAAAGATTACCATAACAGGTGGGTATGTTCATAAGGGACTAGGCAGTTCTAGGTTTCCCCAATCCAAAATGGTCCTTCCCTTTTACTTGAGTATAGAAGTTTGGAATTCCTGAATTAACCAAGGCCTAGCACGGTGGAAGTTCTTTGCCTGGCACCTTGAATTTCACCTAGCTGTCAGTTACCCATGAGTAACATGCATGTTAACTCTATCATTAGCAGTATGTTAGGAAGTATTTTCATCTTTTTGTGATAAATAGATGTAGATTTGCCTTCCCAAAATTAATTATTTCTAATTTTTCCCAAATGACATGGAACCTTGAATTTCTGCCAACACTGTAGCATGATATACCAATCCCAGAAGCTGGAAGTGCTTCTGATCTGTTACGTACACACATTATTGAACTTTCTATTCTCAATTACTGGTGTAATTTACCATGATCATTAAATCAAGGACCCAGCATACTGAAGCCTATGCTATATGACACCACAGAAAGCTGTTCTCCTTTCGCTATTAAGGGTTACACAGCCTTAAGGAATATATGAGGCAATTACAGAACCTATGACCTAGAATTCCATGTCTTGGCTTGCTATTATATAAACATAATATCAATATTCTCTTGACAGAAAGCTTATTTTTAATTATATATAGCAGAAGGCACAATTTTTCAATAAAATCAACCAGGGAAAAATGCACATTCAGTCCTGAAATGTAGTAGGTAAATTGGGGGACTAGGCATTTTCAGCCTGATAGGCTAAGTAAAGTGTATAGCACATGCCAACACTTTCAGCTTGACCTCATACATCCAAGAGTAACTGTGTCTAAACCAAGTTTACTGCTAGCAGTTCTGAAGCCCTCTCTCCAATAACCTGGAGACAGGGAGAGAATGTTGGAAGGATGATCATTAGCAAACCAACAGGGAAGCAAGACTTCCGGCTGCCTTTCTCCGTCCACTATATATCTTTGCTTATTGTACCTCTTCTTTAATAGTTAATTGTCTCTAGTGATGTGCAAATTCTCCCTCCCAAGGTATTTGTGTGGGACAGCAGTGTGGCCAGCAAAGGAGGATTAGTATACAGCCATCTTGGACTGGTTTTAGTTTATTGTCTACTGTCAGTAACTTTAGTTACATATTAATGTATTTTAAATGTTTTATAAGGTTGTAAATAGCTCAGAGCCTGCTTGCAGGGTGGGCGATTCATGTCAAGAAGAAGGAGGATGATCTTTTTTTCCGGCCCAGCTATGAAATTCAAAAGCCACATCATGTTTCTTTCCTGCAAAAGATTAAATAAGTGATAGTGCTCTGAGTGGTTGGGAAAGGTTACAAGAAGGGGAATTATCAGAGAAGTTCTTAAACTGCCATAGAATTTTCATGAGAAGAAAATTGTGTTAGGGTCTCAGGCACCTCGAGACCATATGAACAAATCCTATGACCATGCGGCATGTTGGAAAATCTTCCAAAAAGATCTGCAGTTGGTAATGTATTAAAACAGGCCAAAGAGCAGTGACGGTGATAAGAGGGAACCATAAGATAATGTAAATATTTACTGCCAGCAAACAGTCTTGAAGGGGTAAAACCCAGATAAAATGGAGAGTAAATTTGTTTGGCGTCTGATAGAAGGTGACCCCAGACTCATAGTTCATGCTGTTTTTTAATCAGAATACAAGCTCTATCAAAACCTAGTTCAGACAAGCCAGAAAGGGGGAATCTAGTCCTACTGTTTTGGAGTCCAGAAATTGGCACCATAGATTTATAAAAGGATCAGAAGGGGGGAAAATCTGACAGAAGAAGAGGAGGAGGAGGAGGAGGAGGAGGAGGAGATTGGATTTATACCCCGCCCTTCACTACCCAAAGGAGTCTCAGAGCGGCTTACAAACTCCTTTCCCTTCCCCTCCACAACAGACACCCTGTGAGGTAGGTGGGGCTGAGAGAGCTCTGACAGAAACTGCTCCTTTTCAAGAACAACTGTGCCAGAACTATGGCTTGACCAAGGTCATCCAGCAGTTGCAAGTGGAGGAGTGGGGAATCAAACCCGGCTCTCCTGGATTAGAGTCCACACACTTAACCACTTACACCAAAGTAAAAAGGGAAGGAGGGATTTAAAAAGGTGTAAGAAAAGTGTCCTGGAATTTCTTTGGCATGCTGGGTCATCCTAAAAGTAGAATCTGGAAACAACCACACCCAAAGTCAAAGACTCCTTAACAGAAAAAACAGAATTCATTTTAATGTGCATGGATCCAAGAACACCAGGCTCAAGGACCCTGATTTGAGTTTACACAATACATTTATAGAAATTAGAAAGGAACTTTTACAACTTCCAACATACACTTTTTGGTGAAAAATCATATGATTTGCGGGGTTAAGAATCTGGTGGTCTGACAGATCTTTGTTGTTGCTTAGGCATGTGACAATTCTTTTACCCAGTTTCTGAACTAGTTCAGGCCAGTTTACCTGCCCCTGTCAATCACAAATTGATTGCTGTCAATCACAGACAGGTCAATCTCTGGCCATATGTTCACTTCCTGTTTGATTCTAGAAACTTAACTTTAACAATAGTCTAAATTTTAAGACAGAAAACCAAGCAGAGGTAGTAAACTGTTTCATGCTACCTTCAAGGCACAGAACTAATGAAGCCACACATCTTGGAGCACCAAACAATGAATGATGATTGATGGCTTCCATGAAGGATCCAAAAACTTGGGCTCATATAGAGTAGAGTAAGTTTATTGTATATGGTCATAGGCTTTTACAATCCATGTGCAATAAAATCAGAAATATACAAACATAATGTAAAATGTACAGACTTAAAATTTATATTCATATAGGGACCTGGTATAAGAGCTGGGCTGCAGTTTTGCCCCAAACCCCAGCCATCTGCAAAATCCTTAACTGTGCTTCACCATCATCTGTCTTGACCTGGAAAAAGCAACAGAGAAGGAGATCTCACAATCTCTCTGAGAGCTTTTGCTTCCTCCTTCCTGGTCCCATGGACATTCCTCTTGGCACCTGGAATGGTAAATTCAAGTATTCAAGGTGTCAGGAAGAATAAGAAAGTTTGTAGCACAGATTTTGATCTGGAGAAGAAATCTTAGGGTTATGATGGTTTGGATTATGGTTGAACTTTATAAATTGGCCCCACAATGTCAGTAGTATAACTGCTCTCAATCACCTAACAATAAAACTTATTTGGGATTGAACTATTTAAAAAGTGTGTGGGGGAAATCTCATGACTGAATTTTTCCCTTTATCAAAAATGTTTTGCATATATAAAATGTTCTGTGAGAACAGCTTTTGCACAGTATTGTTCCTAATATTCTAGTTTCTTGTGTGCAGTGATTATTTGACAAAGTGGGAGCATTCTGACATGCAGTAACCACCTGCCTTCTCCAGACCGTATCACATACTGTTTTCTGAACATAAAAAACTAGAAGTTATTATATTATTTAATTATAATTTTAATTATACTGAGAGACTTCAACTATCCTCACATTGAGTTATGCTGTAGAAATGAGATTCCTAGACATCATAAATGACTGTGTCCTGGAACAGTTGGTCACAAAGCCAATCAGAGGAGTGATTATCTTTTTTATTGATTTATTGATTTAATTGATATCTCAACCTCCCTTCCAGAGCAGGCTCAGGTACTATATAGTAACAAGAAGTGGGACCCATGATACTTGGGGGGGGGAGTATTCCCCACAACTCAAGGTCTGCTAAAGCCAGAGGAGCTCCACAGGAGGAGGAAGCAGCAGCAGGTGAGCTCTTATTCCTCTCCCCCAGTGGTGGCAGCTGCAAGGCCAGCCTGCCAAGCCTTTTCCCTCCCCCCCCCAGCAATGGTGGTGACAGTGAGGCTGGCCCACCAAGCCTTCTCTCCCCCCAGCGATGGTAAAGCCAGCCCAGCAATCCTTCTCCCTCCCCCTCATCAGTTGTGGTGAGGCTGGCCCACCAAGACTTCTCCCCACAAGCAGCTGTGGTGGCAGCAAGGCCAGCCTGTCAAGCCTTCTCTCCCCCCCCTCAGCGGCAGTGGCAAAGCCAGGCCATCAAGCCTTCTCCCCCCAGCAGCAGTGGTGAGGCTGGCCTGCCAAGCCTCCTCCCCCCTAGCAGTGGCAAGACCTGCCTGCCAAGCCTTCTCCCTCCCAGCAGCAGTGGTGGCAACGCTGCCCCACCAAGCCTTCTCCCCCCCCCCCCAGCAGTATCAATGAGGCTGGCTCATCATACCTTCTCCCCCTACCACAGCGGCAGCCGTGGTGAGGCCTGAGTGGCTTACAGCTGCCGGCCCACCAAGCCTTCTCTTCCCATCCCAGTGGCGGTAATGGACAGTTTCCAGAGCATTCTCTGTGCATCCTCGGGGAACGCTCTTTTACTTTTGGGGGGATTTAAGTATTTCCTGAATATATTTTTAAACTTTCCAGATTTTTCTGCATGCCTGGGGAGTCCCCCAAGTGTGCAGGAAAATCTCTTTACCCCCTAGGTGCCCCCAATGTGCAGATTTAGATATCCACATGCAGGGGGAGCCTTGGCTATTATATATATAGACAAGTGTAGACCTGCAAGAAACTTGCAGGATGGTTATCCCATTCCTCACACCTTTGCTTCCTCCCTTCTCCCCCTACCTCTCTCACACTCTTTCTCCCTTCTGCCCCCCTTCCTTACTCTCTCTCTCTCCTCCATGTATGTTACTTCCTCTCTCTTTCTTACCCATCATAATTCCTTTTGTTTTTCTGCCTCCCCACCTCATCACTCTTTCTCTCTCTGCCCCCCACTCCATCACTCTTTCTGCCCCCTTACTCTCCCAGCCTCCTGCCTGCTTCCTCTCCCCCCACAGCAGCAGTGGCAGTGCTCTGAGAATCACAATTGATCTCCCAGCTGCAGAGATCAATTCACCTTAGGCCTGTCAGCTCCAGGTTGGGCAATTCCTGGAGATTTGGGGTGGAGCCTTAGGACAGTGAGGCATGGAGAGGCAAGCAGGCTCAGCAGGGTATAATGCCATAAAATCAAGCCTCCAAAGCAGACATTTTATCCAGGGGAACTGATTTCTGTCACCTGGACAACAGTTGTAATTCTGGGTGCTCTCCAGCTCTTGTCTGGAGGCTGGCAATGGTAGTTCAAGTGAAGGAAATGGCTGGTTTAGAGGGTGGAGTCTATGGCATTATACTGGTCTGTAGTCCCTCCTCAAATACCATCCTCCCCAGACTCCACCCCTCAAATGTCCAGGAATTTCCCAACCTGGAGTTGGCAACCCTATTTCCTTCCCACCCAACAGCCAACCTACCTTTATCTGTCTTCAGGTTTCCATCTCCACCCCCTTCCCCACAACCTCTACTTAGGAAAATTACAGCCTTTCTCCACAGTGGGGACTAAAGCAGCTTACATTATTATTTCCTCCTTGTTATCTGCACAACAACCCTGTGAGGTTGGTTAGGCTGAAAGTATGTGACTGGTCCAAAATCTCCCAGTCAGCTTCCACCGCAAGATGGGGATCTGAAGCTGGGTCTCACAGATCCCAATCTGAAACTCTAACTGTTACATCACACTGGCTTTCATAGGGTGGCTGCTGCTGAACAGTAGCAAGCAGCTGGGCCTACCTGAGTCATGTAAATAAGGTGCAATCAAGTCACATAGAGGGTGCTGCCTAGGGATGCCAGCCTCCAAGTGGGATTTGGGGATCCCCTGGTATTACTGCTCATCTCCAGACTACAGAGATAACTTTCCATGGAGAAAATGGTTGCTTTGGAGGGTGGAGTTTATGGTATTATAGCTCACTGAGGTCCCTGTCCTCCCCAGGCTCCACCCCCCAGCCTGGTTCTGGATCTGCTGCCGGAGGCTGGGGTGGGGTCCTTGGCAACCCTAGACTGCTGTCAGTAAAAACCCTGCCTTTTACTGACAGAAACAGTTATAACGCTCCCCCCACCCGAACATTCTAATCTCTCACAGTTGACGTCTGGAGTTAGATCCCTGCGAAGGCCATTTCAAATAATATTGGGGAAAATTCAATGGTCCCTGAAGTTTTAAAAAACTTTTTGGATTTTTCTGCAGACCGAGGAAGGCCCCTGACTATGTAGGAAAAGCTGTTGGGGGAGAGTGAGTTCTCTGTTGGCAGATATAAATATCCACACAGAAAAAAAACGGTGAGGAATGTAGATGCTGTTGCACCAACTGGGAACAGTAACCCAATGCTATTAAGTTCAGCATTCATGTCAATGGAAAACTACCTTGAAAGTGCAAAAATGCAACATTTGATTTCAAAAGAGGGAACCTTACAAAAATGAGGAGAATAGTTAAAAGAAAGCTGAAAGAGAAATACAAGAGAGTCAGATCCCTAGAGGATGCTTGGAAGCTATTTAAAATCACAGTAATTGGAGCCCAGATAGAATGCCTGGTGCTGTGTGACCTGCCTATTGAATACCGGATCAATTTCAAGGTGCTGGTGTTTACCTTTAAAGCCCTATATGGCCAGGGGCCTGCATACCTTCGAGACTGCCTCTTCTCATATGAGCCCTGTAGAATGTTGCATTCTACAAACCAGCACCTCCTGGTAGTCTCTGGCTTTTTTGGTCCTGGTCCCTGCCTGGTGGAATAAGCTACCTTATGAGATCAGGGCCCTGCAGGACCTATTACAGCTCTGCAGGACCTGCAAGATGAAGCTCTTCCACTGGGCCTTTAGTTGAGGCAGCAGGCATCCACTTTGATTTAGCCTTCTCTCCAGTGAGCACAGATCCTAGAAACCAATCTGTTGAGACACGTTGTTGTTTTCATGTGTTGAGTTTTATGGATTTTAATGGACTGTTGTAATATGTTTTTAATTGTAAATCTGCATTAATTGCAGACATATATGTTGGGATGAGCCCTGAGCCTACAATGTGTGGAAGGTGGGATATAAGTCCAATAAAATAAAAAATAAAATAAAAATGCATTCCACAGATTAGGAAAGGCACTGCTAAATCTAACATAGGTTTCAAAACTTATTTGGCCTACTGCCCCCTTTTCAGGAATAAAATTATTCAGCGTCCTGCTGGAAATCTACTTTCAAAAAGTGGACAAAAAGATGCAGTGACAAATTTGCACCAGCTGCCATTTTTTTTACTCGTTAGTGAAGTATGCACAACTGCACATTCACACCTCTCTCTCTTTCTCTCCCCGTCTCCCACAGGGGCTGCTCTAAACCTTGCTTTCTTCATAAAAACTTTCAAATATAAATGTCCCTGTACTTCAGGTTTTTCCTGTGCTTTGGGGAGGGGTAAATTGAAAAGTTTAGAGAGGGAGACTACATGTCCCAGCAGGCTGATCAGCGCTTGTGCACATGCCCAGAAGACAAACTTAAAAAAAAATGTCTGACAGCCCCATGAACTACATATTTCAGGAGACACAGCAGCGCTTGTGGGCGTGCTCAAGGGAGGAACTATTTCAAAAAGTGGCCGACAGCAATACTCCTTGGCTGCTGAGTCTGATATGTGTCTAATCGATCAAGAATGGGGTAAAAGTGCTTTGAAAAGTGCTAAAAGGGCTGAGTCTGATCAGTATTCTCTATAAAATACCCTGAATCAGTTAGAGGTGGGGCACCAGTGGATTAAAATGCACATCTGACCGCAGCCTATATCAACCAACATTCAACATCAACCCATTGACATGTTTCATTGTATCTGCTTACTGATTATGAATGTAACCAACCAATGATTTATATGTGCATCACATTATTTTATTTGGTTTATGCATGAATGTATATAATTTAACTGGTAAAATACATAATCTTACCTGTCACAAGTACTTTTGCCAGGGCCATGCCAGTACCTAGCAAATTAATTCAACATAATCTCAATAAAACAGACTGTCCACTAGAACAATGTGATCTCTTTCCCCGTCCCTTTCACCCCACCTGGGTCAACTTTGCCAGCATTCCTATAGTCATCTATGGCTTCTGCTTACCACTAGCGATAGGCACAAACTGGGGAAATGTGGTTTGTTTTGGTCCATGGTTTGTGGCATGCCCGGTTTGTGAGCTAAACAAACTGGTTCAGTTCATGAAGTATGTGATGTGGTAGAACAGCACCCTGGCATGCTATAGATACCAAACTCAAAGGGCATCTCCAGCTCACTCTCCTTTACCTGCCCTCCAAGTTTAATAAAAAATGGATTTGTGGGGTTATGGCCCTCAAAAGAAGGTGTCCCATCCTCCATGGTTTCCAGTGGAGGAAAAACCAGCAAAAAATCCA
Source organism: Lepidodactylus listeri (assembly GCA_029233225.1). Lineage (NCBI taxonomy): Eukaryota > Metazoa > Chordata > Lepidosauria > Squamata > Gekkonidae > Lepidodactylus > Lepidodactylus listeri. The sequence goes on from JARCFY010000002.1 coordinate 107,259,117, forward strand.
AGGACAATAGAAGTCCAGCAGAACACAGTCAGAATTCCAGAGAATCTCTGCAGTAGAAACTGAAAGTGGGTGGCATTTTTGCAAGTCCAGCAGAATCAATGCAATGTGCCCAGCAGAACCAGTGGCAGTGCAAACCCAACAGGAATAATGTCAAACAATCTATTCTCTGCAGTAGAAACTGAAGGGGGGCATTTTTGCAAGCCCAACAGAACCAGTGCAATGTACTAGTGCCCAGTAGAACCCAGTGCCAATGTGGCAATGTCAGCTCAATCACACTCCAAGCAAGGGAGAATTTTTGCAAGCCCAGCAGAACCAGTACAATATACAGAGTGCTCAGCAGAACCCAGTGCCACTGGCATTGCAAGCTTAAAAGGATTTATCTCAAAGCACAGAGTCACAAATCCAAGCAGGGTGTGAGTGGGATTTTGCATGCTCTGTGCAAGAAAATGGGAAGTGAATAAAGGAACCCCGGCAAGGGGGGGAACTTTCTTGAAACTAACATAACTAGTGTGAAACTGACAACAGTGTTTCCAAAGCTGGAAAATTTCACCCCTACCCCATTGCTTTGAAGTTTGATAAACATTTTATTTGAGCAGAGACAGTTTGTCTGGAAATATCCATTCACAAACCACACAAACTGCTTGCAAGTTCATGGAAAGTTTCTTCTGGTTGATCTGCCATGAACTTCAGTTTGCGGATCACTAACTGGCCAAAATTCATCATAAACTATAGTTCATGAGCCAGTTCATGCCCATCCCTAGCCACCACAGAAACAGATAAAGGGGCATCTAAAGCTTTCATTCCCAGATAAGTGATACTGAAGCCAATGGGAAGAAGAAGCTTGATCAGAGTCAGAAGAAATTATTGCCAAAACATGTGATTATTCAGAAAAAGGTTTCCAAGTATGCCTGGTAAGAAAGTACATCCTAAAATCAAACAATCCTAACTTGCAACTTGCTAAGACCATATCAGATTCCAACTACAAGAAATGCTCAGTGTTTGTGACAACAAAGAACAACTATTACAAAAGACATTTTCATAAGCTAAATGTTTAACACATCCAAGAGAGCAACCTAGTCTGCTTCCTGGGTTCATTATAAGGGGAAAAAACCCTCATCTCATGAGTACTAACATATCTTTAAGTAAGTATTAAGTCAATGTTTTTTTAGTTGATGAGGATATCAGCACAGTCTCAGGCCACTGTTAGCTTTGTCCCAAACAAATACTGGCAAAGTTTCTTGAATCCCAAAACCAGCAAATAAGACAACTTAATCTGATTCCATTATCACAGGACATATACCCTCAGAGACAGAAAATTAAGTATATCAGGTATGGGATTCAGCCATACACTCCAGGACAGGTATTTTTCATTTAACCTACCTCTGCCATCAAGGAGATAGCACTCATTCTTCAGGGTTGGTCTATGATCTACCTGCTTCCTGTTTTTAATCTCTGCCCCTTTCTCTCACTATGGTCCATGGTCTCCATACCTTTCTCCTCATTGCTCTAACAATGTCTGGTGCCTGCCATGGAACTTTCCAATGTCCCACTCCAGGTGCCTGGTTCTTCACCTCCTGTCACCACCATCATTTTTGTCTAGCTCTCCAACATTGCTTTACCTTTCATTCTGCAGGACCAACACATCTGCAGGACTGTCTCTCCCAGTATGTCCCTTGAAGAGCTCTACGCTCATCAGATCAACATCTGCTGGTGGTCCCTGATCCAAAAGATCAACCAGAGCCAGAGCCTTTTTGCCCTTTCCTGCCTGGTGGAACATTCTCCCAAGTGATATCACAGTCCTGTGGGGCCTGTTACAGTTCTGAAGGGCCTGTAAAACAGAGATGTTCCTCCAGGCCTTTGGTTGAGGTGGTGGATGACCATCAGCCTCCCCTCCTCTACTCAGCTTGAACTATTTTATTTTGTGCTATTGGTGGTGGCTCCACCCACTTGCCCAGTATCTGGTTCATCTTGGGCACACATACAATGTAGACATTTTGGGAATGTTGGTTAAATTGTGGCAGATCACCATCTTGTGAGTTCTGTCATCTGGTTGAATAGGTTTTAATACTCTGAAACTATGTTTTAACTTTTTAAATAATTTTGTTTATCCACCCTGAGCCCAGCTGTGCAGGGGGGGAGGGTTAAAAATTTAAATAAACAAACAAATCCTCTTTCCATTTAGCTTTCCTTGCTTCATGTTCTTCAGAGACATGCACACATCCACACAATTCTTTTGTAGACAAGCTATGAGCGAGATGTAATTAGGCATCTTAATCATCAAAGATTTTAGTAATTCTTGAATTAGGACTTACCCAAGTAGATATTTGGAGTATTTTATTATGACTTGCCAAATATTTTGCCAACTGAGCTTTAAATTTTACTCCTATTTTGCCTTCTACTGATCTCCTTGTAGTTAATAAAATTCATCCCTTTTAAAACAATGGTTTCATTGTTTTATGGGAAAGTACCGCACCAGTCTATGTATACAAAGCCTCAGGTCCCAAGAGGCCCCGAGCTGGGGGTGCATGTGTGAATTTATTTATTTATTTATTTTCATTTATACCCCGCCCTCCCCACAAGCAGGCTCCCATACATGATCGTATACATGTTGGACCCCATGGTCTCAGGGTAACCACAGACCTTCCATGCTGAGTTAAGTACTTTTCTGTTTGATTGTCTTTGGATTTGACTGAAATAGGCCAACATTTTATATTTCCCTAATTTTCCTCTATTTTATAAGAAATTTTATAGGTTTTAATCTACTTGCAAACTACCTTGAGGACCTTTAGATGGAAGTGAATACAATTCAAAGTGAGGGTGCAGTCCTGAAGTCCTAATAGTCATTTGGGTCCAGGATTCATCAAGGCCCTCCTCCCATACAAAACTAACTGTTCTTTCCTGCTGTGCACTCCCTCATCATTTGTAGTGCATGACTACATATGGCTAGGGCTTCTTAGCTGTGGTACCAAAATAAGGAAGTTCTATGGTCAAGGAATGTGTCTCCCAATCATTTTTGGCACTTAAAGGCTGATCCAAAACTATTTTATTCTGGAGAACATTTGACACTAGATGTCCTTTCTGGTACAAACTTTTGATGTTTAGATTTGCTGCAAATTTTCTACAATATTGACTGTTATCTTTACTGTTTTTATTTACCTTTGTTTTATATGATTTTAAATCTTATATTGTCTTTTAAAATATATATTATTTATTTCATTTATTTATTAAAATATTTATACCCCACCTTTCTTCATGGCTCAAGAATCTTATTTTCAAAAGACAGGTTATTTTAAGTATTGAGCAGGAGGCAATGAATTCAAACAAACAGGCTTTTATTCAGTGACATTGTTCAGCTCAAAAGACAGCTCTATGAGAGCAGCACTTTCATTTATACTGTTCCAACACATAACTTTCAACAGTGTAGCTATATACAAGCAATACTATTGGACCCAAGCAGGGCTCAGTGACTGGGTACCTAGATTGGCTTCAGGACCAATGGAAGTCTTTATTAATCAACCAATAGGAATTGGAGCTTTAGGGTACCAGAGCCCTTTTCAAGCTATTACTGCTTCATGTTCTTAACAAACACAACACTCCTGCCCCCAAGTTCAAACAACAAAGTCCCTTACGTGCGGGAGTGGTCGCCTGGTCCGTCGGGACCGGCGCGGCAAGGGTGAACCCAATGGAGAACGTCCTCTTAAATCTGGGGACTACATATGGGCCGGCATGAGCTGTGGCGGCGGACTTGAAGGGGAGTGGTCCGTAAAGTCTGGGAGCTCTGAGAGTTCCGGGGCATGACCCAGCTCCAGCAGGGGGCCTACCTTGTTCCTAGCTGGCAGTTGCTTGGCAGACTGTTCCCTTGGGATGTCCCGGGCTGGAGTTGGCGGAGGGCTGCCCTCTGTCAGGTGACTCCCCCAGGCACCGGCATCTTGCTGTGCAGGGAGATCTCCCAGGCCAGCCTCAGGAACCAGGGAGCATTGCAAATGTTGTCCCAAGTTCCAACACAGGAACTGGGGAGTGTGGCAAGCGTTGCTCCAGCTCAGGAACTGGGGAGTGTTGCAAGTGTTGTTCTGGCTCAGGAACTGGAGAACATTGCAATCGATCTTCCGGCGCTGGCCACCGGCATCTCAGCTGGGCCAGATACCTGCGACGGACCTGCCCCGTGTCATCCCTCACCTCGTATGATGTAGGGCCTATTGAGTGCACAATGACTGCTGGAATGCAGTGCAGACCTGCCCCATAGATTCGGGCGTACACTGCATCACCTGGCGCAAAGGACCGAGTGGATCCTGTGGCGATAGGGTCATGGTGGATGTCCGGCACAAGGTCGGGGTGAAAGCGGCTCAGGCGAGTGGACAGCTGGTGGCCCATAAGCAGCTCCGCCAGTGAGTTCCCGGTGGCGGCGTGTGGCGAGGAGTGCTGCTGCAACACGAACCCGGTGAGCTTGGCTGGAAAATTCCCGTCACCCATCCTGTGGAGCGAGTCCTTGACTGTTCGCACCATTCGCTCGGCCTGACCGTTCGTCTCAAGGTGGAAAGGAGCCGAGGTGATGTGCCGGATACCCCGTTCGTCCAGGAAGGTCTGAAACTCTGCAGAGGTGAATTGAGTTCCATTGTCGGACACAAGAAGGTCCAGCAGGCCAAAGGTGGCGAAGAGATGGTCTAGGCAGTGGGCAATGACGGCCGATATCATGGAGGTGACAGGGATGACCTCCAACCACTTGGAATACACATCCACGATAATCAAGAGTGTCCGGTCCTGGAAGGGCCCAGCAAAGTCCACGTGAATGTGGGACCATGGGCCCCTCGGCTTCTCCCATGGATGAACAGGAACCTCTGGAGCTGCTGGCCTTGACTTCTGGCACGGCTGACACGTCCGGACCCACCGCTCAATCTGCTGATCCATGCTGGGCCACCAAACATAGCTCCTAGTGATGGCCTTCATCTTAACGATGCCCGGGTGCCCTTCATGCAAGGCGTCCAGCACCCATTAGTGAAGTGGGGGAGGGACGATGACTCTGTTTCCCCACAACAGGCATCCTTTGTTTACCGACAGCTCAGACGATCCCGACAGGAATGGCTGGAATTCGGCATCGAGTGTCCCCGACAACCATCCTCTCCACACATGGTTGTAGACTCAGCTGAGCATTCGATCCCAGCCAGTGTGGAATGCTACATTGGCAACGGAGAGTGGAGGCTGCGGCAGCTCCTTGATCAGCAAAATTCCTGGAGTGGGGCCTCGGGCGGTCCTAAAGACGGAAGTGGCAGACAGCTAAGGGCGTCAGCATGCCCGATGGTCTTGCCGGGCCTGTGGAGGAGGAGGAAGGAGGAGGCAGATAGAAGAACTGCCCAGTGCATCATCCTGGGGACAGAATCTGGGGGGTTTGACGGTCAGCCGTGAAGATGCCAAGCAGTGGCTTGTGGTCAGTGACGATTTCAAATTCCCACCCATAGATGAAATTGTGAAATTTCTTCATTGCAGCGATGATTGCTAGTGCCTCTCAATCTATCTGGGTGTAGTTTCTCTCAGCGGGGGATAACGTTCTGGAATAGAAAGCAATAGGGGCCTCCCGGCCAGACGGCAATCAGTGACTGAGCACGGCCCCAATCCCATAAGGCAATGCATCACATGCTAGGACGAGGGGCTTCTTCTCATCCTCAGTGCACGAGGATGGCATTGGAGGCAAGGAGGGCTTTGATGGCTTGGAAGAAGGTGTTTTCCCGGCAACCCCATGCCCATGGAGCTGACTTGTCCAGTAAACGATGGAGTGGTTCTGCAAGAGCTGCTTTGTTGGGCAAGAAAGCATGATAAAAGTTCAACAGTCCTAAGAAGGACTGCAGGTCTTTCTTAGACTTCGGGGGGGGGGGGATACCAGATTGCAGCAACCTTGTCCGGAGCAGGGTGGATGCCATCAGCATCTAGATGGTAACCCAGGAATTGAACGGTAGGGATGAAGAATTCGCATTTCTCCTTCTTCAGCCGAAGGCCAACGTCCTGTAGCTGACGAAGGACCTCTCACACCCGAGTAGCCAGTTCAAGATCAGAGGCCCCGGCAATTAAGACGTCATCGAAATAGGGTACAACGTCAGGCAGACCCCAAAGAAGGTGTTCCATAAGTTCTTGAAAAATGCCGGGGGCGACGCTTACCCCGAACTGCAGCCAGTTTACTTTAAAAGCACCTCGGTGCATCATGATAGTCTGCCTCAGCTGTGGCTGCATCTACCCGCAACTACTGATATGCCTGGGTGAGGTCGATCTTGGCAAACACCCGGCACCCAGAGACCAAGGCTAGAAGGTGGCTTACCACAGGAACTGGGTATGCGTGCGGCTGTAGGGCCTGGTTGATGGTGCACTTATAGTCAGCACACAAACAGACGGAGCCATCGGGCTTGAGGGGAGTGACGATAGGTATCTCCCACTTGGCATTGGGAACTGGCTCAAGGATCCCTTGGGCCAACAGCTTATCAATCTGCTCGTCAGTCTTGGGCTTGAAAGTGACGGGGCAGCGTCTGGGCTTGAGGCAGATTGGTGGTACAGCAGGATCCAGGTTAAACGACACAGGTGGACCCTTGTAGCAGCCTAGCTCTGTCTTGAAAACCTCCAGAAACTCTGTCTCAAGGTCCATAAAAGGCTGTGGCTCAACTTGGTTCACGCCAACGTCTATGCCCAAGGCGGCGAACCAGTCCAGCCCTATCAGGCTTGTGCGGTGACCCTCTACCACAAGCAGGTCCAGACAGCCAGAGAATTTCTTATATTTGACCTGGACTGTGGTGATGCTGACGACTGGAACTCGGTTCCTCTGGAAGTCAAACAGCTGTAGGGTGCATCTCTGAAGGCAGTGAGCAGCAAATTGAGGGCAGACTTGTGGAACGTGCTCCAAGAAACGATGGACAATGCTGACCCAGAGTCTACCTCCAACTGGCATGCTCGACCTTCGATGAAGACGGTGGCTTTGATTTTCGGACATGGCTGTAGCCCCTGGTGTATATATAGGTGGTTGGTGTAATCCTCGGACACGCTTGCTTCATTGTTGTACTTTTGTCTTTGCCTGGACAGCTGAGATGACTTGGAATGATACGATCGGCTGGGGGCATTCACAGATGCTCGGGTATGCTGGAACTCGTCTGGAGCATCACGACCCTGAGATGAGCGACATACTTTGGTGAGGTGGCCCTCATGACAGATGGCATCGCAGTCTCTATGCACATGGGCACCTCCACAACCGGCACAGCCGTTTTTTCGCGGGCTTTTTTGAGAGTGGCGCGAGCTTTTGTGATGGTGGTGCAGCTTCTGATTGGCCCTCACGTTGAAAACTCCGTCATCGGACACATCAGATTGGTTGTCCCAGGTGTCATTGGACTCAGCGGTACTACCCTGGTGTACAGCATAAGAGCAGCCTGCTTTGTGGCTTTGGGGACTCAATCACAGTTCGCAGAGGGATAGGTTGGTGGCCTCTACTCTCAGGGCCTCTTCGAGGGCTGATTCATATGTGAGAGTCTTTAGTAAGAGTAGGGCTTACCTGATGCTCTCGTCTCTGAGGCCACAGAGCAGCCGAGGAGGATGGACTTCAAATCGGTGAAGTGACAGTCTTGAGCAGCCCGGCTCAGTGCGGTGAGGTACTCCATGACAGACTCGCCCTCCTTCTGGTTCCACTGATGGAACATGCATCGGTGTGTGGCAGCAGACATCTTCGGGGTGAAGTACTCGGTCAGCCAGGCCTTGATGATGCTGAGAGGGGTCTTGAGTAACTTAGAAGGGGCAACTAAATCTTGAGCAATGTCAAATACATCCTGGCCGCAGGTACTCAGAAAAGTGGCGCAGCAGACATCATCTCCGTCAATATGATTTGCTACGAGGTAGCATTCAAGTCACTCGAGGTATGAATCCCAGTTCCCAACCTTTGGGTCAAACGGTTCGATATGGCCCTTGGATGGCATGCCCATAGTGATTTAGCTCTGGGCGCCCTTAGTGATTTCAGCTGGGCAGGCAGAGTGATTTCAGCCGTTCAGTTAGAACTGGGATCCCATCCTCATCGCCAGTTTTAAGTATTGAGCAGGAGGCGATGAATTCAAACAGACTTTTATTCAGTGACACTGTTCAGCTCAAAAGACAGCTCTATGTGATCAGCACTTTCATTTATACTGTTCTAACACATAACTTTCAACAATGTAACTATATACAAGCAATACTATTGGACCCAAGCAGGGCTCTGTGATTGGGTATCTAGATTGGCTTCAGGACCAATGGGAGTCTTTATTAATCAACCAATAGGAATTGGAGCTTTAGGATACCAGAGCCCTTTTCAAGCTATTACTGCTTCATGTTCTAAACAAACACAACAGGTTACAAATGTTTTAATATTAAATTCACTTTAGCATTCATAAAATAAAATGTTTCCTTCTGAGGATTTCTGAGCGAATAGCCACACTTAAAGCAGCAGACCAAGGAGGCAGACCATTCTGTTATCTAGTTAGTGCTGTTTTATTTGGAAAGTGTTTCAAGTAAAATATATTTTTAATGCTTCATTCCTCTTTTCTCCAGCAAGAATTTCTCACAGCATAACACCTCAAACTCCATGTGTCCACTGTAATATATTTCAGGTTGAAGAGTTATAAAGCCAAATGACCGAAGCAAACAGCTAATTGGTCATTTTGGAGAAACTGCCAAGAAGAAAAGACCTACTGCAGACTCATATGCTGAACTGTTCAAAGCTTGGAGAAGGACAGGAACACATATATCTTTGAAATGACTTGTCATAATTCCTGAACCCTGAAATCTCTCTGCTGGGAATTTGGCCAGGGCTTCAATTAATGGATTACAATCCTACATGTCTGTAATGGTCACCATAGAGACTATTTATTTATTCATTCATTGCTTATGGTGACAGGTGGTATTTTAATATGAAGAGGGGGGGCAAGAAGATATTTTCTGGATTTATGGTGCCAACTGGGGGCACTTCTGTGCATTTTAATGATAAATAAATAAATAAACGCTCGAAGGTCAAGCAAATTACTTTCTCTGTGCAATTAGGAAGTCAAAGAGCATCTAATGTGATAGAAAATATTCTACCCTCTCAAAGTGGCTCTTGATTGCAATGCAATTTACACAGCTGGGTTGGCCCACAGGTGGCCAGAAGTGTGATAGGCAGGTGGTCGCCTATTAGAGAGGAAAGTGATATGCAACAGATAGCAGATCTCACAGGGATGTGATTTTGCCAGCTATTAGCACTAGTGACCATGGATAGCAGGTGGCCATAAGTGCAGGTTTGGCGGTAATGCAGAACCCTCATTATTAAATATTAACTACCTAATTATGGCAAACAACAGTTTGATAACTGTCTTCTGGAAAAGGCAGAGACAAATGACCTTTACATTTTGCACTTACAGGGAGCTTCTTAAAACACCTCTGCAATAATACTCAATGGAAATCTCCTATACTACTCCAGTTCCTTGGGGCCAAGGAAAGTTGAAGGCCACAGAATGGTGTCTAGGTAGTATAATTTTACAATAGACTAGCAGATTTCAAACTTGTGTGTAGTTTCAGAACCCACTGAAATCAGCCCAATTCCTGATGAATGCCTGCACATCTGTCATGGAATACTTGTGTTGAAGAAGATTATGGAATATGTTTCAAGGTGACCAGTCATGCCATACAAGACATTCTCCAGGTGTGATGGGCCTCGGATATTGCCTTACATGAACTGAATTAATATACCAAGCTCCTCTTCCTGGGACAGGTAGTGGTGGACAATCCAGCTTTTAGGAATGCTTGTTTGCTGTTACTGATCATGAGTAGAGTAAGTTATCAAGAAAACCATTATCCAGAAAATAGCTCCCTAGTAGAAGCAGAGATGAACGTTTGTGCTCTCATTTTAACTAGTTTCTTTAAAACCCTGCCATGTGATGGGCTATTTTTTTACAATGTTTCTGAATTCTGAAATTCATATACATATATACATAAACACACACACACATATACACACACATATATACACACACATATACATACATACATACATATATATATATACATTTGGAAGAACAATTCAGAGTTTGAGTCAGAGTGCCAATTTTAGTGCCATCCACTGTGATGAAGTGAGAAGCAGGACAGAGTCAATTTGAATAATATGGAAAGTGAATCTGGGGAAAAAATAACTTCTATAGCTTGGAAGCCAATTTCTGCCCGAAGCCAATGAAGAATTGACCCAAAGGGTTTACTTTGTATTGCATAGTTGTTAAATCTCTACCAGTGGCATATCTAACCTATTTGGTGCCTGGGGTGGATAATTTTTTAATAACCCCCTTTTATTTTATTTTTTTTGCCATCAAGTCACAGCTGATTTATGGTTACCAGGTAGGGTTTTCCAGGCAAGAGACGTTTGGAGGTGGTTTGCCATTGCCTACCTCCACATTGTACCTGCTTAACTTCTAAGACCGAGATCAGGCAAGGCTGGGGCTATCCAGTTCAGGGCCCTCCTCTATACAACTGGATTATTTTCATTAATAATCATGAAATAAAATGAATAATAATAATGGCCAGAAAATAGATTTAGGTGGGTAGCCGCTTTGGTCTGAAACAGCAAAACAAGGTTTGGTCTTAAAGGTGCTACTGGATTTCAGTGGCCAGAAAAGAAAAGCAGACAATGAAAAAATTCTTGTATTTAACATCAGATATTTATAACCATGCTAGTAAAAAAAAAAAATTCTAACACGCTATTCCATCATGAGAGCCAGTGTGGGGTAGTGCTTAAAGTGTTTGACTGGGAAATCCAGGTTCAAATCCCCACTTGGTCTGTGAATGCTTGCTAGGTGACCTTGAGCCAGTCACATTATTCTCAGCCTAGCCTTAGATCTCAGAAGCTAAGCAGGGTCAATGTGGAGGCAGGCAATGGCAAAACACCTCCAAACATCTCTTGCCTTGGAAACCCTACAGTGTTTCCATAAGTCAGCTGTGACTTGATGGCATAAATAAATAAATAAATAAAAGGGGGTTATTAAAAAAATATTTACCCCAGGCACCAAATAGGTGAGATATGCCACTGGTAGAGATTTAACAACTATGCAGAGTGGAGTGGAATCCTTGTGTTCTAAGCAAGCACTTGGAAGGGTTTCTATTCTCCTCTCTGAAACTCAAGAGATGACCATCCCAAACATCTACAAGGCATTTTTGAGAGCTAGGAGTCTGCCTTTGTACTAACTTTTACTAACTAACACTAGTCAATGAATCACTAAATAGTGATTACAAGCTTCATCAGACTGGATGTTAAGAAACACATAACCCCCCCCCCAAAAAAAAAGAAGGTCCCCCCATCCTCCATTGTTTACAAAGGACTAAAGTCAAACCAGAGAATTTCTGCAATGGAAAGTGAAGGGGCGTATTTTTTCCACCCCAGCAGAACAAGTGCACTGTACAGAATTCCCAGCATAATATTAACAAAGGTTTACTACTATACTACTCTTAAATGCATTCTGTCATCAAGCAGGAGAGGGATGAGAAGGTCTTGAAACAAAGAAGTGAAAATAAAGGTAGGGACACACAAAAATTAGGTGAAAATTAATGCATTAATTAAATTTATTTAAATTATGTTATTTAAATTAAATTTATTAATCTAATTTATTTATAAGAAATTTAAGAAAGGGGAAGCTTAGCCGATCCTAGAGCTTTTTGCTATTTTCAAACTTCCCTGTGCCCCTACCAGCTGCAGTCAGAACAGCATTTTTAAAATATAAGGGAAGATGTTTGGCTGGAAGCATCATGACGCTGGTTTCGAGGACCACCTTCAAAAGCCTTCCGTAAACTGTGCCCAGGGTGGACTGCCCGCCCCCTTCCCTTGGTATGCCATTAATCTCTACTGTCCACTTTTATGGGCAGCAGCTTTCTGTATTGTCTTTTTAATTAAAATTGCCAGGGATTTAATCTAAATCCTCCAGTATGTAAAGTATATACTCTTTCACTGAGCTATGGACCTTGTGCTGGTTTGGAAGGGTGTCAGCATCGTGTAGACATATGGACAGAGATTATATTTGAGCAACATACTTTGTTTATTAAAAGTTTTCCCTGGCTTCCTTAATATGTCACATATTAAGAATTGTTACATTCAGTTGATTTTTATATTGGTTTCAGTAATAGCCACATTCCCACCTGCAACTTTCCCAACCCAACTAGAATGAAATTCCTAGGGATATACTCTTCACATCCAAGAAAGTCTCCCTTTCATGTTTCAAGCAATTAGTGAAAAGCATCTCTGTTCTAGAAGCAATGGAAACAATAGAGGCAATTAAAACAAAGGAGGTTTGGAGTGGGGTGTCATCAATATACAGATGACAACCAGCTCTACTTCTTATTTAAGGAGTGACTAGCAGGAATTCCAGTCTTGGCCTCCTGCCTGGATGCAGTGGTGGAATGACTTGATGAGAGTTGGTTGAAGATAAATCCACCTGGGGAAGCCCAGACCAGTGGAGTGGCCATTTCTACTGACCCTTGATGGAGTCTTTTTATGGTCAACTCAGTCAGGAATTTAGGAGTATGGCTCAATTCTTTGATCTCCATGGACAAACATGTCTCCTTGGTGACAAAAACTGTGTTTTACCATTTACTCCAGGCCCACCAACTGGATCCATATCTGTCTTGGGAGGACCCTGCCATGGTAATTCACTCAATGATCACCTCAAGGCTGGACTACTGTAACATGCTCAATGCAGGGCTATCTTTGTAGATGCTTCAGAAGCTACAAGTGGTCCAGAATGCAGCTGCCAGATTGCTGGCAGGAGTGACCTGATCAGCACATATAGCACCTATCTGACAGCAGCTGTACTGGCTCCCAATTAGGCAAGCTTACTGCGGTTTGTTCTCACTGTATATTTGATCGGTGGTATTTTTTTGCAGGTTGAGATGATCACACATCCTCCCTGAACCGCTTGCATCATCCAACAAGGCTCCAGGCACCATCCAGATAGTTGCGCTGCCCAAGCGGTAGTGCAGCACAAGTTTTTAAACATTTTTCTTTGTGCATGTGCATATGTGCATGGCCAAATCACTGCTCCCACTTGGATGCCTTGTACTCCCTTTTTTTACAGTGTCCCCCCCCCCCCCCGAACAGTGAACAAAATGAACCACTGACGTACAACTGAGCACTGGAGTCTATATATGTGTGCTTGAACATTCATGCATTGAATATATTCAGTACAGGATTGCTTGTGCACACAATGGCAATAGCTGGAAAAAAATTCAGTGCAAGAAGGACGTTCAAATGACCTAATTGTATTCATACCGAGAGATGGCTGTCCAGATTGGTGAAACTGCAGATTTACAGCACAAATATTCAGAAAGTACTTGATTTTTCCAGTGTTGGAAAAATGACTAGGAAATCAGGAAGATTGCAGGGGTGAGTCAATTTCAATACATGAGACAGATGCAGCCATCTGATTGACCCTTTTAAATGTGATAGGGAACAGTGGTGAAACCCAATCCAAATGACCAGGTGACCACAGCCTTAGTTTCCAGTGTCAATTCAAAATGCTGGTACTTACCCTTAAAGCCCTTAAAAGCCTGGGACCCTCATAACTTTGGGACCACCTCTCCCGGCATGATCCTCTTCATCTTACCTAAGGGACCGCCTTTCCCCATACATACCTCAGAGAGCACTGTGGTCAGGCACGCAACATCGCCTGGTCCTTCCTGGCCCAAGAGAGGCCAGGCTGGCTACCACCAGGAATAGAGCCTTCTCAGTGGCAGCCCCCTACTGGTGGAATGAGCTCCCAGAAGACATCAGGGCCCTGCGGGACCTTTTGCAGTTCTGCAGGGCCTGCAAGATGGAGCTCTTCCACCAGGCTTTTGGGGCCGCCACTGGGGGAAATGGCCACCGATAGGTGGCCAGAGAAGCACACTGGCCCGGTATAACAGTTGGTGGTGGCCTCCTGGCTGTGGGGAGTAGTTGTTGCCCTGGTGTTGGTATTTATTGCCGCCAATTGTATTTGTAACTGCCGCCAATTGTATTGTATTTTATTGTACTAATTTATATTTGTTGTATTGATTTTAATGTTGTGAGCCGCCTAGAGATGCTTGTGTTGGTCAGGCGGGATATAAATCTTTAAAAAAAAAAATCTTCTATCTCCATCTCAGAATTTCTTGAAAATCCCTGGTCCATGAACTGCCTTGTGTCAACAAGGGTGAGGGCCTTCTCAACAGTGACCCCTGTCCTGTGGAACCAGCTGTCTGAAGAGGTGTGCACCATGTAGGACCTCCTTATGTTCCTTAAAGCATGCAAGGCTTGTCTTTTCCAGGTGGCCTTTGGGTGCTTGTGATCCATCAGGCAACTGTGTCTTCACCATCCATGCATCCTACCCTGCTTGATAGTGGAGAGATTTTAATGGGAATTTTTTAAAAACCATTTTATATTTTAAAGTTTATTTATTGTACCTCTGTATTGTTTTTATTGGTGCATTTTAAAGGCTGTTAGCCTCCCTGAGTCCTGATTGGGGGAGCTGGAGCAGGATATAAATTTGATAAGTAAATAGATAAATAAAATAAATATATTTTTTCAAAGCAGTGTTTCCTGATCCAACTTTTTCTGACTCAATTGAGATGAAGTTACCAGGTACTGCAGCAGTCATCCAAAGGAATATCCCTGCCAATTTATAGACAGTGAGGAGGAAACATTCTTGTTTCACAGGCCATTGAAATTTTCTTTGTCCAAGTACACAGACAAAATGACAGTGGTGAATTTTTCCTTTACCTTCTTCCATGGTCATTATTTTGATGCAAAGGCAGAATGAAGCAGAGAGATGTTTAAAACAAAAAATGGTAAGGATCAGTGAATGAGGCCTGTAGAGAGTTTATTAATTTCAGGAGTAATTGTGGAGCCATTGGGCTTATGAGAACAAAATTTAATTCTCTAATTAAACTAGCATTTTGGGATCCATTGAGAACCCGTTGGGGTGTTTGAAAATGCAGTTTTAGACATGATGATGCCCCAGAAAATGGCAGATTTGGCTTAGCCAGTTCAGATCTACAAACTAGACAAAATTTCATTCAGATTAGTTACCCTTCTATGAATAATAACCAGGGTGTGTTCAGAATGGATTTTGATAAATTACTTCTGAAAGGCACACTTCTTCTGTCATCTACTGCCAGATACTTGGACCTAGGTTGCACATATATGAGCTATTTCAATACGTGGCTGTCATTGGACATTTGTCTGAAGTGCATTTTAGTATTTATTTTTACAGAAGTAACCAAAGGAAGTCCCAAAGGAATGTGCTGAGATTACAAAGAAAAGGTAATATGTGCACACATGCACAGAATTGGCCAACCAAATGCACTTCAGTTTTTTCAGCCACCTTGGTTCTCCAAGAGGATCACTTCTTAGATTGGACAAGATCAGCAGCCTCTTTTTCTCCCCAAAGGTAGAACAATCGCTGTAAACATTCCTGGAAAACTAGTTAATTATTGCAAAAAAAATACATTTCATTAGTTTCAGCATTTCCTCCCTCCAAAGGCACCACACAGAACAACACTGGTAACAGTGGCTGGCAAAACTTGGTCTTGGGAATAGGTTATTGAGGCTTTTCTTATTCGGGTAGGAAACATTCACACTTTATATCCTGGGATTCCCTAAATCATAACACAAAACAATGTTGTACTAACTCATGTTGTACATCCCCATTTGTGCTATTTACAGAACAAAACAAACAGAAAAGGTTAATATTAGTTCCCTTGCAGGGCTTCTTTTTCTGAGTCTTGCATATATTTGAAGAGTACTACATGAAACGGCATTCTCAGAAGATGTAATTTGTTACATGGGAAGGAGAAAGTTTTAATTCTTGCAAATCACTCCCACTCAGACTGCTTATTAGGAACATTAAAGAATTCAAGAAAACTCAGATCCTCATTTCTGATCTCATGCATCCCATCTAGGTTGGCCCAAATATGTGTCTGTTATTGATTGCAGAGCATACTCATTAAAATGGCATGGCAGATACTGCCTTGCATTCCAGGACAGGAAAATGTAGCAGTTGCCTCCATCTTCTTCCCTGAATTGCAAACATCTGTCTCTATGCCAAGCAAGTGCTTCACTGAGTAGAGAGAACAGAACAGGAGCCGCTGCTTCTATAGGCTTACATAAATTATAAAGGAGTCTTTGGAATTTTTTAAAAAAATTCTGCTTCACTTTTCCATAGTAGCTCAAGGGAGAAAGACAGAGCTATCGGTACAGTCCTCTTCAGAGGCAAGAGCCGTAGTTTACTCTGCTGATTGGTAAACATTCCTGTTGTGGCATCTCTACTGAGTTCCTCTTTGCTCATTCTCACCTCTGACCTTCTTGAACTCTAAGCCAGACAGTGAGGCAGCAGAATAATAATGCCAAAGATTTCCAAATATTATCATATATTATTTATTTTTCTAGTTGTGATTGTTTATAGTAACGATATTAATGGATGTGACATTATCTGTTTTGGTTTTGGTTAGTTCATACCTAAATGCATATCCTTTGAAATAAGGTAAAAAGATAAATCCAGATGCCCCAGTCCTGAGGCTCAGGTGAATTTAGAGAAGTGCTATTATGGACATGGAGCTTCACAAGTACTGAGATGCCAACGTTCCCTTTAATGTCAGGGAAGTCTCTGTATTGAAAAAATATAGAGAGTGTGTCTTTCTGTTGAATACCAAGTGTACCGCTTGATAGAGCTTTGGATTCTATCAGAGCACCATCTCTCACCTATTACCAAGTCAACCAATTATTCTTTCCCTTACCTTTCTATATCCTTAAAGGATAATGGAAGTTTAAATATGGTACTGACTAGGCAAATCTATCCTTGATTCAATCTTCAGGCGTTCTTTCTTTCTTCATCTTGAAGGCGATATCATATAGCATCTTTGCATTATTCAGGAATGTATGACAAAGATATAACAAGAGTGTGTGGATGAGACTACTAAATAAAGGCTAACAAGCCATCTGCTTCATAACACACACTTTCATAAATGTCATGGAACTTTATGCTTCCATAAAACAGTG